>CM070632.1:17439407-18039407 GCA_036346255.1 Ampelocalamus luodianensis | reverse complement strand
GCTTTTTTAATCAGATTATCATTCCCATCTCTAGCTTGTTTTAGCATTTATGTCTTTTTCATCTCAAGCATATTGGTTTGTTTTTCATTAAGAGTATATATTTCAATTAGTTATCATTTTATCAATACTATTATATTGAATTATTTACTTTTCTTATTAGATAATTCATGCACATGGACAGAATACATCTAATATTTTATAAGGAGTATATTATAACTTAGGTCTACAATTTTTTATAATAATAAATCAATGGCTCAATGCATTAACTAGACCTAAAAAAGGAGAGATGAATTCACTAGAGGATGTGACAGATGCAGAGGGAGCATACCGGCCCTTAGCATAGCAACATATATAGGACTGAGTATATAATTTTATTTATTTTCTGATGTGTCATAAAAGTGGAGAAACTCTCCTACACATGCACCATGTGATCGGTTGAAAAAATATTTGTTTTCTCGTTAGAAAAATGTTTATATATATATTTTTTGTCTTTAACCAAATTATTAGGATTAGTACATATGTTTGTATCTTATGTATTCCACATGTATCTATAGCTCATCCTACAATTGAGCTAGGGTGAGGTAGTGGAAAAAAGCGTAGGAGAGAAACAATTGAGAAACTTTCTACACGTGAGAATTGTTTGTGCGTAGCTCATGAAAATAGAGCATCGAATTTTAGACTAGTCTGAGATATTACAATCCTTTCAAAGAGAGTAATCTTCCGAATAAAAGCCATCACCTCATATATATATGAAAGGTTCAAATTCTGTGCACGTACGCACCCAGCTATAAATTAATTATAGATCCACCACTGCATCAATTCGTTCAAGCTTCCTATAGCCAGCAAATTAAGAAAATAGTGCGTACACCAATTGCTTCCATGTTCACCTTCCAAGAGCCAGGATTTCTAGACATAATCAACACAAGTTGGTACGAGGTTTATATATACCTATGCTACTTGCATCTCTCTCTCCCGCTGCCTCACTTGAACTTGAAGAAACCCTAACAATTAGCACTGACATACATGTGCATGTGATCTATAGCTAGCAGATCTAGTAACTAAACAGCGATCTAGCAAGCAAGAAGCAAACATACCTTGTGCTGGCGAATTCATATAGGCGGCCAGTGCTGGAGAAGACGATGAGACCGACCTCGGCGTCGCAGAGGATAGCGAGCTCCTTGGCCTTCTTGAGCAGCCCGCTCCGCCGCTTCGAGAACGTCACCTGCCGGCTCGTCGCGTTGTCGATCCTTTTGATCACTATCTTCCCTCTTCCCATCTCCTTTGCACACTGCAGATCTAGAGAGAGAGGGAGGGAGACACCAGTATATGGACTTTGCTAGCTATTGTTGAAGGTAAGGTAATAGTACCTCTCTCTCTCTTCTGACTGATTGGAGAAGCTTAATCAAGCCTTCTACTCTCTCTCTCTCTCTCTCTCTGTTGCTCTTCACAGCTAGCTATTTCTTTTTTGAGATTGGTTGCAGACTTGAGGTACTTCCCTAAGAAAGTATTCTAGGACGTGGAAAACGCATATATAGAAAAGTACATGGCATTTGGAATCTGGACAGCTCTTCCTCGTTTTGCTTTCGTCTACCTCGTCCCATCATTATTAATGTCTAAAGATAAACA
Organism: Ampelocalamus luodianensis; assembly: GCA_036346255.1. Taxonomy (NCBI): domain Eukaryota; kingdom Viridiplantae; phylum Streptophyta; class Magnoliopsida; order Poales; family Poaceae; genus Ampelocalamus; species Ampelocalamus luodianensis. The sequence goes on along the minus strand of CM070632.1, from coordinate 18,037,781 downwards.
TATCTATACCAATCGCCACATCTGTCGTATCAACGCGTGAGGCGTGCTGGGATGCCTGCAATATCTTAATTAAACTCTCTCAGGTCTCTGCTAAGGATATCTGCAATGATACAGACACTGCTGTCTATGGTACTTTCTATGTTATATATAGACAGCACTAAAGATAGCTTATACAATGAGTTATCTTTTTATATGTCTCTGTAGACAAATCATTTATGTACATTGTGTTTTGTTTCTCATATTACAATCGACTGCTACATGAGAGGTGGCCCAATTCTCTATGCCCCTATTTCTCATCCACATCATCTCGTATCCTATATGACAAAACTTACAGACAGTTGATGTCACACCATTGTACATGCCTTAATGCGGTATCTTTTTCTTCCTTTGTTTCGTTTTGGAAAGGGAGACGCGTTCTGTTGTTGTTTTTTGTTTGTTAATTTCCTGCATTTGGTGGCTTGCTTATCTTTCGATGAGGTCCATGATCAACTGAGAGTATGTGTCTAATTACTACTAATTAGCTACTAAGCAAATCTTTAGACGTCACCATCTAATCTTGCTGTTTGTTAGCTTAGCTAGCCTTTCTTGCAAATTAAAGTTGATCGATTCAAAACTCAATAGCTGGTGGTCTTATTCCAAATTAAACAAGGTTTAGTTTAATTAATGTTAGTGTATATGCATACTTTTGCAATTATTTTAATTCCTAAAACAGTGATTAGTACAAAAGCAACATATGTACTAGGCATATTTACAACTACAAATAGTAGCATATTATAATCTCAAATACACCTATATAATATATATGTGCTAATGAAACAAACCCTAGAACATGAATTCTACTAAGAATAGTAGCATATTATAATCTCAAATACACCTATCTTTATTTTATGGAACTTTTGAAAGGCTGAGAGAGTGACAAGTGGGGTCCATAGTCTATAGACTGGCTTCATAGGTCAGGGTTCACTAGGTCTACAGAATAGCACTAACATGTGGGACCCACATGTCATAGGCTTGGCTTGTGGTAGATCGGGTCTACGGTGAACCGATCTAGGGTTTGTGCGTGAGTGGTGCTTGCGTGGCGGTGGGGCTGGCGTGGTGCACGCATGGCACCGAGGTGGCAGCAACAGTAATGGCGGAAGCAGTAGCTACGGCAAGGGGTGTCAATTGATCGAATATGAATTGAATAGTGGTCTTCCTAGATTCGTATTCATATTTTTAAAATGAATATGAATACGAATTCGGACATGCTCCAATACAAATTCGAATCGACGAATACAAATACAAATCGAATGACTACTCAATTCGATCAGATCCGAATATCGTACAATGTATTGTAGTTTAACGAAAAAGAATTCATTTCCAACAGTTTTATAGTAATATTTATGCCCATTTTGCTTTGGTATATCACGTAACCATTTGTGTCATTTGATGTGCCAAAATGAACATAATGAATTCAGTTAAAAAGAGCATGCAACGACCTTCATTGGGAGTGTGCCAAAATAGACAACATCAAAAGCCAAATTGGAGACCACCATAACAACGGTATCGCCAAGACGATAAAAATGCACACATAGTAGCTAGTTAGCTAATGCTATCCGAATCGGGATATTATCCATATTCATATTTGATTTGACACCTATTTGGTATACCATATCGTATTTGTATTCAAAAAAAAGGCTATTATCTGGATTCGTGTTCGTTTAACAATACGAATGCAGCTTTGCTTACCATATTCGCTACTATTTGAATTCAGATACTGGATAAAACATATAATTTGAATTTGTTTGACACCCCTAGATGCGGCGACGCAGTGCTCGGGGCCCGATGGTGGTCTGTAGGGTTCACCGTGGTGCGTGCAGAGTGGTGTGTTCGAACGAGGGTGATGAGGTGAACACGATGACGCAGCTAGCATCGCCGACGGTGACCTCCGATGATTGGCATCATGGCAGAAGAGGTGTTGGCGATGGGCTACACGACGGCGACGCCGAGGGACTACGCACCGATGACAGGAAGGTGAGAACCAGGTAGAACGTGAAACTATGATCCCAATGGTGTGGATGGTGATAGCGGGGACTCACCGACGGTGGCAAAACTTGATGATGAAGGGACGACGACGAAAAAACTTAGATTGGCTCGATCTTTGCGCATGATGAACCAATCTCAAATTAACTTGAGGTATAGGTTGATCGGAACCTAGATCACAAGACGAAAACAGATTTGTGATTGACTCACTGAGGTGGTGAGAAATATGAAGGAGAGATCCAGTCGCAGCAGCTTTTTCACCAAGACGATGGGCGGTGGCGATTCCAGCGTGGAACGGAGAGTGGCGCACACCAAGGGGCTGTGCTTTTATAGGGGCGGCTAGGCGTGGCACGTACGCTGAGGAACCGAGGTGGCGACGGACTTCGAGTCGGGTTCGACTTGGGATGAAGCACGGTACTCGACCGAACCCACTCGTCAGTAGCTGCAGGAAGACGGGGATGCGAGGGCAACATGACAGCAGCAACGACTGGGCCGGCACACGGGAGAGAAAGGAGTGGGAGCGGGCTGGCTGGTCAGGCTGTGTGGCTGGGGAGCAAGAAGGGAAGCGGACCAGTGGAAAGGAATCGGTCCAATCGCCTTCTAGAGATTTTTATTAGTTTTTTATTTTTAGAAAATACAGGAAAAAGGAAATAGCGACGAAAATAGCAAATAAGGTTGGAAAATTCTCAGAAAAATCTAGAAAATACTTCCAACTACAAAGAACCCAAATAAAATAGTTTTAAATTTAATCAATTTTAATTTCTAAAATTTTCAATTAAGCTTAATTAACTTGAATAAAATTGGTAATTTTTTTAAAGGGCTAAACTACACAAAAGAATTTTTAAAAGCTTGAAAATTGGGATGTTACAGGATGACAACCCGACGTTAGCGTTCGTGCACCGAGCGCGGCCGGCTTGTGGTGTGTCGGTGCGGCGTGCACCCGGGGTGCGCCTCTGTTAGCGTCCTCGCCTCTGGATCCGGCCAGGTTGAGCTTCCTTGGCCACCCCACGGTGGACTTGTGCGGCTGGGCGTCGCGTTGTGTCGGCTCAGGGGCGTCGTGTATGCCTGACATGGCTCAGTCGAGGCACGGTGGGTGGCAGTGGATAAGCATGTCGCAACATTGTCTGGCGGGTCACACGTAGGTGGTGAATGGGGCGCGAAGTGTCATGATCACTTACGGGTGGTGCGCGATGGTCGGCAGCCTCTGGATGGTGCACGGGGGCACGGTCGGGCCGCAGTGGTTTGCGATGGGCAGCGATGGTGGCATGCAGCCGTGCTAGTGGTGCTTGTTAGAGATTAATGTATTCTCCTGAGATGAAAGAGTCAAGTTTAATTTGACTAATGTTGTGCTTGCTACATGAACCAACGTAGCTTATGTCGACATACTTTACTAGCACTTGAAGCTTCTAGCTATTAGCTGGAGACAATTAAGTACTATTTTATTTGTTAGTCGGTTGAGATAAGTCTATTTGTAAGTCCTATATAAGGACATGTACCCATCATTTGTAATATAACTTTGATAATGAGATCAATGTACTTCAGGTAAGTTGAATACTGCTCTTGCTCCTTTTCTCTTGCTACCTGAGAGTTCCAACAATTGGTATCAGAGCCTTAGGTTCGAGTCGGGCATAGCAGAAGCAAGGGTGTAGTGCGTCATACTGAAGCAGATGTCGTCCCCGCTGAAGTCCGTGGGTAGTGGTGACATGTAACATCCCAAGTTTTGGCTTGCGTTTCAAATGTAAGAAAATGAGTAGAAATTAAAACTTTTTCTTACATCTTGCAATTCTTGTATGTTCTAAAGAATTCTTGCAAAAGAATTATGGGATTACAAGTCACAAGTCACATTGATCGAAAACCTTGTCTTACAAAAACATTCTTTTCAAACCTTTTGATAATCTCCAGGAAATATTTTTCCTAAGTTCTTGGGATGGTATGTGACCCCTCTGAAAAATTTCACAATTTTTAGAAATTGTTTGAACATTTTAAGAGGCCGTCAAACCCCTTTGACCCTTGGTCAAAACCCTAGCTCAGCACCTTGGGAAATTTTGGGAAAAATGCTCAGCATAAAAACCTCTAGAAATTTTTCACAAGGTTCATCTCAAGGTTAGCAAGCTATTGTAAAAATTTCATAAATTTTGGAATTAGTTTGCTATCTCTAAAAATTCCTCAAAATTCTCAGCTCAAATGAAACCCTAAGTCAACCTTGGGTTCGGGTTTGAGTCAGACTCTAAATCATGGTTGAACCCAACCACCTAGACCACCTCAGCTCTGTCGTTTTGGGTGCAAACCACCTCAGCTGTTGGATTCTTGTCCTACGGTTTAGATCTTCGGGATCTCCTCAAAGACCTCCTCTGGTCTTTGTGAAGACCTCCCACCTCCAGGACCTCCTCACGGTCCTTTTTGCAAAGGCAACCTCAGATCTCCCACTCGCACGACCACCCCGTGTCCGTTTTGCAAAGACAACCCTCCCGGACCTCCTCCAGATCTCCCGAAGACCTCAAACCTCGTTGGTATTTTTGCAAAGACCACCCCGCTGGTCTTTCGCAAAACAACCCATAGGACCTCCTTTACAATTTTGCAAAGACCACCTTTAGGCATCCTCAAAAGACCTCCTCGACCACCCCTAGCATTGGGTGACCGTGGGCCGTCTATCTTCAGATCTGGGGCTCAGACCTCCCCTAAGTGTAAGGACCTCTAATCCTTATTTAAAATATGAGCCCTTAGATTCTCATCCAACCGTTCAGACCTCCCTAGTGGGAGCTCAGTGCGGATTTCAGCCGTTACACTTGTTGACCAGTCCTCCTAGGGTTGTTCACTGACTGGTGGGACCTCTGGGACCGGTCATCATCGCTTTTGCAGGCATGCGTGTGTGCCAGAGCTACAGCAGTTGGAGCAGTTGGGACTCGTCAGATTTGGGAACTTGCTCTTCGTTGGCTGGTTTTGCTCCTTCTTCCTCAACTCCGGCAAGCACCATTGTCGTCGGAGCTCTTTCGGCCATCCCCGGACCTCCTCCATTCTCAGGTTAGTACCTTAGCTTTGGAAATCCGGCTCTGTTGGACCTCGTTAGCTTTCCTTTTTGCCGTATTTTGTCTCCGGCGGTCATCTCCAGCTAGCCGCCGGTAGGAGGTGTTTTAGGTGTAGCTTTTGGCACCTGTAGGTTCTCCTTACTATTCAGAACCTAGCCGTGCTTTTGGATTTCGCCGCGAGGCCCGTCGCCGGCGGTGAGCTAAAACCCGAACTCGTGTTTTTGTCACACCTTCCTCGGACAAGTCCTGTAGCCAATGATTAGCATTTAAGTTGTCCTAGGGCCCAATCATTAGTGTTTAATGTCTGTTCTTGTCGGCAAGCCATGGGTGTCATTAAGTCCCGGACCTCCTAGGCTCAATCTAGACCGTTAATGATCTCCTAGCGTTAGCCCTTGGCCTTTAGATCTTCGTGTGTAAAGTCTTTAAGTTCCAGGACCTCCCCGCTGAAATCCTGGCCGTTAAGGACCTCCGTAGGTTAATTCCCAGCCGTTAGGATCACCCTCCGCCTTGGGGTCCTCTTTGCAAAAGACCGCATTGGGGTCCTCTTTCCAAAAGGCCGCATTGGGGTCCTCCTTGCAAAAAGACCACCACTGGTCCTTGTAAAGAAGCCGCAGGACCTCCTTCCGTCTAGATCTAGACCGTTAGGACCTCCTCGGTGAGATCCTAGCCATCCAGACCTCCCTCTCGCTCAGATCCCAACCGTTAAGACCTCCCTCGCGAGATCTTGGCCGTCAAGACCTCTTCGTTTGGACCTCAGTCTCTAGGACCTCCCCCTAGATCAGATCCTAGCCGCGCAAGACCTCCTGGTTTCAATCCCAGCCGTTTAGAAGCTCCCCGTTTAGATCTGTGCCGTTGGGAGTTTTCTATGAAAACTCTAGGTCGCAGGACCTCTTCGGTTTTGAATCTCAGCCGTCAAAGACCTCTTCTAGGGTAGATCTGGACCCTTAGATCCTTTTTGTAAAATCCTTAAGTGCGGGACCTCCTCTGTAACATCCCAATTTTGGGCTTGTGTTTCAAATGTAAGAAAATGAGTAGAAATTAAAACTTTTTCTTACATCATGTGTTTCCTGTTTGTACTGGACAAGTATTGTACAAGACTTATGGAAATGCAAAGTCACAAGCCTTTTGATCCAAATCTTGTTCCTTCAAAAAAAATCTTGTCAAACCTTTTGATCATCCTCTGGAAATATTTTTCCTAAGTTCTTGGGATGATATGTGACCCCTCTGAAAAATTTCACAATTTTTAGAAATTGTTTGAATATTTTAGAGGGCAGTCAAACCTGTTTGACTCTCAGTCAAACCTAAAAACAGTACCTTGTAGAATTTTCGGAGAAAAATACAATGCATAAAAACCTCTGAAAATTTTACACAAGGTCAATGTCTCAGTCAGCAAGCTCCTGTAAAAATTTCAGAATTTTTGGAGTTATTTTGCTACCCCAAATAAATCCTCCAAAGTCTCAGTATAATTAAAACCTAAAACCAATTTCACTGTTCCTTGGGTTCGAGTCGGGCTCGAGTCCGAGCCACTTGACTCGGTCGAACCACCTAACTGCACCGAGCCGCATTTTAAAGCGCGCGTGCGATATCAGCCGTTAGATTCAAATCGCCGCCCACGTTCGTGTGAGCATTCGGACCCTCCGGTTGCATTAACCAATTGGGACCGTTGGATCTCAATCCAACCGTCCAGATTTCCGTAAGCAATCGGACTGTCCGGCGGGCTCTTTTAAATCGCAGCCGTCCATCTAAAATCCAACGGTTGTGGTTGCTTTCTCTGTTCTTCTTCCCCCTCTGTCCCGCCGAGCGCGCAGGCGACAATGGCAGAAAGAGAGAGAGCGCGGGGCGGCTTGATGTGTCACCTCAAGTTTGCTTTCGTCAACGTCTCTCTGCGGGGCATTTAATGCGCACCAGGCTTTCTCCTCCGTTGTCACCGTGCTCACTTGCTCCCATCATTTCTTGGTCTATGGCCGTAGCATGAACCGAGCCCACCATGGACTCGGGTTCTTGCTCGAAACCCTAATCTTTTCCCTATATATTGCCCCTTAGCTCCTCCTGGTGTTCCTTTACACCACACCTTGCTCTTCTCAGTGTTTTGAGCAGTTAAACCACCTCACACCCTCAAAGCACCATTGTTGACCGTAGAGCTCCAATGGCGGCCTTGGTGTCCAGTGGTTCATCTTCAACATTTCTTGCACCCTTTGAACTCCTCAACCTCCTTGGTATTTCCCTAACTTGATTTTGGGTTGCATTCACAGGAATCGCTCAATTTTAAGTTTGGAGATTTTCGGTTGGTTTCACCCCTTTTCTTCTCCTGCTCCGGTAAGTGGTTCTTTTTGCAATTATTTGCTTTTGGAGCCTCTTTGAGCTATAATGAAGCTGTGGTAATGATTTGGTTCCACTCATTTTGCTCAGAACCTCATCTTCCACTTCATCTTCTTCGGCTCCGGTGGACTTCATCGTGTTCAAGTCTTCCCCGGCCATCTTTGAAGCTCCTCTCGGTTAAGGTAGCTTCTATATAATCCCTAGAAGTCATGGCACCCGCTTCCTTGGACCGCAGCGGAGCATCTTGCTATTTTCGTGTTTTGCCGTGTCGGCCTCTTTCTTTGTTTTCCGGCTCGCGGCGTTCTGAACCTCCACCATGGCGAGGTCATCATCGCGGTCCGCAACACTATTGCGAACCCATTTTGATAGTTTGGGCGCCGCCGCACCGTAGTCGCCGCGACAAGTCGTGGTAGCCATTCGGGACTTTGCGCCGTAGCTCCGTTGCCGAATCAAATGATTAAGACACGCTTAATACCCAATCATTAGTAGTAATAATGGTGTCTTAATCGCCTATTGTGTCACCGACTTGTGGCCCGTAAGCCTAAATCGTAAAACCGAAGTCGTTATGGCTGATTTTGGGTTTATTTATTGCTAATCATTGTTAGCAATAAATGTGTCCGAAATTACCTTTTGGGTCATCGACGTGTGGGCCCTCGTCCTAAATCACATCTGTTCAAAATCTTTAGGACACATTAATTGCTAATCATCACTAATCATGGGTCATTAGTAATTAATTAGGCATCCTAAGAGCCTCCTTTAAGTCTGCGGGTGGGTCCACACGCGTGCCGCGTGTGTCAAATCTCGCATGTGTGACTCGATCCACCGACATGCGGCCCACGTGTCGGACTCTGCTTGCACTTCGATCTTGGACCACCGTCCATTTCGCGATCTGCGGCCCAGATCTTGTGTGCAATCGGACCTTCCGGTTAGATCTGGGTTCTGAGCCGTTCATCTTTAGATCTGCGGTCATGGTTCGTCGAGGTAATCGCACCGTCCGGTTGCATTCATCCTCGTGAGCCGTTGGATCTTGATCCAACGGTGAGCTCCTGTTTCGAATCGCGCGTGCGCGCGCTGTTCTCCGTCGCGTGTGGCTCGTTGGATTTTGCATCAACGCCCACGGCGTCCACGTCGCTTATTGTCGGTTGGGTTGGTTTTATTTCGTAAGTAATTATTTATCAATGAAAATTGCATCAAAACTTTAGAAATTCATAACTAATTCTAGATAAGTCCTTTTACATGAAACCAATCTGTAATAAATTTGTATTCCACTAAAGTTTAATATAAAATGCTTTTAGCTATGCTTCTGTAGTAGAAAATTCTGTACTCTTTAATAGCTTGTTTTCTGCTATTTTTATATATTCCAGAATTGTATTAAAACTTGGAAGATGCATATCTTTTTCTGGATATCTGTAAATTGAATGATTTTAACTTTGATAAATTTGTTATTAACTAAACTTTAATCTAAAAATGGTGATAAGTCTAAATCAGCACCAGAAAAATATGTTAGTAGATTTAACCTTATTAGTAGCACTTAAAAATTCATTTAATGATGTAATAGACACCAGTAATTCCCTGTAAATTCTAAAAATATAAATTTGATGTTAGGAAATCCCTCTGTTATCATTCTATAATGTGAAATAGGTTTTGCACAAGTTTATATTTCTGGAAAGTGCATTATGCTAGTTTTGCATCTTAGAAAAATCATAACTAAATCATTTTAACTCCAAATGACCTGAAATTTTATATGGGTTACCACTATCCCAGTGGGTAGCTACCACAAAAATTTCAGCTTCAAAACCCTCCTAGAAAATGTATTTGCTACAGTGCTAATTATGGCCGAAAATGTGTTTTTAGGTAATATCTTTTGCACCACAAATCCAAATTAGGTTTTTCCAGTTTCTATGTCTTGGTATATTCGTATTTCACCTTGTGTATAAGTTTCGTCGCATTTGGATAATTTTTGCTTGCTCTTTTGTTGAGTGTTGCTAGTCTTATTGGTTGTTCTTGGTTCTTTTTGCCTTTGCGCTTAGGGTTCGACATTTGCGGTAATCCCGAGAGCGACCCTCCACAACAAATTGAGCAACAGCAAGAAGGCAAGCAGTTTGATCATGTTAATCCCAGTATTTTAAGTATTTATGTTGATTACAAATTCTATGTATGCATTGCTATTTTGTGTTGGTAGTTGGCCTAGTAGATGCATTTCCTTAGCAAATGATTATCCTCTACTACCATGAGCCTAGGTTACTTGCTGTGATTTAGAGTTCGTGGATGGGCTCTTGTCACTTAGTAGTTGCGAATCAATTGCTTAGCCATGCTTAGTTTCGGTAGAAATGGGCGGTTATCGACTTGTCGATAACCTTGATCACTTAAAACTTATTATGATTATGATTTCCACCTTGTGCCATGTCTATTTATGAAAACTAAAAACTGAAAACAAAATGATTTAGACTTGGGCACAATGGTATGTTGGTGTGATTCTTGGGTGTGATCGAATGGTGCAGGGTCAACAAGGACCGAACATCTTGTTACACTAAACCAAGCATTTTAGCGTGCTAACCACATTAGAGGGTATGGGACCTCTCTTGACTTAGTACTTTGGCGTGTATTGCCCTCGGGTCGCAGGAGGGATGGTGTTGGGAGCATTGTAGTGTCCGAAAGACTTCACCCGTGATGGGATTTGTTGTCTTTCGGCTTGCAATGTAAGTGTGAGAACCCGCATAATTAAGCTAAGCTAATTTAGCAGTAGTTTGTAGTTAAGCGTTAATCTTTTGCTAAGTTCTTGTCTTTGTATTAGCTCATTCATCATCATTCATTCATTCGCATCTAGACAATAAATCATAATCGTCATCGTCATCGTCATAATATTTACCATTCTCATCATACATCAGTGCAACCATTTCTTATCTTACAAGAGTGCATTGGAAATTGCACTTTAATCAACCATTCCCCCTTTAGAAAATATCTACACTCTTTCCTGTTCAACCATGCCACATCACAGGAGCTCACAAGCACAGCCAAGCCAGCAGCCGAACTTCCCCCTTGCTCTATCTCTCAATCCCTCCCACTGCTCCTTCTGCCTTATCACGAATGCACAGCCGGCCTTCTCCAGAGACTTCCATCGTCATTCACTTTTATTCTATCGCCACATCCACTGCAGCCTCATTCCCAGCACTTCTTTGCCTCTCCACCATTTCGCTTCCACCCAGAGCACAGAGAAGCCAAGGAGCCAGGAGCCCGGAAGATCGGAGGAGGAGAGCAAGAGCGACGGCTGGCAGCGACCTCTCGAGCATGGCGACCACGGAGGACCTCACCCAAGTCATCAAGAAGGCGACCCTTCCCCTCCACTGCCGGCAGCAGCCACTTCATCATTCCAGATTTCAGCATCAACTTCCAACCCCTCAAACCGACCAAATCCCAAGCATCAGGTAAATCTTCTCCAAAACCCCTCCCCTGCACCCATTATACTACTCATCCTAGCAGCCCACAGTAATCATCCATCTCCCCAATACCGCAATCACAGAGCAAATAGAGGGATGTGAGAAGAGAGTTGAGTGTAAACCCCAGTAGATCTGGTAGTTCTCCATCTTGTCCATCTAAACTCCATATCACCCTCATCATCAAGCCACCATTAGCTTCTTTCCTGCATTCATGAGCATAGTCATCACCAATTGAGTAATCAAAGCATAAGCAAGTTTTTGTGCTAATTAATCTAAGGAAGGGAGTAGAGAGAGAGCCGGGTAGCAGCACTTGGTGCTGTGTAGTAGCGCCGGCGGCCGTAGGCCGGGCCGGCCATGAGGAAGAACCTAGGTGGTGCTGGCCTTCGGCCGCACCAAGGAGGCGGCGCAAGGACCGAGTAGACCGAGCCGATGAAGAGCGACGGCGCAAGCGCGCGACTCGGAGGAAGGCCATAGGAGCGCGGCAGGAGGAACTGGCGTGGCGCTGGAAGAGAAGAGGAAGAGATACCAGGAAGATGAGGAAATGGGGGGGGGGGAAGAAGGAGCGGCGGCACTGGTGCTTGCGGTTGGGAGTTGAGAAGAAGCTCCAGGGAGGAGATGCTTTGGTGAGGAGTTTGGTGGGAGTGATGCCGGGAGAATCGGCGGGAGAAGGGATTAGAAGATAAGAGGAGATAAGAAAAAAGGGGAAAAAGCTCAGGGAGTTTTGGCTGAGGAGAGGGGGGGCTATCGGCTGAGGCCTGAGTGAGAAGTAAGTAGAGAAAAGAGAGAGAGAGAGGGGTGAGGGTTAGAAGAATTAGGGTTAGAAACCTAATTAGATGCTAACAATCTGCAGTTTATTAATCTGAGTTAGATTAAATTGTTTAAGTGCTGGTAGCTAGTTTGTTGGTATTGATGTTAATAGTGGTTCAGCGGAGCATCTAGATGTGTTGTTAGGCAGTTCCGTCCTGCTGTTAGTAGACCGTAGGTCAGTCGCGTCGGGAAATTGCTAACTGAGCGAGTAACCGGCAGATCTTGTCTAACTAAAATCTATTAATCCTTATACTACTAGTGTTTCCCAAAGCCAGCAGTCTATTTATTCTGCCTTGTGCGTGCTATCGCTTTCTTTCAGAGGACGATCCCACGCTGAGGGGAGTAGTTAGTCCGGAGTTTTTCATCGACGATCTCCTCTGCAGTTCTACAGGCAAGCGACCCTCTTGAACATGAATATAGCTATTTTTAACTGTAAACTGTATTCACTATATCATATAAAATATTGCATCAAGACTATTTCTCAAAACTCAAAACATTTAAATGAGGATGTTGAGGAAAGAAAGAAATGTTATGATGAGTAAGGAATGAGAAAAAGATGATGTAATACTATGGCTGGTAAAGGGGCCCGTGGCAAGGAAGAGAGAGGGCAAGAGGTGGGACCCCTTTACATATGGTTAAAATATAAGGACCAACAACACTCTTACTCGGTCAGATGCCGTATTTGAGTACCAACCATTTTCCCGTTTCGACGGGCAGAAAATGCTACCTTGTTACGTAATTATATTCTCCACAACGGACGCACATTGGAGTGTTGGGAGCAGGAAGTGAGCCGCCCCAAGGGGGAGTGTTGGGAGCTGGAAGAGAGCCGCACCAACCAACATTATTGGAACTCGGTGGAGGACTGGGTGCGCTCATGACACCGACGGAAAATAGTGGGTGGAGACTTAATCACGTAATCTGGAAAACGTTCTGTATTCTGAACTCGAAGTCGCATCAAAGGAAATGCGATGGACCTAGCTCATATAGAGCCTGAATAGTTATGGGTAAAGTGGTACAAGCTGCAGTGATGCTATATCAAATCATGAATTCATGCCAGTCTCCTGGATTGGAGTCTACGGGAACCGCTAGGGGTCTTTCTTCTCTCCGAGTGACTAGTAGTCTTTTCAGAATAAAATTTTGCCACCTAATGTTTTGTGGAGTTATTTTCAGAAAAGAGATGAGTTAGAAAATGAAGGAAAGAACAGAGATGAGTCATAAGTGCATTTTTGCTATTAATGCTTGCTGAGTACATTAATTTGTACTCAACCTTGCTAGTATTCTCCTTTGTAGATCCTAGTCCGTGGGAGTCATCCCGAGTGGGACGAGGAGTTGCAGTGCGAGATGAGGCCACAGGAGGCGGGCGTTAGCTACGAGGAGCGAGGCGAGTGGAGCCGTGTCAAACGAGTGGGACCTTTAGGAGACACAGCACCTCGGGCGGCAAGAGATGAAGACTAGTCCTTTTGTAGTTGTTTAATTATACGTAATAAGAACCATAGCCTTGCGTGGCTACTGTAATAAAGATGTGCAGTTACTAGCTTATTGTTCTGCTACGCGACTCTGGTAAGGCTTACTATTTGTCGAAATGGTGTTCTGCCGTACAGACAAATAGTAATCCGTTTGCTTAAGTGTGATTATCCTCTGGGATAATGACACGGGGCGCCGCAGCTGGTATCAGAGCAATAAGGTTAGGGCCACGCTAATAACCTAGTAACTGTTGTAGAACTTAAGCTTGCCCTTCTTCTTGCTATATTGCACTAAGTATTCTATTAAGTCTTGTCTTCATGTCATTTTCTGTTCCGGTTCTTCTCAAAATTATTATGTTAAAATGCTTATCTGTCTTAAATTAGCACTAATACTTATCTTAAACCAATTCCTTTGCGGGATGTCTAGGGTCGGACTTAGTTGGGCGAGTTTCGAGGAGCATGTATTGATACTAGGAAGCGCCCGGCATCTAGGGGCACCATTTCCGATTTTTCAGGAGTTGCAGTGAGGATAGTGTAGCTGTCATAGGAGTTCTGATTCTGGGATTCCTATGAACCCGCTTATTATAGAGAGTATGTCGAGGAGTGGCGTACCACGAGGATGTCTTACCCTGCAGCTAGTAGCCCATAGAGCCATCCATGCCCTTTGGTCCCATTTTAGCGATCGACTTAGGGGATCTCGGTTTGGAGGATACCTCCTATAGTTCGAGCGGTTTAGGAGAGCGATGCGGTCCTCTACCTATTACTAGTTACCCCTACCCGCCACCTTCCTCGCTTTAGTAGCTTTGAGGGGAGATACCGCGTCATTGTACTTATAGCCGAGGCGATGTTATTCCATGCTACTAGAGGGCTTTGTCCAGAGCGAGGAGAGCTCGGAGTTACGCGGCCAGCGATTCGAGGCCCTGCAGACCCTTGAGCCACCCACCGACCCCTACTCCAGATGACCCTACCTACCATCCTACCTATCCCACCACCACAGGTGTCAGTTATCCTACCGTTCCAGCGTCAGATCCACCCCATGTTCCACCACCCGTACCCCCACTAGCGACATCAGCCCCATACTCAGTTAATGATCCTATCCCAGTCTTTCCAGCTGCTCCCATACCAGGCTCAGTTTACGGTTCCCTCTACACAGCCGTCTCTCCCTTGTACTCCGACACACTTGTTTCTTTCCCGCCATCCCTGGGAGACCTCGGCGAGGCCTCCGCACCTATCCCAGATTATCCACTTCCTCCACGCATGAGGCCTGAGTATCATAGCCATCGTATGAGTGTGCATCCGGGCCCTGCCCGAGACTCTGCCTTAGTGGGTGATCTCTTCCGAGCTTTCTTTGGAGACCCTAGTGCGAGTCGTGTTCTTTGGAGAGTCGACCCTAGCCGCCTGATGAGGATGAGGAGGAGAGTGATCCATCCGAGGCCCCTTAGGGAGTGTGACCTAGGGTAGGCTAGGTTTTAGCTGGAGGTTTTCTTAGTCGTGTTTTGCTGTATCATTATCTTGTACATTATGTATGTCTGTTCCGCTGTATCAGAATCTGCTGTATAATTATGTTTTATGAGTCTTTCAGTTTGGCAGTTTAATCCAAGTTGGCAGTGTAGGATTGGGTGTATCAATATAAGAGTAGCTTTTCATGCCCGGGCTAGAGGCATGGAGTAGAAGTCAGCATGGACACCTTTTCGGTCTTGGAGAAGTACGGACCATACCCATAGAAATTTCTTATCTGTTCCTCTCTGCAATGCAATGGCCCGTCAGCCTTCCCGTTTAATACCTAAATATGTAAAGAGAACAGAATAAAGGCTGGCGATGTAAAAGTATGACTTATCCCCTTTCTGCACTTAAAATTTCCCGAACGAGTAGTTCGTGGCACTCCGAGCGTGTAGCTCTGGCGTACCCAGGAGCGAAATCCTGGGCGTACTCGAGAATGAGCCACGGCGGTCCCAAACACGTGGTTTGGGTGGACTCGAGCCAGCTCTCGGCGTGCACAGGCACGTGGATCGGGGTAGTATAGGTTGCACTCGAGGCCAGCTACGAGCGGTCCAGCACTGTGGATCAGGCGGTCTCGAAACGGATCTCGGCGTGGTGAGCACGAGAGTCTCGGTAGTATAGGATTGGATCTTTTGCATATCCTTGTTTCTTGGTGTTAGTTGCCCTGTGTGTGTATTAATACAACTCACCGCGATTAGCTTCTACCACCTGAATGTAATGCCTTCTTATCTACTTGATGTTCTTTGCTTAAGAGCTAATAATTTGTTAACCATCAGGCGTCTTAAAAGAAAGTGCTACCAACCTACTCACTAATGTAACCCTTTCTTGCATCTCCCCCACAGGATGGAAGGTCAAGGTAGTGAAGATCATGACTTGGGGTGAGATTGGGGCTTATGCCACAAGACCGGTCCTCGGAAAATCATAAGTGAACCTCAATGAGCCGACAACGATCAACCTCAAGCTCTGCGAGTGCGGGGAGCTAGCCAACTACCACCTATCGAACAGCCGATCCCATAGGAGCAATGGCCGATGTGATCGATTCTCGAAAACTCGGAGAGAGGCACAAGAAAACCAGAACCGCTTTATGGAAGCCACAGTGACCGAGTAGCACCTTCTACCTCCCAGCCAGCACGCGGGGTTAGTCTAGGGGATTTTCTCCAGACTCGCCCTCCTACCTTTGCTAAAGCCACAGATCCTCTTGATGCAAGTGATTGGCTGGTTGAGATAGAAAAGAAGCTTGACCGATAGGATGCTCGATGTGGAAAAGGTGCGGTATCACGACACCAGTTGAATGGGCGGCTGACTACGGTGGCTTAATTACAACCGCAACCGTGTTAGTGAGCAACCAATCACATGGGCTGAATTCAGACTGCGATTCACTGAAACCCATGTACCTACTGGAAGGATGGAACTAAAGAAACGTGAGTTGAGCCTTAACCGGGGTGGGAAAAGATGATTGATTATCTTAGCGGTTTAATGATCTTTCCGTTATGCCCCAGCCGATGTTGACACGAGGAGAAGAAGATAGAAAAATTCATGAGCAGGATGCACCCATATCTGAAGATGCTCTGTCAATCCATAAAATTACTGAATTCCAAGATTTGGTCAATAGAGCTATCATATTAGAAAGCGAGCACTCCAACTTGTGAAGAAAGAAGAAAGAGGGCTAAAACCGACCATCGTCCCTCACCTTCCCACAGGACTCGTCCAAATATGCTCCAACAGCCTCCACGAGATATGGCCCACCTAAACCAAGAGCATTCAACCCAAATTTCGAGCCCTATAGCCAAAGGCGACCCGGTGGCCATAGCGGTGAGATGTGCGAAATGTAGAGGAAGCCACTGACGAAGGGCTGCTGCAGGCACGGATGCATGCTTTAATTGCGGAGATCCGGACACGCAAAGTAGAATGTCCCTTCATACAAAGGACATCGGAACCCCACCACGGCCGACATATGTACCCAAAGTACGCGACTTCACATCAAACCAATCGCTTGAGTCGACCACGGGGTAAACCACGATCCACGGGAGGAAATGGTAGAGGAGGACAAGCACGCGACCCATGTGAATGCGGTCAGTTGGTGAAGCAGCGGCGTGGTATCAGTGCGTTATTACTTCCACCCTCTACAGTGCTTGTTTTATTTGACCACAGAGCAACCCACTCTTTTATGTCTCGTAGATTTATAGATGAGAATAATCTATCTAGTGAAACATTGGGAAAACCCATGGGAGTTAGTGCGCGTATGAATGATTGAAGTAACCTCACTTAGGAAGGATCGGGCTATTATTATCCATAATGTCAAGTTCTAGCTGACCTCTTCATAATCAATCTAAGCGGCCTAGAAGTAATGCAGGTATGGATTGGTTGTCGCGCATGGGGTGAATATAGATTGTGAATCTAAGCAAGCCTCCATTCAAAATCGATGGATCAAGAATACAATATATAGGGACTAGAACCCGACCAAGATCAGCTAACCTTAACAGCTAGCCTTCAAGTGAAAGAAGTGAAAGACATACGGTTGTAAGGGACTTTCGGATGTATTCACGAAGAATTACAGTATGCCCCGGATAGAGATAGAATTCACTATCAACTTAATTAAGGCACCGCACCAATCTCCAAGAGACCGTATAGAATGAATCCAAAGGAATTAATAGAGTTAAAGAGGCGGTTGGATGGATTAGAAGCTAAGGGTTTTATCGGAGAAAGCACGTCACCTTGGGAGCCCGGTATTGTTCGCCAAAAGAAGGACGGAGGAGTCGATTATGTACGGACTACAGGAATTAAACAATGTCATCATCAGAACAAATACCCATTGCCGAATTGATGATCTATTTGATCAATTAAAAGAACACGGGTATTCTCAAAAATCGACTTAAGATCGGGTATCATCGGATCAAAGTCAATCTGCGGACATTGACAAGACGACCTTTGTCTCCGGTATGGGCACCATGAATATCTGATGGTCCCTTTTGGATTGACCAATGCCCCTGCTATATTCATGAACCTAATGAATAAACTGTTCATGAAACATCTGGACAAGTTTATTGTTGTCTTTATTGACGACATCTTGATCTATTCAAAAAGTGAGGAAGAGCATGCCCATCACCTCACTGTTGCTTTAGAAGTCCTCAGAGAGAACCAATTGTTTGCAAAATTCAGTAAGTGCGACTTTTGGTTAGACCAAGTGTCATTTCTGGGACATGTCATCTCTGGAAGAGGAATCGAAGTAGATCCTTCCAAAATTAACACAGTCATCTCATGGAAGCGTCCAACGAATACCACAGGAATCCGGAGTTTCCTGGGATTCGCGGGATACTACATGAGATTCATCAAAGGTTCTCTCAGATAACATCACCTCTCACAAAACTTCTAAAGAAAGGCGTGAAATACGTATGAATGAAGCTTGTGAGAAAAGTTTCAGAGTGAAAGCAGTAACCACCAAGCACCTATCTAACCTTGCCTAAGGAGGATTGATTATGTGGTATATTACGACGCATCAGTATGGATTAGGATGCGTGTTAATGCAGGATGATAAAGTCATCGCATATGCTTCCAGACAATTAAGGCCCCATGAGCAAAACTATCCAACTCATGACCTTGAACTGGGAGCAGTAGTGTTTGCTTTGAAAATCTGGAGACACTACTTATATGGGTCTAAATGTATATTGTACAGTGACCACAAAAGCCTCAAATACATCTTCACTCAGAAAGAACTGAATATGAGGCAAAGGAGATGGCTAGAGTTAATCAAAGATTATGATCTAACCATAAGTTATCACCCTGGCAAAGCTAATGTAGTAGCTGATGCCCTTAGCAGAAAATCTCAATGCCATCACCTTTCTATTGAAAACCATGCAGCTGAACTGATCCTAGCTTTGGCCAAAATGAGTATAGAAGTGAAAACTACCACCTCTGAAGCAACTATTTCAGCCATGACATTCCATCCCACCCTTCGAGATCAGATAAAAGAACAACAGTTGTCTGATCCATTCATCATTGAAGAAATCGAAAGAATCAAATCAGGCCAACCTTCTGAGTTCCAGATAGATAACTCAGGCATTCTCTGGCGACAATCCGAGTCTGTATCCCGATCATCCTCAAATTAAAGAAACTATTCTGCGTGAAGCGCATGATACCATATACTTTACACCCGGGTAGTACAAAAATGTATCGAGATTTGAGGAAAATTTTTGGTGGCGAATATGAAAAGAGGAATAGCAGGACTATGTAAGCCTTTGTGATACATCGTAAGGTTAAGCGAGAACATCAACACCCACCGGATTACTCTGACCCTTAGAAATACGAGAATGGAAATGGGAAGATATCTGTATGGATTTCATATGAGCCTTCCCATGACAATCAAAAAGAAAGAGCATGTCTGGGTTATTGTGGACCGTCTCACCAAATCGGCCCACTTTATTGCCACTAATCAAAAGTACTCAATCAACAAGTTGGCAGAACTCTACATAGAAAGAATAGTCACACTGCACGGAATTCCAAGGACTATCACCTCAGATAGAGGATCTGTCTTTACCTCCGCATTTTGGAAGAGCTTACACAATGCCTTGGGCACCACACTCAATTTCAGTACGGCCTATCATCCACAGACTGATGGTCAGACTGAAAGGGTAAATCAAATCTTAGAGGATATGCTGCGAGCATGTGTGCTGAATTTTGGAGATTCTTGGGAGAAACACTTAGCACTGGCGGAGTTCGCCTATAATAATAGTTATCAATCAAGTATCCAAATGGCACCGTATGAAGCACTCTATGGCAGAAAGTGTAGGTCACCCATTTGTTGGTATGAAGTTGGAGAGAAACCTTTGTTAGGACCTGAACTAATACGGGAAAATGATGAGAAAATCCAGTTAATTCGGGAACGTCTCAAGATTGCCCAAGATAGACAAAAGAGCTACGCCGATAAACATAGAAGAGACCTTCAATTTGATGTTGGAGATTATGTCTATGTAAAAGTATCACCTATGCGTGGGATGCGTAGATTTGGACTGAAAGGAAAGTTAAGCCCACGGTATGTTGGACCGTTCCGTATTCTGGAGCGTAAAGGCACCCTGGCATACCAATTGGAGTTACCAAGTCAATTGTCACGAGTGCACAATGTATTCCATGTCTCTCAACTCAGAAAATGCCTAAGGGAGCCGTCTCACCACATAACAAATCTGGACATACCCTTACAAGGCGACTTGACTTATGAAGCGTCCATTGAAGATCTGGCCCACCAAGGCCGTCAATTAAGAAATCGAACCATTCGATTTTGTAAAAATCTGATGGAAGAACCACTCGGTCACGAGAAGCTACGTGGGAGAAAGAGGAAGAGATGCGCGAAGCCTACCCCAATCTGTTCAAGTGAGGATTTAATTTCGGGGCGAAATTTTTTTTAAGGGGGGGAGGATGTGAGAACCCGCATAATTAAGCTAAGCTAATTTAGCAGTAGTTTGTAGTTAAGCGTTAATCTTTTCGCTAAGTTCTTGTCTTTGTATTAGCTCATTCATCATCATTCATTCATTCTGGCATCTAGACAATAAATCATAATCAGCGTCATCGTCATCGTCATAATATTTACCATTCTCATCATACATCAGTGCAACCATTTCTTATCTTACAAGAGTGCATTGGAAATTGCACTTTAATCAACCATTCCCCCTTTAGAAAATATCTACACTCTTTCCTGTTCAACCATGCCACATCACAGGAGCTCACAAGCACAGCCAAGCCAGCAGCCGAACTTCCCCCTTGCTCTATCTCTCAATCCCTCCCACTGCTCCTTCTGCCTTATCACGAATGCACAGCCGGCCTTCTCCAGAGACTTCCATCGTCATTCACTTTTATTCTATCGCCACATCCACTGCAGCCTCATTCCCAGCACTTCTTTGCCTCTCCACCATTTCGCTTCCACCGAGCACGGAGAAGCCAAGGGCGAGGGGCCGGAAGATCGGAGGAGGAGAGCAAGAGGCGACGGCAGCAACGACCTCTGAGCATAGCGACCAGGAGGACCTCACCCAAGTCATCAAGAAGGCGACCCTTCCTCCGCTGCGCGGCGACCACTTCATCATTCGATTTGACATCAACTTCCAACCCCTCAAACCGACCAAATCCCAAGCATCGGGTAAATCTTCTCCAAAACCCCTCCCTGCACCCATTATAATACTCATCCTAGCAGCCCACGGTAATCATCCATCTCCCAATACCGCAATCCAGAGCAAATAGGGGATGTGAGAAGAGAGTTGAGTGTAAACCCGATAGATCGGTAGTTCTCCATCTTGTCCATCTAAACTCCATATCACCCTCATCATCAAGCCACCATTAGCTTCTTTCACGCATTCATGAGCATAGTCATCACCAATTGAGTAATCAAAGCATAAGCAAGTTTTGTGCTAATTAATCTAAGGAAGGGAGTAGAGAGAGCGGGTAGCGACACGCAGTGCTGTGTGTAGTAGCGCCGGCCGTAGGCCGGCGGCCATGAGGAAGAACCTAGGTGGTGCGGCCTTGGCCGCACCAAGGCGGCGGCGCAAGGCCCGGAGTAGGCCGAGCCGATGAAGAGCGACGGCGCAAGCGGCGACTCGGGAGGAAGACCATAGGGCCGGCGGCGGAGGGCTGGCCGTGGCGCTGGAAGAAAGAGGAAGAGATACCGGGAAGATGAGGAAATGGGGAAGAAGGAGCGGCACAGGTGCTTGCGGTTGGGAGTTGAGAAGAAGCTCCAGGGAGGAGATGCTTTCAGCTGAGGGGAGTTGCGGCTGGGAGTGATGCCAGGGAGGAATCGGCAGGGAGAAGGGATTAGAAGATAAGAGGAGATAAGAAAAAAGGGGAAAAAGCTCAGGGAGTTTCGGCTGAGGAGAGGGGGGGCTATCGGCTGAGTGAGAAGTAAGTAGAGAAAAGAGAGAGAGAGAGGGGTGAGGGTTAGAAGAATTAGGGTTAGAAACCTAATTAGATGCTAACAATCTGCAGTTTATTAATCTGAGTTAGATTAAATTGTTTAAGTGCTGGTATCTAGTTTGTTGGTATTGATGTTAATAGTGGTTCAGCGGAGCATCTAGATGTGTTGTTAGGCAGTTCCGTCCTGCTGTTAGTAGACCGTAGGTCAGTCGCGTCGGGAAATTGCTAACTGAGCGAGTAACCGGCAGATCTTGTCTAACTAAAATCTATTAATCCTTATACTACTAGTGTTTCCCAAAGCCAGCAGTCTATTTATTCTGCCTTGTGCGTGCTATCGCTTTCTTTGGAGGGCGATCCCATGAGGAGTAGTTAGTCGGAGTTTTCATCGACGATCTCCTCTGCAGTTCTCTGACAAGCGACCCTCTTGAACATGAATATAGCTATTTTTAACTGTAAACTGTATTCACTATATCATATAAAATATTGCATCAAGACTATTTCTCAAAACTCAAAACATTTAAATGAGGATGTTGAGGAAAGAAAGAAATGTTATGATGAGTAAGGAATGAGAAAAGATGATGTAATACTATGGTGGTAAAGGAGGCCGTGGCAAGAGAGAGGGCAAGAGGTGGGACCCCTTTACATATGGTTAAAATATAAGGACCAACAACACTCTTACTCGGTCAGATGCCGTATTTGAGTACCAACCATTTTCCCGTTTCGGCGGGCAGAAAATGCTACCTTGTTACGTAATTATATTCTCCACAACGGACGCACATTGGAGTGTTGGGAGCAGGAAGTGAGCCGCCCCAAGGGAGTGTTGGGAGCTGGAAGAGAGCCGCACCAACCAACATTATTGGAACTCGGTGGAGGGCTGGTGCGCTCATGACACCGACGGAAAATAGTGGGTGGAGACTTAATCACGTGTCTGGAAAGCGTTATGTATTACGAACTGAAGTCGCATCAATGGAAATGCGATGGACCTAGCTCATATAGAGCTCAGAATAGTTATGGGTAAAGTGGTACAAGCTGCGCGATGCTATATCAAATCATGAATTCATGCCGGTCTCTGGATTGGAGTCTCACGGGAACCGCTAGGGTCTTTCTTCTCTCAGAGTGACTAGTAGTCTTTTAGAATAAAATTTTGCCACCTAATGTTTTGTGGAGTTATTTTGAGAAAGAGATGAGTTAGAAAATGAAGGAAAGAACAGAGATGAGTCATAAGTGCATTTTGCTATTAATGCTTCTTGAGTACATTAATTTGTACTCAACCTTGCTAGTATTCTCCTTTGTAGATCCTAGTCGTGGGAGTCATCCCGAGTGGGACGAGGAGTTGCAGTGCGAGATGAGGCCACGGGAGGCGGGGCGTTAGCTACGAGGGCGGGGCGAGTGGAGCCGTGTCAGAGCGAGTGGGACCTTTAGGAGACTGTACCTCGGGCGGGCAAGAGATGAAGACTAGTCCTTTTGTAGTTGTTTAATTATACGTAATAAGAACCATAGCCTTGCGTGGCTATACGTAATAAAGATGTGCGATTACTAGCTTATTGTTACGCTCTGCGACTCGGTAAGGCTTACTATTTGTCGAAATGGTGTTACCGTGCAGGACAAATAGTAATCCGTTTGCTTAAGTGTGATTATCCTGCAGGATAATGACACGGGCGCCACGATAGCGTATGGTGTTTCTACCCATCTGGCGGCTCGTGGTTGATACACAATATTGGAAAAAGTCTCGTAGGACTTAGCCGTGCGACATACATTCGGAAGTGTGCTTTGTGGCTTAAAGGCGATGCGAAGTGTGGGTACATTGGTACACCTGCGGGTTAAAACTATTCGAATAGCCTCGTCTAGGTTATGGACACGCTTGCAGGTCTTTCAAGAGTTAGACTACAACCTTTTAAATTAAAACTTGATGGGTGAGTGCGAATGGGGATTAGTGCTATGTTGTGGTAGCTATTGGGATAGTCACTTCTAGGTGGTTACTTGTATGTATCTTTACTTACTTTTTACTTTGATAACAAAACAGATTTGCAAACTTGCTTTTGAAATATATTACATTATTGCAAATAAAGTTGGCTTCATGCAAAATGAGACATACAACCTCCACCTAAATAAGCTTGCATGTAGTTTATGGATAGGTCTGCTATTCCACACGTCGAGTCTTGCGGGTACAAAGACAATCTTTGTACTCGGTTGCTATGCTTAATTGTTTTGTTGCGAGAGGAAGAAGGTGAGCACTGAAGGGCCTCACTTTTTGTTTGTGTTGTGGTAGCTGGGCGACTAGCTTAGCGGCCGGTCGGTTGCCTTGTGGGTGTATGGCTAACGGTCGACTTTTGTTCTAGCCATCTTATGGCACCTTTGCTTCATTGCCATTCTTGTATATTGTTCTATTTGGCGGTCGGCTCTCTTTTGTAATAACTTTACTTTATGTATGTCGTTGTTGAACCTAGTGATGTATGTTGTATGGAGATGATGTGTAATTTTGTGATGATGTGCATATGTTGCAATTCTGGGAAACATATGCCCATCGAGGCTTAGAATGTTTAATTAGTAATGCTAGAACCATTTGGAGGTTAAGTGTTACTAGTTAAATATTCCGGGTCCTCACAAAGTTGGTATCAAAGCCATACTGACCGTAGAAACCCCTAGCTTGGTCGCCTCTAGAATATTTTGAAAACTTACTTTCAAAAGGTTTGTAAAACTTAAGTAAGTTCTCTAATTTTGCTCCTTACCTGTCTTAGCTTGCTCATCTCACCTTACTCTCACTTAAGTTTTGAAAAAGTTGTTCCTCTCTTCCTTTCAAAAATTAGCCTTTATCGATTAGCTTGGTTTTGGGAGAAACATGAGAGCTTGGAGAAAAGAATTTGGACAGCTAGCTAGTGGTGAGTAATTAAGGTAGGAAATGAGAGGTTAATTCAACTAAAACTTGTGGGAATAAAAGGGTAAGAAGTGATATGAAATTAGCTAAATGCCTATACTCTATTAGGTGGTTATACCTTGATTTTGGACTGTTTTGAGCTAAGAATTAGTGCTGAAATTTTGGGTCTTATAAGCGATTGCTCGTTCTTCCATACGGGTTGAGTCGTTTGGAAAGTCGATTCGGTGACTTATGGTCTCATGTTCTCTTGTGGCTATTCTTTGGTCATTTTAACTAAGTTTGGATTTACGTGCTCTTGGGTCTTGAGCGTATCTAACTTGTCTTAGTGAAACGGGATGGTGGAGGGACCGTAGTGGTGAAATCGGTAGGGTAGTCCCGATGAGGAGCTTCCCCTCCTCAGACCATGGCGGAAGTCCTCATGCGGTCGAGCATGTCGTTCGGAGGACCGTAGGGTGTTGGAGGTCATCGCGAAACACCTCCCTCCCTCTGGCGCCTCGGATCGGAAGTGGTCACCGGTCTCGTGGGGACTTGCGGAGTTCCTTCCTGCGACCTCCTACCTTCTCGGTCGAGGATCCCGCGGGCCGCAGACGGTGGCTGCGTGCGGTTGGCGAGCTCAGCGTTGCTCGATGCCGGGAGCGAGGCGGGCGCACCGCATCCATCGGTTGGAGGGTGCGGCACTCTCATGGTGGGAGAATTTCCTCGCCATGCGGCTGCGGACACGTGGTCTCGTGGGAGGAGTTCGGTCGACTTTCGTCGGGCCCATGTCCTGCCGGCTGATGAAGGCTGAAGAAGAAGGAGTTCCTTGCGCTCAAGCGGGCGCAAATGCGTGAGTACCTCCATGAGTTCAACCATTTGGCGAGTGCGCTCTGGTTGAGGTGGCCACTTATGAGGCCAAGCGGGAGAAGTTCTGGAGGTTTGTGCGAGGAGCTTGGACAAGCTCTCTATTGTGGACTTCCCGACTTCGGACCTTGGTGGACAAGGCCATCGTCGCGAGCACAAGGCGAGCTGGCGAGTTCATAGCGCAAGTGGGAGGCCCGGTCTGCGCGAGCGGCCTCGTTCGTCCCGGGTTGGTCTGCACGGTGGCCGTTCTTTGACTTCACCGCTGCCGAGGCCTTGGCACCGGCTCCACGTCCTCCGCGGGCGTGCCTCGATCCACGTCGCCTCGACCCAGCGGCGGTGTTCCCGCAACCCGCGGCCGGCGTCACCGCTTCTCTTGCCACAACAAGGGCCACTACGCGAGTAGTTGTCCTAAGAAAGCTGGAGCGGCCCCTCGTCCTAATGGAGGGGCGGGCGAGAGTGGTCACCCACCGACCGAAGACCCGGGCTTGGGGCGGCGAGTCAACCACATCTCGGTGAGGAGGCACGAGGCGCCCGGCGTGGTGTTGGATGCGCTCCTTGTTGTCTGCGTCCTGCTACTGATGTTGTTTGACTCGGGGCCTCGCACTCTTTATTTAGTCGTTTCTTTGTTGATTGTGGACTTCTTTGTGTCCCTTTGAGGTTCCATTGCTCATTCGCTCTCGGGTTGGAAATGAGAGCGACCAAGTATCTGGGATGTTCCTATCCACATCGAAGGAGTGGGATTCTTGGCGAGTCTTATCCTACTCGACTCGGCGCGTCGGGCGTGATTCTTGGCATGGATTGGTTGTCCCAACACTTGGGGCGTCGATTGTGCGAGAAGATTGTTTACCTCACCACCCTTGGTGAGCAGGTTGGGTTTCGCCACGATTGCGAGCCCCATCTTTATGTCCTTGAAGCAAAGCGGTGTGGAGATTCACGCGTCCCCAACGTGTGTGACTTCGCGGATGTCTTTCACGAAGATTTGCTGGCACGCCTCTGTTCGAGATCTGGAGTTTGTGATAGAGTTGCTGCCGTACCGCCCCTATTTCTAAGAGGCCGTATCGCATGCCTCTAATGAGTTGGAGGAGTGAAGAAGCAATGGGTGAGCTGCAAGAGAAGGGTTTTATCAGTCTAGCTCATCTCCTTGGGGTTGTCGATTATCTTTGTGAAGAAGAAGGACAAGACCTTGCGCATGTGTGTTGATTACCGTCAAGCTTAATGAGGTGGCGGTAAAGAACAAGTATCCTTTGCCCGTATTGATGATCTTTTCGATCGGTTGGCCGAACACGTGTCTTCTCAAGATTGACTTGAGATTGGGCTATCATCAAGTCGGGATCGAGCGAGATATTAGAAGGCGCCTTTGCTACTCGTTATGGCCTTTACGAGTACACCGTCATGTCTTTTGGTTTGACTAATGCTCTGCTTTGTTCATGAATCTTATGAACTCGGTATTCATGGAGTATTTGGATAGGTTTGTGGTGGTATTCATCGATGATATCCTTATCTACTCCAAGAGTGAAGAAGAGCATCTTGAGCATCTTAAGCTTGTGTTGGGCAAGCTGCGTGAGCACCAGTGTATGCCAAATTCGGCAAGTGCGAGTTACAGTTGAAGGAAGTGGCATTCTTGGGCCATGTTCTTTCAGCGGGGTGTGGTGTGGATCCTAGCAAGGTCGGTGATGTGCTATCTTGGGGTCACCAAGTCGATCCACCGATGTGCGGAGTTTTCTTGGTTTGGTGGCTACTATCGCGCTTTATCGAGAACTTCTCCAAGATTGCGAAGCCTATGGTGAACTACTCAAGAAAGACAAGAAGTTTGAGTGGTCATTTGCTTGTGATGTGAGTTTTCAGGAACTCAAGACGCGGTTGACCTCAGCCCCAGTGCTTGTTCTCCCTGATATTCACAAGAGTTTTGATATCTATTGTGATGCTTCTCGTCAGGGTCTTGGTTGTGTTCTTATGCAGGGAGGCAAGGTTGTGGCCTATGCATCGCGGCAATTGAGGCCTCATGAACTCAACTATCCTACTCATGACTTGGAGTTAGCTGCTGTGGTCCATGCACTCAAGATTTGGCGGCATTATCTGATTGGTAACCGTTGTGAGGTGTATTCTGACCACAAGAGCTTGAAATACTTGTTCACCCAGCCAGATCTGAACCTCAGGCAGAGAAGATGGTTGGAATTGATCAAGGATTATGACATGGGTATTCAGTACCATCCGGGCAAGGCCAATGTCGTTGCTGATGCACTCAGTCGGAAGGTGTATTGTAACATGTTGATGCTCCAAGAACGGCGATCTGCTCTTATTTGAGTTTCAGCGCCTTAATTTGGGCTTGAGTGAGCACAGTTCTCTCGCTACCTTGGTTGTGCAACCAACCTTAGTGGACCAAATCAAGGCATGCGCGCGACAGGATGTTGGCGTGAGTCAAATCAAGCGAACATCAAGGATGGGATAGCCAAGTGCTTTTCGAGAGGATGGCGGCGTTGTGTGGTTTGGCGGCGTCTTGTGGTTCCTAAGGTCATGGAATTGCGGAATTTGATTCTCGCGAAGCCCATGATTCTCCTTTGTCTATTCATCCGGGACTACCAAGATGTATCGGGATCTTCGTCGAGAGATTCGGTGGACCCGAATGAAGCGCGAGATTGCGGAGTTCGTTCTTAAGTGCGGCGTGTCTTTGTCGTGTGAAGGCCGAAGCATCGGCGCCAGCGGTCTTCTTCACCTTTGCGATGCGAGAATGGAAGTGGGATTCGTTGGCATGGACTTCATCACCGGTTTGCCCTTCGTCCAAAGGAATGATGCTATTTGGGTGCGTGATCGACAGGTTGACTAAGCGACACATTTCCTTCTGTCAAGACTCGACTACGTGTGGGGCCTTTGGCGAACTTTATGTCTCGAGGATTGTGAGTCTTCACGGTGTCACGAAGGCGATTATTTCGATCGTGGTGCACTTTTCACCTCGCGGTTTTGGCATAGTCGCAAGAGGCTATGGGGACCCGCCTTCATTTGATCTGACCTTTCATCCTCGGACCGATGGCGAGACGGGCGAGTCAACCAAGTGTTGGAAGATATGCTCGTGCTTGTGTTCTTTCCTATGGGAAGAAGTGGGAGAAGTGCCTACCATTCGCGGAGTTCTCCTACAACAATAGCTTTGAGCCGATCTTGGCATGGCACCATTTGAGGCTTTGTATGGGAGGAGATGCAGAACCCCATTGAACTAGTCGAGGCGGTGGCGGCGATTTTCGGCCCGATTCGATCAATGAGGCGAAAGTCGAGTTCGATTGATCGCGAGCATCTGCGCCGGCCCGATCGGACAAAAGAGCTATGCGGATCGTCGTCGCCGTGAGTTGAGCTTTGAGCCCAATGACTTTGTGTATCTCAAAGTCTCACCCTTGAAGGAGCCATCGGCGTTTTGGTATCAGCGGCAAGTTGGCCTCGATATGTTGGGCCTTACCGTATCATCGAGAGAGTTGGAGCGATTGCATCTGATTGGAGCTACCAGTGCGCGAGGTGTGCATGATGTGTTCCATGTTTCACACACGAAGAAGTGCCTCCGTGTCCCGACGGAGGAAACTCCGTTGGAAACTCGATGTGCGGAGAATTTGACCTACATGGCGTCTGTTCGCATTCTTGAGAATCGAGCGGAGAACAAGGAACCGTGTCATCAAGTTCCTTAAGGTTGATGGTCAAACCATTCGAAGATGAAGCAACTTGGGAGCGAGAAGATCGCGCCGTGCGATTTTCCTTCTTTCTTCTCGAGTAAACGGAATCTCGGGTCGAGATTCTTGTAAGGGGAGAGTTGTAACATCCCAATTTTGGGCTTGTGTTTCAAATGTAAGAAAATGAGTAGAAATTAAAACTTTTTCTTACATCATGTGTTTCTGTTTGTCTTGGACAAGTATTGTACAAGACTTATGGAAATGCAAAGTCACAAGCCTTTTGATCCAAATCTTGTTCCTTCAAAAAAATCTTGTCAAACCTTTTGATCATCCTCTGGAAATATTTTCCTAAGTTCTTGGGATGATATGTGACCCTCTGAAAAATTTCACAATTTTTAGAAATTGTTTGAATATTTTAGAGGCGATCAAACTGTTTGACTCTCAGTCAAACCTAAAACCAGTACCTTGTAGAATTTTCGGAGAAAAATACAATGCATAAAAACCTCTGAAAATTTTACACAAGGTCAATGTCTCAGTCAGCAAGCTCCTGTAAAAATTTCAGAATTTTTGGAGTTATTTTGCTACCCCAAATAAATCCTCCAAAGTCTCAGTATAATTAAAACCTAAAACCAATTTCACTGTTCCTTGGGTTCGAGTCGGGCTCGAGTCCGAGCCACTTGACTCGGTCGAACCACCTAACTGCACCGAGCCGCATTTTAAAGCGCGCGTGCGATATCAGCCGTTGGATTCAAATCGCTCGGCCCACGTTCGTGTGAGCATTCGGACCCTCCGGTTGCATTAACCAATTGGGACCGTTGGATCTCAATCCAACCGTCCAGATTTCCGTAAGCAATCGGATTTGTCCGTGGGCTCTTTAAATCGCAGCCGTCCATCTAAAATCCAACGGTTGTGGTTGCTTTCTCTGTTCTTCTTCCCCTCTGTCCCATGGCGCGACGACAATGGCGAGAGAGAAGCGCGGGCGGCTTGATGTGTCACCTCAAGTTTGCTTTCGCCAACGTCTCTCTGCGGGGCATTTAATGTGCACCAGGCTTTCTCCTCCGTTGTCACCGTGCTCACTTGCTCCCATCATTTCTTGGTCTATGGCCGTAGCATGAACCGAGCCCACCATGGACTCGGGTTCTTGCTCGAAACCCTAATCTTTTCCCTATATATTGCCCCTTAGCTCCTCCTGGTGTTCCTTTACACCACACCTTGCTCTTCTCAGTGTTTTGAGCAGTTAAACCACCTCACACCCTCAAAGCACCATTGTTGACCGTAGAGCTCCAATGGCGGCCTTGGTGTCCAGTGGTTCATCTTCAACATTTCTTGCACCCTTTTGAACTCCTCAACCTCCTTGGTATTTCCCCTAACTTGATTTTGGGTTGCATTCACAGGAATCGCTCAATTTTAAGTTTGGAGATTTTCGGTTGGTTTCACCCCTTTTCTTCTCCAGCTCCGGTAAGTGGTTCTTTTTGCAATTATTTGCTTTTGGAGCCTCTTTGAGCTATAATGAAGCTGTGGTAATGATTTGGTTCCACTCATTTTGCTCAGAACCTCATCTTCCACTTCATCTTCTTCGGCTCCGGTGGACTTCATCGTGTTCAAGTCTTCCCCGGCCATCTTTGAAGCTCCTCTCGGTTAAGGTAGCTTCTATATAATCCCTAAGTCATGGCACCGCTTCCTTGGACGCGGCGGAGCATCTTGCTATTTTCGTGTTTTGCCGTGTCGGCCTCTTTCTTTGTTTTCCGGCTCGCCGGCGTTCCAGACCTCCACCGCCGGCGAGGTCATCACTGTTGGGTCCGCAACACTATTGCGAACCCATTTTGATAGTTTGTGGCGCCGCGCATGCAGATCGCCGGCGACAAGTCGTGGTAGCCATTCGGGACTTTGCGGCCGTAGCTCCGTTGCGTCAAATGATTAAGACACGATTAATACCCAATCATTAGTAGTAATAATGGTGTCTTAATCGCCTATTTTGTCAGCGACTTGTGGGCGTAAGCCTAAATCGAAAACCGAAGTCGTTATGGTGATTTTGGGTTTATTTATTGCTAATCATTGTTAGCAATAAATGTGTCGAAATTACCTTTTGGGTCAGCGGCGTGTGGGCCCTCGTCCTAAATCACCTCTGTTCAAAATCTTTAGGACACATTAATTGCTAATCATCACTAATCATGGGTCATTAGTAATTAATTAGTTTGTCCTAAGAGCCTCCTTTAAGTCATCGCCGGTGGGTCCACGCGCGTGTGCGTGTGTCAAATCTCGCATGTGTGACTCTCAGTCACTGACATGCGGCCCCACGTGTCAGCACTCCTGTTTGCACTTCGATCTTGGACCACCGTCCATTTCGCGATCTGCGGCCCAGATCTTGTGTGCAATCGGACCTTCCGGTTAGATCTGGGTTCTGAGCCGTTCATCTTTAGATCTGCGGTCGTGGTTCGTCGAGGTAATCGCACCGTCCGGTTGCATTCATCCTCGTGAGCTCGTTGGATTTTGCATCAACGGCCCACGAGCGTCCACGTCGTTTATTGTCGGTTGGGTTGGTTTTTATTTCTGTAAGTAATTATTTATCAACTGAAAATTGCATCAAAACTTTAGAAATTCATAACTAATTCTAGATAAGTCCTTTTTACATGAAACCAACTGTAATAAATTTGTATTCCACTAAAGTTTAATATAAAAATGCTTTTAGCTATGCTTACGTAGTAGAAAATTACGTACTCTTTAATAGCTTGTTTTACGCTATTTTTATATATTCCAGAATTGTATTAAAACTTGGAAGATGCATATCTTTTTCTGGATATCTGTAAATTGAATGATTTTAACTTTGATAAATTTGTTATTAACTAAACTTTAATCTAAAAATGGTGATAAGTCTAAATCACTTGAGAAAAATATGTTAGTAGATTTAACCTTATTAGTAGCACTTAAAAATTCATTTAATGATGTAATAGACACCAGTAATTCCTGTAAATTCTAAAAATATAAATTTGATGTTAGAAATCCTCTCATTATCATTCTATAATGTGAAATAGGTTTTGCACAAGTTTATATTTCTGGAAAGTGCATTATGCTAGTTTTGCATCTTAGAAAAATCATAACTAAATCATTTTAACTCCAAATGACCTGAAATTTTATATGGGTTACCACTATCCCAGTGGGTAGCTACCACAAAAATTTCAGCTTCAAAACCCTCCTAGAAAATGTATTTGCTACAGTGCTAATTATGGCCGAAAATGTGTTTTTAGGTAATATCTTTTGCACCACAAATCCAAATTAGGTTTTTCCAGTTTCTATGTCTTGGTATATTCGTATTTCACCTTGTGTATAAGTTTCGTCGCATTTGGATAATTTTTGCTTGCTCTTTTGTTGAGTGTTGCTAGTCTTATTGGTTGTTCTTGGTTCTTTTTGCCTTTGCGCTTAGGGTTCGACATTTGCGGTAATCCCGAGAGCGACCCTCCACAACAAATTGAGCAACAGCAAGAAGGCAAGCAGTTTGATCATGTTAATCCCAGTATTTTAAGTATTTATGTTGATTACAAATTCTATGTATTCATTGCTATTTTGTGTTGGTAGTTGGCCTAGTAGATGCATTTCCTTAGCAAATGATTATCCTCTACTACCATGAGCCTAGGTTACTTGCTGTGATTTAGAGTTTGTGGATGGGCTCTTGTCACTTAGTAGTTGCGAATCAATTGCTTAGCCATGCTTAGTTTCGGTAGAAATGGGCGGTTATCGACTTGTCGATAACCTTGATCACTAAAACTTATTATGATTATGATTTCCACCTTGTGCCATGTCTATTTATGAAAACTAAAAACTGAAAACAAAATGATTTAGACTTGGGCACAATGGTATGTTGGTGTGATTCTTGGGTGTGGATGGAATGGTGCCGGGTCAACAAGGACCGAACATCTTGTTACACTAAACCAAGCATTTTAGCGTGCTAACCACATTAGAGGGTATGGGACCTCTCTTGACTTAGTACTTTGGCGTGTATTGCCCTCGGGTGTGGTGGTCGCGGGAGGGATGGTGTTGGGAGCATTGTAGTGTCGAAAGACTTCACCCGTGATGGGATTTGTTGTCTTTCGGCTTGCAATGTAGCGTATGGTGTTTCTACCCATACGAGCGGCTCGTGGTTGATACACAATATTGGAAAAGTCTCGTAGGACTTAGCCGTGCCGACATACCTTGGAAGTGTGCTTTGTGGCTTAAAGGCGATCGAAGTGTGGGTACATTGGTACACCCCGGGAGTTAAAACTATTCGAATAGCCTCGTCCTAGGTTATGGACACGCTTGGCAAGGTCTTTCAAGAGTTAGACTACAACCTTTTAAATTAAAACTTGATGGGTGAGTACGAATCGGGATTCGTGCTATGTTGTGGTGGCTATTGGGATAGTCACTTCTAGGTGGTTACTTGTATGTATCTTTACTTCATTGTTACTTTGATAACAAAGCAGATTTGCAAACTTGCTTTTGAAATATATTACATTATTGCAAATAAAGTTGGCTTCATGCAAAATGAGACATACAACCTCCACCTAAATAAGCTTGCATGTAGTTTATGGATAGGTGCGCTATTCCACACGTCGATCTTGCGGGTACAAAGACAATCTTTGTACTCGGTTGCTATGCTTAATTGTTTTGTTGCAGAGGAAGAAGGTGAGCTGAAGGGCCTCACTTTTATGAGTGTGTTGTGGTAGCTATGGGCGACTAGCTTAGCGGCGATCGGTTGCCTTGTGGATGTATGGCTAACAGGTCGACTTTTATTCTAGCCATCTTATGGCACCTTTTGCTTCATTGCCATTCTTGTATATTGTTCTATTTGGCGGTCGGCTCTCTTTTGTAATAACTTTACTTTATGTATGTCGTTGTTGAACCTAGTGATGTATGTTGTATGGAGATGATGTGTAATTTTGTGATGATGTGCATATGTTGCAATTCTGGGAAACATATGCCCATCGAGGCTTAGAATGTTTAATTAGTAATGCTAGAACCATTTGGAGGTTAAGTGTTACTAGTTAAATATTCCGGGTCCTCACATCCTCTGAGGTCCTCTTTGCAAGAAGACCACCCCTGGTCTTTGTAAAGGGAATCTCAGACCACCCCGAGCAAATCTGGGCCGTTAAGACCTCCCCCCTGGGAGATCTTAGCCATCGGGGTCCTCCTCCGCTAAATCCTCACCCCCAAGACCTCCCTGTAAAATCCCAACCGTTAGGACCTCCTCCCGGGCTCATCTCGACCGTCGAGATCTTCCTCCGTGAAGACCTCTGCTCTCAGGACCTCCCCGATTAAATCTGGACCATCCAAGACCTCCTCTGGTAGATCTTGGCCGTCCCAGACGTCCTCCGTTATATTCTTAGCTTTAGGACCTCCTCTGAGTTCCAGACCGTTAGATTTAGATCTAACGGGCTAGACCTCCTCGCTAGATCTTAGCCGCCGAAGACCTCCCTCTTTCTAATCTCACCGTCCAGACCTCCTCTTTTAGACCTCCACCTCAAGGACCTCCTTCGTCAGATCTGGACCATCAAGTCTGTATCTAACGACTAAGACCTCCCCTAGGCGCGATGAGGTCTTGGCGCCCAGGTGCTCGTGGTGGACTTCGCGCCTGTGCTCGTGTGCTGTGTGATTTTTGATCGACGGCCCACGACCTCCCCAGTTTGAGTCGGTTTTCCAGATTAAGTCCCAAAAGCTTTTATTTGCACTTTATTAATTGTTTTAAACTTTAAAAATGCATATCTTTTTTTCTGTAGCTCCAAATTTAACAAACTAAAGTTCTATAAATGCATCTGTTAAAGTACTTTAGCATGACCCATGTCTTAAAGTAGTCTTTAATTCTGAGATTAACCATGCCTTAGATTTATAACTTAGAAAGATCATAATAAATTCAATTTAACTCCAAATACAGTAAACTCAATTTTGCTAACCTTAGAATACTAGTATCTACCTAGCATAAAAATTTCAAGTTCCAGATCTTTCTAGAAATTTATGCTATGAACAGTAACAGATAGGAATTAAATTGAATTAATAGGTTGAGTAAAATTGTTTTAGTCATAACTTTTTCATACCTAATCCAAATGACTTGATTCTTGTTCCTAAATTTGTCTAAAATCTTAATCTTGCTGCTGTATAAATTTCATGGTATTTGGAGAACTTTTGCTGTGGAGTTTTATTTGGAGTTCTTGTTCTTATTTGGTTATCGCCTTTTCGCGTTAGGTTCCGAATGAATTATTGAGTACCTGAGTGAATCCTCTGCAGCAAGAAAGTGATCTACAGCAAGGTAAGCAGTTTGATCATGTTAATCCATATATTTTTAAGTAATTATGTTGTTTACAAATTCTATGTATGCATTGCTAGTTTGTGTTACTATTGTCGTTAGTTGACCTAGTAGATGCATTTCCTTAAGCAAATGTTCATCCTTTACTACCATGAGCCTAGGTTATTGCTGTGATTAGAGCTCGTTGGATGAGCTCTTGTCACTTAGTAGTTGCGAATTAATTGCTTAGCCATGCTTAGCTTCGGTAGAAATGGGCGGTTATCGACTTGTCGATAACCTTGATCTATAAAACTTATTATAAACATGATTTCAGCCTTGTGCCATGTCTACTTATGAAAACTAAAACTGAAAACAAAATGATTTAGACTTGGGCACAATGGTATGATTGGTGTGCTTTTGGGTGTGACTGGAATGGTGCCCGAGTCAACAAGGACCGAACATCTTGTTACACTAAACCAAGCATTTTGTGTGTGCTAACCACACTAGAGGGTATGGGACCTCTCTTGAATTAGTACTTTGGGAGGCATTAATTAATGAGTCATTTGGTGTAGTTTATAGAGAAAAAGGATCACAAAGGCGTGACCGGGGTGGTTCCTTTCTAGGTCCTCCACTCCGACCGGGGTCTTGCAAATGTCCGGCTAGCGTTACCCTAAATGGCTAATGACTCCCGATTTTGCTTGACTCCACCACAACGTGTGGTCCTAGTGGCCCATTTCGCCAGCTGGTCACTAAGGGTTAACCCCATACGTGCGACTCTTAATTAACGCATTCCATTGGAAACGTCTCGTAGGACTTAGCCGTGCCGGCATACCAAAGGAAGTGTGCTTAATAACTTTGCAAAAAGGCGGTCTAAAGTGTGGGTACATTGGTACACCCCTGCAGGGTTAAAACTATTCGAATAGCCTCGTCCTAGGTTATGGACACGCTTGGCAAGGTCTTTCAAGAGTTAGACTACAATATTTTAATTAAAACTTGATGGGTGGTATGAATCTGGGATTCGTGCTATGTGTGGTGGCTATTGGGTTAGTCACCAATAGGTGGTTACTCTTGTACTTATTGTATCTCGTGTTATTTCATTCAATGAAAACTGATTGCAAACTTGTTTTTGAAATGTACTACATTATTACAAATAAAGTTGGCTTTGTGCAAAATGAGACATACAACCTCCACTTAAATAAGCTTGCATGTAGCATATTGATAGGTGCGCTATCCCACACGTCGATCTTGCGAGTACATTTTGTACTCATTTGCTTTGCTTATTTGTTGCGAGAGGAAGAAGTTGATCCCCAAGGGATCGACTTTTGTGAGGATTCTGCGGTATGGACGACTAGCTTGCGGCGGTCGGTTGCCTTGTGGGTTATGGCTAACCGGTTGGATTTTATTTATAGCCATCTTATGGCACTTTTGCTTCCGCTGTTAATGTTACTTTGATGTCTTTTGGCCGGTCGGCCTTCTTGTGTAATAACTCTATTATGTATGTCTTTTGTTAGGATTAATGTTATGTGATGTATGGAATTGATGCGTGATTTTGTAACGGGGTGTGTATACTGCATTTCTGGGAAGTATACATGTCTCGGGGCTTGATTTATTTGATTTGTGATGCTAGAGTCAATGAAAGACTAAGCATTACAAGCCAAATAAATCGGGGTCCTCACATGACACCTCGAACACGGCAACATCCAAGGCACCAGCGAAGGAGGGATATTTGACCCTCTAATACCCAATGCTCACTGAGACCAACTATGGCTCTTGGGCGGTGAAGATGAAGGTGTTCATACGTGCACAAGGGATGTGGGTGGTGGTGGAAGGCAATGAACTGGTCGACGATCGCAAGGACCAGATGGCTCTCACCACCATATTTCAAGCTGTGCCCGAGGTCATGATGATGGTCTTGACCGAAAAGGAGACGACCAAGGAAGCTTGGGATGCCCTGGAGGAGATGCATGTCGGTGCTGATCGTGTCAAGGAAGCGCGAGTACAGACCCTCATGAGTGAGTTCGAAATGACGCACATGAAGGAGACAGAGTCCATCAATGACTTCACCATGAAGCTGACCACCATCATCAACGAGATTTGTGTCCTCGGAGACAAGATAGAGGTGTGCACCGTCGTGAAGAAGTTTCTACGTTCTGTTCCTGATAAATTCTTACCGATTGTCTCCACCATTGAACAATTTGGCGATATCAAGACAATAACGATTGTGGAGGTGGTTGGGCATCCGAAGGCGTACGAGGAATGTACGAAGGGACGACAGCGCGGTGAGGAAGGCGAGCATTTCTGCTCATTCGTGATGAGTGAAATCCAGGACCAAAGAAGAGGGAGCCAACAACTCTGGCAAGAAGAACTACAAGTTCGACAAGGCGAAGGTTCATTGCTACAATTGTTAGGACTACGGGCACTTTGCTTCTGAATGTCGTAAGCTAAGGAAGGAGAAAGTGGATGCGCATTTAATTGAGGCAGATGCTGAAGTCGAACCGACGCTACCCTGATGCTTCTAATCTGCTAAAGACTATAATAGGATGGCTCCTAATCTGAACTGGAGGACGAAGACTCTTCAAAAGCAACTGGAATGAAGTGACGAAGATACTCTTGACGATTGTTGATGACTTGACTTCTTCCGAACTAGAGAAATTAATGAGGCAAAAAAGTCAATTTAAGATTATAAAACAAGGTTCAGCAAAGACGAGAAAGAATTGAATAGGATAAGAATAGAATAGACTGAGATGATATGAGAAGAGAATAGAGTAGATGAGAAAAGAATAACTACTCAAGTCAAATTAAGTTGATTTGATTTAGAAAATAACTTTTGAAGCTTTTAGCTAAAACGACCATGCTAACTAAGGTTGCGTTCTACAGTCGATATGGCTCTGATACCACCTCTATCGGGATCCAAAAATGCATATCAGGAACCCTCCGTGTATTCTGAACTAGTCTCAGATCAGTAGTTAGCTTACACAGGAAAACAATGATGAAATATCAATCCTTTATTCGATTTAACTAAAAAGATCTCAAAGTAACAAATAATAATAATAACTGGACCTTATGGTCAACGTTTGCTTAACTTGCCACGCAGGGCTAAAGAAACAAATAAACTCTTGCAGCGGAAAGAAACTCTTCAAATGGTCAATCAACATGCCCACAGGCAGTCGAGTGGAGAACGCATCCTAATCCGCAAAACCTTCATGGTACTCTTCCTGGTAGAACTCAGAGTTCCCAGGTTCTTCTATGGAGATTAAGCAACACAAGGCACAAAGCCATGAGTACTTTGAATGTACTCAGCAAGCCGTGGGGAAATGTATGCAAATAGTATTCATGCAAGGCTCGAACAAAGGTTAGCTGTATGGTTCTTTTGCATAAAACAACATTTACGACAAATACAATAAGTAGATTGAAATGCGTAATTGAAAACAATAATAAATAAATAAACAGTTTATTTGAAACAACCAGTGAACTTTCCCATTCACTTCCCAACCAAACCAATGACAAGTGAATTCCTCATTCACCAATCGACACAAACCACCAAGTGAATGACCTATTCACCAAACGAACGTTATATTCATCAAGTGAACTTCCCATCCACACTCCGACACATTTTTAAAGAAACTCTATCTCCCGTGTGAAATCCCCAGGCACGTCTATAACCGGCGAACACGGCTATTCGAATAGTTTTACACTCTGCAGAGGTTGTACAGCTTGACCCACAAGAGATAGACCAACTTATAATGTCCGTTTAACACACTTCCGAGGTGTGCGACTAAGTGATCATCACAAGGCTTTTACAAAGCTCCTTCTTAACCCAGTTCTGCCCGCTAAGGTTTCAACACTGAATGTCTTTCCGACCAGACAGGGCCCCCCTCTTGCGCCACCGTGAGAATATGTTTCCCATAACCACGCTTCACACGACAGCACCGAAATTAAGACATTGCTAATTAGTTAGCCAGGCCCGTCCCATCAGCCATGTGGTTGTACGGTTAAGGGCCAGTTCAATAGCGCACAAGATTAAGTCCTTGACAAGTTAGTCAGGCGAGACTACCACAAACCCACAATATGTTCAATCCACATCCCCACTATCCACCAACCAATCGCCCAAGCGAAAACCATTTTATTTAACCAAGACCCATGACTAACCCCGTCATGGTACACAAGTTTTAACAAGAGTGGCTCACCACCATGGTTCCATATTTCATTAAGTCAAAATTAATCATTAAGACACATGTGATGACAAACCCATCGTAACTAAGCTGAACTAAGCATTGATACGATACCCATATTAATAATACAAATATGTCCAACTAAAATTACCCATGCTAAGGTGGCAAAGGATTCATGGCATTCAAATATTCAATTGAGACATAATGACAACAGGTAATAACTATACCCAAAGCAATTTATATAAAAATAGCATGCAATTGTATGAAACAATATACTTTTGAAATCATAGGTTAAATATGATCAAAGGAGCACAACTTGCCTGGGAATAAATCCTGTGATTGATCTTGATCTTGGTATGCTACTCCTTGCTCAAAGCTTCCCGAAGTATCAACGTCTACTCGCAACAGAGCAAATAAACTAAATAAATAAATAATAGAGAGAAAAAACTCCAAAAATTAAATAAAAATATCAGATAAATAGATCTCGAATTTAGATGAATTTAGGAATTTGAATGGACTCAATCGGAGTTCGGATGCAAAAGATATGAGCTCTAGAAGATTGAAATCACATGAAATACTGAAAATCAGGATTTATGGATTTACTGAATTATTTTTCTAAAGGAAAAGGTAATTAATGCGTCAGTTGACGTCAGCAAGGATTTTCAGCCGAAAAAGAATTAAAAAGAAATTGTCTGACAGGTGGGCCCCACTGGAAGTGGCTGCGGCCTATGCGAGAAAGGAGAGGCGGCTCGGTTGCGTAAGAAAAAGAAGCGGCAGCTGGGCCAAGAAAAAGAAAAAGCAGCGGGAATGACCGGCTCGGGTCGGGCCAACGGTGAAGAAGATGGGCCAAAAGAACAGGAGCGGGAGTGGGCCAAAGGAAGAAATTCAACCCGAGACAGATCTGAGATTTTAGATTAGTTTTTTTTTAGAAAATAACAGAAAATCCAAATAACAAATAGAAAATAGCAAATATACTCAGAAAAATTCTAGAAAATATATCCAAGCACATAAAATCCAAATAAAATAATTTTTAATATAGTTGATGTTGACATTAATCATATTAAAAATTTTTTTGAACTCTAAAAATTCATGTTAAGCTTTAACTTTTGCCAGAAAAATCCAAATGGTTCCTTTTCTTTTAAAACTTCAAAAACAGACCAAATTTTGGGATGTTACAGATGTGTTCGCCATCCTGAGTCTAGTACGAGTTGGGAAAGTTGTAGTTGAGACTAACTATCTCAATGAGTAAGTCCGAGATATGTTCGAGTTGTGTCACCGTCTCCGTCAGAGTGCGTGTGTGCCAAGTTGAAGCCGAGTCCAACTAGCAATTGAAGTTTGAGTACCAGTCTGATACATGTTTGTGTGTCGAGAGATGCGACAGAAGAGTAGCTTGTGCGACAGAGATATCTCAAGAAAATACATTAAGGGGGATATTGTTAGAGTTCTCCTGAGATGAAAGAGTCAAATTGAATTTGACTAATGCTGTGCTTGCTACATGAATCGCGTAGCTTATGTCGACATACTTTACTAGCACTTGAAGCTTCCAGCTATTAGCTGGATACAATTAAGTACTATTTTATTTGTTAGTCGGTTGAGATAAGTCGGTTTGTAAGTCCTATATAAGGACATGTACCCATCATTTGTAATGTAACTTTGATAATGAGATCAATGTAGTTCAAGTTAGTTGAATATTGCTCTTGCTCCTGAGAGTCCCAATAGTGCTCAGGGTGTGGGGTGCCTCGGTCACGCTCGGTGGTTCCTCTGGTTGGGCGTAGTGCTTGTTGGGTTCGTCTTGCCTTTGCTTTCACACTTTGTGGTGTTGTAGCAGCTTGTCGTGCGGGTGTTGTTGCAGGCTCTGATCCTAACGTTGGTGTTCAGTGGCGTTGTCTCTCGGTGTCACTGGGTGGGCGCGACCGAAGATCTTGGTGGGTTTTTATGTCGATTGGTGCTTCGGTATCACCATGGTGTCTCAACCGGAGTTCTTGTTGGATGCACTTCAAATCCTTGCAAGAGTCGTGGTTCTTCAACCTTGTGCATTAGCGATCCTGTGCTTTGGCTACCTCGTGCTCGTTAGCTAGTTCTTCTCATCGTGTTGGTGGGGTGTGTTGTCTTGCCCTTGGCAGTGGTGCTATTAAGAGAGGATGTTGGTGTTTTGCTATGGTGATAGATGGCGTGGCCTCTAACCTTGGTGGTGGTGGTGTTTCCTAGGTGTTCCAGTAGAGATTCTTCCTTATCTATGATGTCTTCCCTCTCGGTTCAGTGTCGCAATTCTCTTCTTCATAAAACGAATGACATATCTTATGCTCTTGGTTAAAAAAAATTCTTTTGATGGCACTGTTCGGTCAGCTTTAATAGAAATTGAAATGTGTTCACTTGTCAAACAAATCTTGACGTATGTACGTGTCGTCTAACGAGTAACCACGTCGCTGTTTCCCTTGACTAGGAAGGCGATGGATTCGACAAGTACTGTTATGCTGGTAGTCCCAGCAAATGTACATGTTTAATTTCTGCACATCGCCACATTTGCCCCTTGAATGGTGCATGGATATTTGTAGGGTGTCAAACGAATCGGAATAATACATTTTATCTCGTATCCGAATTTAGATAGCAGTGAATGTGGTATGCAAAATTGTATTTGTATTATAAAACGAATTCGAATCCAAATAATATCCGATTTTTTTCTAATACAAATACGAATATGGTTTATCAAATAGGTGATAATATCGGATTCGGATAGCGTCAATTAACTAGCTATTATGTATCTTTTGTATCCGATCTTCAAATTGGACATTTATATATATGTATTTCGATCGTCTTGACAAGGCCGTTGTTACAGTGGACTCCAATTTGTCATTTGATGTTGTTCATTTTGGCACACCTCCAATGAAGCTCTTTGCATGCTCTTTTTAACTAAATTCACTATGTTCATTTTGGCACATCCTCAAATGACACTAATGATTATGTGATAAACCAAAGCAAAATCGGCATACATATTACTATATATCTTCTATCAACAAACTCTTTTCGTTAAACAACAATACACCGTAGGATATTCAGATCCAACCGAATTGAGTAGGTATTTAATTCATATTTGTATTCGTTACAACATTCAACTCGTATTCGAGCATATCCGAATTCGTATTCATTTTAAAAATACGAATACGAATGTGGAAAGACCATTATTTGATTCGTGTTCGATCCGTTGACACCCCACATATTTGGCCTCCTCGAACATGTGGCATGTGGTTATGAAGTTGATGCTTCATTAATTCCTAACACCTGGAATTTACAAATTAGTTACTCCCTCTAGTCACAAAAGAGTAACTCCCTATAATGCGTGTAGTCAAACCTTATTAATTTTGACCAAAGCAATTGTTTAAAATATACGGTTTGGATATATGAGAATGATATGAGTGAATTTGTCAGAGAAATACTTTTATATTATTGCATTTTTACAACTTATTTAAATATATGATAAGATAATTTGGTGGTCAAAGGAGCATTTTGTTAACTTTGAAAAATAAAAAATGTCACTCTTTTGTGACCGGAGGAAGTACTAGCTACGAGGTTTACATACACGAGTTTTATATTTATTTTAGCCCATTGCTTTGTTTAGGAATAAGTCCATTTTACCCCCTTGAACTATGGACTGAGTCTAAAAAATACCTCGAACTACAAAACCATTTACTTTACACCCCCAATTATCAAAACCAGATCAAATCACCCCCTCGTCCTAAACCACCCTGGTTTTGGATGACGTGGCGTCAATATATACATATTTCGTTGACATGGCGTACTGATGCCCTTCTTCTTTGGCCAGACTCCACCGGCTCCACTCCATATTCACTCCTCTCCTCCCTTTTTCCCACGACGCCACTGTCCATCGACTCCAGCCCCGGCGCCTCCTCCCTCGGGTGTCACCGGCACCGTTGGTCCGCCACCGTTTCCGGCTCGGCCTGGGGCCCAGCGCCGCCGCGCCTCTCTCTCTCTCCCTTTGCGCCTGCCTGGCTCCTGGTTGCCGATCCAGCACTGCTCCTTCGCTTGGGCGGGGCCTAGTACCTTTGGATGCCGAGATCGACGAGATCCTGGATGGCGGTGTTGAGGACGTTGCGTTGGGCCTTTAGCGCGAGCAGCTTGAGCTCCCTGTCGGTGTCCCCGGTGGCGCATCGTGCGGTGCCTGAGTTCGCGCGCCTCAGCCTTGGTGGCTGTGGCCCTCTAGGCAGTGGTGAAGAAACAGTTGCCGTCGGCCTCGACCTCTCCACCGTGGTCGAGGAGGAAGACGATGGAGGTGGCGTTGGCCTCCGGGGAAGGCGGCTTCCAGGCGACGCCATGCTCCCAGATCCCTTGGAGGCGGTGGTGCTGCTGCTCCTCGAGCACCCAGACGGTGGTCCAGCCGATGGGGGCGAGGGCGGGCGAGGGGTTGGTCCAGGTGAGGAGCGGGGGCAGGGGAGCGGGAGTAGGGGAGTGGGGAAGGGCCTTGGCGATGATGGCGGCGAATGGGTCGTAGAGGAGCTTGCCCATTTGGCGTTGCCTTGCGCTGTTGCCGCAAGTCGATGTAGCTCAAGGGCACCATACCGAAGCTGTAGACGTCGGTGTGGTCCATGATGGCTGCGTTGGTGAGCCACTCCGGCGCAAGGTACCTGTGCGTGCCCCGCATCGTCGTGAATAGGCCGGATTGCTCTGGCATGAGGAATTTCGCTAGCCTGAAGTCGGCTATCTTCACCTGGCCACCGTCGGCGAGGAGGATATTCTCTGGCTTAACGTCGCAGTGGATGATCCTTTGGTTGCGGTCGGTCGAGGGAACTGTGGTTCATGTACTCGTAGTTGATTCCTTTTATCTGCTATAGCTGATTCAGATGTCATGTAAGCCAAAACCAGTGACGTGGCTGCCAACATGGCAAAAACTACTAATGAAACCAACGTAGGGTGTAACTTAATCTGGTTTTGACAATTTAAGGATGTAAACTGAACGGTTTTGTAGTTTAAGGGATTTTTTGGACTCTCGCTAAAGTTTAAGGGTGTAAAATGGACTTATTCCCTTTGTTTATGATTAATCAACTATATGTTACATCTCAATGCTTATATTGTATTCCTTGAAATAAGATATGTACCATGTGAAGACAGAGAAATGGTCCATTGTCCTTTAGTGGACATGTGAGAAATTATTTCTCGGAAGTTGAGTCAACAATTGCATACGTCCAATTTGCAGCCGGTAACCAAACTGA
Source organism: Ampelocalamus luodianensis (assembly GCA_036346255.1). Classification (NCBI taxonomy): domain Eukaryota; kingdom Viridiplantae; phylum Streptophyta; class Magnoliopsida; order Poales; family Poaceae; genus Ampelocalamus; species Ampelocalamus luodianensis. Next base: position 17,993,301 of record CM070632.1, on the reverse strand, counting down.
GTGCGTTTCAGTGTTTGGTAGATCAGCTAGAGATTTTAAACACACAAAACAATATCTTACTTTAACTTACTTTGTCTGATTTTGAGTTATATATTTGAATTTTATATAAGTGAAAAACCATCTAATGTTACTTTCTCTTGTCAAAACAAGTGTCATAATGTGCACTCGAAACATTTGATTTCTTACCAATAACATATTGTCAACCTTCAATTTTATCAAAAGAATTAAGTATGGTTTTTTAAGATTAGGCCACTTGCAGATAGAACGAAGCAAGCTCAATCATTATCAAAATTGTGCAAGTCTTAACTAGAAATAGCAGTACTTGATTTGCTTAAGGTCAAAATTTCTGTTGGAGCATAGAAATAATTTATATTATCATTGTAACAAGGTTACGACAAATATTGCCACTATTCAATATCTAAAAAATATAAACTAAACTGATATATTAACGTCACAACCATAACAACTTTATAGTTACTTGTGTTTTATATTCGTCTGATACATTAACTGTGTGCTACTCTATCTTGCATCAAAAAAATAGATATAAAACCATATGAAAAGTAGAGCTGCTCCCTCCAAACCACATGTACTCCATGAGAGAAGCAACCGCTGATCGTTAAAAATATATTATAGGTAGTATACATATCAGATTCAAATCAATGCACTCTCTGTTGAAACGGAAACAATGATATAGAACCTAACTAGGCATGTAGACCTCCATTTTGTTTGGATTAGTTCGAGCCAAACGAGAAGCCAGACAACCATGCATGTGCTAAGATTTTGGTGGAGATCTCTTGGCGTGCACCCAGCATGCACGTGAATTCACCATTCCCAAATAATCTTTGCGAAATTATGTTGGAGGACTCGTGGGTCTGCCCGACGGTCGGACCAACCAATGTGCAGATCGAGATTTTACCATGGGCCAATCATCATTCAGCAAGGCACTTCAGTAAAAAAAAAAATAAGATTAGCTGTTTTTTACTCCTCTGAAAAAGTTGTCTAATTCTTACATAATTAAAAGCTGCTAGCGCCTATTTTAGTTCCGAAATAGATAAACATATGTACCCATACTATTTTTATATATTTCTGGAAAAATATTTTCGTATATATGACTAATCATGCATATTTGAAAAAGTATGCACGCAAGCACTCTTAAAGCACCATCTATTTCGAAAAAAAAAGATAACCCTCTGTTTCAAAAATGTAAGGCATATGGTTTTTGCATTTAAGGTGTGCATGTGAATATTTATCACATCATCTCTGTCCTGCATTTATAAATAACATTTCCACAAATTATTCTCATATTTTTTTGAAGGTATTGATAGCATGGATAACATGATCATTTCCTCCTTAATCTCCGTACCTAACCAAAATACACTTTACAAAAAGAAACAGGGAAGTACCTGTAATCATGAAAAAAAAAATCCTATAGTGTACAGCAAGGGAACATGCAAACCATATTTTTTTCACATAAGTTTATATATTGTAAGACATTTTTTTGGCATAACTATTTTATTTTGGGGAAAACAATAAGCGTCTCCTTCCAAAACCTCCCAATTTTTTTTTGTCTGCTCTGCTGATCATCACAAGTTGATGATTCCGAGAGCTATAGAGACACACAGCCAGGGCCTGGTTCTCGTCTGCCATTGGGCGAGGCCACGTGGGTGCCGCCAGCTCCGCCAATCAGGGCCGGATTAGTCGGCTTCTTAGCCCCACAAGGAGCCAAAAGCCCAAAACAATGGGCGCCTGAAATTAATTAACTAATACTATATGAAATTAATCAAGCAAATCACTTTGGTTGGTGCTGCTGAGTAGGGGTGGAATGGAATTAATTAACTAATACTATAAGAAATTAACCAAGCATATCACTTTAGTTGGTGCTGGCTGATTAGAGGTGGGAAAAAAGATAAGGCTCGTGAGCCAGTTCGAAACAGGCTCGTAACATAAACAAACTGAGCCAAGCACCCTTCGCAGCTCGCTTATTTAACGAGCTCGTGAGCTGCTCGTTAGGCTCATTTGGCTGAGAGGAGGGTAATGGGTGAACATCAATTAATACCATCATAAACCAGAGCAATGAGTACATAGAAAGCTCAGCCCAGCCTAGCCTAGCATCCTTAGGTTCTTTGTAGACTTGCAGTGCTGAGTGCAACAATTCGGCACAACTCGAGTTACTCACCACAGGACAGAGGCACCGTGGCTATGCCACATCGAAATCAAGCGCCTTCAACTCGCCACTGTGGGTTAAAATCTAAGGCTAAACATGATTTAACGACATTAACCCTAGCTCAATCATGAACACGTAGCATAATCCTTGGAGCGGAAGCATGAGATACATACCTGAACTTGAAGATACCATTAGGGTTGTAGAGGCGTCGGTGTAGAGTCGTCGGAGATCGCAAAGGAGGTCGAGGACGAGGGTGGCGAGGTGACGGCGGAGGCCTTCGGTCTTCGTCCACCTCAGCGCTCGTGCAGATCGGATCTATTGGGACTGAGTTAGCCTTAGAACCACTTAATATCCAAGACTCTGCCTAGTCCCCTGTTTTTGTAGCGCTAGGTGACCGGGACCAAAACTAGAACTAGTTGGTTACACCCCCGATCAGGGCCCGTATTGGGGTGTGACCCTTGAATCTCGGAGTCATTAGCCGAGATCAACCCAACATTCTCCCCTTTGATCGTAAGGCTAACATCATAAGCCCAATCTCAATAAAATAGCATACTAAGGTAATGTGTCGTATGACCAATGAAGTGTCATACAACTCCAGTACCTATAGTGTACTATCCCATCTTGAAATGGATATCTATTATACCTAATGGGAGTTGGTTTTTCTTTAAGGTCCTTTTATCCAGAATCAGAGGCTTTCCAATAAACCCATACCGGCAACATGATCACGAAAGATATTAGGTGGTAAGCCTTTAGTAAACGGATCCGCAAGCATTAACTTAGTACTAATATGCTTGATACTAATGGTTTGATCCTGGATTTTGTCTTTCACAACATGGCACTTAATGTCAACATGTTTGGCAGCACCACTTGACTTGTTGTTACTCGCATAAAAGACTGCGGGTTTGTTATCGCAGTATAAGGTGAGTGGTTTAGAGATGCTGTCTACCACTCTAAGTCCCGGGATAAAGTTCTTAAGCCATACAACCTGCCCGATGGCCTCATAACATGACACAAACTCAGCTTGTATCGTTGGAGATGCCGTAAGGGTTTGTTTGGAGCTTTTCCACGAGATAGCTCCTCCAGCGAGTGTGAAGATATAACCTGACGTGGATTTCTTCGTATCAATACATCCCGCAAAATCTGAATCTGAATAGCCAACAACTTAAAGGTTATCAAAATTCTTATATGTGAGCATGAAATGCTTAGTAGCTTGCATATAGCGCAAAGCTTTCTTAATGGCCTTCCAGTGGTCCGGTCTTGGATTTAACTGATATTTGCCAAGCATCCCGGTTAGAAAAGCTAAATCAGGGCGTGTGCATACTTGAGCATATATAATGCTTCCGACAGCTGGAGCATAAGGAACCGTCTTCATCTAATCAGTTTCATATTGGTTCCTTGGACATTGAAATGTCCCAAACTTATCGCCCTTAACAATAGGAGCAAGCGAGCCAGAGCACTTATGCATATTATATCTCTTCAGTACTCTATCAATGTATGCCTTCTGAGATAAACCTAATATTCCTTTGGACCTATCTCGGTGAATCTCAATACCAAGAACGTAAGAGGCATCACCAAGATCCTTCATATCAAAATTAGATGAAAGAAATCTCTTAGTCTCAAATAACATATCCTTATCACTGCTGGCCAATAAGATGTCATCCACATAAAGCACTAAGATGGTGAATTTACTCCCCTTGAACTTAACATATATGCAGTTATCAACTTCATTTTCTTTAAATCCAAAATTCCTTATGATCTTATCAAATTTGAGGTACCACTGCCTCGACGCTTGCTTTAAGCCATAAATCGTTTCTTAAGTCGACATCCCATATGCTCCTTGCCTTCCACGACAAAACTTTCTGGTTGAGCTATGTAAACGTTCTCTTGCAAGTCACCATTAAGAAATGACGTCTTAACATCCATCTGATGCAGCTCTAAATCATAATGAGCTACAAGTGTCATAACGATTCTGAATGAATTTTTAGTTGAGACAGGAGAAAAGGTGTCATTATAGTCAATTCTATCTCTTTGTAAGAAGCCTTTTGCTACAAGATTTGCTTTGAACCTTTCGATATTTCCCTTAGAGTCATGCTTGGTTTTGTAGACCCATTTACAGCCTACTGTTTTGACTCCGTCAGGAATTTTTACTAACTCTCATACATCATTAGTGCTCATAGACTTTAGTTTATCCTTCATGGCATCAAGCCACTTAGGAGAATGTTCACTCATCATGGCTTCCTTATAAGATGTGGGATCATCTACCTTCCCTATATGATTAATATCCTCATTCATATAAACAACATAATCATTTGGGATGACAGATCTTCTCTCCCGCTGTGATCTTCTAATAGGTTCATCACCTATTACAGGAGACTGTTGAGGCTCATCATTAGGTGCAACATTAGGAATTTCAGAGACCTCAACAGTGAATGCAACAACAGTATTCTCTACTGGAGGTGCAACCACCTGAGGCACATGAATAAAGGTATCTGGGATAAGCGGTGAAGGAACATAAACCCGCTTCTCCTCAAAATCTATTTTCCTAGGCTCCAGGTCCTCGTTATTATCTAGGAACACAGCGTGCCTTATTTCTACAAACTTAGTTATCCTATCAGGACAGTAAAAACGATACCCTTTGGATCTCTCAGGGTACCTAATAAAATGGCAACTTACTGTCTTAGGGTCTAATTTCCCAATATATGAATTAAATATCTTAGCTTTAGCACGACAACCCCACACTCATAAATATTTCATACTCGGTTTCCTCCCAGTCCATAATTCATAAGGAGTCTTAGGCACTGATTTACTGGGAACCCGATTAAGAATATGTGCGACTGTCTTTAGTGCTTCCATCCACAAACCAATTGGTAAACTAGAATAGCTAAGCATGCTCCATACCATATCCATAAGTGTACGGTTGTGTTTCTCAGCTACCCCATTCTGCTGAGGTTCACCTGGTGTAGAATACTAGGCAACAATGCCATTTTCTTGAAGGAACTTAGCGAAAAGGCTAGGAATTTGCCCATAAGAGGCATGTCTTCCATAATATTCTCCTCCACAGTCCGATTTTACCACTTTAATTCTTAGGTTGTGCTGATTTTCAACTTTAGCCTGAAATTTGTCAAGTGACTCAGATCGGTCCTTAATGAGAAAGATATAACCATAACGGGAGAAATCATCAGTGAATGTGATGAAGGAATCAAAACCATCCACTGATGTCACAGAAAAAAGGACCACAAATATCAGTATGAATTAATTCTAAGAGTCCTGTGCTGCGAGTGGCTCCCTTCTTTATTTGCTTTACATATTTTCATTTAATGCAATCAATGCAGTGGTCTGAGTCAGAGAAATCTAATAGGTGGAGAATTTCTTCCTTAATGAGACACTCTATTCTCCCCCTCAAAATGTGGCCTAAACGACCATGCCATAGTTTCGAAGAAGTCTCATCATTCTTTTTACGCTTAGCATCACACACATTCAAAGATACAGGAGATTCATTAAGGGAAAGCATATAGAGCTTGTCTTGTCTGAAAGCAAGACCAACATCATTTGAATTAAATGTAATAATGCATTTATTGTCACAAAAATTACACTTAATACCTTCATCGTCCAATAAAGAAACCGAAATCAAATTCCTCCTGATAGAAGGAACATAGACTACATTATTAAGACGAAGCATGAAGCCGTTATCTAAAACTAATGAAATAGATCCAACTAATTCTACTTCGGCTTCTTTTCCATCCGCGACTCTAAGACTTCGCTCCCCCTTTCTTATTGTTCTCGCGGTAAGGAATCCTTGTAAAGAGTTGGTACGTGCACAGTTGCACCTGAGTCAATCCACCAAAAATTAAGGGAGAAATCAACATAAAGAGTTTTATCAATGAACGTTATTGTATTATTACCCCTTTTGTGAGCCACTTCATAAAACCGACATAATCCTTCTGGAAATGCCCTGGCTACTTGCAGAAGTGACATTCACCCCACTTTAAGTGCTCTAGCGGGAGCAACATGGGGCTTAGGTGCATTGTGCACCCTAGGCCCCGACTTATCTGAATTAGGGGAGAATTGAAGCTTTTTCTTGGATTTGAAGTCCCCTTGGAACTTTCTTTTGTTAGAGCCGCCAACTTGAAGCGCAAGATCTTTTTTTCCGTCCTTATTCTTTCTTTCTCCTGGACACACATTGCGATTAAATCGCTCATGCTCTATTTTTCTTTCTGAGTATTGTAATTTATCTTAAATGTCATGTACTCAGAAGGAAGAGAAGTCATAATAAAGTGGACTAAGAAACCATCGGATATCTCCATGTCCATGCCCTTGAGCTTTCTAGCCATATCGGTCATCATCATGATATGTTCTCTTATGTTGCCGGACCTGTCATACTTAGTGGTTAAGAGCCTCTAGATTAAAGTACTGGCATAAACTTTAGTGGGGCCTTTAAATTTCTCCTCAACTGAAGCCAAGTACTCCTTAGCATTTTCAGAATTGGGGATTACTCCCCTGATCCCAACTGAGATAGAGGTCTTCATAATCATTAGTGACAGGCGGTTGGACCGCTCCCATTTTTCAGCATTAGCTTCGTAAGTTTTCTTTTTCTCATCATAATTTTCCTCACCTTCGGTAGGGGGAACAGGAGCGGTCACCCTTAACGCATAGTCAAGGTCCAAAACTCCAAGAAAAACGTGAATTCTTTCTTTCCAAGTGGGAAAGTTGCTTCTCGTAAGCTGCTAAATATTGTCAATTGTGGCGACAACATTCGAAGCATTTATTGCTGAATATGAAAATACAGGACAAAATTAGAAATAACATAAGAATGTATTGCATGCAATTAATCCTACGTTGGTCTGATTAATAACATGCAAAACTATAGTTCTAATTCATACCACCGTTGGGCAGAAAATGAAAAAGAACTTAACAATTAATATGGCGACACACAACTACAAACAACGTTGGTCAGAATGTAATCATGTGCATACATAATGCCAAAATAAAACATAAAATCTCTAATCAAAATATCTCGTTGGTTCAATTTGAATCAGAGATAAAACATAATAATATGGTAGTAATACATTGTTATTGTGCTACAAACATTAATTAAAACAGTGCATAAATAAACAGGCTTAAACATAAGAAAATGCATTTAAAATAATTAGGCCCACTATTGCAGACCTCGAACCTCAAAAAGCTATTCAGCCCAAAACTCTCAACCGGCCCAAAAAAAACTTGCGTGGCCCAAACAGCCGGATGGAGCCCATGAATCTCAGCTGGCCCAAAACTACTCCACCAGCCGAAATCTACGTGCACCATCGGATCTTGATCGGACGGCTGGAAAATCAGCCGACCCAATTCACTCCGTCGGCCCCGAAAAAAACGATCGCTGGATCTAATCTAACGGCTGAGACGTTATCGCGGGCGACTTAAAAACACTGAAAAACCCTAACCCTAAGTCATTTCGCCCTCTTCTCCTCCCTGAAAAGCGGAGCGACGGCAGCAGCGCGCACGCGGGGAGCAGCACGTGCGATGCGGCGTTGGCGACGGCGCGCACGCGGGGAGCAGCAACGGCTCCACCGGCGACGGCGCAGAGGAGGATCTGAGCGCAGAGTGGCGGCTTGAGGCGGAGCGGCATGAGGCGGCGCCTTCGCAGCCCTGTTCGCCGGCGCGTGCGTGCGACCTAGGTTGCGCGCGCCACCATCGAATGGAGCTACGGTGGCGCCCGAACCCGAAGAGACTCCGGTGAACCATCAAAAAACCGTAAGTATTCGCCGTTCTTTAGGGTTTCACAAAATTTCCCAATTCCCCTCCTTCTAAAGTGTTAAACCAAGCCATAAGTCATTAGATCCGGCCACTGGACATTAGATCTGGTCACTAGACAAGTTCGGTTGGAACTAATAGGATTCAAGTCGAGTCTAGGGTGGCTCTGATACCAAAATGTGGGTTAAAATCTAAGGCTAAACATGATTTAACGACATTAACCCTAGCTCAATCATGAACACGTAGCATAATCCTTGGAGCGGAAGCGTGAGATACGTACCCGAACTTGAAGATGTCATTAGGGTTTAGAGGCGTCGGTGTAGAGTCGTCGGAGGTCGCAGAGAAGGCCAAGGACGAGGGCGGCGAGGTGACGGTGGAGGCCTTCGGTCTTCGTCCACCTCAGCGCTCATGCAGATCGGATCTATGGGGACTGAGTTAGCCTTAGAACCACTTAATATCCAAGACTCTGCCTAGTCCCCTATTTTTGTAGCGCTAGGTGACCGAGACCAAAACCAGAACTAGTTGGTTACGCTCCCGATCAGGGCACGTAGTGGGGTGTGACCCCCTGAATCTCGGAGTCGTTAGGAGCAGTTCGTCCTAATCAATTGAAGAGTGATGATATGGTTGAGGCAACACGGGGAAAGATCTTTTGGTACGTAGTAGTGTGTACTCTATTTAGCTAAGCTAACGCAGTTAGGAGCGTCGACTATGCAAACAATTCGACTTAAAAAAAGCTCTCAGGGAATTCCCGGGTTACATGGCTGTGGTAGTCCTGTAGACACCGAAGAGCACGGCATGGTTGAAATACGATATTCCCTCTGGATATTCAGCCGTTGTCGGTGGTGCTCTTTTTTGAGAGGCAGTGGTGCCATTTTCATTGTACGGGATACGCCCGAAAGGGTAGCTGCTAACCAAAACCAACCTACTTTTCAACCATGGTCAGTCAGTCGCACAGAATCACAGCTGCACATCACGGCGTGGAGTCGTGCACCCGCGCGGTTCCGGCCCACGCCCGAAAACCGCCGGTCGGACTCCACCTCACCAGGCCAGGCTCGTGCACACACACACCATCGCGCACCTCCTCGCTCGCTGGGCCGCACCAACGCGCGCAACGAGGCGGCCGCGCGAGCGCGAGCCCGCCTGCCCACTCCACGAAGGAAGCATAGCCCGCGCGCAAGGCCGCATCATCCCCTCACAGCGCTCGGCTATCGCGCGCCTCGATCCTGAGCCGTCTGATGGACGCGCGCGGCGGCTGTCCCTGCTCCCTTTCCTAGCAGATTGGAGTGGTTCACGCCGGCTATCAGGGCATCTCTAATGGTATATTTATTGTTGTCTCTTAGTTATGTTACGTTAATAAAATCTTACGTGAAAGAGAGAGGGGGAGAAGAGAGAGAATATATCGTCTCTTCCTGAATAAACGATCGTGCACGTGAAACAAAATATGGTATATTAATTTACTCTAGTTGACATGTAGGCCCGTTTTAAAGAAAAATTATAAAATATAAGTATTGGGGAGTGTACTAGAGACTGTCTATTGGAGATGTTGTCTCTAAAGATGATGTAACATGTGTTAGAGACAAGGTTGTCTTTAAGTATTGTAGATGCCCTTAGATGATCATTGTTTTCACAAATATCACATAGCAGCACAATTGGACAAGCACGCGCATCATGACCCCGCTTCTTGCATCGAGTGCATCTAACATTGGGCTTATCAATCTCTGCATCAGGCTTGGCCTCCGAAGGAATGTTTGAAGAATATTATCACCTGTCAGCCCCCTGGAGGCATATGGTTGAACACCTTCAGGGCGCTCCTTTGTCTGCTCCGGAGCCGCCGCTGCTGACGCAGCCTTGTCACCGCTCGTGTCAGATGTCTTACTAATTGGTTGCAAATAGTAAGGTTCATCTTTTCATCCACTTGTTTCCACTTGCCCTCGGTGTGATGATCTTCTCGTACGTACGTACGTACTGCCAATTAATTGTACCTTAAGTTGTTGTGATACTACTGCGATCAATGTGTTTCTAAAATTATCCATCGATGTACGTGCGTAGTATACATGTTCAGTTCTGCTAATCATCGATCGTAATTGAATGAGTATTTTTCATGGAAACTTACAATATTTGATTTGGAATATCGTTTGTTTGAGTTGATACGTGTTGACAGTACACTGGAAGGGATCAAGCTTAAAAAGAAATATGCAGGATGGATTTCTAGACTGAAAGAACTTAACCATCTCTTAACATGTACAATGCGGTAACAATGTGTTGTTTTAGCCGGTTCGAAGAAGGAGAGAGAAAATATTAAATTAATTCAATACATTAAGAGGTCGATTCAAAAAAAAAATCTGGAATCAGACTCTACGTATGAGTCGATTCAAAGCATTAAACAACTCATATAGGCCCAATTATGTGAGAGAGAGTGTATGCGGTTGAGAGAGGATATTATTTTCTATGGTTTTTAATGCAACATGGATCCTAGTTATTAGTAGGAATTGGATCAATACATTAGAGAAAAATAAGTTCACGTGGCATCTATTTGAATCAGTATCGATTCAATACACTAAAGATGAATGCCGCACACACTAATAGGGAATTCTTTCCCTTAGCTTAATTGGGAATACTCCAGCCTAGCCTCAGCGTGTCATCCAATTAATATCGTTCACCTGTATTAATTAGTAGCACGTATAGGAAAGAGGTTTTACTTTGGCGATTTGGTCGCCCAGAGGCCCCAGACACGCCATGTCAGTGTCACACCATCGATCTGTGATCGATGCTATGCTTGATGACATAACAAGCGGGAACCTGATCCAGTTTGTGCAAATTAAGCAACCGCAAGCATTTCGGGTTGTCGACCGACTCGACTTGAGTTATTTGGTAATCAGCATGCAGTACTATCCTGCAAGGGAGCGATAGAATAATTTGCAGATGAGATCATCCTGTCTGCTTACTGCTCACCTTATCTTTCCTGATGTAAGAATGCGTGCGGCTGGATGTAGTACTCTGTACGTACGGTAAGGTGAAAGAAGCTAGCTCAAGAGGCATAATCTGCATTCTGCACACCTGCCTGCCTAGCTAGCTTCTTCTACTTTGCATTCTGCACACCTGCCTGCATGTACGAGAATCGGCCACCAAGGTCAGCATTTTGTGGCCACAACGTGCTGCTAGCGCCTATTCCTTTGCCTCTCGGACTACTTACTTTTGTGATATGATTTGGCATCCACCGTAGATGTGACGGACGACCTACGCCACATGCACGATGCAAGAACCAGTCGGTAGAGCTTCAATCCATGGAGCGCTAGCTACCTAGCTGCTACGTGCTATCTGTTAATTGCGCAACAACTTGCAGCCAGCACGTGTGGTCGCGCGCGTGCTGATGGCAATGAGTGTTTCCAAGGGCGATCATATCGTGCGTGCATATGTTCCACATGGCGAAGGGAAAAGCTAGAAAAAAGCTGTAGCGTTCGAACGCAATAGCTCGCTGTACAGTTCCGGCGAGGGGAGCTCCGGGAGGGGAGCAGTGACGCCGCCGCTTTCGGACGGGTTCACTGTGCCCCGGTGTAGAGGGAGGCCAGGCGGCGGTGGCCCGGCAGTGGGTGGCGACGGCGGGCGATGAGCAGCCGTGGTGGATGGGACGGCGAGGCGAGGCCAAGAGAATGTTAGATTGGGTGGGGTGGCCGGCAGGGGATGGGAGCTGTCAGCGTGGTGAGGCAGTGAGCTCTCCACTGGCCGTGGGGAAGGTGGGGTAGGGGTGGGGGTGGCAGAGGAGGTCCGTGGAGCTGTGACCAGCGCGGCAACAATGACGACGGAGGAGGGAGGCAGCTGAGGTGAGGGAGAGGGAGGAGGATGAGGGGAGGGCAACCGGCTATAGCGTTAGAATGCATTCCAACGCTAGCTATAGCGTGAGCTAGGAGCCTCCTATGGCGAAAGGGAATGTGTACCTACTGTGCATATATGTATATATACATGGTGTATATATGAGCTATTTTATGGTACACTCAATTCAATATGGGCCGTCCATTCTTTTTTATCCAATAATTCAGATTAGTTAGGATTTAATTATACTGCACCTGGTATTATAGGTAGTAGAATTTCAATGGGGTAGAATTATAATTACCAATGTGGGATTGCATAGCACCATAGTAATATATTCAACCCTGGTTGGAGAAGTCCATAATTCTTTCACGAATAAAATTATAAATACAAAAAAAGTCTATTATACCATTTACAAATGAATAGTCAACTTTAATTTATACTATCACCCTATACTGCTAGTAGCATATACCATAAAACCATAAAATATATCATACATACGTACATACATATATATATACATATATACATATACATATATACATATATATATACATATATATATATATATATATACATATATATATATATATATATATATATATATATATATATATATATATATATAGTGGGCCTTATACGGCCAGGGCACTTTGGGGTGTATAGCCCGGCCGTACGTCTTTGTCGCAGCTACTAGCTGTACTGGTAATTGGCCTGCTTCAACTCGCCTCCCGCTCGATCGACCTGTCGTACGCCGTGCGTGATGTGTCGGCAGACCGGTACTCATGTGTTTCGCCGCGCGCGTTTTCTTCGAGGCGCCATCACTCATAAGGGGGCGCATGCATTGTATCAATTGCAGCACCACCGTACGACGTAAGCAGTGCGCGGCTTAATTGATGGCAATTTCGGCGAATCCCCCTCGCCATGGTACATCGCAATGTCGCAAAGAAAAGCCCCGCTCCGTCTCCGTATCGCTTCCTCTGGAGGAGGCAGTAGGTAGCGGAGGGGGTGCATGACAACGATGTGCACACTACTGTTTGTCCCCGCACTACTAAAAATAGATCTTCATAGATAGTTCAAAAATGTTATCATAGACGGTTTTATAAACCGTCTGAATTTATGGATAAAAAATGACATGAGGTTATCCCAGACGATTTTCGAACCATCTGTGATATATACTATCATAGATGGTTATTAACTCAGAATCGTCTGTCATAGTTGTCTATCACAGACGGTTTTTAGATAAAATCATGTGTGATAGTTTATGTATCACAGACGGTTTCTAGATATATGAAACCGTTTGTGATAGCAGGATGTATTACAGACGGTTTGTAGATGAAACTGTCCGTGATAGCTGATGCATCACAGACGGTTTGTTACTTGGTTCTATTTTGGTATAATTACAATTAGAATACAGTGGAACCTACACAGGTATGTCGTCATAGTCATTAAACCTAAGTTCGTGTTGCTTATAAAGTACAAATCAACAAGTACAACCACTAGTGCAACACTTATTGCTGGTTATAGGGCAAAAGTATGAAATCCTTCTCGCAGTGATCCAGCAAATATGTCGCCATGTAATCCTTGATGAAGGTTGTATTGTCGTTGATGCATTGCTCAGAGACCAAGAGTGGGCCGAGAAAACCTACCAATATTTACTTGATGTGGTTTCTACGATCTCTCTCTCTCTCTCTCTCTCTCTCTCTCTCTCTCTCTCTATATATATATATATATATATATATATATATATATATATATATATATACAAAATCTAAGAGTTATATATGACATTTATCGGTATTACATGAATGTAGACCATGATTGTACACACTTACAGTGTCCAACATCGCATGAGTGAGGCGTCGAGGAAGTCGAGGTTGAAGAGTAAGAACAAGTCATCGAAGGTCACCGTGAAAACACAGTCTTGAAACTCGTGGTTAAAATGAATTTTCTTGAACTTGACGGTGTTACCCGAACACTGTTGTCCATTCGTCTTTTTGGCCTGTTCCATGTACCATTCATGCAATCTCTGGGAAGCCAATCCTAGGGTTTTGAGGTGCTCTACCGAGATGACCAATGGCTTGCCATGCACGAATTTTGGGCCAACAGCAAGAAGGGGATATCATTGGGCTTCCTCGATTTGCCCTTGCCGCCTCGCTTTTTAGAGGATGACCGGGCACGAGGTGTAGATGCATCGATGCTGCGGGTCCTTCTTTGCATTGAGTACGGGTAACTCAGTGCGGGTAGCTCGGTCGATACTTCCGTGAAGTTGACACCGATGCAGGTAGCTCCGATGAAGTTGACATCGGTGTAGGTAGCTCCAGGCAGATGTCTCTCTTGGGCCACTGGATAAATGCTCCAATGGCTTGCCCTAAAGTCACAACCTTGTCGTTTGGGTGCATCTCCAGCTGGATGACCTCGAAATTGGTATAAACACCGTCCACATTCACTTTTGAGAAATCCGGCGCTATATTTACACTATACAGCAAGGCTCTGACACCGGATGGACACGCGTGGCCCCAAGCAGCATCCAGGGCAACGGAGGCACATCTCACTTGAAGCTTGCACTTCGTAGCAACCTACATAATGATACAAAATTAGCTACTCTAATAGGCCTATCAATGGATCGAGCATTCCAGGGATAATAATTATTATCAGGATATCATCAATAGGAAATTTGTCATCGATTTCTAAGTTATGGTTGGATGCGCATCTACTCGAAAGTTTGGGGGTTGTCTAGCACAGTAGCGGCGGGAGCTTCTAACTGATTTCCCCTAAGCCTTTCCTCTGTGAGGCATGCACGAATCTCCTCTCGTGCGAAATCTCGCATCTCTTCTCTGAGGGATGCACGAATCTCCTCTTGTAGCAGTGCTTAACGCTCAGCTTTGGCTTTCTTCCTACTCCGGTACGCCCCGGAGTCCTCTGGGAATACATCTTTCCATGGAACATAAAGACCAATGCCTCTCATGCGACCTGGATGCTCCTTGTTTCCCAGGGCCACGGAGAGCACATCTCTCTCCCTGACTGCCTGGAATGAGCCTTGGGAAGATTGTGCAATACTCAGTGTTTCCTGCAAGAGCCCGACATATTATTTCACTTCCTATGAAGTTATCGAGTAATTACAAACTAGGTAGTTCGAAATCTTACCAGGCGCCGGGACACTTCCTCATCTATAGGGTTTGGAAAGGAGATGGCCCCCGAAGACATGGTAGATGACCTCGCTCTTAGCCAGTTTCGGGCGCGCTTATTAGGGATCCTGACAAATGGCGGGGAGGTGTCCAACTGGCTTGCATGCTCGTCCTGATCCTTCCATTGCAGGATTTTACCCGTATACCCAGCGGTGCCGAGTCTGTGGGGGTGTGTGTTTTTTGCCTGGAGGGCCCTGTGGACCGTAATTTTACTCCTAAAATCATCTGTCATCTTCTTCGCCACAAAATCTTCCCAGTACTCTACGAATGGATACTTCTGGAAGGGCATCAGATCCTTCTCTATGTAATTCTTGATAAGCATGCTCTTGAAGTTCTTCCATGCTTTGTACACCGCTAGCAACGCGTATCGTTGCATGAAGTCCTGGTGTTGTTCCGGGATCTAGAACGATCATAAAATTTCCGCTACCAGCCCAGTTTTCTCAACATCGGTCAACTCCTTTCACGAATCGTAGGTGATCCTAACCCATTGGCGTGCAACTATTCCGACCATTGTCCGAAATGCAGACGCTGCTCGGTGAGGACCCAGAGGGGTCCCAGATGCATCGACAGCTATGATGGTAAATCAGCCCTTGGGCCTTTTTTATATTCCTCTTTCCTTGCACTTTGATTTTTTAAAGGACGGTACATCAGACGCATGAGGCAACGATGACGAAGAATGAGCGGACAACATCTTCACAAGAAATAGAAGTTCTGACACACATGAATATATTATCATAAGATTCTCTATGTGTATAGGTATACACAACAATTAAATGACATAATTGACATATAAATATGTAAATCCTCCAAGTCAGCCAACAACCTTGATCTACTGATAGAATAGCATGTATTATGAATTGGATCAAACCTAGAGGTTCAACCAATTAACCAACTGAAAGTAACAGACTAAATGCTAAAGATCAATCAAGAGTAGTAAGCATTCCATTCCAATTAGAGCTCAAGTTCAAACCCGATTATCAAAACAATTTCAGTACAAGACAATTATCATCACAGAGCAGTCATCTCAAGCCCACTATACCACATTGCAATATGAACATATCAAATGCAAAGGGGTAATCAAATTGAAATGCTGTGATACAAAGCAGATGATGGCAATAAAAGCCACTGAGCAATGTGTGAGGGGAAGGGGCATCGCGGTCAACAACTTAGCATATGTTACCTTTGGGCATCGGGGGGAAGGACGAGCAGGGAGCACCAGAGCAGCAGGGCGACGTCAAAGGGTAGGCACCCCGGGCTTGGGGGAGGAGGAGGTGACGCGTGCTTGGGGGAGGGGGAGGAGGCAGGCTCGGGGAGGCAGGACGCCGGGTTCGGGGAGGAGGCGCACCGGGCTCGAGGAGGAGGTGGCGTTGAGGACGGCAGCGCCGGGTTCGGGGAGGAGGGTCACCGGGTTCGGGGAGGCGAGGGCTCGTGATCGAGGAGGAGGAGGAGGCGGGCTTGGGGGAGGAGGCAGCATCGAGGACGGCGGCGACGGGCTCGTGGGAGGAGGGATATTAGAGAAACTTAATCGTTTGAGTGGGGGTGCGGGCAAACCCTAGAGTCTGAATATAAATAGGGTTGGACATCACAGATGGTTATATATTAGAACCGTCTATGAAAATACACAACACAGACGGTTCCAATAAATAACCTTCTGTGATATCTGATGTATCACAGACGGTTTGTAGATGAAACTGTCTGTGATATCTGATGTATCACAGACGATTGTTTAGATGAATCGTCTGTGATAGATAATCTAAGCAGTAAGTACATGCTTTGGCCCCTTTTGTACTCTGGCCCGACAGGTTAGCAAGGACAGGATAATCATTTATGGTGTAGAACAACAAGGAGTGTAAAGTGCAGTTCTCTCGTTTGTACGCATCCCATACCTATACCCCTTCGATCCACAGTATTTTTAGATCTTCCATCAATAGTGCTAGGTGCACATCAATATCATTCCTAGGTTGCTTCAGCTCTTAGATAAGTATCGACAGCAAAATATACTTCTACTTTATACACAACCAAGGAGGAAGGTTGTAGATATAGAGAGTCACGGGCCAAGTGCTATGTCAACTACTCATGTTACCGAAAGGATTCATTTCATCCGTACTCAATCCAAACCATATATTCCTCAGTTCTGCACCGAAGTCTGCAAACCTCCTATTGATGTTTCTCTACTAGGTGGAATCAGCAGGGTGTCTTAGCTTTCTATCTTGCTTACGCTCCTCCGAGTGCCAACGCAGCATTTTGCCTCCTTTGGGTTCGCAAAAAACCGCTTCAAACGGGGAATTACAAGATACCACACCACGTTAGTAGGAGGTCCTTTCTTCACATCGATTCCCTCGCCGTCATCTGATTGATTATTACGCTTGTATCAGGATGCGTTGCACACCAGACATACATGCATGTTTGCGTACTCTTTACGGTAGAGGATACAGTCATTCGGACATGCATTTATTTATTTTTTCTACTTCCATTCCCAATAGACAAAGAATATTCTTGGTTTTGTAGGTGATTTTGGGCAACTCGTTTCCATCCGAAAGCGTGTTTGCCAAGAGACCTAACAACGCCGTGAAACTCATGTCGGACCAACCGTTACTTGCCTTCAATTTTAGCAGTTCAAGTATGGATGACAACCTTGTGTATTCTGGCTTACATACCGAGAACAAAGACTTCTCTAAGTCCTCCATCAAGCCCTCGAATTTACCAAACTCTCTCTCACTATAGTTCACTTCTGCATCGTGAAGCATCTGATCCAAGTTGTCATCGTGCAGCCTATCCGAGTCGGAACCACATTTGACATCATTCGGCGAATATCGTTGACTTTATCGGTGATGTCGTTATTACTACCTTCCTGTATAATTTGCTCTTCACCGTGACTGGTCCAACATGTATACCCTTTTTTGAAACCTCTTCGAATCAAGTGTGCTTCGATCTGCGCTTGGTTCTTAAATATCTTCAGATTCTCGCAGTCAATGCATGGACAGTACATATATTTCACCCCCTTATTCAACATATCCTCCTCGGCAGCTCTTGTAAAAGCAGACACGTCATTAATGTACTCTTCACTCACATGGTTCTTAGTGTACATCCAGCTTGGTCTATCACACTGTTCGTATTGAAAACCCCGAAAATAAATAAAAGGTGACTTCGAAAGCGTATTTTCTTAGGCTTACGATTTCCAACAGAGAAAGCGTATTTTTCTCTGAACTAAAGGTGGTTTTCTCATTTTTATATTTTCCAGATTTAATTAACTTACATGTGAACCCTACTTGTCAGTGACTCATCTTTTTATTTCATGATTTTATTTATAAATTCTATAGCGGTCCCACATGTCATAGAGTCATTAGTTTATTAACTAAATGATTAAAAGCAGTAGGATTTGAAGCTCAAATTGGGCTCAAGGTTCCATCGCCATTGCTAATAGTCGTGGCTTAGGGCCCTAAGGTCACCTGAGACGAGCAGACGGTGATGTCCCGTGGCGGTGCCATGGGCTTCACTAGCGATTTCGGTGTAAATGCATGAAACTACTCAAATTAAAGGATGTTTATGCTCCAGTAGCTCACCTCGATCACAAGGAAGGTGTCAATGAAGTCAGGGAAGGTCCAAGACGACTGGTCGTCGGTGAACAGAGGTGACGGCGATAAGCTCCTCGGTGATAGGTCTTCTCGGTGGAAATAAACTGAAATAAAGCACATGCACAGCTTTAGGTGGACATATAGGTAGGGAAATCGACCTTGGTGGGGTCCCAGACTCACGGGAGAAGAGTTGACGTCGATAGCGGCGGTGGTGACAGAGAGGTCCACAGTGAAAGCTCGGCGTAGGTGATAATAGCTGAAATGGACCACACGAGCAGGCTCAGTGAGGTGAGGTGATACTCAAACCAGGCACGGAGTGGCGATGCACTCATCGGGCTTGGAGATCTCCAGCGGCTACCGTAGCGCCAGAGATGGAGAAGAAGACTAATCTGTTGAGGAGCTACACTGCACCGAATGATCAGTAAGCAAGCAAAATGGCGCACCATCTGTGATAAGTTAATTATCACAGACGGTTTTCAACAAAAAAAAACCGTATGTGATATGTAGTAATATCACAAATGGTTATTGTTAAGAACCGTCTGTGAAGTATCACAGACAGTTTTCAACGATTTTTTGTTGAAAATCATATGTGATATGTAGAAACACTACTACGTAAAAGCGTTATCACGCAGCGGTTGAAGCCGTCATCACGAGACGATTCGAACCGTCTGTGTTTTATCGTCTGTGATAGCGGCGGTTATCACGAGCGGTTAAAAACCGTTTTTGATAAGTCACAACACAGATGGTTCTAATTAACAACCGTCTGTGATACTTCCTGAGCGGTTCTTATTACCAATACTTCACGCGGTTTGCCCGTGCATGATGAGGAACTATCACGAGCGATTCGATTACCAACCGTTTGTGATACTTCACAGACGATTGGTAATAAGAACCGTCTGTGATGAGGCACTATCACAGACGGTTCCAAAAGGGACCGTCTGTATAAGTTAAACACAGACGGCTCCTTTGGAACCGTCTGTGATGTGACGTCCAGTATGACCTGTTTTGTAGTAGTGAAATATCATAGACGGTTATTGTTAAGAACCGTCTGTGAAGTATCACAAGCGGTTTACATTATGAACCGTCTATGATATTACCTCTTCACATACGATTTTTAGCGCAGCCAGTAACACAGACAGTCTTTAAACTAAAACCGTCTGTGATTGCATTTAATATAGACAGTTTTTGTCAACCGTCTGTGATGAGGTGTCCAGTATTAGCCTTTTTGTAGTAGTGCCATTACATCCATCCGACATTGCATATATGAAGAACATGGGTGTGGAATAGGGTTTTGAAAACCAATATCAAAATTTATCGGGGTTCCAGTAGGGTCAGTTAGGACGAAAATTGGAATTTTTTGGCGAATTTCAGCCAAATTTTTCAAAATAAAATTTGAATAAAAACAGCTAAAAATCGGTTGAAAATATCGCCCTAAATTTTTTCAAATAAATTTCGGCATAAATTTCTTCTATATTTAACAAAATTTATGCAAACCAAAATCGACCAATGTTTTTAATTGTGGTGTGGAAGGTGGGGGCACGTGGCGCTTATGCTGGTTGCTAGAGAATGCAGTACTGTAGAAAAGGTCATCATAGACGGTTACGTGAGCCATCTGAGTTTATGGGGTCAATAATGACATGAGGTCATCACAGACGGTAAACCATCTGATTTTATAGAGAAGAGATAATGAATGGAATGGTAGGACGTACCTAGGACACAAAGAAGGAGAACTTGACCGGCATGAACACGTATGGTTACACAGACAAAGGTGAAATGAATGGCGAGAGGGTGAAGAGGTGTTGTAGTAGTTTTTGACTCAGTTGGTCTTGTTTTGGAATGGAATAGCAAATTTTGCCTTCTGTGATATTCTTTTCTATTGCAAAATTAATTATGAATAAAGCATATTTCCAGCACCAATTAAATGACATAATTGACATATGCGATGTGAATCCTTCAAGTCATTTAGAAGGAATAATATGCTCAACACACAAAATATGTGCACAATAAAAATCAGCATAAATTGGAGTATTACAAGACAGAATTGATGAGAAGAATGCCAGTATTTTCTTTAGGTTTATTACTCATTATCCATGTAAATTGGAGTTGCCTCTCCATGTGTTTTGATGACCCACGCCGATTGCCCTTGCGAAACACAAGCTTTTAACATCATTGCACTAGCCTCCCATGGAATTCCATATGAATCACCAACAGCTATTAAGCCTAAAACACATATTACAATCCCTAATAGTACTAAGTGCAATTTGCTCAAATTTATCTTTCAGTTCATATATATGTAAATCCTGAAGTATTCCTCACCTCCAGATTGACAAGCCAACTGTTTGCTCCTGATCCAAACCCTCGGTGTAGGTGATAACCTGGTAAGCTTCCATCCAAACATACTACAATATTTTTCAAAGAAAGTAAGCATCAATGCTTACAAGCCTAAGCCTACCATACTATAAGCTAGAAAAAATTCCATTCAAACTCAAATTCTGATATACATGGAAAGAATTACTCGTGGACTACTTCAACAATGCTACTCCTTAAAAAAATCCAAAGCAATTGCTACTCACTAGCGTTACTTTTATCAAATTTACACAAACAAAATCACCATAACATAGATCCACATATCAGCTCCACCCTAAGACAAGTCTTCAGTGATTGACTGCCTATAAACAAATGGGAACTAGGGTGCCGAACCCCCATTAGGTAACAAGAATTCATCGTGACAACCACCAATAATGCTAAGGCTAGATCCACATGCATAAATTTATCAGGATCCACACATGATACTTGCTACAACCAAACAATAAAAGGATAATACTGCATGATCACTCAATCAAAAGAGCACCTATATAAAAAGGGACACTGAAAAAGAAAAAAATAAGAGCAATCACAATCCCTCTAATATACAGAAGCTCTGACCAACCGGGTCAACACAACAGGGACCGACATAACTCAATGACTCAATCTCAAGGCACACCGGGGAGGGGAGGAGGCGGGTTCGGGGAGGAGGCGCACCGGGCTCGGGGGAGGAGGGGCGCTGGATTCGAGGAGGTAGTGGCTCGTGCTCGGGGAGGAGGAGATGGGCTCGGGGGAGGAGGCACATTGGGCTCAAGGAGGAGGCGGCATTGAGGACGACGGCGATGGGCTTAGGGGAGGAGAAACTTAATCGTTTGAGTAGGGGGCGTGGGCAAAACCTAGAGTCTGAATATAAATAGGGTTGGAAATCACAGATGGTTCTAAAGTAGAACCGTCTGTGATAAAAATACATCATAGACAGTTAAAATAAATAATCGTCTGCGATAATATACATACATAAATGCAAATTCAGAACATACGACACAGGCACATATTAGTAAAGAATTATATCTGAATATTTGCTAAAACTATATTAAAATCGATAAATTTTACGACAAGTAGTTCAACACCTGTGCAAAGAACTTGGAATACTCATGCCTAATCCTACAGTTTTCACTACAAAAGACGACGTAGTCATTTTACCCTTCCATAACGCTACAGCCGGTGCTCGTGCACCGGTGGCTATCCTCCGACAACGCCCACACCCGGCCCAGCAGTCACCATGACGTACGTATTCAATATCGTGTGTGCTCACCATGGCACGCAATGATCATTCTTCTAAAACAAGGAGTAACGTCGGCACACGAGACGAAGAGACGCATCATAACGTCGGCGCGAAAAACAAAGAGACGCATCGTAACATCGGCGCGAGAGGCGAAGAGATGCACCGTAATGTCGGCACACGAGATGAAGAGACGCATCGCGTAGGAGCTGAAGAATTGAACATATCACAGACGGTTTGTATTAAACAGTTTATATTAAACCGTCTGTGATGAGTAAATTATCACAGACAGTTTATATTAAACACTGTCTATAAAGTATCACAGATGGTTCTAAAAAAGAACCTTATGTGATATTACTAAATATCACAGACGGTTTTCTTTAAAAACCTTCTGTGATACTTCACTGACGGTGTTTATACTGCTACAAAAAGGCTAATACTGGACGCCTCATCATAGACGGTTGACTAAAACCGTCTGTATTACATGCAATCATAGATGGTTTTGGTTTAGAGACCGTTTGTGTTACTGACTGCGCTAAAAACTGTCTGTGAAGAGGTAATATCACAGACGGTTCATATTGAAAACCATCTGTGATATTTGTTCGTCGCCCGATGAGTTTCTTCGTCGCTTCAATGCCGCTTCGGCTCCCCAATGCGCCTTTTCGTCTCACGCGTCGAATTTATTCCTTGTTTTATAAAAAGGATCATCCACCATCGAAGATAATCATCATCCTCACATTTAACTCTACTGTAGATACTTCTAAAGCAGAAATATATGGCTCCCTCTTTTGTTTCCTTGTCGCCAGCATTGATGGTCTACCTGGCCATACTGTACGAGCACCTCGCCGGCCGTACATTGGCGGATGCTGCGGGAGAACACTGTCCCAACACTGTCCTCCCTCCTCCGTCCGAGGATTTGCAAGAGCAAGTGGCGTCCACCTTCCGCCCGTCTTGACATCCTCCTCTGCCGTGTCTTCCGAGTGATCTCCCACTTCCGACGAGTTTACAGCGTCATCGACGTGGTCCTCCACAACGACGTTGCACGTCTCCAGGAAGCTCACCGTCACTTGGACTGCTTAATCGAGGTGGCAGGTGACCGAGTCGACCATGCCGAGACCCCTCAAGCAAGGGAAGAGCGTGTAAGACCCGGGATTAACTTCCCAAATCCTCTGTGCATTACTAAACTAGTCCCATGATCAGTGGCTAGGGTTGTGATGGCCGTCGGATTTTAATCCGACAGTCATGGCGGAAAGGGGCGAGTGGGGTTGAGGCGGGTGGCGTGGGAGATGGATGACCGAGTGATTGAAATCGGGCGTCTCACATTGTTTGTGACATTCGGGCCTCCCGGAGGTTTCACGAACGCTAGCCGTTGGATCTAGATCCAACGGCTAGGATTTGTGCGCGGTGAAGAGAGAGGGAGAGGAATGCGGGCGGCGGTTGGATTTGATCCAACGGTGGAGAGAGGAGGGGGGGGGGGACGGACGCGGCTTGGGCTGGAAAATAGAAATGGGATGGGCCGCACGATCGGTTTCGGCCCAAAGGCGAGTTTAGGGTTTTAAATTGTTTTAGCTATTAAATTAATTCAGTTAATTCATTTAAGCTTTAGAAAATAGTAAATAAAATCCAAAAATTCTGAAAAATTTCACAGAAATTCCCATGCTTATTTTGGACTTAATAAAATTACTTCCAACTTAAAGTTGGCTTTAAATATTGCAAATAAATTATTTTGGCTTTAAATTATTTAGGAAAAAGCTTTTAAAATTTCCAGAAAATCCTAGAAATTAAGTAAATTTTTATTTTTCAGATTAAATCAAATAAAACTTCAAGAACTTCAAATAAATTTCACTTTTGACTTTTAAAATTTCAACAAAGTTCAAATAAAGCAATGAAACTCTATCAAATTTCAGAAAATCCAATAAAATGGTAACTTTATTTTATTTTATTTTGGTAACATAACCTTGGGATGTTACTTAGCGCCTATGGGCTCAATTCTTCTTGATTCAATAGTTTGAGGGTCTTCGGGAGACACTCGAATGAGTACGTCAGTGGGTGGACGCAATTCGGGCTGATGGTCATGAACCGTCCGATGCCGCCGCCGCCTACGAAGTTTTGAAGACGGAGATAACAGCCTACCTCCGCCACTAGAAAAACTTTGTTTATTTAGATTCCTACTTTTTTTTAATCTATGTAAGAAGCGATTGGCCACGCTATTTGGCCATATATATATATGTAAATTCCAAAAATGAAAAAAAAATCTAGTTTGGAGGTGATTGAATTACTATATTATATGTTGAACCGTCTGTGATATTCCTTTATTAATAACATCCCGCGCGCTAGGGTTTGTGACCAAAACCTTTTGTATTACATGCAATCTTAGACGTTTTATAAGAATGATCATCGTGCGCCATGGTGATCAGCACGTACATGGTACGTTTTGAATATATTATATGTACGTGCGTACACGATGGTGAGCACGCGGAGCATGGCTGCTAGGACCAAGCTAGCGAGGAGGCCGGCGATCGCCATCCTAGCTCTTCCTGACGATGTCGTCGTCCACATCGTCGGCCTCGTGGCCACGAGCTCTCCTCAGCCCATGGCTGACCTCTGCAACCTACGAGCCATGTACGATCTGAACTGAATTTGACTAGCAACAACGACCTTAATTTGGTCTTTTAATTTTCTCTTATAGAGTAATTAATTCTTTTATTAAAATTTTGTCATGCATCTTGAATTTTAGTTACAAGGCCATGTACAAGGCGTCCAAGAAGCGATGAAGTGGCGGGAGGAGGCGATGAAGTGGCGGGACAACGAGCGCTACCTCACCGTTCTCAACCACCTGGCTGGCGTCGGCAACCCGGCGGCCTGCTTCATTGTCGGCCTCACACTTGTCTTCGCGCCCCACGACATGCAGCGTGGCCTCGTTTTCCTTGAACAGGCAGCCGTCACCGGCCACAAGGCCGTGGCCTACGTACTTGCGCTCCTCCTCTACACGGCCGGCGAGATGCGCGACGTTGGGAAGCACTACATCAGGCAGGTCGAGGGCGAGCCGATCGGCGGTGGGTGCGAGACGGCAAGAGGACCAACCGGGAGTGTAGGCGGTGCTAGAGGCTCGCCGCAGACATGATCCAGGTGGTGGCGTGGGGGAAGATGGCCGGGCCGCTGGGCCGGGTATGGGCGCTGTTGGAGGACGGTCACCGCTGCACGAGCACCGGCTACGGCGTGGAAGGGTGGGACGACTACGCTGTCTTCTACAGTGATGACTGCAGGATTAGGCATGAGTATGCCAATTTCTTGGGAGAGGTGTTAAACTACTTGCCATAAAATTTCTTTATCCTTCAGGTGACTGAAATTTTTTTATCCATCATTCACATTTTCTCACTATTAGATCAATATTCTATGGCCCAGATTGTCTCTTTCTAAAATAGACAAAAGTATTACAAGAAAAATACTAAAAAAATTCACAAACGGTTCCATAATAGAACCGTCTGTGATATTGTACATATAACGGATGGTTCTTTTATGGAACCGTCTGTGATATTGTACATATCATGGACGGTTCTTTTATGGAACCGTCTGTGACAAGTATCACTGATGGTTCCATAATAGAACCGTCTGTGATATTCTTTTATTAATAACAGATCGCGCGCTAGGGTTTGTGCCCTTACACTCGCCCGTTCTTCTCTCCATCGCGCTAGGGTTTGAGACTTTGGGCTCCTGCATCACGCCTCCCCCGGCTGCCAATTCGACCTCGCCGCGGCCGAATCGAGCTCGCCCCGCCATCTACGCCGCCGAATCGAGCTCGCCCCGCCATCTCCCCCGTCGAATCGAGCTCGCCCCGCCATCTACGCCGCCAAATCGAGGTACGCCGCTCCCCTCTACTCCCCCTCCCGCGCCGCCACCCTCCCCTCTCCGCTCCCCTCCCGCGCGGCCGCCCTCCCCTCTCTGCTCCCCCTCCTCTGACTAATTTGTGATTTTTAAACTGATGAACTGAATACTGTGGATGGTTGCTGATCTGCTTTGTGCTTTGTGATTTGTGAGCAACTGATGAACTGAACTGATTTGCTTGTTGATCTGCTGTGTCTAATGCCTACATTTGTTGATGAATTGAATACTTGTTAATGAACTGAATACTGAATAAGTGAATATTAAACTATTGAACTGAACTGAATATACTGCTTGTTGAATACTGAATATTGAAGTATTACTGAATACTAAATATTGAATATACTCCCTCGACGATATGGATGAGCCCTTTCCCTTCCCCTTGCTCAGTGATAAATCTTGAGAGCTATCGACTATGCTTCTGTGATGTGCCCTGAGGGCTATTGTTTTGTGATTTTGGGGGATGATGATATGGCTGTGGGTTATGGGATGAGCTGAGCTCTCTGTGAAATATCTAGTTTATGTGGGCGGTTCATTTTGAACAAGAAAAAAAATGGAGGAAAGGGCATGAGTAGAGTTAATCTTGTGTGATCCACCTTTGCCAGGTACGTCCTACCATTTCATTCCTGATCTCTTCTCTATAAAGTCTCTAGCGATGGTCGCTTGTTCTTTTAAAACCAACATCATATATATATATATATATATATATATATATATATATATATATATATATATATATATATATATATATATATATTGTTCGTGGTCCTCAACCACTTGCGGGTCGTCCATGACATGGGAGGATGAGATAGCAGCCATGGGCAACTTCATCGAGCCCATGCAAGTTTAAGAAACATGGCTGCCAGGAGAGCGTCAGGACATCCAATTAGTTGGACGTCGTTGATATCCAGGTAATTGGATGTCCTGACGCTCTCTTGGCAACCATGATTCTTAAACTTGCATGCGCTAGATGAAGTTGTCTGTGGCTGTTGTCTCATCCTCCTCATGCTACGTGGACGATCGCCCGAAAGTGGCCAAGGGACTACGGACAATATATATATATATATATATATATATATATATATGATGCCGGTTTTAAAGGCACAAGCAGCCTCTGCTTAGAGACTTTATAGAGAAAAGTTATCACAGACGGTTTCATCTACAAACCGTCTGTGATATGTCCATAATCATAGATGGTCTCATCTACAAACCGTCTGTGATAGTTAACTGTCACAGACGGTTCCGAGTTAATAACCGTCTATGACAGTATGCATCACAGACGGTTTGAAAACACGTCTGAGATGACCTCATCATCACTGACCCATAGACTCAGACGGCTCACGAAACCATCTATGATGACGTTTTTGAACCGTCTGTGAAGACCTTTTCTGCAGCAGTGTTAATACAAACCGTCTGTGATAATTAACTCATCACAAACGATTTTTAACACAGCCAGTAACACAGACGGTCGCTAAACTAAAACCGTCTGTGATTGTATTTGATACTGATGGTTTTATTCAACTGTCTATGATGAGGTGTCCAGTATTAGCCTTTTTGTAATAGTGGTATGTGATGTGAGGGGAAAAGTTAGCCATACATGCAAATCTTGTTCGCCAACTCATGAGGCAACGCAAGGCTTGTGGAGCCCAGATTGACAATTGACCTTGACATGGGTTGTTCACTCGTAATTAGATAAGAGGGGCTGCTAGCCCATGCTATATCGTTTGGACGCATTTCCAACGGTATAGCAGTTTTATGTAGTTTTATGAAGTTTCAGTTGCTTAAAAGTTCCAGATTTTAAGTTTGAAGATTGGACTATGTTTCAACACGTTTCTTGAAATATTTCAAAAGGTTTTCAGGTTACAAGTTTGATGTTTCAAGTATGTTTCAGCGTGTTTTGTAAAAGATTCAAAATGCTTTCAGCACTTTTCATGAAGTTTGAGAAAGGATTCAAGCGAGTTTCATAAAAAAATGTGCAAGTTCAAGAAGTTTCAAAAAAAAAGGTTTCAAGGAAGTTTCAATTATGAACGCGAGAGGATGAAACTTTCAAGTTTCAAGCATGATTTTTTAAAAAAAAGTTTCAGGTTTTAGTGAGTTTCGTGTATTTCTAGTTGTTTTCAGAAGATTCCAACAAAGTTTCAAGCCCAAGTTTCAGCAAGTTTCAGATTTTGGACTTAAGTTGAAACAAATTTCAGACAAAAGAGTTTTAAGAAGTTTCAAGAAGTCTCGTGAAAATATTTTAAAAGTTTTATGTTTCAGTGAGTTTCACGTATTTCTAAAAGATTCCAAGAAAGTTTCAAGCCTATGTCAGATTTTGGGACTCAAGTTTCAACAAGTTTCAAACAAAAGTGTTTTAATACATTTCAGCAAGTTTCATGAAGTTTCAAGAAGTCTCCTGAAAATATTTCATAAGCACCAGGTTTCAGTGAGTTTCTCGTATTTGTACAAGTTTCCAAAAAATTTCAGGCCCAAGTTTCAACAAGTTTTAGAAAGAAAAGTTTCAAAAAGTTTCAACAACTTTCATAAAGAATCGAACAAGAGCAAAAAAATCCCGACATGCTGACCTACAGCCACGGCTCTATGCTCACCAGGCTGCTGTTGTCGCTCACCTTTCCACGCGTCGCTGAGTGCGCCTCCGGTAGCCGCTTCTAGTTGCCTCGCTCCGGCTAAGCCTGCTCGTTGCTACCCCCCCCCATCGCACCAGACCGTGGCTTCCCACATGCTTCGGTAAGACTTAATGATGTTTCATGTGTGTTTCAACAAATTTGAAGCGGATTCCAAGAAGTCATAAACTCTAAGTTTCAGAGTAGTTTCAAGTTTCACTAGAGTTCGGAAAAAAAATCCTCAAGTTTCAAACGATCAATCTAGCTGCTGGAGCTCAACAGAAGCAATTAAGAAGAGTTGCAAGTGAATTTCAAGCACGTCGCTCTCCACCGTGCTCACTCATGGCTGCTCGTCGTTTGTCTCATTGTCATTGTCGTGCGAGCTTGCCACTGCTCATCGCCCGTAGTTGCACACCGCTCTCGAGGAAGCCCTTGGCCGCTTGCCACCGCTCTCGAGCTAGTCCATGGTTGTTGTGTCGCCCGCTGGCTGCTACCACGTGAACTCTTGTCTAACCTTGCACCATATAGATTGGCCACGGCCGACGCTCACGTTCCTGGAACTCCCCTAGGGCGCTACTTGTCGCATGCACCTCACATGCTACCAGTTGTAGGGGATAGAGAGAGAAACATGCGGTGGAGAACAATTACCTTGCTTCATCCTTATCCCCTCTGTTTCAGATGGATAAAAAACATCGGATGGTTCAGTGTACACGTGTGCAGGCTTAATCGGACGGGCCTGTCCTATCCCGTTGATTTTGAGTCCAACGATATACCGTTATATAGTATTTCTCTTAGATTAGACCCTTGTTTGTCCATTTGCATGATTGCATCACGCATTTGCACCTGATATGCCGCCTTGTTTCATTCAAGTACAAAAAATGCCTAAACCTAGTTAGTTCTTCACTAATTTCTGGCCGTGTCATGGCCTTTGAGAATAATAATTATCACCTCGATTTAGCTAGAATATATAAAATTAGCTCAGTGACATCACGTTGGGACGTAATCAGAGGAACGACACACTGTTCATGGCGCACTGAAAAAATAACATCGCGAACACAAAAAATTATGCCAAATGATATCGCCGCCAGTTACTTCCGTTTGCAAAATTTTTAAATATAGAAATTGAGCTCAACAAATTATCAAATGTTTTGTGGAGCCTCCCGACACAATAAAATTGCTTGTCTATTTGTTTTTCAAAATTTTATACATTCTGATTTTTTCTCTAAAATTCATTTAATTATACTGTTTTGTAGGAATTTTTTTAATATAGAAAATGAGGTTCAAACATTATGATTTTTTTTTCAAGCTCTTTACACTGTGGACTTGATCGTGTAAGTTTTCCAAAAGTTTTAAAAAATTAATTAATGTAATTTCATAATGTCCTTACATTAATTAATTTTGTAAAAATTCTTGAAAAATTACATAATCAAGTCCACCGTGTAAGGAGCCTGAATTTTTTTTTCATAATGTTTGGACCTCATTTTCTATATTAGAAAATTCCTACAAATAGTATACTTAAATAAATTTTAGAGATAAAATCAGAACGTATAAAATTTTGAAAAAAAATACACAAGCAATTAAACTATGTCGGGAGGCTCTACAAAAAAAATTGATATTTTGTTGAGCTTAGTTTATATATTTAAAAAATTCTGCAAACGGAAGTAACTAACGGAGATGTCATTAATATAGTTTTTGGTGTTTGCGATGTTATTTTCCAGTGCGTCACGAACGGAGTGTCGTTCCTCCGATTATGTCCCAACGCGATGTCACTGAGCTATTTACCCCCTTTCATTATACCTAGAAAAATTGTTCAACAAATTAGTTGGCTATATGTATAGTCTGCTAATGCACAATATTATTAGGGGCACTTTAAATTGAACTTTACATAGAGTTGACTTAAATTACATGTTGTCTGGAAGGGTCATTTTCGAACAGCATATATATATGTACTCCATGCACTAACATTTGGATAGTGTTTACTGCTGCAAGAATAATGCTTATTTTGTCTAAGCACATTACTGCTCCTACACAAAGCCTACAGCTAGCAATATGGATCAGTAGCTAAACGTCCTTTTTCTCTTTCATTTTGCGTTGCTTTACAAGTTAGCCGGCCGACAGATTTGTTATCCATGTGCGCATGACCATATCTTTGTTGGTTAGTTTACATCACAGGTGATTTCTCAGACAATGACAGCTTTTCGAGGGGTTAGCAGAAAAATTAATGTCGCCACACCAAACAGTTTGATGTGTGACGCACCCACAGATTTATATGACCAACCAGCAATAGTAGTACAATGACAAAGATTTCTAACATGGTGGTTAGACAGTTTAGTCACCGTGCTAGTAAAGTGGACTTTGAAAACCATGGGCTACTTTACAATTAAGCTGGCCAGTTTTGTTTACTGAAGTAAGTATCGTCGACTATTCTCATTACAGGTGCGGAAGAAACGAGTTCCACGAGTTCCCCTAGTTTAAATTGAGTTTATAACATTGTCTGTTGTAAAAAAAAAAAAAAATAGAAAAAATTGCATCATAGATCCCTGAACTTATGAGGTTATGTCATTTAGCTTCTTGAACTTGCATTTTACTTTATCAACCTCTTGAACTTATGAGGTTGTATCACTTAGCTCATTGAACTTACATTTTACTTTCTCAACCCTTGAACCTGCAAAGTTATGTCACTTAGCTTCCTAAACTTGCGTTGTAGCAAAGTTTATCAAATGCAATGCCGACGACTTCATCCCTTCTGAGTCCTGTGGACTCATCACTGTCCCATTTCAGCCGCGTTCATCGTCCCCGTCACCTCACGCCGATAAAAACGGATTCTTCGGGCCCGAGAACGCACCGTGCTCGCGTCTTCACCAGAGCTCCACCAACGCAGTTTACCGCCGCCCTCGCCCTTGCCTCCTCCGAGTCGGCTGAGAGAGAGAGAGAGAGAATTACATTCCCGGTAACAAAGCAGGGACACAATACTTCTCTCTCTTACGGTGATTCACCAGCTCAGTTTTTTCTATTAGCAAACGGCAAAATGGACTTCGTCGCAAGTTCAGAGGGCTGAGAAAGTAAAATATAAGTTAAGTAAATTAAGTGACACAACCTCACAAACTCAGATACCTACAATGCAATTTTCTCAAAAATGTACTACAACAATATGTAATACGTTTCGTGGACACCTTCTGAATTTGAGTTGGCCATTGTCTCTGTTTCATTAGTTAATAGAGTTGTTGCAGCTACTTTTAATTGGTTCGAATTCATATATATATATATATATATATATATATATATATATATATATATATATATATATATATATATATATATATATATATAGAGAGAGAGAGTTTTCTCAAAAGTACGTACTGAATATATCATGATACCACCATCTTTTAACTGGCCAGAAATTTGGTCACCGTGTCCGTGGGTTACTGGATCTAGCACGACAGTGAAGACATTACTGTCATATCATAACACCGAGTGGAGCGATCAAAACTACTCCACGAGAGTGGAGTAAAACACTGGCCGTTTTACTGTCGCTGTAACTATGAATATTAACCGGCCCCACGAGAAAGAAGTCGATTCGATCTCTCTTTGCACGCCCAACGACGATCGACCGACCACTTTGCTTCCTCTCGTCACTGTTCTTTCTTTCGAAGATTACTACTTCCTTTGCCTGTACATGCGTGTGTGATGGCGAGACATGCCATGTGAACCCTCTCGGCACCACTACTTGTTCCTGATCGACAGAGTTGTTCTCCTCGGTAGCAAGCAAGCAGTAGCTTTGTACCGGAATCCCGGAGCAAAGAGCCAGCGTATACGTGTGCGCAGAATAGATAGCTATAGCTAGCTAGCTAGTGCGTTCTGTCTCTGTGGACCAAAAGCCGGCCGCTAGCTATCCATGGCGATGATTGGTGCA
Organism: Ampelocalamus luodianensis; assembly: GCA_036346255.1. Taxonomy (NCBI): domain Eukaryota; kingdom Viridiplantae; phylum Streptophyta; class Magnoliopsida; order Poales; family Poaceae; genus Ampelocalamus; species Ampelocalamus luodianensis. Next base: position 17,960,838 of record CM070632.1, on the reverse strand, counting down.
TGAGCTAGCTAACCGCAGCCGGAAGGGGAAGAACCAAAGCTGTAGCCAACAATGGCGGCATGCAAAAATGGAAAAGCGAAACGAGACGTACCTCTTAAGCTGCACGTACGTACATCGATCGATCTCAGTACATGCATGCATCAGTACTGAGCTATACGTACGTATACGTGGGCTGTCTCAGTTTGTTCGATGCTAGCTAGGGTTGGGCATTCCATTTATTCGGCCTACTCGGTTCGATTTATTCGTAAAAGGAATATGTCCAGATTACTTTCTCGAACTATCAGAAAAGTCTGGTTTACCCTCTGAACTACAAAACCGGTTATTTAACCCCCTGAACTTACGAAAACTGAACAAAAAAACACCTCAAGCCGGTTTGGAGGGGTGGTTTTGTATACGTGGCGATTGTTTTGTCCCGGCCAGCATATATGTGTCCTAGTCATCTCCTCACCTCTCATTTCTTCTTCTTCGTCTCTCTCTTCTTCTCCACCTTCCTCCGGCACCGCAAGCCTCTCTGCTGGCACCACCTCCCTCCGGCACCGCCGACATCACCTCGGCGGCCGCGCCATGGCCGCCCTGCACCCCAGCTCCTCCCAGCTCGACCACGCGCCTCCCCTTACAACCGTGTGCTGGGCTGCCGCCACCAGTGTCGCGCCTCTGGCTCCCGTGCGCGCCCATGCTTGCTCCGGTCAGTGGGAGAAATGGGACCCCACGAGGGTGGTGGTCCCACGGGTGGCGGTGGCGGCGCTGGAAACACACGGCGGCGGCGGCGGCATCAGCTCCAAGAGTGGCGACGGTGCACGGCCACGCGTGGCACCGGCGGTGGGTGGAGCTCCGGGGAAACCGCCGTGGGCATGAGCTGCGCACAGGCACGGGGAAAGTGTGGAGCCAAGCGGGGAGGATGGGGGTGGCCGGAGGGCGGTGAACGGCGGGAGGAAAGGTGGCGGCCGGAGGCGAAGGGGAAGGCCAAATCCGGCGGCTCCTTTTGTCTAGAGACAAAGTGGCTCGGGGGAGAGGTTCCTCAGCTCTTGGGGCACCTCGTGACGGTGGTGGCCGGGGTTGGAGCTCGCCGGAGTGGTGAGTCGGCGTTGGGGGTGCGGCGGTGGCGCCATGGGCGCATGCGGTGACAGCAAAGCGACGGCGCAGGAAGGAGGGCGACGTGCGCACCGGCTGCGCTCGGGGGTGGGGAAGCTAGAGGGGAGTTCGAGGAAGCTTGGGGGCGGCCATGGTGGCGGGGCGGCAGTGGCGGGGCGGAGAAGAAGTCCGGCGGTGAGGGAGCTCCACGGTGGTGGAGAAGAAGAATGGAGGTGGGGGAGGCTTCCTTGAGTCTTGGGACTCCCGCCGCTCGGCCTCCCTCTGCGTCGGTGGCTTGGTCCGACCCCTCTCCCCGGCGCCGCCTCCTCCCCTGGCGCTCGGCCCGGCCCCTTTCCCCAGCGCCGCCTCCTCCATAGCAACCCACCCAACCAACCGCGTGCGCTCGGCACGAGCACGGGCAGCAGCGCAGCCGATGCGCAAGGTGGCCATGGCGCAGGCGCCGAGGCGGCGACGGTGACGCAAGGAGAGCCGGTGTTGGGCTCGGTGGTTAAAGGTGAATCAAGAAGAAATGAGGAGAAGAAAAAGAAGAAAAGAAAAGAAGAGGAAGGAGAGAGGTGGAGTGAAGAGAGAGGGTAACGTGGATGTTCACGTGTCAAAAATATGCGTCACATCAGCAAAATATGTCCACGTGTGCAAAACCACCCTAGCAAGCCAGCCCGAGGGATTTAATGCCCGGATTTCGTAAGTTCAGGGGGTTAAATAACCGGTTTTATAGTTCAGAATGAAAACCAGACTTTTCTGATAGTTCGAGGAAGTAAACTATTTTGGTTTTTGGAATCAGCTGAGTGCCGAATTTACCAAACTAAAATAAAAAACCGAACCTAATACACCGAACTATTTCGGTTCGGTAATTCGGAATATATACCCAAATATAATAGCAGTAAGGCATCAGCACTTAGCAATTTAGCAGAACATCAGCACAATAACAAAATAGAGCTTTTCCAAACAAGATTAACTAGAGACCGCATACTGGGGACTTCGTCTTCTATCACGGCGGTGATCTAGCTATCTTCTTGGCAGAGGACTCAGATCCGGGAGGAGGTGGCGAGTTTCCATCGCGGGCGGAGGGTGGAGGCGGCAAGCCGGTCGCCGTCTACTTCCTTCGATCCACGTCATCGCCGGATTTGGAGCTTGTCGAGCTCGTTTTCATCGCGCCCGGCAGGGGAAGAACCTGCAAAAGCTAGCCAACAATTAATGGCGGCATGCAAAAATGGAAAAGCGAAAACGAGACGGAACCCAACGGACCTTAGCTGCACGCACGGTCATCGATCGATCGGTACACGCATGCATCAGTTTGTTACATGTGTCAACCTATGATTTGCTATTTGTAACTAATACGTACGATACGTGCCAATGCATGTATTTAATTTAATGGGACTGTCTATTCACAATGTGACTACAATTTTTTTTAAGTATAAATCACCTATTTTATCCAATGAGTCAATATTCAATTATATGACACATTATTCTCTACATAAATCTAATGATCAAACAAGTAATTTAAACTTAAAAAAAATTAAATAACTTAAAAATAACAAGACTGTAATTTTAATTATTTGCACATGCCATGGAATATGCTGAGCTACGTACGTTCCAGATCTTTCGTACTGATGGCACTACTCCATGTTAGCTACCAAATTAATTAGAAAAAAGAAATGTACCAAACTGCAAGCATCTATTTTTAGAGAGTAATCATAATCATGTTTAAAATCCTCTGTCCATGCACACGACACCCAAGGTCCTACTATCGAACTTAGGGCATCTCTAATAGTTAGAGATAATTTTGTCTATAACATATGTTATATCATCTTTAGAGACAACATCTCCAATAAACAGTCTCTAGTACACTCTCCAACACTTATATTTTATAATTTTTTTAAAAATAGGCCTATATGTCAACTAGAATAAATTAATGTATCTTATCTTGTTTCGCGTGCACGATCGTCTCTTCAGGAAGAGATGATCTGTTCTCTCTCTTTTCCCCCTCTCTCCTCCACGAAGGATTTTGTTGACGTGACATAGCTAAGAGACGACAATAAATGCATTATTGAAGATGCCCTTAAGAGAAGTTGGGAACGCTAAAAAGACACCCAAAGACTTTATTGCCGTAGACAAGGAGTTTACAATAGTATATTACTATGAATGCGAATGATTGTTATTTGATGGCACGTATGCTCTCTAATTTATGTCTATCTAAAGGGTGGCACACTATTACAAAAAAAGGTTAATACCGGACGTCTCATCACATACGGTTGATCAAAATCGTCTGTATTACATTCAATCACAGACGGTTTTGGTTTAGAAACCATCTGTGTTACTGGTTGTGCTAAAAAACGTTTGTGAAGAGGTAGTATCACAGACGGTTTATGATGAAAATCGTTTGTGAAGTATCATAGACGGTTCTTAACAATAACCGTCTGTGATATTTAGAAATAGCATAGACAGTTTTTAACAAACAACCGTCTGCGATATTTCACAGACGGCTCTTAACACGAATAGTTTTTGATAATTATAGACTTCACAGACGGTTTTTAATTATAACTGTCTGTGATAATATCGCTACAGTTCCCAGAGAGTTTCTTCATCGTCGTCGTCACCGATGCGTCTCTTCGTCGCATCAATACCGCTTCAATGCTGCTTCGGCTCCCTGATGCGTCTCTTCGTCTCTCGCGTTGAATTTATTCATTGTTTTATAAAAAAGATCATTCGTCATCGAAGATGATCATCCTTACATATAAACTCTACAATATATACTTCTAAAGCAGAAATGGCTCCCTCTTCTGTTTCCTTGTCGCCGGCATTGATGACCTTCCTGGCCATACTATACGAGCACCTCTCGAGCCGTACGTCGGCGGATGCCGCTGAAGGACACTATTTCAACAGTGTCCTCACTCCTCTGCTCGAAGATTTGCTGGAGCAAGTGATGGCCACCTTCTGCTGTCTTGGCATCCTCCTCCGCGCGTCTTCCAAGTGATCTCCCACTTTCGATGAGTGTACTACGTCATCGACGTGGTCCTCCACAATGATGTTGCACGTCTCCAGGAGACTTGCCGTCATTTAGACTACTTAATCGAGACGGTGGGCGACCGAATCGACCAAGCCGCGAACCCTCAAGCAAGGAAAGAGAGCCTATAGGCTCAATTCTTCTTGATTCAATAGTCCGAGGGTCTTCGGGAGACACTCGAACGAGCACGTCAGCAGATGAACGCATTTTGGGCATCGTTCGCTGTTGATCATGAACCGTCCGATGCCGACGCCGCCGCCTACAAAGTTTTAAAGACGGAGATAGCAGTCTACCTCTGCTACTAGAAAAAATTTGTTTATTTACGTTTCTACTTTTTTTTAAATCTTTGTAAGAAGCGACTGGCCACGTTAGTTTGGCTATATGTAAATTCCAAAATGAAAAAAAAAATCTAGTTTGAAGGGTTACTATATTATATGTTGAACTATATATATCACAGACGGTTTAGTGGAACAAATATCCGTCTGTGATATGTATAATAGTTAAAGCAAATTTTTAGCAATATTTAAATGACAAAATTGACATATAAATATATAATTTTTTTCATGTCACGTAAATGTATACACGATAATATGCTCAAAACATAAAACTTGAGAATAACCATATCACGAACGGTTTCTCATATCACGGACAATTCTATCATGGAACTGTCTGTGATAAGTATCACTGGAGACCAAATCACAGATGGTTTTATTATGGAACCGTTAGTGATAAGTATCACTCTTTATTAGTAGGAGTCCGCTACGGTTTGCGGCCTAACTCATCACTCCCCAGCGCCATTACTCTCGCCCGTTCCCCTCCCACCCGAGTGCCCCCGACCTCGACACCGCCACCCGACCCCGTCGCCAACACCGCCTTCTTCCCGTCGTCGCCAGTTGTGACACCATGGTTCACTGCACAAGACTCTCGTACGATAAGAGTGTCTTGTGCATTGTCACTTTCGTGCCACAACTACGGTGATGTTACCTTCCCCTCTTCCTCCTCCCCCCGGCATGCGCGACCCCGGCTACCTCTCCACCGACCTCCCATGGCTATCTCTCCACCGACCTCCCTTGGCTACCTCTCCACCGACCTCGGCCTCGGATACCTCACCACCAACACCGGTGATGTCGAGGTAAGACAGATCTATCACCTATTGGTTTGTGCTGTTGGTATTCATGTGAACTAAGCTGCAATTTGGGTTGATGGTCGGTTTGGACACCCTTGGCCTTGCTGCCTTGCCCTTTGTGACTGCTGGCTGGCTAGATGGATGGATCTGGAGGTGGGGAATGGGGTTGTGTTTGGGTGTGACTGCTGGTGCTGCTAGTTATGGATAGAAATGTTTGTATGCTCTATGTGATTTGTCTGTGCCTAGCACTGAGAGGTATTGCAAATTGGTATTTGTATGCTCTGTTGAACTGCTCAATGATGTTAATAGTCTTATACTGAAATTGAATTAAAAATTAGTTCATATTTGAGCTCTAATGAATTGCTCTTTCTGTTTATTTTAGTTTCATGCTTTAGCTTGTTTTGGTTTACTGATGTGAGTTGATTATTTACTGATTTGGGTTAATTTATTGATTAAGCATGGTAAATAAAATGGAGGTGGGTTAATGCATGGTGGAGGTGTTGCCGCTGGTATTGCGTCACACACATATAAATTTTTGTACATGTAACTAATCTTATGGTATGTTCCTATATGGTATTCTGTGTAATCGTGTTCATGTCGGTCAAGTTCTCCTCCCTTGCGTTCCAGGTACGTCCCGCCATTCCATTCCTGATTTATTCTCTATAAAGTCTCCAAGTGGTTATATATATATATATATATATATATATATATATATATATATATATATATATATATATATATATATATATATATATATATATATAGGAACATATCTAGTGCTAATGGGTAATTGAGTGCTAAGGTGCTAATATCAATCTTGATTTGTTGGGTCATGTAAGGTGTTTAATGCAGCCATTGGATGTGGGAGCATGCAAGGTGTTTAATGAAGATGCATTGGAGGTGGGAGCATGCAGGCGATTAAATGGTTTGGATGTGTGAGTCCGCATTAATCTTAGTTGCTCAATCCAGATCCAACGGCCAAGATTGACATTAGCACCTTAGCACTCAATTACCATTAGCACTAGATATGTATATATATATATATATATATATATATATACGGAACATATCTAGTGCTAATGGGTAATTGAGTGCTAAGGTGCTAATGTCAATCTTGACTGTTGGGTCATGTAAGGTGTTTAATGCAGGCCATTGGATGTGGGAGCATGCAAGGTGTTTAATGAAGATGCATTGGAGGTGGGAGCATGCAGGGCGATTAAATGGTTTGGAGGTGTGAGTCCGCATTAATCTTAGCTGTTCAATCCAGATCCAACGGCCAAGATTGACATTAGCACCTTAGCACTCAATTACCCATTAGCACTAGATATGTTCGATATATATATATATATATATATATATATATATATATATATATATATATATATATATATATATATATATATATATATATAATATTGTTCGTAGTCCCTAGCCACTTTCAGAGGGTTGTGAGGAGGATGAGACAGCAGCCATGGACAACCTCATCGAGCCTGCAAGTTCAAGAAGCATGGTTGCCAGGAGAGCGCGTAGACATCCAATTACCTAGATGGCGTCGATAGGTAATTGGACTTGACATCAAGGAATGGTTAGTTGCTGATACATAAAGTCATTTCCCAGTCGGAGTACCTGCACATCCACGTCATGTTCAGAAAGTTGCGTGGATGCGCAAGTACTCCGACTAGGAAATGGCTTCATGTATCAGCAACCAACCATTGCTTGATGTCAAGTCCAATTACCTATCGATGCTATCCAGGTAATTGTATGTCCATGCGCTCTCTTGGAAGCCATGTTTCTTGAATTTGCAGGCTCGATGAAGTTCCTGTGGCTGCTGTCTCATCCTCCTCACGATCCCCGAAAGTGGTCAAATACTATATATATATATATATATATATATATATATATATATATATATATATATATATATATATATATATATATATGAAGCCGGTTTTAAAGGCACAAGCTGTCACTGCTTGGAGACTTTATAGAGAATATATATCACAGATGGTTTCATCTACAAATCGTCTGTGATACATAGGCCATCAAAAATTGTTTTATTTACAAACCGTTTGTGATAGGTAACTATCACAGACGGTTCTGAGTTAATAACCGTCTGTGATAGTATGCATGGTTCAAAAACTATCTGTGATGACCCCATGTCACCATTGACCCATAAACTCAGACGGCTCACAAAACCATCTGTGATGACGTTTTTGAACTGTCTGTGAAGATCTTTTCTGTAGTAGTGGCAGTTAATGCTTCAATAGACGCTTCCTGTCTTAACCGTTGCGTCCTAGGTTACCAGATCTGCCATTAACAGCCCTCACATGTTTAAATGCTCATGTGGGAAACCGTCTTGTCTCTGACCAGTTATACTTTATAATCAAGTAGTGACTAGCCGCGGACTATTTATTGCTTATAGCTAGCTGTTAATGGGTGTTAACTGGTCGTGGCCGACCAGGCATATGGAGAGATGAGTTATTCTCTACTCTATAGATGTAGGCATGACTAGGGTATTAAGTGGGCCTTATTAGAACTATTTCAATGGGCCTTGGCTAAGTGGGCTTTTACCTTTATTGACCGAATACAGTACAATGACTTGGTCAAGATTCCTCGTTAGGTAGCCCCAAGCCTAGAGTAAATATTTTAATATTTCCATAAGGTTTCTTGCCTCGAAGCGGTTTTAAAAAAAACTCTTTTCCCTCCACAATCATTTCAGTCATTTAATATGAACGTGGGAGAGAAAAAAATCCTTGTTTTAAAACTGCACGTCTTATGTTAATGGGACACGTCCGCGTATCGAAGAGAAGCACTTTGATGTAAAAGGTGTAACGGATTCGAGTTACCTTATCTTTTCTACCCTTTCACCTTGCCATCTCAAAGCCCTTGGTCTTCCTCGGAACTTTTCCCCTTCTCTTCAAGTCCTTTCAATCCTTCACGACCTCATCCATGGCAGCCTGGAGTAAATATTCTAACATAAGAGTAGATCTAGATGCTTGAAGATCAAGCTTCATTCCACCCAAGGATTCGATCGAATGAAATCTGGCTGGGGAGGAAGTTGAGCCAATAGAAAATCTTTTTGCCACTTTTATTCGTTTGGGTTTTCCGCTTCCCAAAAGTGATTTTTTGGCCAACGTTCTTAACCACTATCATATGGAATCGGTCCATTTAGGTACAAATTCCATTTTTATTTTTAGTGTCTTTTTGTATTTGTGCAAAGCTTTACTTGGTGTCCCACCTTATGTTCGTCTTTTCACCATTTATACCAATTTACCCCCAACAATAAGAGTCAAGGTATAATTGGTAGTATATATTTCAAGTTGTATGATAACACTACCGACTGGTACCCAATCTTACCAATTAAGGATTTGTGGTATAATTACTATAAAGATTGGTTCTATTCTGACCTCCCAGAAGGTAGTCACTTGAGATATATCGAGAGTGCTGCCATATCATGGACAAAGGAGAGGGAAAGAGAGAAGAAATATCTTGTTTTAACTGCTGAGGATAAGAAGGTGGTCGGTGCTATTGCGACCTTGGTCCAAGGCGGTCTTACTAGCCGTAAGATTATCCTAAACTTCCTCAAGAAAAAGATTAGCCCCTTAAAGAAAAGGGTTCAGTCGTCTTGTGATTTAGAGGAGTTAGATGACTCCACCAGAGACCAATTTAGTGATACAACTTTTCCTATTTGATCTTATTTCCTGAAATCTTATAAGTACAATATTATTTAAGTAGATTTCATTGTTTTCTTGTAGTGTTGACGGATGCTCAAGTTTTGGACTGGACTTCTAGTATCTTGAAAGATGTCAAAGACAACTCAGAGCATGTTCCGCTTCAAAGGCAACTGATAAGCCCTATTGGAGTTTCTATTGCTGTTCGAAATGAACACATGAAGGTAAACTTCAATGATTCATAATCTCAAATTGGCTTAGATTGTAATTTATAATAAATTCTGTTCTTTCAGCTTTTGTTCAAGAAGATGACTATCGACCAGGTTGGGTCGAGCAGTCAAGCTCCTGTTGCTAAGAAGCTTAAGGACAGCAACACAGGCTCATAAAAAGTAGTGGTTGAAAGGCCAATGACCAGAGCTAGAGCTCCAGTAGCGACCACGACCATCACTTATACTTTACAAGAAATTCTATCGAAGTGTATTCATGACCGACCATAGGCGCAAGAGAAGTTGGCTAAAATTTATAAGGCTAATGAGATCACCAGAGTTACCCTGGTGCGAAAAACAAAATCTATGAATCAAAATGAAACTCCTTTTCAACGTTCTCTCATTCCAAAGAATTGTTGAGGGAGAGACTCCCCTAATTAGAGTGGAGAGAGCCAAAGAGCAAACACCTACTTCTTTTGTGGTCTCTCCAAGTGAGGAAGGTGGTGAGAGTATCACCTTCCAGACCTTTAGTGGTAACACATGTCTTCTCTTTGGCTCCTAGCCATATGCGTGACTAGGATTTTAAGTGGGCCTTATTAGAACTACTTAAATGGGCCTTGGCTACGAGGGCTTTTACCTATATTGACCGAATACATTGACTTGGTCATGATTCTTGTCATCCTCCACAATAGAGTTAGTTAACTAGATGTATAAAAGGCAGAAATGGAAAATATCCTTGTGAAATAATGTCGATATACTTCTACATTTATTTGCTTTAATATTGTATATAACTTTTTTAGAGCCCTAACGGTTTTTAGTCGTTAGGGTAACATGAATCCTGATAGTGACCACCGCTATTCAAAAATGGAATTTGTACATGTCATTTTGGACATTAACACGGTCTTTGATGTGTAACTTTGAACATAATTTTACATTAATATGCATGTTAGAAAAAAATATAAAGATATTATATATTGTGAAAGTAATTGTTGTCGATACGAGATCAAACAGTAAACTTATGGCACCCCTGGTCGGACGAGTCGACCGCCGAGGATGTGAAGGGGACCTCAATGAGAATCACACACGAGGGTCCATACCACTGTATTAGATATGGGGGAAAAGAGTTACAAGTTGCCTCCCCCTCCCCATTTACAAGGGGTCCTATTTATAGGGAGGGGATATCAGTGAAGTTACATCGCTGCCCTCAGGGCTTAGCTTGCTCCAGGGGTAGTTTCATCCATCGCGTCAAGTATGCCCCAGCACATATGTGGGTGTCGACAGGACCTTGCCGCGTGGCTACCCCGGATAGGGTCTGGGGTGGGCTCGCTGATGTGTCACGCCTCGCCGAGGTTTTGGTCCTCGGACCCCGTTCGGGGTTGGTCTCCGAACCTCATCTAGGGTTGGTCTGTGAACCTCGTCCGAGGTTGGTTCTCGGGCCCTGTCCGGGGTTGGCCCCTAGGGTGGATCTCCCAATATGTCGTATCTCAGCGAGGTTGGCCCCTAGACCACGTCCGGGGTTGGTTTCCGGACAAACCTCCGAGGTTGGGCCCTGACCTCGTTTGGGGTTGGTCTTCGGACCTCGTCTGGGGTTGGTCTCCTACCTCGTTCGGGGTTGGATCCTCTGGTGTGTCATGCCTCGCCGAGGTTATCACCGGCTCGGGGTAGCGCAGGGACCCTTACCCAATAGTATTTTTGACATGATCAAACTAAATAGTTTTGTATGTATTACTAGTCAAAGTTTTAAAAAGTTTGACTGTATGCATGCTGAAATGTCAGGGATAGTAGTAACAAATAATTAGGAGTTTGGACTATATAAATTGTATGGTTTGCTATCATAGTTCAATAGCTACGCAAATTTGGCTTTCTTGTTTGGGAAGCAACATAGTTGTTGTGTGGCTAGTATCTTTTCGAAAATTTGCAATACTTGTGAAGGAAGATTTTGTTGCTACAAAAGTGTGGCTGTTGTACGGAGCAAGAAGACCCCTGTTATTTTCAAGTAAAGAGTTATGCTAATACTTAATCCACATTTTTTAGACCAATATAAACTATACATCTTACCTTGAACTTTAGATGCTTTCTAGGTTGTGTGGTATTTTATACACGTAGACATATATCTAGCTTCGTACACCATTAACACCACAGACAAGTTGCTCTCTCTAACTCTCAGTGCCAAGTGCCAACTACCAATGAGTGTCTTCTCTCGAGAAACGCATCAAATGAAAATGCGTGAGTTAGCGCTTAAGGACGCGTCCCACCTCTTCGAAAGCGTAAAGTAAGTGCAGAACGTTGATACCATGTACACGTTGTTAAATTAATCCAATCATGTACTGAAGTTAACAAAATAATCACAGACAGATCGATGGAACCCTAGAGTTACATGCACATACATCCACCGCCACGCGATCGGAGCAGAATAGCTACACGCATTTGATGCATGCACGGACGCGTATAACATTACGAATACTTAGCACTGTTGATTTTTCGTGGCATGTAAGGTTGAACTTTGATCGGTAATTTTACACTAATACATTTGTAAAATGTTGTGAAAGTACAGTATTATGAAAAGATTTCTTATGACAAATCTAACAGCATCATTTTAATATGATCAATCTAAATATTTTTTTTGGCATGTAAACGAAAACGGAGAGACTATATGCTACAGTACTCTGGGCGACGAAAGCTGAACGAGTACAGACGTACGGTACAAATATTTGTGAACATGGCGCGTACTTGATGTTGCAAGGGTATATAGTGCATGAATCCGTACGTCAAAGGGCAAATTATAACGCTTGCTTCCGAAAGTCGAAATTAAATGAACTGCTCCTATAGACTCATACTAGCATGTCGATATTGGTGGCTGACGCACTGACAAACAGGGCCCTTGAACTGCACGTCTCGGTGGGCCCACTGATCAGTGATCGTTTGGAATTGGTAAAATGGACCAGCACTCCTTAATTCCTCCTCTAATCCTCTGCAGTGAACAGTGTTCTGCAGTGAACTGTAGCAAAAATATTGTACTATAGCAAAAACTACTGTAGTGATTGATCTGAACCTTTGATTTTCGATCAGACAGTGAAGATCGCTCTTAATGCCATTCAATGCATTGTAGATTCTCTTTATTGACTATTTCAATAAGAGGATCCCTTTGCGATGGATGGAGCCCATGCATGGCACCTCTCTTGGCTAACCCACAGTGACATCATGTTTATTCATGTAGTAGAATGTAGAGATCCCATGCTCTTTTTTTTTTTTGGTGAATCGAGAGATCCCCTGCTCGATCGCTGGCCAGAGTTTGGGTTACCGACAGAAAATCGGTTATATCGGCCATACTGGACCCCCGGTAAGAGTTCAAACCAACCAAAACTGGCCCAAAAAATCAGATTTGCTTGAATTTAATCTTTTTTAATTTAAAATCTGAAAAAAAAATCATTTTAAAAAAATGGGTCATAGACCCACATGTTAGCCTCACAATGAGTGACATTTTATGAATTATTCAGTTATTCAATGGTATATTGTGAATTTTCTCGAAAAGTATTGGTAAATTGCACTGTATATACATTGGTATTTTTTGGCTATCATGGTGAAACTAACAATGTTCCGACCTGTCAGAATGACACTCTATTGGGCGGTCGGGCCTCCAAAGCTATCCCCAATCGGATATCTAACATAGGTAAGCACGGGATTAACAACATGACACTTAGGGCGTCTCTAACGCTCCAGTATGGCCATGCCTTTGTGATGGCCACGTCGAAGCGAGGAGGCCGGAGATGGTGACACTACTATAAAAAGGCACATACTGGACGCCTCATCACGCATGCTGACCAAAACCGCTCAGATATATGACATCACAGATGGTTTTGGTTTAGAGACCGCTCGTGTTATCGTCGCGTAAAGACCGCTCGTGAATGTAATATCATAGACGGTTCATGATAAAAACCGTCTGTAAAGTATCACAGACGGTTTGTAATAATAACTGTCTGTGATATTGGTACATATCACATACGATTTTATGTTGAAAACCGTCTTGATACTTCACAGACGGTTCTTATTAATAACCGTCTGTGAAATTACTCCATGTCACAGACGGTTTGTTGTTCAAAACCGTCTGTGATAATTATCCCATCACAGACGGTGCGCCGTTTTGCTCTCTTACTTATCATCCGTTGTAGTGTAATCCTCAACAGTCTTCTTCTCCATCTCTGGCGCTACGATGAGTCCATCGGCGCCACTTCGTGCCCGGTTTTTAGTATCGCCTCACCTCACTGAGCCCACTCGATCGATCGTGTGGTCCATTTCAGCTATTATCGCCCACATCGAGCTGCATGTCACCGCCGCCGCCATCAACGCCAACTCTTCTCCGGTGAGTGCTCGACCCCACCAAGGTCGATTTCCCCACCTATATGTCCCCCTAAAGCTGTGCATGTGCTTCGTTTCAGTTTATTTCCACCGAAAAGACCTGTCACCGAGGAGCTTGCCGCCGTCGCCTCTGTTCACCGACGACCAGCCGCCTTGGACCTTCCCCGGCCGACTTCATTGACACCTTCCTCGTGATCGAGGTGAGCTACTGGAGCATAAGCATCCTTTAATTTGAGTAGTTTGGCGTTTACGTCGAAATCGCTAGTGAAGCCCATGGTCACCTTTTATTTATTTTCAGGGTTTTCAACACGAACCGTGTGATGGACCGAAGCTGGATGTACGTTAAGAACCGTGTGAGTGAAGAGTACATTAATGGCGTGTGTGCTTTTACAAGAGCCGCCGAGAGAGATATGTTGAATAAGGGGGCGGAATATATGTACTGTCCATGCATTGATTGCGAGAATCTGAAGATGTTTGACAACCAAGCGCAGATCCAATCACATTTGATTCGAAGGGGTTTCAAAAAAGGGTATACACGTTGGATCAGTCACGGTGAAGAGCAGATTATACAAGAAGATAGTAATAACGACATCGCCGACGAAGTCAACGATATGCCGCCGGATGATGTCGATTATGGTTCCGATTCGGATAGGCTGCACGATGACAATCTGGATCAGATGCTTAGCGATGCGTATGAACTATAGTGAGAGAGTTTGGTAAATTCGAGGGCTTGATGGAGGACTCGAAGAAGCCTTTGTTCCTGGGCTGCAAGCCGGAATACACAAGGTTGTCATCCGTGCTTGAACTGCTGAAATTGAAGGTAAGCAACGGTTGGTCCGACAAGAGTTTCACGACGTTGTTAGGTCTCTTAGCGGACATGCTTCCGGATGGAAACGAGTTGCCCAAAACCATCTACAGAGCCAAGAATGTTCTTTGTCTGTTGGGAATGGAAATAGAAAAAATACATGCATGTTCAAACGACTGTATCCTCTACCGTAAAGAGTACACAACATGCATGTATGTCCGGTGTGCAATGCATCCCGATACAAGCGTAAGAATTAATCAGATGACGGCGAAGGAATCGAGGTGAAGAAAGGACCTCCTGCTAAGGTGGCGTTGTATCTTCCTGTAATTCCCCGTTTGAAGCGGTTTTTTGCGAACCCAAAGGAGGCGAAACTGCTACGTTGGCACTCAGAGGAGCGTAAGCAGGATGAAAAGCTAAGACACCCTGCTGATTCCACCCAGTGGAGAAACATCGATAGGAGGTTTGCAAACTTCGATGCGGAACCGAGGAATATAAGGATTGGATCGAGTATATATAGAATGAATCCTTTCGGTAACATGAGCAGCCGACATAGCACTTGGCCCGTGACTCTCTGTATGTACAACCTTCCCCCTTGGTTGTGTATGAAGCGGAAGTATATTTTGCTGTCGATACTTATCCAAAGGCTGAAGCAACCTGAGAATGATATTGATGTGTACCTAGCACCATATACTGTGGATCAAAGGGGTACAGGTATGAGATGCGTGCAAAAGAGAGTACTGCACCATACGCTCCTTGTTGTTCTGCACCATAAATGATTATCCTGCCCTTGCTAACCTGTCGGGCCAGAGTACAAAAGGGGTCAAAGCATGTACTCACTGCTTAGATGATACCGATAGTGTGTGGCTGAAGCACTCGCGCAAAACCGTGTACATACCTCAGCGTAGGTTCATTCGAAGGGCTCACCCATACTGCAGGATGAAGAAACAATTCGATGGAGAGAAGGAGGACAGTTCAGCTCCAAGACATTTAAGCGGAAAAGAGGTCTATGATATGGTTAAGGATTTAGATGTTGTGCTCGGAAAGGGACGTAAATCGAGGACCCGTGAGAAGAACATGATCTGAAAAAAGAGATCAATATTTTAGAACTTACCTTTTTGGGAGCATCTAGAAGTTCGCCACTGCATCGACGTTATGCATGTAGAGAATAATGTATATGACAACTTGATTGGTCTCTTACTGAACATTCGTGACAAAACAAAGGATGATGTCAATGCACGACTTGACTTGGTTGATATGGACATCAGACCCGAGTTAGCACCGACAAATACCGATAAAGGACAAACGCACCTTCCCCCTGCTTGTTACACTTGTCCAAGGCCGAGAGAACTGAACTGTGCCAGTGCTTGCATGGTGTGAAAGTTCTGTCCGGTTACTCTGCCAACATGAAGAAATTTGTTTCGATGGAAGATTTGAAGTTAATTGGCATGAAGTCTCATGATTGTCATGTGCTGATGACACAGATGCTCCCTGTTGCAATTAGAAGTATTTTGCCGATCAAGGTCCGAGAGACAATCATGAGGCTGTGTTATTTCTTTAGCACAATTGCTCAGAAGATCATCGATCCCGAAGGACTAGATGCTCTACAGGACGAGGTGGTGACGACTCTATGTCATCTTGAGATGTATTTCCCTCCATCGTTTTTCGATATCATGGTCCATCTCATTGTTCACATTGTGAGGGAGATAAAGATGTGCGGGCCCGAGTTCCTACGTAGCATGTACCCGTTCAAGAGGTTCATGGGAATTCTCAAGTCCTATGTACAGAATCGATCTCGGCTAGAGGGAAGCATCGTCGAAGGTTATGCAACCGAAGAGGTCATTGAGTTCAGCGTCGATTACATGGCTCAGGTCAAACCAATAGGTGTGCCTCGATCTCGCCATGAGGGGAGGCTCGAGGGTATTGTGACCATCGGAAGTAAAACAATCACTCCAGAGATGAGAGCGTATGCTCAAGCCCATTTCACGGTCTTGCAACACATGACTGAAGTGTCCCCGTATATCGACCAGCACAAGGACGTGCTTCGGCAACATAATGCAGAGCGGCCGGATGTTTGGATCACAAGACAGCACAACAGTTGGTTCAACCAATGGTTGAAGGAGCGACTCGCTACGAGCTCGTCAAGTGATATGCTGACATGGTTGGCAAAAGGGCCAATATTTACAGTTGTGACATGGCAAGGATACGACATAAATGGGTACACATTCTATATGCAGGCTCAGGATATGAAGAGCACTAACCAGAACAGCGGTGTCCGCATAGATGCATTTAGTACCGATGGGTTGAGTAGCTCCTACTATGGGTTCATAGAGGAGATTTGGGAGCTCGACTATGTGCTTTTCAAGATCCCGCTGTATCGGTGTCGTTGGGTCCATCTCCCACAGGTGAAGGTCGACAAGTACGACGTCACTACCGTGGACCTCGAACGTGTTGGATACAAAGACGGACCATTCGTACTCGCTAACCAAGTTGTTCAAGTCTTCTATGTAACCGACCAGGCAAATAAGAAGCGTCACGTAGTTCTTCATGGAAAAAGGAGGATTGTCGGAGTTGAGAATGTAGTGGACGAGGAAGAATACAATCAATTTGACGAGTTGCCTCCTTTCGGAAACGACATAAGGGTCGAGGAAGAACGACGTGACGAAACTAGCTACATACGAATCAATCATCAGGAAGGGCTAATTTTTAAAGGAGATAAGCAAGTGGAATGATGAATGAAATGTTTATGTGTCATATGTTCTGAATTTGCATTTATGTATATGAGAATATGTCATATGTGAATTTGTATTTATGTATATGAGAACGTGTCATATGTGTGAATTTGCATTTATGTATATAAGAATGTGTCATATCTGAATTTGTGAAATGGATGTGCTTGTTTCTGAAATGAATGTGAATTTAATGTATACATGGACTTGTTGTGTTTCTGCTTGTTTCAGAGGGCATGGCTAGCATTTCCTGAGGCTAGCCAATAAACAGAAATGGATTTAGCAATACAAAAGAATATCTCAGACAGTTCCTTACAACAAACCGTCTGTGATTTTACGGTTCCATGTAAAACCCGTCTGTGATAAGGCATATATCACGAGCGGTCCCATATAAAACCTATTCGTGATAGGCATATATCACGACGGTTCCATATACAACCTGCTGCGTGATAAGGCATATATCACGCATGGCGATTCCATATAAAACCCGCTCATGATAAGGCATATATCACAGACAGTTCCATATACAACCCGTCTGTGATACGGATATCGCAGAAAGTTATTTATTTGAACCTTCTATGATGTCAAACCCTATTTACATTCAGATTTAGGGTTTGCCGCGCCCCCACTCAAACAATTAAGTTTCTCCAACATCCCACCTCCCCCGAGCCCGGTCGCCTCCTCCCCCGAGCCCGCCGCCTCCTCCTTGAGCCCAGCGTTCCTCCTCCCCCGAACTCGTCGCCTCCTCCTTGAGCCCGGCATGCGTCCTCCCCCGAGCCCGCCACCTCCTCCCCGAGCACGAGCCGCCACTTCCGGAACCCGACGCCCCTCCTCCCCTTCGACACCGCCCTGCTGCTCCGGTGCTCCGTGAGTATCACAGCATTGCTTGGCTTTGATTGCCATCTGCTTCGTGAGTATCACAACATTTCAATTTTATTACCCCTTTGCATTTGATATGTTCATATTGAAATGTGGTGTAGTGGGCTTGAGAATCTTATGATAATATGTTGATTTGTGACAGAACCTCTATTTCTCGTGAAGATGTCGTCCGCTCATTCTTCGTCATCGTCGCCTCATGCGTCTGATGTGCCGTCCTCTGGAAAATCCAAGCGCAAGGAAAGAGGAATATCGAAAAGGCCAGAGGGCCAATTTACCATCACGAGAGTTCATGTGTCTAGGGCCCCTCTGAGTCCTCCCCGAGCAGCGTCCGCATTCCGGACAACGGTCGAAGTAGTTACACACGAACGGATCAAGATCACCTATCATTCGTGGAAGGACTACACCAAAGTTAACAATCACAAAGCTGTGCTGCTGAAGGAAAATTTTAAATCGTTCGAGATACCAGAAGAACACAAGGCCTCCGTGCAACGATACGCGTTGCTAGCGGCGTGCAAAGCGTGGAGGAACTTCAAGAGCACGCTTATCAAGGATTACATGGAGAAGGATTTGACACCCTTCTAGAAGTATTCGTTCGTGGAGGAGTACTGGGAAGACTTTGTGGCGAAGAAGAAGACAAATGATTTTAGGATTCAAAGTGAGGCGCATAGGGCCCTCCAGGCAAAAAAACACGCACCCCCACAGACTCGGCATCGCTAGGTATGCGGGTAAAATCGCGCAATGGAAGGATTAGAATGAGTGTACACGCCAGTTGGATGCCGCCCCGCCATTTGCCAGCATCACTGATGAGCGTTCCCAACAGTGGCTAAGGGCGAGGTTATCTACCTCGTCTTCGGGGGTCGTCTCCTTTCTAAACCCCGCAGACATGGAAGTGTTCCAGCGCATGGTAAGATATCGAATTACCTAGTTTGTAGTTACTCGATAACTTCATAGGAAGTCAAATAACATGTCGGGCTCTTACAGGAAGAGCTGAGTACTACGCAATCTTCCCAAGGCTCATTCCAGGCAGTTAGGGAGAGAGATATACTCTCCGCGGCCCTGGGAAACAAGGAGCATCCGGGTCGCACGAGAGGCATTGGTCTTTATGTTGATTGGAACAAAGGATTCTCAAGGGACTCCGAGACGTACCGGAGTAGGAAGAGAGCCAAAGCCGAGCGCGAAGCAAAGATACGAGAGGAGATTCGTGCATCCCTTAGAGAAGAGATGCGGGATGCCATACGAGAGGAGATTCGTGCATCCCTCACAAATCAGTTGGAAGCCCCGCCGCATCAGGCTAGCTAGCCCCCAAAACGTCTGAGTAGCTGCGCATCCAACCATAACTTAGAAATCGATAACAGATTTCCTGTTGATGAAATCCAAGTAATAATTATTATCCCTGGAATGCTTGATCTATTGATAGGCATGTTGGAGTAGCTAATTTTGTATCGTTATGTAAGGGGCTACGAAGTGCAAGCTCCAAGTGAGATGTGGCTCCATTGCCTGGATGTCGCTGGGGCAGTGCATCCATCCGTGTCGGGCCTTGCCGCACGGTGTAAATATAACACCGGGTTTCGCAAAAGTGAATGTGGACGGTGTTTATGCCAATTTCGAGGTCGTCCATCTAGAGAAGCCCCCAAACGACGAGATCATGACTTTAGGGCAAGCCATTAGAGCATTCATCCAGTGGCCAAAGAAAGACATCTGCCTGGAGCTACCTGCACCGGTGCCAACTTCACAGGAAGTATTTGTACCGGAGCTGACTGCACCGAAGCGCCAATGGTCCTGTGCATCAGGTGCATCTACACCTCATGCTCAGCCGACTCTCGTGAAGTCAACCTATACAAAATGAGGCAGGAAGGGCAAATCGAAGACGGTCGTCTCCTGTTTTGATGTACCCTTCTTGCCATTGGCCCGAAAGTTCGTGCTAGGCAAGCCGTTGATCGAGAGGTTAGACAACCCTACCATAGGATTGGCTTGCACGAGATTGCACACATGGTACATGGAACAGGCCAACAAGATGGATGAACAACGACGCTCGGGTGTCACCGTCAAGTTCAAGAAGGATCATTTTAACCACGAGGCTCTAGACTGTGTCTTCATGGTGATGTTCGATGACTTGTTCAATCTCTTCAACCTCAACTCCTTCGACGTCTCACTCATGCGATGCTGGACACTGTAAGTGTGTACAATCATGGTCAATGTTCGTGTAATATCGATAAATGTTATATATAACTCCTTGCTTTTGTATATATATATATAGATACATGATTTCTGAAGCCGAAGTAAGGCATTCACCGGTAGGTTTCCTCGACCCATACATAGTCTGCGAGCAAACCATCAAGGAGAATGCACAATTGTCGAGGATTACGTGGTGGACTCATTGTCGACTCACCGCAACAAGCAATTCATACTTTTGCCCTACAACCAGGAGTAAGTGTCGCACTAGTAGTTATACTTGTTGATTTGTACTTTATAAGCAACACCAACTTAGGTTTAATGACCATGACAATATACCTGTGTAGGTTCCACTGGATTCTAATTGTAATTATACCAAAACGGAACTTGGCAATATACCTAGATTCCCTAAAGAGGGCCACACACAACTTCACAGTTATCCGAGAATTAATCAACAGGTAAACACATTTCCTCCATAGATAACTTTTTGGAATGGTTAAGGCTAACTTTTTGGAATCACGTAAGTCGTTCAAGATGTACTATCCAAAAGGAGGGATATGCAAGGAAGGGACCCTGCGACACGATCTAAATTTCCCGGTATTACCAGTACACATTAATCCTATGTAACACTTCATAGTAATGCCTCTCGAACCAACCAATTCTCTATTTTTGCAGTGCCACTAGCAGCCGTCGTCCTGCAACCTCTGTGGATTGTATGTTTGCCACAACATGGAACTACTCATCGGTTCCGTGATAACCAATGATCCTCAGGTTTGTTAATCCTCAGGTTTGTCAATCTTAATGCAATAATTATATCATACTTATCAATTTATATATGCAGGAATTTAATCTTCGTAGCGACAGGTTGCGACCATCGCGGAAACTGCGTTGGAACAGGACGCAGCTCATAAAAATTCGAAGACACCTTGCTGCATTCTTGAACCGTGAGGTTATAAATCCAAATGGAAATTTCCACAATGTAGATTGAACTTGATTGGGATAAGATATTGAACTTAACCGTACATGTGTGTAAATGTACATGAATGGTTAATTTTAGTTAATTGATTTGTGAATATTGGATGTGCTTGTTTCTGAAATGAATGTGAATTAGATGTGCTAGCTTGTTTCTTAAATGAATGCGAATTGGATGTGTTAGCTTGTTTCTGAAATGAATGCGAATTGGATTCGGTTGTTTCTGAAAAGAATATCACAGACGATTCCTTAGGACATACCGTATGTGATGCATCATCACTGACAAACGGTTTAATCTACAAACCGTCTGTGATGCATCAGATATCACAGGCGGTTTAATATACAAACCGTCTGTGATGCATCAGATATCACAGACAGTTTCATCTACAAATCGACTGTGATA
This sequence comes from Ampelocalamus luodianensis, assembly GCA_036346255.1. NCBI lineage: Eukaryota > Viridiplantae > Streptophyta > Magnoliopsida > Poales > Poaceae > Ampelocalamus > Ampelocalamus luodianensis. The sequence goes on along the minus strand of CM070632.1, from coordinate 17,939,426 downwards.
GTCGACATCACAGACGGTTTTATATACAAACCGCTGCGATGAGAGATTTTCACGACGGTTTCATACACAAACCGTATGTGATAGTGACTATCACGCAGCGGTTTTATGAAACCGCTCGTGAAAATTCATCGTGACGCATTTTTTAAACCGCCTATGATGACTCATGTCATCACTGACCCTAGACTCAGACGGCTCACGAAACCGTCTGTGATGACGTTTTTGAACCGTCTGTGAAGACTATTTCTGCAGTAGTATGAGGAGAGAGGCGTGAGTTGCCTCTTATGCAAGAGACGATGACCATATATATATAGGCGAAAGGTACAGTAAAACTAGTACATTGGAGCGGAATCATACATCGAAGATCTGGAAGGTACGGCTCCGCTCCAATGTGCTGATTGTGGGCTCAGCTTCGTATGCGACGTTGACTACCTCCTTAGCATGACAACCACGATCATTGTGGCGAATACGTCAACGACTACGGAGAAGGGAATATGAGACGTGAATTTGGAGATACGATGCGGGGGAGAGACAATTGGGTAAAAATATAAAAATGGTTGCAGTTTATAGGCCATTGTATAGAGAAGTATAGAAAGCGGTAGGGTAGTTGTATCTATATTTTTTTGGTACGGGGCAATAGACACAACAATTCTCTTAGGTTATTGATCCAAGATGCCCTAATCAAAAACAGGTGCGCTAATACAATTTCATCATCATGCATATATCACTGTATGCTAGCTTATAAGCTGAACTTAACCTCATCTTTTGCACCTGTAGACTGTAGTCTTGCTTGACAGTGGCCTAGACATATATATATATATATATATATACAGTGTATAGGCCTCCCCCACATGGCCCTACAGTGCACACACATAGACCTAGGCCTCACAATAATGCCTTTATCATTCACCCAGGCCACACACACAGACTAGCAGTAGCACCAGACAGCCTTACCTGAGCCCACGGCCAGTACGTCAACAGTTTTGAGAGCTATCACATCAAATGCCAATGCCATGGGAGAGAGCCTGCAAACTTGCACAGGCAAAAAAGAAGAAAAAGAACAACAAATTACAGTAGTACAATGTTGCAACTTTGCAACACACACCCCATTTGTCCATAGTTTATTCAACTCGGTCTTGAGCACTACCCTAGCTAGTCCTCCAGCTGGTTACTGCGTGGCTTTCTCTTGCACCTCTTCAGCTCTTTCCTTTTACCCTTTTCCTCCTTTTAGCCCCTCCTTCCCTTCTGAATACTTACTTAGCTTTACATTGAAGCAGCAGCAGCAGCAGCAGAAGTTGAACTAGATCCAGCGTATTGCACTAGCTAATACTTCATAGTTCATATATACCACTGGCACTAGAGCTTCCACCTCTCCACCCACTTCTGTTACTAGTTAGTTTGGTTTACAGTTTACTACTGAAACAGCACAAATGTTACCTCCTTACCCTAACAACCCTCATCATCAACATCATCATTATTATCATTGCATCTCCCACCAAGAATCGCCTTCACCAAACCCTACTTCTGCTTTCGTCATGCCGGCCGCATCTTTGGATGAGTACGGCCAGTTCTTCCCCGACGACATGTACAACCAGGAGACCCTGGAGGCCGTGCTCCGGCAGCGGGTGACGGCTCCGGTGCTGGTGGAACGGGAGCCATCTGGAAATGGGGCGCCAGAGGATGGTGGCCGCGCCGGTGCCGTCGGGGAGCCGCGGAAGAGGCCGTTCCGGACGGACCGGCACAGCAAGATCCGCACGGCGCAGGGGGTGCGCGACCGGCGGATGCGGCTGTCGGTCCGCGTCGCGCGCGACTTCTTCGCGCTGCAGGACAGGCTCGGCTTCGACAAGGCGAGCAAGACCGTGGACTGGCTGCTCACCCAGTCCAAGCCCGCCATCGACCGCCTGACCGACGCGGCAGCGCCGGGGGCCGCCGTGCCGGTGAATGGTGCCGAACCGTTGCTGAAGGAGAAAGGGGAAGCAGCGAGCTCCTCCAGCGCCGGTTGTTTCAAGGATGCGAGTGAGAAGGCGGGGGCACGGGCGAGGGAGAGGACGGGAAGCAGATGCGGCGACGGATCACCGATGGTGCTCATGGAGGAGATTGGCGGCGGTGAGTTCGACTGGATCATGTCGGAGGCGACAGCGGAGGAGACGGAACAGCCTATGGACGGATTGAGTATTACTACCAGTACTACCAGCTCAAGGAGATGATGAGAGCTGCAACAACGGAGGAGTACTAATTAAGGTGATTTCTTGTATGCATAGTATGAAAACATTAGGTCTAAAAGGTGAAGACTTATATGGCTTGATTAGGCCTTCGGCCGTCATGATCCTATGCTAGGTACTATCAGGTATCAATTGGTTCTCTATTATGAATACCAGTTATATATATAACTTGTGTGTGTGCCTGTGTGGTACCCAGCCGATCGAGACTAATTGGTTACTGGCTAATCTTATGTTGCTGCTGGGTGTTCTTCAACTAATATTGCTACAATTTTGGTTTGTTGATGTGCTAATCAATTTTGAGGTTCTTGAAGTTGCTCTGAGTTTTCCAGTGCTCCATGGGCATATGATCCTTCAGACACATTTTGATCGGAAGGTTTGGGCTATCATTTTCAGGTGAATCCTTGAACCCTAGATAGAAGCAACGTAAGTACTCTCGAGAGTTTAGATCACAGATTTTTGGCAGAATCAACTTATGTCAATTGAATGGTTTCTTGCTTAAACTAGCACAATTGATATATTTGCATGAGGAGGAATTTCTACTTTAGCAGGGCTGAATGTTATATGTACCAGGTTTAAGGTATTTTGTTAGATGGTATGGACCGCCTTATATATGGCTTGTACTGCTAGTTGACCAATTTGGACGGTTGACTTCAAAAGAATTTAGTCTTTTTGATCAATTTCTTCCAGCGTCACAGTGAATTTGAGTTCCTCCATCCCATATATTATCTGTTTAGCTCACCTCAAAGCTCCTCACACAAAATTCATGCAGATTTAGAAGGCCGACACGCAAGGAGACATACCTATATATAAACATGTATCTTGAGAACCATAAGCAAAATCCTAAGTTGACAAAGCAAAATCATGATGGTTATTATAGTAATTTGTTAGTCCCTGCAGGGCAGACTACCAGCAAGTAGACATGCATATCCTTTGCATGAAGTTATTTTTTAGAAAATATATATCTAAATAACATGCATCCCTTTTACAAGTTAATTACATGTATATCTAATATATAAGACAAGTTTGGTAGAAACTGTAGTATTCTTTTGAAAGGAGACAGTACAATTAATCTATTGCCAAACTTATTTAACAGAAAGTCGTATTCAATAGTATGCATGCATGGTGTGTGTTCATAAAGGATATACCAATTGATCCGGTCACACACTAAATAGAATAATCATTTCCTTCCTATTGGAAAACTTGTTAATATCGCACTTCAATAATTAGTATGAGTAATATTTTTAGAATTATGCAGCTCTTCCATTTTGTCCAATTAATGGCACTAGATCTTCCTCGTCATGTCAATATTTTTACCTTCTACCTTGATGACAGATAATTTCCAGTAATATTTTCATTTAAAAAGATTCTTCCTGATACTAATTGCACGTATATATAGCTGTGGAAGTAGGAACATTTTCTTCTTTACTTACCAAACAAAAAAAAAGTAACTCCCGGGCCCTGTTTTCCAAGAATCAGTAATTAGTTCCTGCATGCAAGAGAAAAATAGCAATGCAAATCGATCAAGCAAAGATCATACACAAAGGGCAATCATAGTTAATTAGTTGGCTCGATATATATATGCCGAGTGTATAACAAAGTTAGTAATGAAGTACTGTTCGAGTGATAGCAAGAAAACAAGAAGTTTTGTGCGTTCAATCATTGAACACACACAGTCATATACATGACGGCAATCAAGTAGGGTCATGTGCAAGCTCTACACAAACACATTTCCTGATTTTAGTCCTCAATATTGTTGACTAGCTTCAATTCTTTTTTACTTACATAATTAAAGGAAAACTGTTCCTACTTGTTATCCTGAGATGTGTGTGCACAAAGTTTCTTCCAAATAGGTATTAAGGTATATTCCGAAAAAGTACCAAAACTTCTATTTTAAAAGGAGCTGCATGTATTTGATCTTTCCAATATGTAGCCCTCTGTGTTTAAGAATCTGATGTACAAGGCAATTATTTATTAACTCTATGCTGCATCCTTTTTAGCATTTTATACAATATCAACCTATTGAAATTAAACCATAGTAAACAATGAGCACAAATCATACAGTATTTTGTGTGAACAAAATTGTCAACTCAACTTGCAATGATGAGATTCTAGTACCTACATAAATTGACAAAAGGATAAGAACAAGAAAAAGTCAGCAATTTTAAATACCAAAGTCATCCATATATAGCCAAAGCATATGAACCAAATTTGGCTTATTTTGAAGGACCAGCGGACCCAGGCCAGCTTATATTCACTTTCCTCAACATTGCTTAGACAAGTTTTTCACATGTAATGCGATCTAAATTGAGGCCACTGATTATAGCACTTGCATAAAAGCCTATTAATCTTATATTTCAGGGAGTTTCGTATGAGATGATGCTATTTCATGTGTAACAGGTGATTAATCTTACGGCAAATTTAATAATTTTATGAGGAAAACCACCTTGATTCCATTTATAAATTTTATCCTCTCCTTGTCTGCCGCGTATACAGTTTGTGTGTGTGTGTGTAACTACGGGTTCTGCATCTAGCTAGCTGTGAAATGTTTGGAATATGTCATACATTTTTATGCCTAAATTTTCAATGAGAACAGAAAAGTTCCTAGGGTCCTATATGAAGAGTAGCAGATTAAACTAAAGATAGAAATAAATACACAATTTTCATTGCATTAGCTATATATATATATATATATATATATATATATATATATATATATATATATATATATATATATATATATATATATAGGAAAAATACTTTCTACTCCTGGTGTAGTTACTCCCACTTACGATATACCACCTAAAAGAACTTGACATACTCTTTTATCACTTTGGGTATACTCATATACTAATTCTAAGATACTCCAATGTGAACCACACTAAAAATTGCAAGAGAGTCTATAGTTTTAGCATATTTTGTAAATATCTTCATATTCGCACATAAAAAGGAGTATGTCTAAAAATTGTACATACCACCCCGAAAATGTGTAAATACCACCTAGGTGGTCTTATATACTGTGATACTACACATACATACTCTGGTTATGCAAGATACTCCCTACGTTGTGAGATACGGAATATGGAGTAACTAATATATATATATATATATATATATATATATATATATATATATATATATATATATATATATATATATATATATGAAAATGGTATAGTACTCTGAGTACATACTCCCACCTCTCATATACCACTTAAATCGTATGATGATACCTCTTTATCTATTTGTGCATACTCCAATAATAATTATAAGATACCTCAAAGTGAGTTCCATGAAAAAATTCATTAATTTTCACTTTTTATAGCAAAATTTATGTGTAAACTTCTTTTATATATGAAAATGGGTATATAGCAAAAAAAAAAAAACTAAGGGTTCCAATGAAAAATTTTCAATAAAATCGCATTGAATTATCTTATAATTAGTATTTAAGTATACTGAAAATGATAAAGAATTATAATATATGCATTTAAGTGGTATATTCGAAGTGGGAGTATGTACTCCCGGGAGTACGAAACGGGTGTCCTATATATATATATATATATATGATTAATATTTTCTACTCCCGGGTGTAGTTACTCCCACCTCTGATATACCACATAAAAAAACTTGACATACTCATTGATCACTTTGGGTATACTCATATACTAATTATAAGATACTCCAATGTGAACCACATGAAAATTTTGCAATTGAGTACATAGTTTTTAGCATATTTTATAAATACATTCATATTGGCACATAAAAAGAAGTATGTCTAAAAAATTATACATACCACCCCTGAAGGTGTAAATACCACCTAGGTGGTCTTATATACTCGTATACTACACATACATACTCTCGGTTACGCAAGATACTTCCTACATTATGAGATACAGAATAAGGAGTAACTACTCCTGAGTAGAAAAAGGCTTCATATATATATATTATACTCCTACATTGTGAGATACTGAATAAGGAGTAACTACTCCTGAGTAGAAAAAGGCTTTATATATATATATATATATATATATATATATATATATATATATATATATATATATATATATATATATATATATAGTACCTTGCACAACCTAGAGTATGTATGTGTAGTATACTTAGTATATAAAATCACCTAGGTGGTATTTACACCTTTCAGGGGTGGTATGTATAATTTTTTAGACATACTTATTTTTATGTGCGAATATGAATGTATTTATAAAATATACTAAAAACTATGTACTCAGTTGCAAATTTTTCATGTGGTTCACATTGGAGTATCTTATAATTAGTATATGAGTATACCCAAAGTGATAAATGAGTATATCAAGTTCTTTTATGTGGTATATCAGAGGTGAGAGTAACTATACCCAGGAGTTGAAAGTATTAATCCTAGTTTTAGTATGTATGTATGCCTAGGCTACAGGGTTCTTCCTCATTTGGTGAATGATGGAGATAACTAGTTTTAGTTTCGGAGTGGTATGCGAGGTGGTATCAATAATTTAATATGCTAAAGACCTATCGCCCGGTGTATATATTAAATAAACTCAGGGCTATACATCCAATTAATTTGATCCAAATTAAATAATATACTTCATCTATGGCAATTTCCTATATGAAGTGATTCGATCTAATAAATGTGTTGACTTGGATTGGTGATCAATGTATAAGAATTACAAAAAAAAAGCTAGTTATATAACAAAAGATAATCTTAATTAGGCATTATAGGTTACAAACATTACTTTGTTAAGCATAATATAATCTTATGAATTTGGATTTCTTCCTAAGCACATGCTTAAGATTTTCAGCAAACTAAAGAATGCAATAGCTAGGCATCTGTTTTTATTTATATATGTGTGCACAGCAAGGGTGTGGAACGAATGTTGACGACATGATTTAATTTGTTTGGCTGAAGCTATGCATCTTATTAATAGAAGATTGTTCGAGCCAGCTGTTTGGATATGGTGAATTTCATGCAAGTTCCATGAAATATGTAGTGCAGAAATTATAATCTAAAACCCTCCTCTGTACCAACATTTTTTTTTACTAATCGATGTGCTCGAATAGATTTTTCCTTAATATAATTTTCTCCTAATTAGACAATGAACAGCCTAAGTGTGCAGTGATAGTTTTCTGTATGTATGGTTAGTTTAGAAGAGTAAGAACAATTACATATTTCATCACTTAATGGAGTATGGACTCTAGAGTTTAGCAAGAGTACCCTAATGTAAACTATGGATGGAATATGGAGGACATGCATTCAGATGGGGAATGCTTAGACCATCAAGGGATTCAAGGCTCTGCACTACACTGCAAATATGAGAACGCATTTAAAGTTTTTCGCACACATAAAAGCTTGGTCTACATATTGCTCCGAGTACAAAAACTGGTTAAATGAAAACCGTTGTGACAACAAGACAACAATTAATGAGTTAAGTTTCTTTAACTAAGCTGCATTGTATCTACGGTGTTCATTAACTCTACAGTTTCACAGCATAAGTGAAGATTCCATTCGTGTCACACGCATGCATGCATACACATACACTGGAATACTGGATACACAGATTAAGCGGAGAATGAATGTAAGAGCTAACATAGAATACATATGAAGCACACATATGCATGGTAGAGACGAGAGCGCGAGAAAGCATACCGGTGAGGCGGTGAGGTGAGCTCCTTCCCTCCTCACCGAGCTAGCGATCGAGAGGGATGCATGTGAGATGTGTGAATATGTCAAGCATCCTATCGATGGAAAGAGCAATATATAATAGGAGGGCCCTGTGGCCGTTCTGCTACATGTGTGCTGTTTTTCTGAAGGAGTGGTAGCCATGATGAGTACCGAGTGCCACTTGAAATCAGATGGCGCGCAACTACTTAAAAGATAGATCACACCCACAGATCGAGAGACATGGACAGCTCGCAGCAGCAGCACGAACACGCCGCTACCCGCCATAGCATCCACACCCTGCATTCTCTCTCTCTCTCTCTCTCTCTCTCTATCTAAAGAGCTCGGCCTCTTTTTTGATTAGATAGCCAAGCGCATATATACCACCTCTCTCTCACTCTGTATCCCGTGTGTGTCGTCCGCTCGCTGAGATGGTCAGTGATGGACGGCCAGGATGGGTTTTCACTGAGGGTCGGTACTGCTGGCCGGCTTTGTCTGGGCCGTTCGGTATTTTTTGGGCGGCACATCCAGTGGTGATTAGACGTAGACACACGAGCATTTGTTAATTGGGGGAATAGTAGTTGACTGTTCAAAGGTGCCAAACCCAACCCCTACAGAACGGTTTTTTCGTCCTATAGATATTTTGTCGTATACTCGGGTGTCTTTTTAAGTTCAATATTAATATGGAATTGATAGAAATTTGTCGAATGATTTTTTTTATTATATCAGTCGTTTGACCTTTCGATTTGCATGATTCGTGTAGCCGCCCATCTCCGTCTCCGACTCTGGCGAGGCTTCGTCGAGCTTCTTTAGGGTCGAGGTTCAACTGGGTTAGGGTTGGGGTTCACGAGTCTGGATTTAGAGAGAGGTTGGGGCGGGGAGGACAAGCAGTGCTAGCAGGGCGCGCGGCGAGGCGATGACTACGCCACCGGCCGCCGGTCGGAGGAGGGCAGTGGGTGGCGAAGGGAACGACAAGAATGGCGAGAAATTATAATTAGGAGACGACAAGGGAAGGTGGCCGGCGCCGCCGATCGTGGGTCGGAGGAGGGCTGTGGCGGCAGGAACGACAAGAATGACAGGAAATTAGGAGGTGACGAGGGACAATGGCGGATTCAACGACGGTAGCCGCTGGAGATGAGGAAGAAGAACAGGGTGGGGGAGATGAAGGCAGGTGGGGGGAGTTGGGCGGTAGCGGCGGGGAGGAGGAAATGGGCAGTGGCAGTGGGGAGGAGGAAATGGCGGCACCGGGAGGAGGAGATGGGCTGCGCACTAGGAGGGAGGGATCGCGGGGGCTGATCAGCGGTGGGCGGCACGTCGATAGCGACGGAGGTGGTGTAAGTAGGAGGCGCGGGTGGAGCCGGGAGGGAGGATTGAGATGAGGTTAGGGTTATAGAAATGGGGGGAGGCACTGCGTGATCCGTTGGTTTGAGATCAAGGGGTGCAACAAATTGAGTTATTTTTACCCTCAAAATCATTAGAATGATACTTGGGCAGACCCATATTTATATTTGTACTATATTTATTTTTGCCAAATTGTGGACGCAAAATTTTGTACGTAGATTAATCTATTAAGTACTGGAATAGCGTGTGATTTTAGGATAATTGATTTTATTATTTACAATTCCCTTTTAGATACTAGCTTGTAGGCAGTAGGGATTGCATGCATGTATATAAGCAGAGTTTTTGGCTCATTTGTTTTTTTGAACGAAATGGCAAATCTAACCTCCTCGCATCTAAAATGATAAAAATGATACTACGATAGGCTAGACAGGTCACTCTCAGTCCGCGGAAGCCACCTACTGCCTTCTCAGTCCGCAGCAGGCCACCTGCCGCACGCTTAGTCCGCGGCAAGGTGTCATGTGCAAGTACCTAGCAGACACGTTTCTGTCACGGACTGAAGAGCCTGTAAGTGTCTATTACTGTGTCATTTTTGCAATTTTGTGTGATCGAAAACTACTTTTGCTATTAAAAAAACGTATCGATTTAGATAAATCTAGTGGACTGCTCAACAACAGTAGAATATTCCATGTACAATATAATATTAGGTAGATAGTAGTGCATCCCATAGTACAGTAACTAGAGAGCGGGAGGATTCTGCATGTTTGGCCGGTCAAGCACGCCAATTAGCCGTGCCTATCTCGCAGAGATCTTCGGTGTCAGCGAAATTGGTGGGTAAGCAAGCAAGCACAGGATGCACAGTCAGCATAACCTCTATCTACTCTATTGGAAGAACCGAAGAAGAAGAAGCAGCAGCAGTAGTACGTGCCTACGGGCTACGAGCGCACGTCTCATCAAATTGAATTCGCCGTAGGAGTGGACGAGAGACCCAAAAAAAAAAAATGCCTGGCACAAGCTAGTACGTGCGGCGCGGTCTCCCATGCCGCAACGTAAGAGCTGCGGAGCGATCCCACCACCGGCGCACGGCCGGCCGCCAGCGGCTTCGGGCATGGCGACGTGCATCGGCAGGCAAGGCAGGCAGGCAGCGTGCTGTGGTCTGCCTGACTACCTGTGCCTCTGCGGAGTTGTTTTCTTCTTGTTTAGCTGTCTTTTAAAATGAAATAGCATACGTAGCATTCTTGTATTCGGAAATGATAAAATTGATACCTTTATAGTGCTATCAGTCTACGGTAGCAACCTGTCGCGCACGTAGTCCGTGGCAGGATAGCATGCGAGCACGGTAGGTGGCTTGTGCACGTTCCCACAGCGGGCAACCATGCTCTTGCTGCGGAATGTGAGCGCGGCAGGTTGTCTGTCGCGGTCTAGGAGTGAGATTGGTGGTTTTCATGGACTGGGAGCGCAGCAGGTGCCTGCCACAGTGTTATTTTTACAATTTCGTACGAGTGGAGCTACTTTTGCTATTGCAAATAAAAACGTTTCTTTTTTAAACGAAATAGCAAATGTAGCCCCTACATCCGAAATAACAAAAATAACACCCCTACCGTGCTCCTACTCCGTGGAAACCACATGCCGCTCTCAGTCCGTGGCAGGCCACCTGCCGCTCTCTCATTCCGCGATAGGATGGCATGCGAACGCGGCAGGTGGCCTGCGCATGTTTCCACCATGGGCGGGCACGTTCTTGCCACGGACTAGGAGTGCGGCAGGTGGCTTGCCGCTAACTGAGAGCAAGGTAGGTGCCTGCCATGGTACTATTTTTTGCAATTTTGTACAATAAAGGCTATTTTTACTGTTACAATAACATGCTAATTCAGCTGAAGACTCGCTGTGCGTGCTTTACTTATTTCGACCTACTGTATGATGGGTTAGTTGGGACAAAAGTGATGGTGTTTAATTAGAGTAGGCATGCATCTATTCGTAGGTTTCAGAATAGCCAATCTTTTATTTAGATGGATTTCGAAATGACGTTTTGAAATGTCGGCACGCGCGCGTACGTGCGAAAATTGACGCATATATGCGCTTGTAATTTGCCGTTTTCCCCCAAAGCATATGACAGGCAGGGCCGGCACAACTAAAATGACCCCTGTCGATATTCTCTCCCTTCGGTGAACGCTAGCTATGCGACTCCGAGGCTGCAGCAGAGAACGTAGATGCTCCTCAAACCACAATGGTTCACGCAGGAGGAGAAATCTGTTTGTGCTGAGTCGCAAAGATACCGGAGAATCCCAGGATTTGCAACGAACGGGTGGACTTTGTTCTTAATGCACAGCGGAAACGGAAGCTCGGCAAAATACATGGTGAAGCAGGATGTGTTACAAGCCCGTCAGACAACAAGGGAAGACGATCTTGCTTTAGTATCAATGGAAAAGGGTCATGTACAGCAACGTTTGGAATCACTGATGAGGGAGATGCCCTAATGCTGGAACTGGCGAAGAAACAAAAGAAGGAAATCTTTCATCTTTCAGCAGGATCGGCGGATGGTAGTAGAGCACTGGTGATCAGTACGGTGTCTAACAATGGTGGAGTCGCGAAGAAAGGAAGATTGTCGATGAGACAGCAGCTGCTGCCAACTTTGTTGGAGTTGATTCACTCAACTCTATGTGTTTCACGCATACAACCTCTCTCTCTTTTGTTTCTCACACACACATGAACAGGAAATACTTTTTTTTTGTGCCGCTTCCAGTACTTCGCAGCTTTTCGTTTCTTGTCTTCTTTATTTAAATGCTGAGGAAGGAAGTAATTTACATGCACGCATACACGAAAGAAAGTCTCCGCAAAGAAACAATAGAAAAAGAAACTATCTAATCTAATCAATTCCTAATCAACGTGATCGATTTGTTTCCAAAACAAATCACTCGTGAATGAACTTTCCAAGCCAAAGCAACGTGCGTGATTGATAGCACACACGTCTGATTGATTTGTTTCCTAATCAATCCAACGTGAATGAGATTAATTCCAACATTCACCCCTTTAATCTTGTTGTACTTTCTTCACCCCAACTAATTAATATGCTAAGTATGACCACTTCTCATGGATACATGTGGTACACTTCTTATGTCTACTCCACAAATAGTGCTTTCTTCGTGCAGACTCGTCGCTTCTCACGACACATCTCATCTTGCACTTCGACTTGCGCACCATACTCTTGCATGTTTATGTAGATGACAAACAAATATACATGCAAATAAAAAATAATATATAATGACATGCCACCATGACCTCTCTCATAGTAGCGCTGGCCCGTCGTCTTCACCTTGTGCGTCAACAAGGAGTGCTTTTTCCTTCTTTTTTTTTGCCAGACACTCATAAACGAAGTGTCCAAGATTTTGACAATTGTAGCATCTCACCTTGGTTTTGTCTCAACCTTCGCCACGGCCACTGCCACGTCCTCGTGACGAGTTCTTGGACTCATCCTTCGCTTTCCATTCAGCATGCGTCATCCATTCAGCATGCGTCAACAACACATGCTCCTCCTCGGCCTCGCCAAATCCTCCTAAACGCTCCTTGTACGCTTTCAGGCGCCCAATGACCTCTTCCACCATCATAGGCTTGAGGTTCTCAAATTGTTTGATAGTCAAAGCAATCTGGAGAAACTTTCTGGAGACGACACGGAGGAACTTCTTGACGATGTAAGTCTCCTCGACCTTCTCGCCGAGTGTCTGGATCTTGTTGACCTTGGTCGTCAACTGAATGGCAAAATCGTCGATCGATTCTGTCTTCTTCATGTGCAGCCCCTCTAACTCTGACTTGAGGGTTTGCACCTTGGCTTTCTTCATACGTTCGACACCTAGATGCATCGTCTTTAACGCCTCCCATGCCTCCTTGGTCGTCTCTTTTTTGGCCAGCAGGAAGAGTGTCTCCTCGGAGATGCCATGATAGATGGTAGCCAATGCCATCTGATCCTTGTGTACGTTGACGTCGCCAAACTCAACAGCGTCCCACATGCCTTGAGCTCTCATGTATACCTTCATCTTGATCTCCCACGCCACATAGTTGCTTTTTGTGAGCAACGGGTATTGGAGGGACACTGTTCCCTACCTTGTCGGCGCCTTTGATAACACTGTGTCCACGAGGTCATCGCCCAACGCGGTTTTGTTAGGGGACGGTATCATTTTTGGCATCTATTCATGTGAAACATTGCTCTGATACCAATTGTTGGAGTTGATTCACTCAACTCTATGTGCTTCATGCACACAACCTCTCTTTTGTTTCTCACAAACACACACTCATGAACAGGAGACACTTTTTTTTTTTTGCCACTTCCAGTACTTCGCAGCTTTTTCATTTTTTGTCTTCTTTATTTAAATGCTAAGGAAGTAATTTACATGCACGCACATGAAAAAAAAATCTCCGCAAGGAAACAACAGAAAAAAAAACTATCTAATCTAATCAATCCCTAATCAACGTGATTGATTTGTTTCCAAAACAAATCTCACGTGAATGAACTTTCCAAGCCAAAGCAACGTGATTGATAGCACACACGTCTGATTGATTTGTTTCCCAATCAATCCAACATGAATGAGCCCCATGCACGGCACACACACAAGATTAATTCCAACAAACCCGACGGAATGTGAAAGTGAGGTTGGACAGGGCATGGCGTGATATGTTTGCAGAGACGCAAGTTCTGCATCTGACTTCCCCTCGATCGGTCAGACGACTGTCCCATACTCCTTAAGATTGGTAAAGAAGGTCGGGTACTGGCAAAGTCTAAACCGGCACGCTACGAGATCATGTCGGAGCGTGATTAGAGAGGCCTGGCGAAACACTGTACATCGAGGAGATCTAGGAGATGCGGCGAAACATCTAAAAGAAGTGATGACAACTCTAAAAGTTACCGAACAGCTAGAAGATCTCAGGAAGAAGCTGGCGGATTTACAGCAACAAGGAAGCACAGTGGATAGACAAGCAATGCGTAAAGTCACGGATCGCATGGATGAAATACTTCACCGGGAGGAAACGATGTGGCTCCAGCGCTCCCGGCCGGGTGAGTCGGCTTCACGAAGGTGGTAGAAATACTAGCTTTTTTCACCGGAAGTCGGTCTGACGAGCGAGAAAGAACAAAATGAAGAAGTTAAAGAAAGCTGATGGTCAATGGTGCACGAATCAGGAGGAGATGGGATCCATGGCGAGTTCTTTCTTCATGAACCTGTTCTCCAAGGATCAGGCGGTGGAGCCAAATCAATTGCTGGGCCATGTTGATGTGAAAGTCCCTGAGGTAATGGATGAGTCTCCGTGTAAAGATTTTTCCGACAACGAGATTGCGGAGGCGCTATTCCAGATTGGCCCACTCAAAGCTCCAAGCCCCGACGGCCTTCCGGCAAGATTCTTCCAGCGTAATTGGGAGGTCGTCCGTGATGATGTGATAGCAGCAGTTCGGCAGTTCTTTGTTTGCGGCCAGATGCCCGACGCAGTCAGTGAGACGTCAACCATTTTGATCCCCAAGACGAATACGCCGTATGAATTAAAGGGACTTTCACCCCATCAGCTTGTGCAGTGTTGTGTATAAACTAGTAGCGACAACTTAGCCGCTACCAACGCGCGGCTGGTGAGCGGTGCCTCACAGCCGCGGCGTCAGCTTCCGACGACGCTGAGTTAACCACCATAAGCAGGCCACAGGTCGCAGCCGACAACCACGTAAAGCTAAATATCGTACAAACTGGGTAACCGATGTGCGTGTCAGTGTGTGTGTGTGTGTTTTAATCTGAGGTCAGCACAATGGCTACCTTGTCCAACTGCAATCAGAAGCGTATACCTAACAAATGCCGCATTTTTAAGATTTGGGTCGTCTGTCATAAGCACAAAGCGACCAATTTGATGCCGAGATTGAGACCAATAGCACCCGGATCATACAAACCTTTCGTGTTTGCACTCTGCTAAAAATACGAGCTTGAGACGCTGCACAAGATGAACAAAATTATCAAAGCAGCGGCAAGCGACTGATACCTTGAGAAGCCTCGATACAAAAGCAGCAGGAGACCTGACGCACCATACCATTTGTGTGGCACAAAACCTTGCGAATCAACATGAGGCAGAAATTACTAACCGCTGTGAGCTGTGCCCAATGTAGTGGCTCCAATGTAACTAATGTTTCGTAACTGAAAACACTATATTTGGTCTACATGATTTACATCTGCAAGGAAGTATCCGTGTTTATCTTAACAATAATTTGCCTGTAATTCATTGCAGTTTATCTGTATTTGCAGGGGTGTCTACAAACTGTAAGCGGCAAAGCAGGAAGCCTTTTCAGCAGCCACCACTAGCAGGTTCAATTGAGCTTCGGAGGCCATTCCCTGAGTGACGTGCAGTGCTCCTCGGCTTCGGACTGAGAGCAGATAATAACCACTGACAACCCATTTACATGCGCCTCTTGCATGATATTGACAGCGTTGTCGAGGTCATCCCAGGATAACCTTCATCAGGACTTGGACGACGTACTCACGCCTGTTGTAGTTGTCATTGTGCAGGATGACACGATATGGAGGTGTCATTTTGCGGATTTCCTGCAGGCCAAAAGAATGCTGTCATATCTTGAGTTCCAAGTTTAAAACCAAGTTAGTTGAATAATTGAATGTGCAAAGCTCATCCGAGAAGGCAAAGGAGAATAGTTGTTAATGTTGATCTTCAAGTTAAATCCTTGTAGGCAGTATTGCATCGGTCAGTTTTCCTTTAGCTACTTTGTTGTCCCACATCCTTTTCTTGTACTATAGTTTGTAATATATTATTATTACCAATATAGTTTAGAACCAAAAACTGCCACAATCTTCAGATAGAAGATAGCCCACAGATTAATTTAGCCACCCTGAAAAAAGTCAAAAACTGACAGCCTAAGAAATTTCACATGACCTATCAATAAGGGAATGCTGGTGTGTATGGTCGCATGCCTTACTAAGCATCAGTTGTTAATGTACCAATATATGATATACAAGAATAGCAACTATAACCAATCTGCAGAGTGCAGACACACAACATCACTATATGGCATAAGCTCACATAGACAAGCGCATAATACACCAAGAACCGTAGTTGTTTTAGGAAAAGACAAGCTATAACATCAGCCAAACTCTTAAACCCATTAACCTGGCATGGTTCATAATGTGCTACACAAATCACTTTAGCTTATGCCTGAAGACATCAAATGTGAATATTTTGATGCAACCCTGAAGGTGAAATATGCAGCTTCCCTGCCCCCAAAAAAAAAAAGGCAATCTACCCACATCCAACTCTAGATCAACATATCTAAATGTACAAACCACTCCACACTAGAAGAAACCTTGTACTAACAGTTCTGGCAGTAACCTGGACTGTAAATATCTCATTCAACACCAAACCACGACAATGCACAAAGAGCAGGCCATTTGAAGTTTTCACTGAGACCATTGTATTTGCAATGGAGCTTGTCAATTGACTTCATGCCGAGCTCAGTTGACGTAACTCTGACAAGATCAAGAATATGTTTCTGGAAAAGCAAAGTTATACATTGCAAATAACAAAAAAAAAAACAGATACGCAGCTATGGAATAGCTCAGTTAGAGAAACTCCAGACCCTTTGGTGACTCTAGATAAAAAAAATTATTTATGATTTTCCTTCATCCAGGAACAAATAGACCGTGTGCTATTGCACTAACAACAATGAATACGGAGTAGTTGACAACTAGACCGTTTCAGTGAAGCAGTCCAAATACTAATTTGATTGGCGACTTTATTATCTGTTTGGCATCACCTCATGTTGTATTCTGTAGTTTTTCAGCTTCCATCATTAGGTGGAAAAGCACACATTGATCTGCAGTGCTTACAATCTAGCTCTGAGATCTGACACAGTAAAATTCACATTATCCCATTTTGGAATTTACACTTAATAGGAAAAAAAATTCATAGGCAATGCAAATAGACTTACTTCACATCAAATTCAGACTGACGGCCAGGAGTAATTTTCTCAATTGGCCGATCAAGCACGCCACCACCTTTGCCTGGTGCAGCTGCAGCCAGAGCCATAGGGATGGCAAGATTTGGGCACCTTCCCCTGTAAATAGAAGATCTGTCTCCTGCATAACATGGACAAAAAGAGAAACAAAGAAGAAAATCAATCCTGCAAGGGCACCCACGTACTAAGATGGCACAACAAAACAAATGCTTCATATAAATTAAAATCATCACATCTATAACACACACTTCAAAGGTCAGGTTGGTCTCCACTGGACAAGGGTAGTCTAAAAACATATGAAAGAACTCTGGTCATCAGGTCATGTGTCGCCGTCATACAGCGAAAGGCGAGAACCGCAGTACCAAGAATACCGTCCATGACCAAAGCATGTTGAAGGAACGGGCAGCTAGCTATCGGAACAGAATCATGTTAACGATTACTCATTCATCGTCTGTTCTTGCCGCTGCCTAGTAAAAGTCAAGAACAAACACACGAAGCCCCCTTCCTCTTGAAAATACAACCCCGGCAAATTATTACCAGGAAATTAACTGATTCTTCTCCCAAGCTCAAATAGGCCAAATCTTGGAGCAATTTCCCAACACGAGCAACGCCTGAAATCATTAACGGCAACGATTCTTGCCAAACCAGAACCGCACTTCCTCCTCAGCAACCACTTACCCTATTTGGAGTCAGGCAATCCAATGTCCCACAGCTCCAGCTAGAACAAACTCCTGCTTGTCCCATCAACCAACCTTATCCTTTACGAAGCCGGGAGCACGGAGGTACTGCTCCCCCAACTCGCACCCAAGAAACAGATAGGAGCCAAGAGGTTGGGGTGGAGTGCGAGAGTACCTGTCACCGCGTGGTGATTCGGGAAGCGGTTCGCGGAGAGCGCGACACGGCTGGGCACCGCAGCCTCCATGCCTCTCGCCACCGCCCTCGCCGCGCCTCGGTGGTGGGAGCCTGCTCGCCTCGCCTCGGTTCTTGTGGTGGTGGTGCTCCGTGGGCCGGCTTTGCTGTGAGGTTTGGAGGCATGGAGATATTTGTGGCCCAGTTGGGTTCGCGCTGCTCTTAGGAAAACCACACCTGTTCGCAAATTTGCGGTCTAGACTTCTGGGCCACTGGCCTCCTCAGATCCTTTGTGCCCTTGGTGCAAAGTGGCCACATGGCCATAATGTCTTTTTTTGTCCACTCGGTTGCTCTCACATACGGCAGGGGCGCCAGCTTAATTGTTTACCACCAAGGTCCTTTGCTCCTTAAACTTCTAGTTTACGCTGTCATACTTCTGCATCTCTTTATTTTTTTTTTCTTTTAGAAGGTGGGAATAATTGGCTGGAGCAGTCATCCATCTTCATACTCCAAAGTCCAAACCCATGTATATATATCACGGGTTCAAATCAAGAAAAAAATCATTGTAACTCGTCCGATCTGTAGTTGGTGGGAATTGAACTCGGATCATCCGCCAGAGAAACAAGGTACCTCGCTGCTAGACTAAGTTAAGGATGGCACCATACCTCTATACCTATATACATTCTTAGGGAAAATACCCCTTCGTTTTTTTGAAACAGGAGCTTAATTGTCATTAATCAATAGCGGGAGTACAGTCGAGAAGAAGACAATTTTCAAGGAAATCGGGCACAAGGCTAGGCCCCTGTGCACCATTACCTACCCTCGGACGCTTGTTTTGCACAAATGTATGCTGCCATATTACATTCACGTCGAGCAAAAACCAAATTAAAAGAAGAGAAATTCCTACTAAGCTCCTGAACTTCAGCGAGGATATGAACTAGTCCCTTCGTTTCACAATTGTTTAGTCAATAGAATTAGACCATCTCTACCCCTATTAAATGATATATTTCAATCATTCAATGTCCTTCACATCATTAATAGCAAGGATAAAGTATGAAAAAAAAACTACGATAACTACACTTTTAATTCACTCAATACTTGAATATTGTGAAATGTCAATTTCCAATAAAATAGACAAATATTATGAAATAGAACGTGTACTATGTAGCCAGGGCGGATCCAGCGTATGAGGGATGTGGTCAAGTGACCCCAATGTCATCTAACTTCAACCATGAAAAAGTTGATACTCACTACCAGAAATTGGTAATTTCCTGAGTGCCCTAAACACTCGGTAAAACATAGAAAACACTCGGTATACTAATTCCCGAAGGCCAGCCTTTGGGAAAAAAACACTCGGGATGGTTTCGTCGGATAAAAACTGGTTTCCCAAGCGTTACACTCGGGAAAGATAACTGTCCCGAGTGCCACGATGTACACTCGGGAAATATGCAACACTCGGGAGAAAAGCTGGCTCAATGGCTTTAACAAGCGTAACGGAAACCGTTACCGAGTGTTAACACTCCGGAAAACACGAAAATTGGCACTCGAGAATATTTCTTTCCCGATGAGTCCCGAAAATTGCCCTGAGTGTAAACACTCGGGAAATATAGGCACATATCCATCCTTTCCCAACGGGTCTCCAAAAATGTCCTGAGTGCATATCAACCGTGGACACTCGGGATATGTATTTGTTGCCCGAGTGTATCGCAAACAATCACACTCGGGAAATATTTTTCCCCGGTGAGTGGGCCGATAATTGGCCTGAGTGTATGCAAACCTAGGACACTCGGGAATAGTATTTGTTTCCTGAGCGTATGTCAAAGAAGGGCACTCGGGAGTTATCCGAACAACGTACACACCAAATTTGCACTGATTTTGTATGTTTGATTTTGCATTTAATTTTGAATTAGACTGACAGGAAACTCGGAAATCAAATAAACCATACATTCCACAGCAAGAAAAATACCACCAATTAGCCACAAGTCATTACATATATAGATTTGACAACATTGACATAATTCCCGAGCTCACAATACAATATTCACACACACACACACACACACACACACACACACACACACACACACACACACATAGATAGATAGATCGGACATCCATCCACAACATTCGAGTTCAAATTCGAAAATCTAGGCATAAAGCATGATACATATAACAGTTCCAAGTAGTAATTTCACGAAGTCTTATGCGTAATGCATCAAACAAAAAGCACATTATCACTGCTACCATTTTCTTCAAAAACAGGATGTACATTCACATTCAATTGCTCCGACTTCTCAATCTGATTTGAAGATCTTTAGAATTTCCAGCTTCGGCAAGAGATGTTCCAGCGTCAGACTGCGGTTCAGTTGGAACTTCTGCAATACCAAATATTGGTGTCAACCTTTGTTGAACTCAAAGTGAAGTATCGAGTGAATGCTAGTAAAATTGGTATGAGGTTAACTTGTTACATCGAGTATAAAAGAAGCATTAGTACACAAATTGTATTCTCATGAGACATGAAGTGATGGAGAGGCAATTATCGAGTATAAAGAAGCAATAGTACACAAATCTGCTGCTGTGATTTCTAGGTTTGACACTTCAAAGGATGATTTTCTGGATAATAGTTAAGCACATAAGTAAACAATTTCAGCAATTACTGACTAAATCACCCAACTCAGCTAAAACTACAATACAGCCAATCAACAAACATGTTCTATAACCCAACAATTCCTAAGATTATTGGGTCAACAATGTGCAAACCTAAGAAACCAAATTTTCCTGGGTCTAAAATTTTTTTGGATAACAAACTATATATATCCAATTCATAAGCTAGTAATGTGCCATAGCTTTGTTTCAGCTCAACTATGTATCCAAATTTTCCAGTTTGTATGTATGTTCCATAGTTTTGTTTCAGCTCAACTATGTCAAATCATGATACAATATTTTGTCTAACAGGTACGTAGAGGGTGTCAACATCACTGTGAATTCTCTTCATCCTGGATCTATCATCACGAACCTTCCTCGCCACCACAATATCCTAGATGGTAAATATACTTGACATGGAGCTCCATATATACCAGATATTTAGTGCTCCTGCTTTTTTTATATTAAAAGGGTGCTTATCTCTCTCGATTTCAATCAGTGAAATCAGCAATCTCAGATACCTCTACGGTACCACCTACAGTAGGCCTCCTGGGCACCTCGAGCGTGGGTGGGCTGGAGGGCATGCTGCCTCCCCACACCAACTGAGCTAGCCTCAGTCCCTGTGCTGGACTCATGCTTTTATATGCCAAAGACCAAAAACTGAAGGGATTCAATCACTCGGGATATCAAGAACTCATTGAACTGAAGGAGCTCAACAAAATCATCTTTATTCACATTTATGAACAGCTCATGGGACTTACAACACCATAAAATACAACTCTGCATGTTAGATTCAGGCATGTAGCAAAGATAGCAATCAAAAGGGTAAATAACCACAAGTTGTGAAACTAAATGATGTTTTTACTTGATTGCATGACATGTAGCAAGGATTTAGTTTAGCTTTAGCATGCATGGTCTCTGCAAGGTGACTATATGATATTCCCTCCGCTGTATGTTCAAGAATGTAGATCATGCAGGACCAATATCATATAAATGCACATGTATACAAGTCATGCATTCATTGTACTGTACAAACAAGTAGAGAGAGTAAAACAAGTTGGAAAACTACATTACCAACTGCCAAAACAAATTATTTAGTAAATTTATGTGTTATGTAGAGAGAGTACCAGTGACTAACTTTTTTGGGTGACATACTGAATAGCTCACTTGTGAGTGCACTCATTCGGATTATCTTCGAGCAGCCTCTCGATAATGGACTCATCCACATGACCACTGAGGACCGAGATTATGTGAGGTCTTCTATTTGTTTCATTAGTTATTCCACACTGTCTTCTTCTAGGCTGTACTCCATTTGGTTCAATTTGCTTTTTTGGTATACTGCTTTTCTTTGGGTATCAAGGGACTATATAGTTCATATAGGGATCCTCACTCAATATTATTCCTTTCTATTATTGATGTTTTGGTGCACTGCACATTAGCACAAGAAGTGTTTACTTGAGGCAATGATTATTCTATTTTTGATGCGACGCATATACCATCTACTAATTTTACGAGTGTTTCCTTTATTTCTTCTCCTACAGCAGTGCATGCGGTGTGCGAGGAGGAGTCCACATGTGTGTTCCATCAAGGCGGGACTCATGTCGTATGCATGGAGCCAATCACAGAGGAAGCGGAGCTCATGCATACCTCTGGCCAGGAAATCAATTCAGTTCATTGTATAGATGGAGTTCGGCAGCAACAAAGAAACAAATCAGTTTGTGCTTTTCCTAGCGGACTTGGTCTTATTCACGTACCAAACAAAGAATCCAAGTCCAACATGGAGGCACAAGTGCATGCAAAACATGGGAAACATGATATCCTTTCTTTGGCCAGGAGAAGATTACGTCTATGTGATATCCTTTCGTTGCATGCATTAGGATGGGGCCCACCTGGTGACCGAATGCATGAGAAGATTTGGAAAATATCAGTAGATAAAAGGAAGGGGCACCAACAAAAATTCCAGGAAATCAGGAGGGTGGTGCCATCTTGGTTTACATGTGTCTGGATAACATCAAGGCCGACGTTTTTTATTTCCTTGAACGTGTATGATTTTCTTTCTCTACATGCATTAGGGTGGGGTCCACCTGCATGCAATGTAACATGTGATACACCAACGTGAGTGCTAGTTGCATTAGGACTTTTAGTACGTCCATATGTGTGTTTTGCATTAAGACTTCTAGTCATCATGCGTGTGTGTGTGTGTGTGCTGGCTGTATAAAGCCATAGGCCTTCAGCAATGGAGTTAAGTTTTGGAGTTATGAATTAAAAATGCATGTGCGTGTTGGCCTTCGGTCGTTCGGGTTCATCCTCGCTCGTGAGTATTCTTGTGAATTCCAATCTTGGATTTCATCTTGGCGTGAGGTTTCTAGTTGTGGTGCTAGGAGTTTATCGTTGGATCTTTGATCCCTATTTCTTGTTCATGTCTTGAGGTGTACTGGTGTGAGATTTATTTATTCAAGTGTGAATTGCATCCGTAATTCATACTCCACATATTTGATTGGGTATTTCGCCATGAAAGATCAGGCAACCCACGATTTAATCTCGTCTAGAGGTTGATCTCGCATCAATTTTCCTCATGTATATTACTCATTGTTGTTCGTATGGTTGAACATAATCTTAACTCAAGTGTTAAATTTTCTAAACTCCTCATTGCTCAAATTTTCCCATTTAATTGACTTGGTCTCTGAGAACTATCTGATCTTACTCAACAACGTGTCATGCTCCTACTCCAAAAGTGTTATTTATATTGCTAAATTAGGCATAAGGTTGAACAACAACAAGCGAGATAAGAGATGTTCTTAGCACAATACCAAACAATAGCTAGTGTAAATGCATATTATATCTTCAAGCATTACAATTAAGTTTTGACATAATGTTGTCTGAAGCTTTGGCATGACAATCGAAGGAGTGCTTGCAACCATGCTTTAGCCAACAGCCACGCAACACTTCCCTGTAGATTGGGCATGACATCTTCCCATGTACACACCACCCCCAAAATATCCCACACACCGGGAAGTCATGCATGGATGTGTGGTACGCGACCCACATGGTGAAGTTCTGTTTCGATGCCCGATCATATGTTACCATGCCTTGTTTCCAAGCATGTAACAATTCATCCACCACCGACTCCATGAATACACTCATATTCTTCCCTGGGTATTCAGGACTAGGGATTATCAAGGAAAGGAATATGTTCTGGTTCTACATGCAAACGCCGGGTGGAAGGTTAAGGGGAATAACAAACACAGACCAACGATTGTATGGAGCAGCCCTCATACCAAATGGGTTAAACCCATCAGTTGTAATTGCAATTCGAACGTTCCGAGGCTCTGCAGTGAACTCTACATAGTCTTGGTCAAATTGCTTCCATGCTTCACCATCGGATGGATGGACCATCTTGTCATCATGGTACCGATGACCATACTTGTGTCATATAATTTGTTTGGCAGGAATCTATAACATGTATAACCGTTGAATTCGTGGTACAAATGGTAGATAGCGAAATATTTTTTTGCCAATAGGAAGTTGCCTCTTCTGACCATCACCGGAGTCAACCTCAACATACCTAGACTCACCACACTTGTCACAATAATCTTCGTCCACATTCTCATTCCTAAATAGCATGCAATGATTTGGACAAACATCTATCTTCTCATATGCCATATTTAGCGCGCTTATTAATTTCTTGGCCTCATACAAGTTAGGAGGCAGTTTGTGACTATCTTGGAGAAGGGTGCAAAATACATTTAAGAATGCATCAAAGCAAGTAATGCTTATGCTAAACTGGGACTTGACAGCAAATAGGCGTGTGATGGCATCTAGTTGGGACACCTATGTTTGCCCATAAAGTGGTTGACTCGCTGCAGACAACATATCAAAGAAAGCCCTTGTTGCAGGCTCCGATTCTTCCTCTACAGGTGGCACATATGCATCACGCACATCATCTAGCATGTCTTCTATCCTACTCTTATTGTGACCGCCATCATCTATGTGTTGCACGTCCAATCTACTACTTTGTGACTCGTCATGGTAGACCCACACAGTACAGCGTGGCCTAAATCCATACTTGCACAGGTGTGCAGTCATTGTCGCCCTCATTTGTGGTCGTGTGTTCGAGCAACGACAACAAGGGCACAACACAACACCTCATTGTGTACTCCTAGCAAATGCTTGATCCACAAAATCGGTGGTCTTTTTCATCCATTCTTGGCTATACTTACCCATATTTCTATGCCTAGTGTACATCCAACTACGATCCTTAGCCATCTTAGTGTGCAAAAAAGGACAAAATTTATTAAATTAACTTGAAAGGCTTTGTAGTGTAGGCTACATTAAAAGGTCTAGCTCTCTACATTACAAAGTTCATACTTAACTCTAAGAGGATATCAAGTCACATTATTATAGAAACAATGTGTTGTGCTCACAAGATTGTGTCACCAAATGCCATTGTTATCTATTTATGTTATATTAGGTTGAGGCAAGGTAGAATGATGTTGATAACCTTAATAATGTCCTTATTTGGCTAACGACTAATACCTTAGGTGATGCTAACGAATCTGCATCTCACAAATTCCAAATCGAACACCTCACAATGGACAGGAAGAGTAATAAGGCCACAATGGACAGGAAGAGTCATTTCAGGTGATGTGTGGTGAGTTAGACAGGAAGCTTAAAGCAGGCTGAAGTTGGATGCATGGGCAACATTAAAAAAACGACTTACGGATGGATCATATACACACATACATGGCCAATGGTCACTTGAAGAACAGGTGATAAATAGTTTCAAAAGAAGAAAAAAGGCACACCACCTGTCTTTTTTCCCTCCATTTCCTCTTACACAAATTGCCTTTAGTCAAAATTATACCATTGCTAATATACAACAAGAAAACTTTCATTTTCAAAGGAATTCTCATTTTCCAGACGTATTTATGAGGGAAAGCTAATCCAGTGTTCACAATGTTAACATACAAAGAATGAACAGAAAATTGTCCATTTTTGTTTAGCTTCCAAAACATAGCATTCCTCCTATCATGTAAACACACTTCAGAATACATATTCTCAATCTAGTTTCAATGCTCTAGATTTTTATTAATGAGTGTTCTTCTAAATTTAACACATTACAGGTTATATTAAAAAAACTTCTGCAACATAAATGTTTTTAGAGAAAGGGATACTATACAACCTTGGATATAAATGACACAAGGGTCTACTACCCACCCAAGCATCTTCCTAAAACCCGATTTGTTCCCCATTTCCCAACACCATTTTACTACAAGAGAGAAAAAGGTCTTTGACTTACATCAGTCCAGACCAGAATGGGGAGGCTTGTGGCTTACTGCAGAAAGTGTTTGAGAAACTAAATATTTGTTCCTCAAAGCTTGCTGCCATAAGCCATCTTCATTATAAAGCCTATACAAACATTTGCACATGAGGCTAATATTCATCTTCTCCAGATTAGGAATCCCCAAACCCCACTGATCTTTAGACATGCACACCACCTTCCAGTTGGCCAAGTTGTATTTTTTTACTACCTTGTTCACAAAGGAACCTAGACCTAAAAAGTGCTAATGCCAAGTGCCACCATCCACTACGTGAGATACCACCCCTGCTATTTTGCCCTGATTCTTAGCCCTTTGAATCAAAGTGCTAATGCCCAAGGATATCGGTGACTACATTAAAAAGAATGGGTGAAAGTGGATCTCCTTGTCTTAAACCTTTAGAGGTTTTGAAGGAGGGGCTTATATTATCATTCACTCTAATACTCACTTCTGTTATGGATACAATAATGCTTTCATTTTTTTTTGCCTGTAATGCTGCAGATGTGTTATGTCCTTAATCAATCTAATCACCTAGTTGCATACTACCTAAATTAATTATACACAAATACAGATATAGACAATACAATGCTTATGTTGAACGGGTTGTAGCACAGGTTTTACCTGAGGTCGTCGGCGTCCGTAGTTGTAGCAAGGTCGGCAAATGAGGAGGAGGATGAAGGCCTTGGCTACTGCGGCAGCGGCAGATGAGGAGGATGCGATGGCAGAGGACGATTACGTGTTGTCGGGTACGGAGGTGGCAGATGCAGATGATGGAAGAGGGACAGGACGTCGATGTCGGGTGCGATGGAGGCAGACGAGGAGGCCAACGGCGTTGGGTGCTGCGGTGGCCCCGATTTGAGTGGCTTTGCTACGGTGGGCGTGGTGTTGGATGAGATGGCGGTGGAGGCGGTGGAGGAGGGGGACGGCGAGGTCGGGTGTAGTGACGGGAGACGAGGAGGATGCGCCGTGGAGGAGGGGAGTGTGAGCAGGAGGAGACGGTGGCATCGGCAGCTGGTGGATTGGGATTTGGCGGAGGGGAAGATGGCTACAGTTGTGGCATCAGTGGAGTCAATCGGCGGTGGGGGAAGCTCCAGGAGAAGACAGTGGATCTACGGTGGTGGCGGCGGCTGAGGAAGAGGAGGAGGTGGAGTGGGAGCCGGAGGAGACAGCGGCACCGGCGGCTGGTGGATTAGGGAGATCTGGATCTGCAGCAGTGAGTGAGAGATTGAGTGAGCTGAGGATTTTTAGGTTTTGGGTGCGGTGCGAAAAAACTTAGGCGCCGAGCGAAAGGTTATGGCGTGCCCACGTCAGGGATTGGGACGTACGGGCAGGCGTGGTAGTGGCAGTATCCCGGCGAGAAAATGAACAGTCCACTCGAGAGACATCACAACCCCGTTTTGTAGGCTGTTGCAACCCTGTTTCTAGCGCAGTAGTGTTGGTTCCATCAATGCTTCCCGAGTGTACTACATAACTCTTGGGAATTTTTTCTTTCCCCCAAGTGCTTTTATGTATTCCCGAGTGTCCCACGTAATACTTGGTAGCTTACCGAGTGTTTATTGTACAACACTCGGTGAAAAAAATATGCACTCGGGAAATAACTGGATTCTGGTTGTGACTTATTATGATTTTACAAAGTTTCTTGGCTAATTCACGTCCACAGTGACCCTGATGTGTCTATGGTGACCCCAATAATTAAGTTTTTCTCCTGGATTCGCCCTTGTACGTATCAAACAGTGAGTTTGTATCATGTATATGTCCATCCGTCGGTTGAATGATTGAAAAGGTGACATTTGAGACCATTGATCATGAGCTCGTCTGATTTTTCTACGTACTTGGGTCTTGTAACGTAATTTGACACTTGAAAGGTTAAAATATCACTGAATTTATTACGTGAAACAGCTGCAAACAAGTTAAGGCTAGCAATATGCAAGTTATTCATCTAAGTAATTTAGAAAATTAAATTTATTGTTGTTAGTGTCGTGTTGATAATGTTTAGTACGTACATACGTACTTAAACATGTTTTATTTTCTGGATCATAGTTTAGTTTGCAATTCGTGCATGAACATGTTTTATTCTGGAAGGGAGTAATATATAAACACGACTTTATTTATGAAATACCATCATCAACGAGAACAATTAATTTACTTTTGGACAGGATAGCATGCATGCAGGAGTTCTCTTTGTAATACCCTTATCATTTTATATATGCTCAAATAAAATAGGGATTTACCTTTTTTGTCCTTCATTAGATCTCATGCAATGATATTTTTTACCTCCTACCTCTTCGTACATAACTTTTTTTTCTACGTATTACTATCTCTGTTTTACAATATTACTCTAGCTACATATATATGTGCACAACAAAGCATAAAAACAGAGAAATGGTACATCATGAGATTAATTGGGGTATGATTATGATCACCTCTAGTAATCGGGGAAAAAAATATCAACCACACAACCTGTTCACAGCTTCCTAAAAAAACTAGATTGTGGAAAATAACAACAAAAAAAAAGACACAGTGTTGATTTTCATATATTTTGAAGCAAATTATCAAGAAAAAACACTTATATTAATTGTGAAAGGTGGATGGATATCTTTCGCAAAATCCATTCCACTCGTCTTTTCTTTAGTTTCTAGTTTTAAAGAACTATATATTTATGATTTCAAAATTTATATATAGGCCATAGCTAGCTGTGGTTTTGGAATATTGCTGAATCTAAAATCCATATGCTATGGCACTTACCCAACATTTTAAATAAAAGAATAGTTTCTTAGCTTTATCCAACACTCCAAACAATAGCTTAAAACCAGAAGGCTAGCTGATCAAAGCACGTATAACAGTCTTAAGAAAGAACAACACAACCGCACCAAGGGAGTTAATTATATATGGGATAAAATCCCACAAACCACGTACTATAATAAATTAATTGAAAAAATAACCCACGACTCGAAGTGCACTATATATATTTATACGATCTAACTCGAGCCAGCCAACCTAGCTAATAATGATTGCCTGCTAATCCTTCGCACGCATGTCTCAACTCTCAATTAGCCTTGTTCCCAGGTGGGATCAGACAAAGCCCCCACCCTAATACTCTCATGGAGAAGATGGTAATCATGACAGCATGTACAATGATATGATATCAACTGTATGTAAACCTTAACACGTAGGACGCGAGATAATATGGAGAATAAAGTACACATAGAGAATTGAACTGTCTCTCATGCAGTAGTCGACTATAACATGAGAAACGATACACATTGTACATAGAGGAGCTGTCTATAGAGACATATAAAAATACAACTCATTGTAAAAATTGTTTGAAGTGTTGTCTATAGATGATATGGAGGGATAGTATAGACAACGATTATCTATACCAGTACATACCCTAAGTAGATCAGATGCATAGGATCGCACACATATAAGTGGAGGCAGGGTCCACCTAGCTTCATGCGCCCCCGTGCTGCATGTTGTCGGGGCTTTTGCCCTACCTCTACGGCGCAACATCGAGCGTAGCAAACAGCGAGCACACCACCTTTTTATCCTTTAGAGCTGGTACCGGCTTCTAGTTTTGTCCCATGTTCTCGTTGCATACAAATGTATACGTACAGTACTCGATCAAAGATAACCCAGACAGAATCCAGAACTCAAATTGATGTAAGTATATGTGTAACTGATCAGGAACATCAGAACATCAAGGATCTAGCAAACAAAACATACTGGCCGAGCTAGCTAGCTAGTCCATGCTTGTATATGTCCTTTTTTTTCCATTGAATAAACGGGGGCTCGATCCCTTGTTCCCTTCATTCAAATGAAATATAGCAGAACTACATGCATGGGACGATAAAAGAGATAGTTGGTAGTTCAATTCTCGGCCTATCCACTAACAAAACATATACAGTACTTCTGCTGCTGCTTGTACTGTATGTCCATTGATCAAAAGAACATCCAATAGGAGTACAAAAAACTGCGTCTGTATAGTATTAACTCATGGAACTTGAAAATGTCGCAGGAAGCTAGCCATTCATTCAACGCATAAAGCAGAGTGCGTTATCTGAGAAAACTAAGTGTCATAGGCTCTATCCAGATTATATGCATTGCGTTGTATATTCACATGTATGTATAAGTGTATAACTACATAATAATGTTATTGTTATTTCGGTCTATCTTTTTGCTGTAAGAGACTTTATTGTTTCAGTGCTATAAAAAAACATCAAAAATATTTTTTGTAGGACACCTGCTGGGCGATGAATAATAAAGTTAATAATTTCATACAAGCTACATGTATATCATGTAGTAGCTTTGTAGTGCTCAATAGATGTACTAACATATGTCAAAATATAAATTCGGTGCTTAGCACGCGTATAAAACCAGTACAACACTACTATACATTATACAGTTAACATAAAAGTTCCTCTTTAAAGAACAAGAGGCAGCAACTGTTAGGGCTGAACCTCTCAGCCCCTTTCTTCTACCTCTGAATTCACACAAGAATGAGGTAGACAGTTGAAGACACAGTACTTCAGCAACAAATGCCTTTTCTTCTGTATTACTTCCCCACAGTCCATAAAACAAGTAGTACAACTTAAATAGCCTAGCCTGCTGCATGCACCACACACGTAGCCCATGATCCACAAGACCCGGACGCCACTCCTGCCTCTTCGCACGAACGGAGCTGCAACTTACGCAGCCCTCAAGAAGCGGTCTTTTTCTGGCCTTGCATGTTGATCCGAGTCTTCTGCTGCCATTTCTCCAGCCACGACCACACGCGGCAATGAACGTATCTCATCGAGACTTGACCAGCACACTGATCAGTGGACGCTCAGACGTCCACTACTCCTAACTACGTACATGACCCATACACACATAATGTGCAGACTAATACAAAAACACTAAAACATGTGCAAGTCAAGATTAGTGCTAACAATTTCCCTCCTAATCTTGACTTGCTTATTCTACTTTCTAGACATACTTCAAAGTAATGTTGGTTCATCATCCGCCATCGCGAGGAGTGCTTCATCCCTTTTTGGATTTGGACATTCCCTGGCAAAATGTCCACGAACACCACACTTGTAGCATTTACCTTTCTTTCCTGGAGACGTGAGCTTCTCCCGATTCTGCCACTCGGCCGCCGTGAGCAGGAGCTGGCCATCACCGGTCTCGCTGGCCTGAGTGCGCCGCCGAGAGCGCTCCTCGAAGGCCTTCAGCCTCCCAAGCGCCTCCTCAAATGGCATCTTCTCCACATCACAAAACTGCTCGATCCCCGCAACAGCAGGGTAGAGCCGATCTGGGACAGTGTCGAGGAGCTTCTTGACCATGGCTGCGTCGTCGAGTGTCGCACCGAGGTTGACGTACCTTGCTGCCATGCCACTGATTTTGCCGGCGTAGTCGTCTAGCGACTCCCCCTCCTTCATACGCAGGAAGTCAAACTCGCCTTTCAAAGTTGAAAGACGAGCAGCCTTGACACGGTCGGCTCCGACGAACCTTGTCTTGAGGCTGTCCCAAAGCTCTTTCGCCGTCTTCTTTTGTGAAACCTGCAAAAGAATGTCCTCCGGCAACGCTTGGAGAAGTTGCGCCCTTGCCGTCTTGTCCTTCTGCGTGTCCACCGCCTCGCCTTCTGCCGGTCTCACGGCCTCCCAAAGGCCCTGGGAATCAAGAATGGCCTCCACCTTGATCGCCCACGCGGTGTAGTTCGTCGAGGAGAGCAGCGGGTACGTAAGCGAGATGCTGCTGCTTCCCCCAGCACCGTGCGGTACCAACGCCATGGAGTCGTCGAGGTAGTAGCGTAGGATCTTGGGCAGTCGAGGCTCTAATACCAATTGTTAGGGCTGAACCTCTCAGCCCCTTTCTTCTACCTCTGAATTCACACAAGAATGAGGTAGACAGTTGAAGACACTGATGCCGGCAACAAATGCCTTTTCTTCGTATTACTTCCCCACGGTCCATAAAACAAGTAGTACAACTTAAATAGCCTAGCTCTGCATGCACCACACACGTAGCCCATGATCCACAAGACCGGACGCCACTCCCGCCTCTTCGCACGAACGGAGCTGCAACTTACGCAGCCCTCAAGAAGCGGTCTTTTCGCCTTGCATGTTGATCCGAGTCTTCGCTGCCATTTCTCCAGCCACGACCACACGCGGCAATGAACGTATCTCATCGAGACTTGACCAGCACACTGATCAGTGGACGCTCAGACGTCCACTACTCCTAACTACGTACATGACCCATACACACATAATGTGCAGACTAATACAAAAACACTAAAACATGTGCAAGTCAAGATTAGTGCTAACAGCAACGACGCCAGTTTTACTAGCTAGCTATATAGGAGTATTAGCTAACAACATCATAAGTTAATGAAGATCCGGGAGCTACTCACATAACACTGTACTTCAAAAGGTACTCGATCTATATCTGAAGTAGATTATTAACGGAGATAATGCATGTGGCTCTTAGTATCCATCGTATATATGTTCTTTACATTCCATACTAATCATGAGCATGAACATATAAGGCCAGCAAAATAACCACGAAATGGACAACATTCTCAGCAGTCAGCATGCATATAAAACGTCCAAATACACAGACAACAAATGAAAAACAAGGCACTCACCATGCCATATGCATGCACAATTAAACCACCCCACCAATTCCATCTTCCATTATACCCTAGAGATTATACATGTGTTAATGTGTACACCCTTATCACCCCCTTTTTTTTTGAAAGGTTTAATAGTAAATTAACCTCTCAAAGCACCCCCTCTCCCCAATACATATGCAAAGTAACATGCACACAACATATATAAGGGATACATATAACTCTCCCTCTTGCCTTGGACATCGATCCAAAAAAATTTCCCTTCCTTTGTCTTTCCCTCATGCACACACCATAACACCAAAAAGAAGATCCAAATTAACTCTAAGTGAAGTGGGCTATAACTTATAACTATACTAAGTTGAGTTGCATAAGGATGCATGCATATTTCATGCTAACTAGGCATGCTACCGGCCGGCCACTAGAGCGAACCTTGCTCCTGCGCGCCGTTCATGCGCTGCCTCTTGATGCTCCCGCTGCCGCTGCCGCTGCCGCCGGACGAGGACGTGTCGCTGCTCGCAGCCTTGCGGTCCATGACGCCGCGCAGCGCCTCCTGGATCGACGCGACGAGCTCGTGCCTGCGGTGCGAGGCGGCGCACCTGTCGTCATCGCCGTCGTCGCCTTCCTCGTCCTCTTCCTCCACCGCGGTGATCAGGAGCACGTTGCGGACGCGGCCACCGAGCGTGGCGATCTCGGCGCGGCGCGCGCGCAGCCGGAGCGCCGCGAGCGCGCGGGCGATGTCCGGGATGAGGTCCGGGCGGTCCTCGCAGCACAGCGAGGCCCTCACCACGAACCTCCCCTCCTCGTCCGCCGCCGCGTCCACCGCCATCTCATCGGCCTCCGTCGGCATCAGCTGCTGCTGCTGCGCCTCCCCCGTGGTGGCCATCATCGCCGACGTCTGCCGCTTCAGCTCCTTGACGTGCTCGATCACCTCGGCCAGCAGCGACGCCTTGTCCGTCTGCACAACACACACACACCAACAAACAGACCAGACCTGAGCCAGCCATCATTAGGCGTCCGAAGCTTTGGGCGCATGCATGGCATAGTTAGCTAGCCAGTTAGTGGGCAGATGGTATCAGTGTACTGGTAGGCAGGCCGGCAGGCAGCTGTAGTGGCGGTAGGAGAGGGTGGCGATCGAGTGGTGCGAGTGCATGCGAGCATGGAGGAAAAGCTACAAAAATCGCGGGGCGTGGCCAGCCTTTGCATGCGTCCGCGAACGCTTTTTGGTGGGTGTGGGGAGGAGTGAGGCTCCTGAGTCCTGACTCCTGAGCGCTCTGACACGAGCGTGCGCGCTTGTCTTGCACGGGGCCGCGCATACATAGCGTTTTTGCTCGATCTCCCCGCGACCGAAGCGTACATGCATGCGGCGGTCTCCCACGAATCCAAAGGCTTCTGCGCCATCTTTTCTCTTGCCTAGCTTGCATGCCAGCAAGTGTACTCTATAGTCTACTATATGCATGAGAGAGAGCTTTTCAGCCGGCCGGTAAACCTATGCCCACCCACCTTGTCGTTGTCTCCTCCCTGATTGCTAGCAGGGTTTGGATTTTTACAGAGGCAGTCCGATAGGACCGGTTTGGGCTGAAATTTTCAGATCAAAATTTGAATTTTCTGGATTTTAAATTAAAAAAGATCAAATCCAAGCAAATCCGATTTCTTTGGACCGATTTTGGCCGGTTTGAACTTTTACCCGTCCAATATTAACCGATAATCTCGATTTTCGATTGATTATTGGCCAGTAATCAAAACTATGATGGCTAGTACTCTCTAGAACACGGGAATTCCATAGGATTCCCGTGGGAACTGCACTATTTCCTGTGAAGTTCTAAATTAAAGAACTCACCTGATATAGCTTTCCACGTGTGTTACGATGACCATCGTAGATGGCATTAGTTGGGGAGAAATTAGAACATGGGATGGAGCAAATTAAGGAACGGGAGATGCATGCGCCCCTTAATTTCAAGCATGTAATTATGCTATGGGTTTGTTGCAAGACCTAAGTACATGTAGAGCTGGCCGGTGTCACTGGCAGTCGTCGCAAGAAACTGGCTAAGCTAGCTAGCTAGATCCGTCTTGTGCTTTGTTCTTGCTACTTAAACTTTGTGCTTAATTAGTCCATCGATCGATTCATGAATGTTGGACTCCGCGGATTCATCGATCGATCTTCTTATTGAGATCTGATCTTGCGATTGCGCATCAAGACCGTTAGCTTAATTAGGGTTTGCACATGAACATGAAGTGGTGATGATCAATTGATCATACAGTGTTGATTAATTAATTAGCCTCTGATCTATGTGTATATGTGTATGCGATGATCATATCATATGAGAATTACAATTATCATGGATCA
This sequence comes from Ampelocalamus luodianensis, assembly GCA_036346255.1. NCBI lineage: Eukaryota > Viridiplantae > Streptophyta > Magnoliopsida > Poales > Poaceae > Ampelocalamus > Ampelocalamus luodianensis. The sequence goes on along the minus strand of CM070632.1, from coordinate 17,904,468 downwards.
CCTTGGTGGTGTTGGGGAGGAGGCTGCGGAGCCTGGCGAGGTGGCCGTTGATCCGCAGCCGGCGGCGGCGCTCGGCCTCGCTGTGGCTGCGCGAGGCCGCCAGCGCCTTGGCGTCCATGATCTCCTTGGCCGTCATCCGCCCCAGCTCCGCCTGCAGGCTCCCCAGCAGCCCGGACACCACTCTCGACCCGTGCTGCCCCATCTGCAGGGGCGCCGCCCCGCCGCCGCCGGCCACCGCGTGCTGCTGCGGCGTCTCCAGGCCAAACAGCCCGTACTGATGACCCAGGGCACCTCCGCCGTCCTCGCAGTACCCGCCGACGCCGAAAGGCCCCCCGGCCGCCGGCATCTCGGCTCCCAAGGGCGCCGGCGGGACGTTGGGGATCATATAAGGCGGCGGCGCGGCGGCCGGGCCGAGCCACGGCAAGAGGGCCGAGGGGTGGGCGCCGTGGTCGCCGCCGTGGACACCTACTGATCCCCCGGCGGCCTGGAGCAGGAGCGCCTCGTGGCTGCCATGGACGCCGCCTCCTTCCCACATCCCGATCGACCGACCGACCGATCGATGAATCGATCAGCTTCTTGTTCTTGGAGGAGGAGGAGGAGGAGTACGAGTGCTTCTTGGCTATGGAATCTTGGGGCTTCTCTTCTTGTGCTCTTCTTCTTTTTCACCAGTCAAAGGGAATGCGTGGGACGTGGCCTTTTAAACTCTCGTGTCGACCTGCCCACTGCGCATCATGTATGGCTTTAGGCGATCTACCATATCCCTGCCTTTTTCTATCTATCGTGTGGCCTTTTCGCACCGGAGGCGAGGTGGTCGGGTAGTGGTCGAGACGGCTAGGGCTCGTGTACGGCACTAGAGGGCCCTCCTCCTCTCTGCTTCCTAGCTTTCTCCTCTTCCTCCCAATCTCTATGCCTGGGGCTTTTCTTTTTTATATTGGTTTTGCTTGGCATACATTTGATCGAGTTGCTCTCGATCCTCATGTCTTCGTCTTGCTCCTCTTAAGGTTTAATTGTTTGTTTGTTTGTTTGTTCATGTGCGGCAGAGTCGGGAAGAAAATTAATTTAGCCGGTGGTAATGGGACAAAGCTAGTATGATATATAGGATGTGCAAGCCTCTGCAGTAGTCCATTTATCAAAACCTTTCAGGCAAAAACTCAGCGCACGGGCTAGAGTCGATTCTCAAGCCGCCTCCAGCCCTGGTGGATCTACCCCTGATTCTTAGAAATTCTGGTGTTGATCCATACGAGACTTGCATGGTAGACAATAACTTTTTTATTGATCATGAGTTTGAAATAGACGCTCCTCGACGGTTCAATTGTATTTCGTGGAGTCTCGCTTTGTATGTGCATGAAATTTATTCCATTAAATCAGAACACTCTGCTAGTCAGTTTTCTTGAATTAATCTAATCAATTCAAGCAGCTCTACTTACATTGATCATTTCTACTCGCTCTGTCCACAAATTAAATGTAAGTTGTTTTGACTTTTCACTATCTCCTATGCAAGACTTTTTACTATGATTTTGTATTATAATATACTATCAAAAGTAATAAAATTTATATATTATGAAAGAATTTTGCAAGAAAAATCCAATGACATTTTTTTTTATCCAGGAAACTACCCGGCTTTTATAGAAAGTTAATATTCAAAATTACAAAAAATTTGAACAAGACATGCTGGGGATACAGCTTACCCAAGGACTAACAACAAGATCACAAAGTCAGGCCGACCAACAAACCCAAATCTACTGAAACCAGTAAACAGTAGACCACACGAAACTAACAGGACAATAAAAATTACATTTTATCCAGAGAATAGAATTGTTTCATCCAGGCTTCTACTGAATTCATCAAGTTATCAAGCTTCGTCTACTCCTTTTTTATTAGAACCCGCCGTTGCTGCAAACACGACAGAAATTTAAACATTACTTCAGAAGGTTGCTTAGGAAAAGTCTTCTTAATCGCTAGTTTATTCCTGATTTTCCATAACGTCCAGATAAAAGCTGCAAAACTGAATAAAACAATATGGTAGTTATTAGCACCCCATTCATCCAACCAATAGAGATGAAAATCATCTAGAGAATCTGGACATCTCTTCTACTCTAGAATCTCTTTTAAACAGGTCCAAGCAAATTTTGCCAAAACACACGGAAAGAGAACATGATTGGCATCTTCCATCACCCCACAAAGAATGCAATTAACATTCCCTTTCCAGTTCCTAGCACTGAGTTGATCCATCGTCTGAAATCCTATTTTGGTAAGTTTGCTAAAGGAAAATCTTCACTTTGAGAGGGATCCTACTAGACCAAAGTTTCTGCAATTTCCTGTTTATACCCCCCCCCAAAGCCAAATGTCTGTACAAGGATTTAACTGTGAAGTGCCTATTCTTTTCCAAACACCACCCCACCTGGTCCTTCTTCCCATTAAGCAAAGCCCCATCTAAATCCTCCTTAAGAATTCTCCACAACTCTTCTTCCTCCCTTCCAAAGTTTCTGGCAAAACTAATTTGCCAAACCCCTTTCACCAGACACTCTACCACTTTAATATCAGGATCATAACAACTGCGATACAACAAAGCAAATTTAATTTTCAAAGGACAATCATCTAACCACACATCATGCCAAAAATAAGTACTCCTCCCATTACCCAACTTGTAAGAAGCCCCTAAATTTAAAATGGATTTGACCTTGTGAATAGATTTCCAAAACTGAGAAGCTCTACTAGGTAAGGAGTCCATAAAATCACCCCTGGGAAAGTATTTAGCTTTTAAAATCCTATACCAAACCTCATCTTTAGCTCTACTGATCCTCCATAACCATTTACATAACATGTAGTCATTCATCAATCTGTTATTGATCACCCCCAAACCAACAAAATCTTTTGGTCTACACACTGCTTTCCAATTGACCATGTGGTACCTAAACTTATCACTAGCTCCTCTCCAAAAGAATATAGATCTAATACCATCCATTCTCCTCTGAGTATCCTCATTTAATCTATAGAACCCCAATTCTGTAAATGGGTAAACTACTGAGATAGCTATTAGTCAGAATCAGTCTACACCCTGAGGATAACATATTGTTTTTCTAGTTATCCAGTCTTTTTATCCAGCTTGCTCATAATTTTCCCTGTAGCCTTCTTAGTTAAATGCCTCTCCCCAATATCAATTCCTAAATATGTGAGAGAGAGCACTCCAAGCTTATAGTTGAAATTATTAGAAACTTTCATGGCTTCCATCTGATCCACCCCCGACACAAACACCTCACTCTTATGATAATTGATCTTTAATCCAAACATCCATTCAAACCAATATAACAGAAATTTCAGGTTAAGAATAAACTTTTCCTCGCACGCCATCATCAAAACTATGTTATCTACATACTGCAGAAGAGACACCCCCCTGGGATTAAGTGAGACACCACCCCTCTGATCAAACCTTTCTCTTGAGCTTTGGCTATCACCACTGCTAGAGCATCAGCTGCTAAGTTAAACAATAGAGGAGATAAAAGAACCCCTGCCTTAACCCCCTGTGAGTGGAGAAGTAAGGACCCACTTTACCATTTATATTAACACTCACCCCCCCCCTTGATTGAACTCATCACCCAATCAATCCACTTTTTAGAAGAAAAAAAACCCGCTGGGTTTTATCATAAGCCTTCTCAAAATCCAATTTAAGAATAATACCTTTTCTTTTGGAAATTCTCGGTTCATGCAGAATCTCATGAAGAGATACCACCCCATCCGAATGAATCTACCCTTAATAAAGGCGGTTTGATTCTCACGATAACTGTTGGTAACCTTGCCTAATCGGCGACAAGGAGCTTTGTAATGATCTTAAACTGACATTAATCGGCAAATGGGTCTAAACTGTTTAATAGAGTTAGCCTCTTTGATCTTAGGAATTAAGGTGATTACCCCAAAGTTTAACCTCTTTAGATCTAATTTACCCTCAAAGAAATCTGTCACTAGCTCCATAAAGCACTTTTTAATAACACCCCAAAAAGTATTAAAGAAGGAGGTAGGGAAACCATTAGGCCTAGGAGTAGAGTCAGTAGGTAATTCTTTAATAATTTCTCGAACCTCTTTTTTAGAGAAAGGCTGAATAAGACTATCATTATCACCCTTAGAGATTATGTTTCCCATATTCCAGAAGTCACTAGCCAGTTGCACACATTGTCTGATTTCAAACCCGAATAAATTTTTATAAAACTTGTAAATATGAGTTCTAATACTACCTTCTTCTGCCCTTTCCTCCTCGAGATTGAAAATAAAGTTCTTTCTTCTTCTAACATTGGCACAACTCTGGAAAAACCTTGTATTAGCATCTTCTTGAGTTATCCATTTCACATCCCCCCTTTGCTGCCAAAATCTCTCCTTAATATCATAATTTTTTCTAAATCATTCTCTGCTTTGTATGTGGATATCCAATCCTCGACTTCTAAACCTTGCACATCTGCCTTCTTTGTCCAAGATCTTGAGTTGCTCTAAAGGATCTTCTTCACTTTTTTGTAGATACCATTGAGATTAGCACCAAGCCTCTCAAAAACTTTCTTAAAGAAGCCAACCCCCAACCCATTTGTCCAAAGAATAGCTAGCTTCAGGAGCCTTACTACTAAACCCCCCCCCCACTTTTGTGACCACTTCTTTAAAACCCTCCTAGCAAAGCCACTTATTCTCAAAATAAAACCTCCCTGTATTAATTACCCTTTCTTCTCCAGAATTCATAACAATAGGACTGTGATTAGATCCAACTCTAGTCAGACTACAGGCTGTACAAAAAGGATATTTAGCCTCCCAGTTTGTTGTTTATCAAATCTACATATATACTAATTGAAGGCTCTCCTAGAAGCTCTCACATTAATCCTAGGAAATAATAAGCTAGAAATTACCACATTAATCGGATAAAAGAAAAAAAAGGCTAGAAATTCTCAAATTAATTGTAAAAAATGAGAAAATCAGGGTAGTTCAATCTTCCTTACCGAGTTCATCTACAAGTTAGATTTATATGTATTACAAAACGTGTTCGACATGGAAACTGAATAAAAAATGTCATAGCATGCGTTCATGCACAAAGCTTTGATCTAATTACAACTCTAGAGTCGGATGTGACTTCTTAACTTGGCTCTCTTCATAGTGTATCGCACTAGAAAAGTAATACATTGGTACACATCTCTCTCACACACATGTTTTTATCTTTTTTCCTAATATATTTTTTAGTCAAAAAATATTATTTAAAATATGTACTATCATGCTAATTAAATCTATATCTCTATACTAATTGGAGGCTCCTCTAGGAGCTTCCATATTAATCTTAGGTGGAAAATATCTCTATACCAATTAGAGGCTCCTCTAGGAGCTCCCACCTAAATCCTAGGTAGAAAAAATAGCTAGAAAATCTCACATTAATTGAAGAAAAAAAAATCTCATCCATGCATCTTGTGGCCTTAGGCAATGTTCTACCTATATACACGTCTCATACAGTTATACGTTCTGTTGTTCCACGATCAAATTGTACAAAAGCAGTTAACTTAGAAACATTCAAAGCAAAATAAATGTTCTGGCATGCATGTGTCCGAATAGGAGACATGGAGTCAAATTGCTTCTGTACATGGATATACATGAAAATATTTTCCTTTTTTAATGAATATATTTCCCTCTTTTTTTCTTCTCTGTAATAACTTCTCCAGCTAATATATATAGTTACTCACACGGAGACAAAAATAATATATTTTTTTCCATCTAAATCTATATTATCTGGCGGCTCTATTAGAAGCTCCCACAATAATTCTTTGAGAGAAAATGTCAAAAAAATATAGCTCTCAACTTCTCTTTCGGTTCTGATTCATGTAGCTTGAAATTTTATATTTAGGATAAAAATTTACTAAAATATAGACTATGGTAATGTTAAAAAAAATATTTCCACAAAATATCTAATGTACTTTTGAAATAAAAATGAAGAGTGCGTTTTTTTTTAAATTGCTAACTGTGCAGGTGCACGAGTTGATGACTAGTTAATATAATTTGATGGCACGTATTCTAGATCAACCACTTCCTTACTTGACTGGTGGATCAACGATGATCAATTCGACCTCTGGACCCTATGAGGCCCCGAGCTATTGCATGATTTTCCGGCTTGATTTGAACTCTAGCAAATAATACCTTTTCTTGAAACTAATGCTTATTTGTTGTCAATCCACATAGTCTCGTCGGTGGGACTCACATCGAGAGCGACCAAAGCCGATACATCGTTCTTTTAGACTCAAAGTCGATACATCGTTGACCGTGCGAGAGGAATATATGGGGTTTTCTTAATTACAAGAATTAGAATAGATTGAGATAGTAGAGGGTAGGTGAGTATCTTTTTCCAGTTGGGTGGTGAATTGGTGATCATGGCTATGGTGGTAGTTCTGAGAATCATCTTATTTTCTAGGTGAGGAGAGGAATTGTGCTAGTCTTGCTTTGATGTTCGCTTGTAAGCACGTAGTACTGTGGTAGCCAATGAAATAAGGCCGCATTTTTGACAAATGAATTTTACAGGAAATTAAAAAATTCAATTTCTGCACGAATCGAGAAAATAGGCCTAAACGGCCGGTGGTGGTCGAGACAGAAGTTAGGGGTGTTGAGAAATAGCAGTAGCCGTCATGTTGCTGACTCGTAGATCAATCCATACATGAGCAATCATATGAACACAATAGGAGCAAGATGGACACAGGTGTATAGAGGAGGATCCAAGATCTTTATTCATATGTATCTTTGTTGTATATAGGGTTCTCATATATATAGCTTATAGGGGTGAAAGCCCTCTAGGGGCGGTTTAGTCATTTGCTCACAACTAGGCTTCGTAACACTCCCCCTTGAGCAATAAACAACGATATGCAAGCGTCTCATCAAAAACTCTTTCCAAAAACCCATTGGGAAAAAATGAATGGAGAAAAGTGTACATTACATTTGTAAGTTGCATTACACTTGTTGTCTCACTAAAAACCTACATATGAAAAAACTTCAGGAAAACTCACCAAGAAAAAGAGTACAATATTTAATCTTCAGGATCCAATCTTCAAGACTTTGAATAAATCTCCAGGATTTGATAAGGGTTATGATATAGGGATTTACTCCCCTGAACTCTGCAACTCTTTAAACCGACTTATCCCAATGTCATGACTGCATCTTTGGAAACTAGATGCAGGCAGAGATTTAATGTATAGATCAATTGGATTTTTACAAGACTTTGTTTGTAGGATCTTTACCTCACTATTATTCTGGATTTCATGAGGATAAAACATTTAGGAGCAATGTGGTTCGTGATGTTGCTCTTGACATAACCCATTTGTATTTGTGTAATACAAGCAGCATTATCTTCATAGATAATTGATGGGGTATTGACGATATTAATGCCACAATACTTCTGGATGTGGTTAATCACACGTCTGAGCCAAACACATTCAAGTGAGTCTTCATATAGCGTTATAATATCTAAGTGGTTGGTATAAGTAGCTACCAAGGTTTGCTTAGATGACCGTCAAGAGATGGCTGCACTAGCACAAAGTAATATAAATCCATCTCGGGATTTTGCATTATTAGGATTTGACAGATAGTTAACATATCTTCAGGATTTAGTAATGATCATTAGGATCTATGCGTGATCTTCGTGATCTTTGCATTGTTGACCAACTGGATCTAAATTATCAAGTGTTAAAACCTTTAAGGTGAATTTACGCAGTAATCATCGTATCAACACCTTCTAGGTTTGACTAAGATTTTTAAAATCTAAAGTATGATGATTAGTGTTTAGCATATGCCCCCCCTGAAGACAACTTCCGCTGAAGTCTTGTCGCTCCAATGTCTTTCATACATTTTTAAAAAATAAACATAGGTAAGGATATTGTGATCAAATCGACTGGATTACCACAATGCAGAGTCTTACATACAAATATCCTATTACTCATATGGAGATTTAGGATAAACACTACTCGAAGTAATATGCTTAACTTATCAAATACTCTGGATACGATTTATCAAAACCTTTCAGGGTCTTAATATTTTATAACTATCTCTGGGTGGTTGAAGTTACAATAAATAGTCTGTTCTGCAGAACTATAAAGTATAGTTGTATCACTCTAGAGTAAAATATAATCAGTCTTGTTTTTTGACATTTAGGAGATTAATTGCCAATATCACAAATGTATGCCGTACCTTCGTGGTACTAGAGGAAACCACTATTCCACTAACTTCTGGTGGAAGATGCTTCTCCTGCTTGGCCTCATCAGTAGCCACCTCAGCAGGAGCATACCTCGCCAGATGGTTGAACTCATGGAGGTATTCAGTCACAGATTTGCGCCCCTGTTTGAGCACAAGGAACTCCTTCTTCTTCAGCTTCATAAGGCCGGCGGGGACATGAGCCCGGCGGAAGGCAGTGTGAAACTCCTCCCAAGTGTCCACATGGCCAGCGGGCTGCATGGCGAGGAAGTTCTCCCACCATGAGAGTGCTGCACCCTCAAGCTGGTGGGATGCAAACAGTGCCTTCTCCCGCTCCTGGCACTGAGCGACGTTGAACTTTCGCTCAACCAGGCGCAGCTAATCATCCGCGTCCAGAGGGTCCTCGGTCCGGGAGAAAGTGGGCGGCTGCGTACGGAGGAACTCCAAAAGTCCCCCACGAGACTGGTGTCCACCACCCCCAGATCCGGAGGCACCGGAGAGAGTGGAGGTGTTCCTCGCGATGACCTCCAAGATCCAGGTCTGATCCATTCGGTTCTGCTCGATCTGAGCAAGAACCTCGGCCATGGTCGGAGGAGGCGGAAGCTCCTCATCAGGATCAGCCGGCTGACTACTACAGGTTATTCTTGTCATCCTGTTCCACAAAGATAGGTCAGTAACAACTTCGGGACAGGAGACAACGAAAAACAATTAAACCCTCTACAAACTAAGCTCTAACAGCTTGAGAACCAGCACAAAACCACAGTAAGATCACAAAAATAAAATCCAACTTTCCAGTATGACCAACTCGTATGGAAGAACGAGCAATCAAATCTTAGGTAGGCAATTTCAGAACGTAACCCACTGGTTCAACACAGCTGAAGGTAAGGTAAAACCACTTAAAGAAAAATTAAAAACTTAGCTGACTCCTATCACATCTTACCTTTTTTATTCCCATAAGTTTTAGTTGAATTAACCTCTCATTTTCGTTCTACACACTAATTACTAGCTAGCTGTCCAGATTTTATTCTTCAAGCTCCCGGCGAAGTCTTCAACTCCGAAGTTTCTATTTTCCATCAAAAGACAGCCAACACTTTAGGTTACAACTCTCATGGTTCTCCCAAAACCAGTCTAATCGATAAGCAACTACCTTTTGAAAGGGAAAAGAGGAAATCCAATTTTTAAAACTCAAATTAGAGCAAAATGAGAGTAGAAAGCTAAGATAGATAAGGAGTAAAATCAGAGAACCTACTTAAGCTTTCATAAACCATTTGATACCTTGAAAATAAGCTTTTCCAAAATATCCTAAGGACGACCATGCTTGGGTTACTATGGTCAAGATGGTTCTGATACCAACTTTGTGAGGACCCTAGTTTATTTGGCTTGTAATACTTAACCATCCACTTGGTTCTAGTATTACAAATCAGATAAACCAAGCCTCGAGATATGTATACTTCTCAGAACTGCAGTATACACACCTCTTCACAAAATCATGCATCAATTCCATTCTAGACATAGAATCCAAAGCAACACGTTGCTAAACAGTAAACATACAAAGTAGAGTTATTACAAGAGAGGGTCCACCGGCCAAATATCATACAACAACTAAGTAGACAGCGGAAGCAAAAGTGCCATAAGATGGCGATAAACAAAAGTCAATTAGTGTGCCTTTAAACCCACAAGGCAACCAACCGGTCCGCCAAGCTAGTCGTCGAACCCTTGGGGCTCACCTTCTTCCTCTGCAACAAATAACATTAAGCAAAGCAAATGAGTACAATAATGTACTCGCAAGACTGACGTGTGGACTAGCAGACCTATATATATGCTACATGCAAGCTTATTTAGGTGGAGGCTGTATGGTTCATTTAACACAAAAGCAATCTTTATTTGCAATAATGTAATTCATTTTCAAAGAGCAAGTTTTCAATTCATTTTTATTGTTGAAATAACAGCAAGAACAACATAATAGCAATAGATAGATGACAACCACAACCTGGAAGTGACTAACCCAATAGTTACCACGACCATAGCATGAATTACCCATTCATACCACCCATGTCAAGTTTTAAGTTTTTTTTTTAAAAGGTTGTAGTCTAACTCTTGAAAAGCTTACCCAAGCGTGTCCATAACCTAGAACGAGGCTATTCGAATAGTTTTAACCCTGCAGGGGTGTACCAATGTACCCACACTTTAGACCGCCTTTCCACCAGCCACGGTTAGTATACTTCCTTTGGTATGCAGGCACGGCTAAGTCTAACAAGACATTTCTAATATTGTGTATCAACTACGAGCCACTCGTATGGCCAAAAAAACCATACGCTTACATTGTAAAGCCGAAAGTCAACTACCCTATAGGGGTAAAGCTTTCGGACAACTACAATGCTCTACACATAAACCCCCTCATTTTATCACAACACAACACACACACGCCCACCTGCGACTCGTAGCCAACGCATGCCAAGGTACTAAGTCAAGAGAGGTCCCATACCCTCTATTGTGGTTAGCACACATAAATTGTCTGGATAACAAGTACTCACAAGATGTTCGGTCCTTAAATGACCCGGACACCATTCCAGTCACACCCAAAAACACACCATCTTACCATTGTGCCTAAGTCCAAATCCTTTTGTTTTCATTTTTAGTTTTTTTTTATAATTAAACATAGCCAAATGCTAAAACATAAAGTTGTAATAATTTGTGTGATCAAGGTTACCGACTAAGTCGACAACCGCCTATTTCTACCGGTAGCTAAGCATGACTAAGCATTTTGACTCGTAACCTACTAAGTGATAAGAGTTCATCCAACGAAATCTAAATCACAGCAAGCTAACCCTAGGCTCAGTAGTAGAGATTGAAACAATTGCCTACAGATAATGCATCTAATAGGCCAACTAATCGACAATAGTTTGAAACAAGATAGCGATGCATACGTAGAATTTACAAACAACATATTAGATTTTGAAAATAAAGGGATTAACATGATCAAACTGCTTGCCTGGCTGCTGGAGATGCTCAACCTGTTGCAGAGGATCACTCTCGATAATATCGAAATCATCGCAATCTATCGATCGAGCAAAAGGACAAATAAGAACGAAGAACACCGACAATAACCAAAAATTCAATTTTATCTATCATGCACAAAATTCATACAGCAGGTAGAGATGATTTTAGAAAAATTTAGAAACAGAAATCATTTTATTTGGAGTTAAGGAGAATTTTCTAAGAATTTTCCAAGTTATATATTCATAAAAACACCATTAAATTAATTATCAAAATTTTATGAACAGATACATACTTACAATTATTCTGGTAAAAATTATATTAAATATGAAAATTAACAAAATTGGTTTCATTCGATTTGGAGCAAAATTGAATTAGTTATGGATTTTCTAAGTTAATTGAATTATCAGTACAAAAGTAATTCAATTCGAAAATTTCTAAAAGCATTAAACCCTTTTCCTACCGGCGCTCAGCTGACCCACGGTCACTGACCGGTGGGACCGAGTGAAGGCGCTGACCGAGTCAACTTTGACTCAGCCGGTGCCAACGGCGACGTCGAAAGTGTATTTAGAGAGTACGTCTTCTCATTTACAAAACGTACTGAACCTAAGCAATACAGAGAAATACGTTTGCTATTAAAAGAAAACATATTCCATTACTTTACGCCAAATCTTAACCGGCCGAGAGGGCCCACATGTCAATGGCTCAGGGAGCTTTAAGCGGGGAGGTTTAATTCCTAAATGGAGCGGGGTCCACCTGTCAAAGAGATGCTTAAAAGAACTGATTAGTACTAATGGCTGTGCTTAGCGCTAATGACACAGCGGCCATCGCGGCGTTCTGTGGGCGGCGGCGTGGCGCGGCTGGCGGATCTAGCGAACCAACGAGTCTCCGGGCGCGTGGGTGATACCTCTAGGTTCACCGCGGCCTTGCGAAACCGATGACGACAACCTAGGTCCTCGAGGATGCCAGCGGCGAGCTGGCGGCGAACGGAGGCGAAGAAGAAGCTACGGCTCACGCGGAGAAGACGCTACGGGCTTCGAGAAGCTTTGAGAAGGAGCGCCTAGAGATCGCCTCGGCTCCAGGAGCGATACGCCTAAGACAACGTCGCCGAAGGTGGTCTGAGGCGGCTGGAATCGACGTGGTGGTGAATCACCGTGATCGGAGAAGAAAGGGCCGCACTCCCTCGGTGATGCGCCAAAAGCCAAAACGAAGCCACCGCTAGACTCAGTGGAGTAATGCGATCACAAGGGACCAAGTGCTGAGGTGAGAAACTCACTAGAACGCCTTAACGGCTACGGGGCCGAGACTGCCGGAGGCGGAGACGACGAAGTCGTCCAGGTGTTTCAGGGGGCGACGAAGACCCGAAGTGGCTAAAATGGACGCAGCGTGGAGAGAGGAACACGACGGCGGGGTCTCTGGCTCGAGGGTGGCACTAATATGGCGGCGCTGCTCTCGGCTTGAACCTCGGCCGAAACGAAGAAGAGGGCGGAGAGAGCAAAGGAGTGGAAGAGGGAGAAAATGGGTTGTCCCCGGAGCGTTGTGAGAACCTGGCGACGCTTCGGAGGTGGACTTGAATTTTAGAAAAATTATATTTATTCATGATAAATATTATAAGACTTGAATAAATTATTTCCAGAAAATGATCACAAGTTTTTGTCTCTGATTTCTGTTGGAGTTAAGATTTAAGTTATATGTTCTAAATGATTTCAAAAATTTCAAAGACAACAATTCATGCAAAAGCTCCAGAAGATCAAAACATGTCCAAAAGTTTTAAATTTTTCTCATTTTCATACATTGGAAATACAAATCCGAGCTTCGGATGTTACATTAGGTTTCTCATTTCATTTTATCGGGTCTCGATGGGTCATTGTCCACTTCTAGGGATCATATGATCATTGGTGTTATTAAGAGGACTAGTAAGATAATTTTCTTTTAGGGAGATACTCTCTCTTCCGAGAGATAGTCTTACTACAGGTAAGAGACTATTGGGAATGAGTTTTATATATATTGTGGTTTTTGTTTACTTTCTTATAAGGAATTTTAAATCCTTCGAGGATCTCTTCAAGGATTATCAGAACCCATTGACTACATATTTTATTTATTTGTTCTTGTTATTTGCCAGAATTATTATGAAACAAAACATTATATCATTCAAAATAGGAGAGTAACGGTCTCTACGGGGACCTTTGAAGCATAGCTTTCACCACTTCATTATCTTTATAATGACCCATCATATCTGAACTACATGGTTTGAAGACTTTTATTTAGCAATTTTGGTTCAGCCTCATATGCTTTCATTATGTGACCCGATATGAACGCTTCAAACACTTGGTCATGGACTTTGATTCCGGATCCGTGTTCTCATAAGAGAAATTTTAGCAATTGTAGAGGCAAAGTGATTGTCGACAACTTTTCTCCTATATCCTCTAAATTGAAGGTATTTCAGTGTTAACCAGATCTTTGTCATTTTCCTAACAAAAGATTCTTAGTCGTTCCACATTCCCAGCATTATAATATGTGCACATCAGATTGCTAGGGTTTTCATCTTCATGATGAACCTCTTCATGAGGTATTTCACCTTCAATGTGAGTTCTCTTAAAGTGAGTTAAATGAGTGATTAATAATTGTTTTGACTAGTGTTATTAGATCTTAGACCCGCAGGCGTCCCCACAGATTTTAGATCAAGAACCAATAAGTCAATTTTGCAAAGGTGGATATAGTATTTAACCCAGGGTATTTCACTCTTAGCAATATATTTATTGCAAGTAAACACTATGATAACTCCTCCATAATTGGGAAGTATCTGGCAGGCTCCCCCGCTTCTTGCGTATATGTTGGACCCCAGGCTTTGAATACCCGAAGCCCTCGTATGTGTACCGTACTAGTCTCATGATCAGTGGCTAGTACACACAACTCCAACAATGGTAATCACATCCATACATTCATATGTACAAAATAAAACAAGTTATAGTACAAAACTTAAGCAATTACAATATTTACATCACAGGGGCTGACCGGCCAAATAAAAGTTTAAGTGTTAGAGATAGCAAATATAACAACGGAAGTAAAAGGTAGTAAGATTACAAATTCCAACGACATGCCCATCCAAACTCTCAGGCAACCGACTAGAGACTAGCCCTAGAAAGATCCGTCACCTAACCCAGCAGTTTCGGGTGTAAAAAAGCCGTCGTCCGGTGTGGAATTGTCCTTTAACTCTGAACAACAATTTAAGCAAGATTGAGTACATTGTGTATTCAGTAAGACCTGTAGTGTATCGTAAAATTTTTATAAATGCAAGGCTAACAAAAGTTAAGGTTTTATGCTACAAGTTATTTTCAACATTAAGCAAGTTTTGTTTGTAATATTAACATATAGTATTTTGCAACGGAAATTTAAAGAGCGGTTAAATAAGTGAAGGGCAACAAGTAAGTAACTAAATAAATAACAACTCGCAACCCTCCTCGGCTGCGAGTAACATCTCACTTTCAACCATATATATGGCACTCAACTCAAATATTAACAAACAAAACATTCCCCATGTTTACCGACAAAACTATTTTTATAAAACTCAAGACTATACCTGGCAATACTACACTTATCACGCTCATCACCGCGAGCATGGCTATTTAAATAGATTTACACTCTGAAGAGGGGTACAACTTTACCCACAGCACATGAATTCTCTAGTTTGTTTGGCATTCGTCGATACCACCGCTCACTACCTTCGGTAAGCAGACTAGAGCATGTGTCGAATCCTTTACATCATCTAGTCCTACCCTTGCACTAGCCTAATGAATGAAGACCCTCACTTTACCCGAGTACACCCCCGTCTCAGTGAGACATTCGCAGTTGTGCCGGCAAGTCTGTGCCCAATGTCTCAGTGAAGGGAGCCCCTTCGAACATGCCTACACCGGTCATGCCCACACTACTACGGCCTACCAACGTGCAAGGCTAGTTTTTAATGACTTAATTAGCTAATGTCGTCCCATTCCAGTACATGTGGTTGTACGCTTACGCTTAGGTCGGATATACCGACGTTCGGCCCTTAACTGACCCAGGCGAGAATCTCTCTCTATCTACTTGTGAGACTCATCTCTCATATTTATCAGAATATAATATAACTCATCCACGTATAAAACTAGGTTTTTTATTCTATTTTTATACAAAATAACAGAGGTACACCCCTCTGGACTTTATTTTCCAAACTCCCAAATTCATGTTCATCATATCGTCCTTTTACAAGTTTTAGAAAAAGAATATCGCTCTAGTAGGCATTTGTGCGATGTTCGCACTTAAAACTCTCAATTTGACATTATCTATTTATATAAACCATATCCTAATGACTACATCAGTAAGGGAATCAATATTTCAAGGAAATTCATGCATCAATTAGGATTACAACTACTGTTATCCTAAACATAGCAAATTTTATATCAAACATACACGCATGCATAATACATTTGGCAAAATGAACTGCAATAATTAAAATAGTAGGATCAACACGATCAAAGGGATTGCTTGCCTTGCTCTGGTTGCTTTGAATATGATAGCGAAGGATCGTCAAAAAATTCGTTCGAGCAATCGATGTCGATTCCCAAAAAGAGCCGGAAAAAAATTGAATAAGGAAAAAAAATAATTTCAACAGTAAAAAATCCAAATATTTTTGCAAATTCTAGTATAGAATGATTTTATATGAATTTATAAAAAAGAATCATCACATTTGGAGTTTTTGTGCAAAAGTTATTAAAGTTTTAATTTGTCTCGGTTTGAAAATTCCAGAAAAAGAAAAGGTGACGTCGAAACTGTATTTCCCGAGGTTTACATTTTCCAATATAGAAAGTGTATTATCCTCTAGGCTTTCTTTGAGGTTTACGCTTTCCAACGAGGAAACGTATTTTCCTCGTAACTAAAACGGCTTTTCGAGTTTCTTCCAATTTTCATTAATCTTACATGTGGGGCTTATCTATTAGTGACTCATTTACTAGATATGTTTAAAATTATATTTTATTTAACATTTTCAGCTCGGTCCCACATGTCATAGGTGAGTAATAAAGTGCTAACCATTGTTTAAACGTGTGGGTCCAATTGGCGAGAGAGAGAGAGAAAGGAAGGGAGGCTGGCGCGCACGCATGGCCGAGTGCCATGGTGAGCTCATCGTCGGCGATCGTAGCGACAATGAGACTTGGGAAGGCCAAAAATAGGATCATCTCTCGACGACGATGCCACCGGTGGTGATGGAGGCTAGAGAGAAGATCGGAGCGCGCTATCTTGGGAGAAGAGCAAATGGAGCTCCTTGGGCTCAAAGTTGTTCTCGCAATTGAGCAAAGTCGGCGGTAAAAGAGTGTGCACATTAGCTTCAGGGTGTTATGGTGATGCTATTGGCAGCAGCTTGAGGACCAAAGGTCACCTGAGCAGCGGCGATAAGGCTCCTGGCGGTGGCACCATGATCGGCTACAATGAATCCTATGCTACGATAGCTAATCTTCTGACCTAGCACACGGAAAAGCTTCAGGGAACTACTAGAAGCTCATCGAGGCTTTGAAGATGCCAGAGGATGACCGGAGTAGTGGGGTGACATTGAACGATGGTGGCGCAAAGCAGGCTCCCGTCGATGGCTCGTTGTAGGGGCAAAGATGCTACAAGGAGGTGCACATTAGCTTGCATGCACCCCAAGGATGGTTGTGATAGGAGGAATCGACAGGGGACTCACCGAGTCAGCGGCTAACTAGAAAATGGTTGTGTTGGCTAGAAATGAGGAAGAAGATCGATCCAGAGGATTCTCCATGGTTGAAGCTTCATTATCAGAGGGGAAAGCATCAGTGAGGTGTAAGACACGATATGACGCGGAAAGGGGATGTTCAAGCTCACCAGATTACTAGGAATGAAGATGTTCCAGAACGGGTGTGCGCCGGAGATGAGGAAGACGACGATGGCTTGTCGGAGTTACAGGGTTCCCGGAGCTACATTGAGAAATGAAGGAGCATCAGTGAGGTTAGGGCGCGTGAGGATGCAGTTGGCGAGGGCAAGGAAGCTCACTAGAAGAAATAGCATTGCGGAGCCCCCTCACCAGCGTCGAGAATGACGCGCTCGTTCTTGGCGAATCAAGCCACAAGGTGCGCTGATTCTATGCAAGTGCGAGAGTGGCGAGCTAGGATCACCGTGACAATGTGAGGGTTTAAATACGGGTGAGAAGAGCGTGAGATCATAGGTGTGAATTTGCGCAAGTGCGAGTATCTTGTGCTCAATCCTTTGAAGTCTCCACCAGAGCGGACGTTGACCACCATTAAGAAGTATCTACGATGGGCGGAGCTAGGTGGAGGTGACACAAGGTGGTTGGGTGGCGAAAATAGTGGGCTACGAGGCGAAACGGTGGGTGAAATGGGCGGAACGCTTGCTAACAAGCTGTCAGGGAGAGAGAGCGAGGAGGAAGAAGCTTGCTAATGTGTGGGTCCCGCACGTCAGCGAGAAGAGAAAGAGAGAGAGAGAGAGAGATTAAAGCTGGATTTTTGGGATTAAAAAGGTTGAGGTTTCTTTGAATTTTTGTACCGAGCAAGCGAAGTCCAATTTTACTGAACTTTTTATGAAGGCTTCTGACCTAGAATAATTGCTTATGTAACTTTTCCAAAACTTTATCTTCTCTATGATTTTCTAAAAGAATTCTTACAAGTTTTTGTTTTTCATGTAACACATGGTTACTCTTGATGAAAATTCACAAAATATACTCAAATAATTTGTTTCTTATGTGAGCCTACCCAAAATTATTCTCCCACTTATTTTCATTTTATTTTCTCTAAAATTCTTAAAAGTTCTTGTTTGTATGAATTTTCATTATTTGCTTTATACAAATATTTCAAAAACCATGCATAAGAAATTTTCCATATAGAATATGCCCAAATTTTACTTTCCAAATTATTTTTACTAAGTCTTCCCAAAAATGGAATTTTTTTGGGATGCTACAGTATAGGAGTATAAACTAAACTTTAAATTTAGCTTGACTACTGCGTGTATCTTAGTACTAAAGGTCTTTTCCTTCCGGAAAATACGACGATATTTGAACTTTTGGGCATTTGATCTTTATTAATAGTATACCACAAAATTTCTCTACCATGGGCACATAATTGATTGAATTTCGGACCCAACATGATCTCCAACAACTGGTGGTGGCCCAAAAGTGTATGCTACTGATGGTGATAATCGTGGGAAATATTTGATTCCTCCAACATGCACTTATTTCAATAAGTGGTTTGATAATTATATGCGATGAGCTACACTTTTATCAATGCGGTGGCAAGAAAACTACATGATCATAATATTATGTAGGATATTCCAACTTTAGGTTGGTTATTAATCTCGACGAAGGTCCCATAATGGGGTCCGAGAGTTGTGAACTTATTCTATAGACTAACTTCTTTATTATTTGCTAAGTTTTGATCCAATTACTCATACCTTATTTTAAATAATTTGGATCATTAAACTTCAAGTTTAAAATTATGCAACATATTTTCTCATAGTCATAAGCGGTGTGTTCTAACAAATAAAAACTACAACATGCTCTTGAAATATAAATATAATCTGGAACATAAATATTTTGACCATAGTTAATATGTATGGAAATACTAGATTTTATTTTGTACTTCAAATCTTAGTTGAATCACTCAAATAGTATAATTATTCGATGGAAATATTTATTATTCAACAGGAACACCATATTTAATTAAGGATAATAAATTTTATACCTTATTTTAATTTGTAATGCTAGAATTAATATGACCAAATTTAGATCATTCAGGATCAACAAAATCAAATAGGTCATTTTTCTTTCGGGAGCTATATTTGCTTCAAGCAAGTGATATGACTTCTGGTGGTGATGCAGTTGTGGACCGCATTTACTAATTATGCATATGTCATTTCCGATGAGTATGGGATGCTTCGATGCGTAGCCAACATGACATATGTGCAGCTGCGTCAAGCGGCCGTCGATTTGTTGTGTGTATTCTCGCATGCTGACGGTTAACATATTGCTGAAGCAACAAATCAATTGCCCTTCGTGGGCAGTAATGATTGTGGTTGCCAACAACATAGGTATCATTAATGGTGTAAATGTCATTTACCATATCAACTTGATAAGGATAATAATTATGCAATTTACTTTAATTATCTTTCAAAATAAAATAGATTAATTTATTGTTTCGGGCTAATTTGCTTCTGACTTTAACCTAGGATATGCCACTGTGCCTACCATGACTTATGTTTTAAATATTTTTCTATGCCTCTTAGGTTCCAATATCCCACACAAGCCCAATATCCTCCTCCTTTTCATGCCAACTATAAGAATCCCTAGTGATAGTGTGTGCATCAGGCATTTGCTTTAAATCAACTCAGAGTTAAATATTTGCAATCATACTTCAACAAGAGTACAATTTTGTTGGCGTGAAACCAATATATACTCTATAACATTCTGCTTATAAAGTTCTTCAATTAAGAAATCAGTGTGGTGGAGGATAATGTTATATAGACTCCAAATCTTAGGGTTTTAAGTTATTATGTACTTATTTAAGGAATATGGTGTTTTCTAGTGAAAGTGATCCATCAGAGATCAACATGTGACTAGGTTTGTTCTGGTTCCACTGAGAAAAATAGTTTCCCTTTTGTCATGTGGGTATCCGTGCACTACAAGCTAGTCAATTGGTGCATATTATATATCAAGAGCACATGCACAATATTTTGTTAGCAAGGTATGGCAACATATTTTCAATTTTCAGGCATATTGTTTACAAAATTTATTCCATGTAAGATTAATTATTTTTACTCTAGGTAAAATATGCTACTGGTAATATGTTCTATTAAGCAGATTTAATCAACTATTCAGTAGGAGATAAGACTTTAATAGAACAACTTAGATCATTATTTTATTTATGGCGTCTGGGAAATAACGATATAATGCATAAAGTTACATTTTAAAACAAAAGATAAAAGATGCTCAGCAGGAGCAGGACCAAGCTCGACAGGAACTGAATCAATACTGCTAATGCAACTCGTGCAAGAAAACGACATCTTTACAAAGTTAAGGGATAACTAGAAGATTGCGACAGGTCTCCATAGAGCATAATATGGGTTATCATTCTTTGTCATCGGGACAAACGAATATCCACTTAGTGAAGTCAAACATGTCCTACATAATTCATGCAATTTTCCATAATTACAGCTGGTAAAGCATTTTAAATGCATGAAACGAGTGCAAAATAGTAAAGATTAATTTTATCTATTTAGTAGATAATTTTATACGTTTCTCAGAATTTTCCTGGTATTTTTAGGATTTTTTAAATAATTTTTAAGGTTTAGGAGCAATTTTCAGAATTACTAAACCCATTAATCAATTTCCCAAACACAATACCAGTGGAAAAAAATAAACCATAAAAAATATTATGCTTCCAAGGTGGTACTAGGTCTAAGGTTTCATAAATTATGGAAGCTCGTATACCTAAAATATCAGTTTCTAGGATTTAATATGAAATTTCATAAATTTACATGTTAATTCTTGGGATTACTAAAAACTTTAGGGTTCAAAGTGTAAAATTACCATGTGCCTCGTTTCTTCTAGAAAACTGAGAAACCCGAGAGCCTTTTCTGCAAAATTGCCATGATAGACCGAGCCAACCCATTTTGGCCCACGGCCTATCCGAGCATGGCATAAAACAGAGGGGCTAGGGTTTCCCCTAGCGCCACCACAGAGCGGCGGCGGTTGCGCCTCGTGCACACGACACGCGTGGAAAAGGTGGTAGCGGTTGCGATGGCTTCGCGTGAGATGGCGTTGGTTGCAGCGGCTCCACGTCATGCGGAAGCGTCAACAGAGCGGCAGTCATGCGCGGCGGCTAGGAACCATGCGACGGGCGCAACGACGGTTGCGTGTCGGCAGGCGCTCGGCGATAACAACACAGCACGCGAGCGGGTGTGCGGCCTCACGACAGCGCATCGGGAGCATGTGGTGCGGTGTTCTGGCCGGTGCGGTCAACACGGGAGGCCGGCTGCGTGGGAGCACGACTTTTATTTGGTCGGCGGCACGGCGCGGCGCGACGGGCTACGGCGGCTCAGCGGCACGCGGAGGCGCGAGGCGAGCTCGGCGCCGCACGGGCACGGTGGGGCCAGTGCGCAGTGGACGCGCGCTACGGTGGTTGGCACGCAGCACGGACGCAGCGCGGCAAGTGTGCATGACGGCGACATTCGGGGCACGGCGGTTGGTAGTACGCTTGGCCAATTCGCGGCTCTGTAGTGCACAGTACAGTACATAGAACAATAATCCGTCCCGATTTAGAATGCTAATTAATCTAATGGCTAATTAGGGTTCTAGATCTAATTAATCTACCAGATTAATTCTATTTCAAAACACATGGATTGTATAAAATGGAATTCGAAAATACCAATTCGATCATGTAGAGCGGTTTGTGCTAATAACGTGTTGAGAAATAGTAGTAATAGTGACATTGCTGACTCGTAAATCAATCCATACATGAGTAATCACATGAACACCATAGGAGCAAGATGGACAGAAATGTATAGAGGAGAATCCAAGATCTTTATTATCTATGTTGTACATAAGGCCCTCATATATATGGCCTATAGGGGTGAAAATCCTCTAGAACGGTTTAGTCATTTGCTCGTAACTAGGTTTCGTAGCAAGGGGATCAGATGTAGGAAAATCTATATTTGGCGGTAACACGAGGAACCTACGCATGAGCCGTCAGATAGCATTTGAGGACCAATATGAACGGATATCTTGCGAATGACCCCCTCACGCATTAATTGATCTAAAACGAGCAGTGTTCAAATGGAAATCCAAGTCGATCTAGCTAGGGGATTCATTCGATTCACAGCTCCACACCATGGAGAATCCATGTACCCTCTCGTTGACGGCCATGGCCGACCCACGGCAGGCTAAGCCCCACCGAGCCGACCAACGCTGCCCAAGGGTCAATAGGGGGAAAAAAAAAGGGGGCTTTTCGGTGTGTGCTCACTGCTCAGGTAAAGCTGGGTCGTTTCTACTTTCTACTCTGGAGATAGTGAGACGGGGGGTTTAGAGAGAGAGAATGCTAGGCTTAGAATAGATACGTAGGTAGAGATTAGGGGGAAGCAACAGATGGAGGACAGGAGGAGGCAACGAGGGGAATGCTGCACCTGATCAAGAACCACGTTTTGCCTCCCCTCCCTACCTCCTCTTCAACGCTCTCTCTCTCCGAGAACGACGACCAAATGATTGTGTCCTGCAGCCGCGCACTGGCTCCATGTCTCGCGTGTCCATTGACGCGTAGTCGTCGCGCGCGCTTCCTGAGGCCGACGAAGGAGATAGCTAGTGGGGAGCATTTCAGATTTCTTACCGTGCATCCGGACGCCCTCTCGCTCTTTTCTTCGCGTTGTCCGGAGGAACGTGTGAAGGATGCCATGAAAATGGTTGGATCTCTTCGGGCGGCGCCTGCCCTAGCTGCTGGCTTAAGGTGGGTTTGTGGAGGAAATTTGAGTCCGCTGGATTTTGTTTATGTTAAAGGCTTGGGAGCGTAGCAATAACTTCATAAGAAGCAGCTTGGTTCTGAATTTTTTTTTATATATATAAAAAAAAATACATTTCAAACAGAGCTTGAAAGTAGGATTTTTTTTTAAAAAATAATAATATATTTTTAATAGAATTACATAAACAAATACATGTTTAATAGAATTATAAAATTGAGCTTCTATCACCGTTTCAAACGATGACATGGCCCTGTCTCATTTAGATTTGCGACAGGAGTCCTGTCGCCCACCGAACAGTGCCAAATGCCTATGTCGTTATTTGGATTGACGATTTGCCTAAAATTTAGGTGAATTATCATTCCAAATAGCGACAGAGACCTCGCAAGTCTCTGTTCTATTCTAAATGTCGACACAACCTCCCCTATAATAGGTCCACAAAATTCGGCCAAAATTCCCTTTTATTCGGAAAAAGAGAGAGAGGGGAGGGGAGGGGAGGGAGAGTAGAGGGGGAGGAGAGGAGTTAGCGAAGCGTTGTTCGTCCGGTTGTCTATCTTGCTAGTAAATGTTTTAACTGAATGGATTAGATAGTTTTATATGTATGATTACGTAGTGTAGTATGTTATAGTGCATCCTTTTATGTATGTAGTTTAGTTTTAAATATGTGGTTAATCGTGTAAATCTTATTTATGGTACAGTAGGTTGAATATATATGTCGGACACAGTTAATTTTAAATTTTACTACGGTCAAGGGACTGTTCTGGAGGGTCCCGAGCGGTAGATTTGCGTTATTTCCAATCGGTGATCATTAGCCTAACAATATCAGAGCAATGTACATGGGGTGCTGCGGTGGTTGTATTATACCTTCGAGTTGGACCATACTATGCACGATTTGAAATTGAGTTATCTTGTCACCCGGTTACCACAGGGCACACATTGGGAATTATTGTAGCTGAAGGGAACGAGGTCACGACAGTCATACCTAAGCATGGCAAGGGATCGCGGGTGGGATTTGGTCCTTCTGGCCCAGCCATATGCGGGAGGAGAAGATCTGGGCCGCCAACATTGATAGACTGAAGAGAACAGTTGGCCAGCGGCAGAGACAGCGTATCAGGAATGATATGGATGAAGCAGAAGACGGACGTCGTACGAAGAAGTGCTCTATTTGTAGGGAGTCTGGGCATACCTTCGGGTATTATCATGCGAGAAATGAACAACATGAAGGAGAGGTTGGTAGTCCGAACGACACCGTGGAGACCTCATCCAACCGTTCCGCTCGAGGCGGGCACCGTGAAGGTCGACATGGCGGACGTGGAGCCGGCGGCCATGAGGATGGTTTATCTTTTTGAAATATGTTGTGATGAATGTTGTACTTACTATCATTGTGATTTGTCGAACAACTATGTGATGATGTATGTCCTATTTAATTATGTTGTCCGATGTACTGATGTTATGTCGTGTGTCGAATTATTATGTGTAACATGTGTACTACCGCTAATATTGTTTTTTATTACTTTCTGTTTCTGTTTCTTATTATGGACAATGTAAGCATATAATTTTATGCCTTCTGTTTACCGTTACTTTCAAATTTTTTGCAAAAAAAAAAATCCATGTCCTGTCGCCAGTTGAATTTGGAATGAGGGCAGGGACATTTCACACTGTTTGCATGGCGATAGAGCTCATGTCGCCAATTCAAATGGCGACAGGACTATTTCACCATTTCGAACAGGGAGAGAAGCCAATTTATGAAATTTTATTAAACAAATATTTTTTTTGTAATTATTCTGTTAAAATGTATTATTTTAAAAAAAATCAGGAAAGTAGTTCTTGCGAATTTGTGGTGTCACCATCGTAAAGCATTCCCATCACACCAGACAGATGGGACCCACTAGTCAGTCTAACTTGGTTCTTGTCTCTTCCACTTTATCAGGCCGCCCTCTCGCTCTCTACTGCGGTGTCATCGTTGAAGCTAGGGAGCGGCATATCTTGCACGTCGGACGAGAGTAGTTACTACCACCGTTCTCAAGCTATCGTTGCCGGTGACGAGTAAGAGTAGGAGCGGCCGATTAGACGGTAAAATAATTTGCAGGAGCGTTAATAAACCAAAATAACTTTTAAGGCTACACAACTCCATCCAGCGAGTGGAAAAGAGGCTGGCAAGCTGCGCATCTTTCCTTTCCTATGGAGGAAGATTAACTCTGGTAAACTCGGTCTTCTCTCAGCTACCAACCTTCTACATGTGTCTTCTTCAACTTCCAAGTGGAGTGGTGAGGCAAAATGGATACCGAAAAAACTGCCTTCGGAGAAGCTCCACTCTGGATTGCAGAGGTAAATCTCTTGTTACATGGAAAAAGGTGTGAAAACCAAAAAATTAGGGTGGCCTGGGGGTTTAAACTTATCAGTTCAAAGCTAGGCTCTACTTTTGAAAAATCTCCACAAGTTTTGCAGCCATGCAAACTCGGCTTGGGTAAAACTTATTTGGGAAGCTCATTATTCCAACTCTCTTCCCTCGGTCAGCTTGTGAGTGGGATCCTTCTGGTGGAAAGACCTACTAAAGATGCTCCTATCTTACAAGGGAATGGAAAATCAACCTTGCTCTGGAAAGATCTTTGGAACGGGAGCCTGCTTGCTTATCAATACCCAGAACTCCTTTTGTTCGTCAAAGCAGACCACACATCAATCTTTTCTGCAAAGCAAGTAATGGAAATCTCATCTCTTTTTCACTTACCTCTTTCGGCTCAAGCTTTCCAACCGTTCCAACAAGTTTAGCGCCTTCTACATGATCTAGTTCTATCTCCAGAGGAGGATGCCTGGCACTACATTTGGAATTCGACTCAATTCTCTTCGGTAAAAATTTATAAACAACTCACGGGCACCTCTCCAGTCCCACCTTATTGCAGATGGTTGTGGGTAAGCGCCTGCCAAAGTCGCCACAAGGTTTTCTCCTGGCTTTTGCTAAGGGACAGACTCAACACCAGAAATCTCTTACGAAAAAGACATGCCATCTGGAGGACTACACCTGTGTCTTTTGTGATCTAGGAGCAGAGGAAACCATTCAACATCTGTTCTGGATCTGCCCTTTTGTTCAACCTTGTTGGAATTATGTCTGCCATCTCAAGAACAGGCTCAGTTAGAACTTCTTTATGGAGGTCATTGTGTTGACATCCTGGGCTATTTGGATAACAAGAACAATCAAATTTTCAATCATCTCGTTCCCAGCTTTGCTGACAGGAGAAACGCTTTGCTCATGAATTTGTCCTGGTTATCCATAGAGCAAAAACAAAGTATAAGCTTAGTTTTCTTTCTTGGTTCTACAGCTTAAGTTAGATCCCCTCTTCTTTTTGTGCTTGTAATTTTTTTTAGTTTTGTTTTGTACCCTTTTTTTCTTTACTTTTAATATACATACAGTAGGGGACACTCCTACTGTCCACCTTAAAAAAAGGCTACACAACTCGACAAAACCAATAGCTTTCATGGTTTTCTCTTTTGAACGTTACCCATCAAATAAAATCCAATTAGCTGTGTCCAAGAGTATTTTGCGGGTGTACGTTCCTGCTTAATCTCCAGCAGCAAGTGTCGAGAAAGCGATTATTTGTTCCCGGCCGAGATCAACTTTTTCGCCATGCTTGGGACGATGTGACGCCGCCCACTCTCTGCGCTCGATTATGGGCACGATCTCCAAAGCAGTTGATTAGTTTAATTTAGCATACGCAGGTTAATTAGTACTACTGGTAATACGGTGCAGTGCTAACGGAGGAAGGTAAGAGGCTAATTGTGAGGAATTTTTTTTACTATTTAATCATTTTTATATTAATATTTTAAAATTAATCCCTCGCGAACTTTATTTCTAAATTTGACCCCTTTAGTCATGCCACCACCCCTGACGTGTCCAAAGCGTACTGTCACACCACCCGACGCGACGTGACAAAACATGCCACGCAAGCCCTCGGCCGCGCGCCGTGCCAGCGTGGAGGGCTTGCGTGGCATCTGTCATGCCATACAACATGGCGTGACAAGGTAGGCTTGTCACGCCATATGACATGACGTGACAGTAATGTTATATGGCGTGATAATTGAAGTTGGTTTGTAAATTATAAATTCGTACTCATGGTTGAATTTAGTTCGGACTTGATTTATGGATTTGGAACCTTATGATTTGGTGGTAAGATGGTAACAAATGGACTTGATTTATGGATTTGGAACCTTTTGAAAGATAAAAAACAATTGAAGTTACAGTTATACATAACACCATGTACATGTAATATTTAACAATCCATAACTTAAAAATAGAGAATCTATCTGTGAACCAAAAATAACACCATCCTTTTAACTGAGAGTAAATACCTGTATGAACCGATAATTTTTTTTGTGGAAGTATGGACATATGGTAGACAGTATCGCTGAGGAAACATGCGTAGAAATCCTACTGAAATGATAGGTGGTGCTCTTCGTCACTTTGTGGGTGTAGATCATTTCGTGCCTACTTCCAGAACTCGTTTTGAAGTTGGGATCATGTTGTTGGATACCTTGCTACGCGAAGAATTAAAATAGACTTTATAATAAAGCTAGGAATTACACGACACACAGGGTTTGGTTACGTGTATAAGAAACAGCATCATGCACGATGCAACAAACCGAAGGACTCCTATGAAATTTTTGCATTTGTGGCCCTGTAACAACATTTAATTTCAAAAGTAGCCCTCTTTGGCTATAATTTGCAAAGTCAGAAATCAGGGTTTCGTCGCAGTTTCAGCGTTGTTTGTAGTAATTTCAAAATATAGCAAATGAGTTTAAAAAATTACGAAACTTTTTGTGGAGCCTCCCGTCATAGTGTTGTTGCTTCTGTAATTTTTGTATAATTTTATTCGTTTAGAGAAAGGATGATTGATAAGCATATCAGACGAGGTATAACCTTGAGGATGTCCAAGCAAACTGTCTGCTGAAACACTTGTTGTCCAAACTATTGGAGTCTCTCCTCGATGAAGTCGTCTGAACGTATATAGACAGGCAGTCGATGAAGTACTTTATGAAGCTTATAGAGAATATGATTGAAGGGGTTAAGAACGCTCGTTGTGATTATGAAGATGCCTTAAAGCATGAAAGATTCGATGTCGGTGCGAATGGTTCTTTCTGGGATTCCACTAGAAGAGGCATACTTGCAATATAGGCTTGCTTTGATGGCTTAGCAGAGACACGGAACTAGAACTACATTAGAATCTGCGGACAGAAGCATGTTACATGTAGTGACATGGCATGATGGTTCGGCTAATTGTTTTAGTCATCGTCGCTACTACTATGGTACATTGCGATACAAGCATCCGGACCATATAACTATACATACCTTTAGGGGATAGTAAAAAACATGCGGGGTAGGACGGGGGACTACTACGTAATGACCTGGCCTTCTGCGTGGGCCGGAGTCATTTTCCCTTCCTTGCTAGCACGGCGTTGAACTCCTAGCCGGCCTTCCCCTTCCCCTTGTCGCAGGACTGTCCACGTCGGGCTGGTATGTCGAAGTCATTCATGTCCTGCGATTCCATGATGTAAGTGCACTGTATAGTAAAAATCGTAAGAAGGATGTTAATTCTTCATCGATACGGATTATGCCTGGGCGACCGGAGATGTTGTGGCGGCTGGGCTCAGCCGGACGAGCCTTTCCCTTGCCCTTGTCGCAGGACTGTTCACCTCGGGCTGGTTTGTCAAAATAGTCCATGTCCTGCCATTCCATGATATAAGTGCACCGTATAGTGAAAAACGTAAGAAGGATGTAAATTCTTCATAACTCACGTCGTGCATACGGATTACGCCCGAGTGACCGGATAAGCTATGGTGGTCGGGCTCAGCCTCATGAGCCTTTCCCTTGCCCTTGTCGCGGGACTGTCCACCTCGGGCTGGTATGTCGAAGTCGTCCAAGTCCTGCGATTGTATGATGTAAGTACACCGTACGGTGAAAAACGTAATGAGTAAATTCTTCATAACTCACGCCGTCGATATGGATTACGCCCAGGCGAGTACTGGGCTCCTTCGGAGCCTCCTCAATAGGGTATGGTACATAAGGTTTCCACCGCACGAAGTTCTCGGCCCGCACCGAGTAGTTCAGCATATACTTCTGCTTGATGAATGCCCTGTCGTACATCTCCGGACCGTCGATCCACTGAAAGAAGTGGCAGCGCATCTCGGGTTGCCATTACATGGGGATGATGTTAAAAATTATGGAATTCAACGTTGAGGAAAATCGATGTGCGCGAAAGAAACGCTTACGAGGTGGTGCCCGCACGTGTAGTACGCCCGAGCGCCGATGTCTGGGTGTGTGGACTGAATGATCTCTGCCTGTTCGTCACATACACACTGTGGGATTGGAAAACGTGGTGGTACTTGAGCATCTTTCATTGTTCGATCTAAGTATTGTAGATGTTTCCTCTTCTGCGCAAGCCACTTACGCTTCTGCAACATCTTCGTGTAGAAGTTTGCCGAAGAGTCCATAGCTGGTTATCTGTTGTGTAGTATTGGGTTTAGTTGAACCCCATTTTATAAGCCCCATGGTTGGCATGGTGTGGTCAATTTCATGCAGAGTTATGTATTTTAGTTCTGAAAAGGTGGTGAGGCGATCAGTGTTGTCAAGTCGATCTGAAAAGCATAACCCTTAACCTAAACCCTAAACTGCGCAAAGTTGTCTCATTTGGTCTTGTCACTGCGCAAGGCTGTCTCCTTTGGTTTTATCACTGCGTAAAGCTGTCCCGTGTGGTCTTGTCACTACGCAAAGCTGTCTCCTTTGGTCTTATCACTGCGCAAAGCTGCCCCGTTTGGTCTTGTCACTGCACAAAGCTGCCCCATGCGGTCTTTTCACTGCCAATGCTGGCCTGTTTGGTCCTGTCCCTGCGCAAAGCTGCCCCGTCTTGTCTTGTCAGTGTGCAAGGTTGTCTCCTTCGGTGTTGTCATTGCGCAAAGTTGGCTCGTTTGGTCTTGTCACTGTGCAAAACTGCCCCGTCTGGTCTTGTCAGTGCGCAAGACTGTCTTCTTCGGTCTTGTCACTGCGCAAAGCTGACCTATTTGGTCTTATCACTACGCAAAGTAGCCCCGTCTGGTATTATCACTGTGCGTAGCTGCTAGCTAACACATTACCCTCTTTATAAGCCTCCCTCTGTGGGCTATAAAATGCACACCCCACGCTCCGAAAGTAGGACCACTAGACCCTCTAAACCGTAGAAAGAAAAATCTTCTCCGTCGTACAGTAACATACCATGGCAGACGAAGCAATGGGACCATTCCAACCCGGGTCGCCGAAGCAAGACCTTCCCCTCAAAAAGAGGGAGGACTTCGGACCTAACTACTGATTAATGCCAAACAAGCGTGCTCAACCGGTGTGGCCGAAATGCGGACACACAGGGAGGACGTTGTTGTGCAGGTCTTGGATGGGCCTTTCAATGGCGGATGATGTTTCTTCCGATGCCCACACTCTGCAGTACAATTAGTAAGTTGTTTGCTTTATGTTACTGCTAAAAGAGCCTCCATGTTAACTCTCCTTTCTAGCAGATGGTGAAATGCGACTTTGTCCGCTGGATCGATCCTCCCCATGAACGACATGTTGCGATGTACCTGGATAGATTGTGGAACCGAATCTTTGAGTTGGAGCGCGGATTGGCGATCTCAACGAGCAAAGCGATGACTTCCGCCAACAGATGCAACGCGAGAGGGGCAACGAGGAGGTCTTGAACATATGAAGTTCCTATGATCCCACATGCTGCTGTGCGAACCCTAGTTGTATATGTGTGTGCCACTACAACGACGACCAGCTACGTCCGAGGCGCCCCCTGTACAATAGTCTATGTGGGTAGCGCGGGGCACCTTCTACCATCAGTCACGGCCGGAGAAACTTGTATCTCGGTACTTTCCCCTTCTGTACGCAATTATTTTCAATCTCCTAAAACATGTAACTGAATGGTCGACGCGTCATTGCAGTTGCCTTTTATCTACTAGACTGTTTCATCGATGTGTTGTGTGCATTAAGCTATAGGCGTCGATATGCATTGATCAAACATGCATTGTACGAACGAGTCAGGGTTGTCAAGTCGATCTGAAAAGCCTAAACCCTGAAACCTAAAACCCTAAAGCTAAACCCTGAGACCTGAAACCTAAAAACCTAAACCTAAACCCTGAGACCTAAAACTCAAAAATCCTCAACCTTAATCCTGAAACCTTAAGCCCAGGGAAGCAACGGCGTGGCACTATTTCTGTTATGCCAAATTGCTTAACGTTCCAGAGGTGATGCGGGAAAAGGGCTAAGATCTGGTGCCAAGTCCTGTCACACCATTTATCCCGACATGGCAGGACCATACTGCCACGCCATTTATCCCGGCGTGACAGGACCATACTGCCACGCCAACCTCCTAGCCTTTCCAGAGGCGTTGTCCCAGCGGTGTGGTGACAAGTCCTGTCATGCCATTTATAATGGCATGACAAGACTCATTTGTCACGCCGATATGCGTGGTGTGGCACTATTGTTGTCTCACCACACCCTCGTCGGCTATGCGGTGCGCACGGTGGTCGTCATCATATTCCGTGAGGAGCAAAGCGTACTATGCATGCTGCGGCATCCGACATTACAAGATATGATTTTTGTAAGGTAACATGAGGTACAAAACATTATAGAAAATGCAAATGAGCGACTTGTACCAATAAAAAACAATAATTTTCGTATAACAACAATAATGATTACCTTAAGGGGGCGGCACACGACAGCGGCGCCGCCTTACCCTACACGGCTGGGAATCCGTGGTCATGTGCCTTGCCCTGGTGTGTCCGTGCTGGTGACACTCCGAGCACCTGTTGCTTATAGTGGTGTCGTCGAAGTCCCCAAGACAGTACATGTCCTTACTGCCTTATTGTGAGAGGTCCATGTCATTACGAAGCCTCTTCCTCTTCCTTCGACCGCATCGCGTACACATCATTTTTTTGTCGGGAATGTATTCCTCCCGCACGTACAGTGGCCAATGCGACGGATCAAGGTAAGGCTCAAATCTATTCTCCCAAGTCCTCAACGTGGCTACCTTTGAGAATTCTTCCGCAATGAACGTGTCAGAAAGGTAACTTACGCCACACACGCGACAGGCAGTGACGACGTGAGAGCATGGGACATGTAACAACGTCGGGACCATGCAAGTGCAGTTCCCCGCTATCAGGTTGACTCTATGGTTTCGGCCACCATAACACTTGCCCCCTATCGATGTGCCCCCGGCTGCCCTGACGGCGTATATGTGTAAAGTGGGATCGTATTCTTCCGCTTCTTGATTGCATGACTCTGCCTCGGCGATAGCAAGGTGCTTGGTAGCTGCCGCACCCCAACGGTGGTCGACGTTGTACGCGTCCCTCGCACGAGTCCACCGATCCACAAAGTATGAGTTGGTCTTCCGAAATGAGTACTCCAAGATAGCCGAAACTGGCATAGCACGGATGCCCTTAATAACGTTGTTGAACACTTCCGAGATGTTCGTTGTCATCATGCCATACCGACAACCACCTTCATCGTATGCCTGTGCCCACTTCGTCTCGTGCTGTAAGATCTCGTCCAACCACTTATTACCCCGTTCATTGGTGAGTCCCCTAAGACCCATCAACTTGACCTCGAAGTCCCTCTTCTCTAAACATCCGCACAACAGCTTGAACTTTTTTGTGAGATCTTCCCTACTGCATTGCTTACAGAAATTAGCAGATAAGTGACACATGCACCACCTATGCAGCACATCCGGGTGTCCATCTAGTCTGCTCTTAACAGCATTCAGAATCCCGCGGTGCTTGTCCGAGACGATGCAAACAACCCGTCCAGGCCCAACGAGGTGTAGACGAACTAAATCCATGAACCCTCCCCAGCTCTTATTGTTCTCACCCTCTGTCAGTGCGAATTCTAATGGAATCAGCTGGTCCTCCGCATCAATACCAACGGCGAGCATCAACGCACCATAGTACTTCTCGGTAAGAAACGTGGCGTCAACTGATATGATAGGCCTGCAATACTTGAAGGCCTTTATGCATTGCCTAAAGGACCAATACACCCTCACAATGACATGTTTCATAACCGCTCCATCGTGATCCATTCGGTTGTCGTGCCAAGGATAAAACTCTATGCCTGGATTCTTGGCCTGCATAGTGGTTAGGATTCGAGGAAGCAACCCGTAAGCCTCCTTCCAATCACCCCACAGTAACTGCATTGCTCTCTGCTTGGCCCTTCATGTTTTTCCGTACTTCACACGGTACTTAATGAACCCAAATATAACCTCAATGAGGGTGGAGATGGTCACATCAGGATCGACACCCACAACCCCGATAATGCGTCTTGCAATGAAATTAGCGATCGCCTGAATATGCTCCCCCGACACTCGAGCAGTCCCACAAGAGTGAGGCTACTTCATGCTCGCGATTTTCCATTGCTTATCCCTAGTTTTGCGGCCCCATAACTTCCATCCGTACCCCCTTTCGCACCTCACGGTGTACCTCTGTTCACATCGGAGTGTGTCACTACGAATGGATGATGGTGACGTACTGAGTATTCTTGCAGCCAAACCTTCATATCCTCCAAAGTTGGAACAACATGTTCTTCCGTATTATGTCAGTCTCCGAGTTCGCAATGCCATTCCTGCTCTTCAACCCATTAGCACAAACCGCCTTATCAGCCATACTGACATCGTCGAATGCGTGCACCAATGGGACCTCACCCATAACACTGCGAAGAACCTGCCCTTCCTTAGAGGAGAAAAGCGGTGCAGCAGCCTCATTTTCGGTCGAGCTCCATCCTTTGTCGGAATCCACTTCACGGGTTGTTCCATCGTGAAACAACTCCTCCTCAAGCTCGTTCTTCATTACATCGCCATTAAAATCAGTCACAGGGTCAATAACATGTTGCGGGGAAGAAACAGGCAAATCCACCGATAATGCGTGGGCAAGGTTGGTAGGACTGATGCTAACGAATTCAGCCGAAGGTTGCTCCATCATTGGGGGGCCTCCTGAATTATGGATATCAAGGTCTAGTTCCTCTGTGTTGTCATTCACCACATCCAAATTGTCTGGCAAATCCTTAAAAACGTTGATTGTTCTCTCCACCGCCACTTCCAACGAATGGACCTGGGATGCGAGCACAAGATCCTTGTATGTGTCCCAATCATCGTCGGACAAGATTGGCACCAAACAGGCATGCACCTTACAACCCACACCAGCATCATATCGCCCCTGCAGTCCGACAATGACCCCAGGCTCATCCTATCGAAATGTCGACTTTATCCTACTCAGAAGAGTTCGAAAGTCCGGTGATTCGCGAAACAAAAGAACGTTAACTTCCATGCCACCAAAGTCGACATCACTACCCGTTTGGCTAATTGGTCCACCGGTAAATGCACGTATAGCTTTATCCATCTACATCCAACAAAATATTGCAAGGTCAGTTCATGTTGGAGAGAGTTGACTCAACATGCACCATTAGTGATCACTACCTGTTACTGTTTATGTGTACAAGACCCAAGCCTATCAATATATACTTTTTATTACAAGGAAGATACACATGAACTAGAAATTAACTCTCGAGGGTTTTTATTTTCATTTATAGCGTGCATATATCTTATATACGAGATGCTAATTCATTTGACCACAACTCGTAATTCTTTTTCTTCAGTACACTAGTGGCTATGGCGACAAGAAAAGGGAATCTCCTCAAATAGCACAAGAAGTTAAACATCATAATAAGCTAGAGTGCTATTTACTTGATGCTATAAGAAGGAAAACAACAATTCTGAAGCTACACAATAACCATGGGATTCATCGCAACTAATAATATGTCACAATGATTCTGAAGCTACACAATCACATTGATAGCATCCCCTGGTTCCACCAAAGTTTGGGAAGCATGCTCCAATGGTTAAAGCTTGATACATAGACTCTACTGAATCTGAATGCATGTACTCGGATCAGCAATGTACTGCAACTTATCAAAATTGGCCATATCACATGCACTAAACTGTTTTCATATGTATGTGATAATGTGAATCATGTAAAATTTCTGATTTCATTATTATAGAAAAATAGAAATACTGTTCCTTTGCAACCAAAATGGGGTGAGCTTTCTGGTTTATTGAGCTGTTTTGGAACTTAAGGCCCAACACGGAACTACTTCTCTATTGGCCATAAACCCATAAAAGTAAGAAATTATGAATTAAGAAACAGTGAGATGTAGTCTTGTACTTTTCTTGGGCAATTCAATGCGACTGACTACTTTATTTCTGGAAACATTGTTGCGACGCTTTCAGTTTCCAAGGGAAGGAAAGGAATGATAAGGAGTGAGATCATACTTGCATTAGAGTTAGATAAACTGGGTATGAAATTCCAAGAAATTAACAAACCTTATGGAATAATGGAATATGGACCGTGTTTTATATCTCTTTGTATAATTTCGCCATGCTTATTCTTATGCTGTGTCATTTATGGTGTGACTAAGAGATAGTGGATAGTGTTGTTAAGTTCGTCTCTGCCTTTCAATTCAATTGTCTATACTTTGTAAATATATAATGTTTCTACTATTGTATGAAGTGTACATGTATATCCACATCCAAGTTATTTATTTATTTGCACTATCTCAGAAGTCGAGATGACTCACTAGAAAATAACCCTAGACGCCAACGACCTGGGAAAGTGTCTAACCCAAGGGGACTGACTAGTCGCGACTAGCCATGACTAGTCGGCAGACTAGGACATATATATACAGGGCATGTAATGTACTAACTTGTAGCAATAATTATACACATATATTCTACTTCTACTAGCTTACTACTACTACTAGTAATCCTGCTACTGCCTAGTGCCTACTACTACTACTACTACTAATCAGCTATGTAATACTGCTACTACTACTGCTGCTATTACTAGTACTACTACTAAAATAGAGCCGCGACGTCGTGGGGGGAGCCGCGGTGTCAGCGTCGTGGACGGGGGCGGCGCCGGCGATGGGCTAGGGTTCCCTCTGGACCCTCTCCCAACGGCGTCATGGGGGAGCCGAGTTTCGATTGGATCTGTGTGCCCTTCCCCTCTCTCGTTTAGTTTTTGTTGATATCTCACTAAGGCTGACGCTGGGCCAACTAGGCGTCCGACTCGCGCAGGCCGACTAGTCGCGGTTAGTCGCCGACTAGTCAAAAAGTCGTATCACTACAGCTGCTAGTCGAGTCGTCTGCACTAGTCGGTGCCAATGTACCGACTTGCCGATTAGTCGACGATTAGTCGCGACTTCGTGCGACTTAATAACAATGCTCTAACCTAGCTTAGTTTGTCATGATTTTTTCCCAATTAACACTGTAATCAATCATTCACATTGATAGCAAGCAATCGTGTAGCAGTAATATAAATGTCAAGTAATACATTGATAGCAAGCAACCTCAATTCAGGCCAGCGGTGGAGGACGCGGGGAGGAGGTCGGTGGTGGAGGATGCGGGCACCGGGACTCGTCGCGGGGTGGGGGGAGGGGGCCGACGCAGAGAGGGCCGGGGCCACCGCAGGGAGGAGGCCGGCGCAGGGAGGGCTGGGGCCGCCGCCACTCCTCACGGCGCGAAGGAGAGGCCGGTGCGGGGGGATGCCGGCGCAGGGAGGAGCACGGCGCTAGGTCGAGCTCCGGCGTAGGGGACGGGCGGGAGTCGAGGACGGCACAGCGACAATGGATTTGAGGAGGAGAGAAGTCGGAGCGGCGGGGATAAGATGAGTTGGGGAGAAAAATAAAAAACTGGAGCGGCGACCGCACTTAAGTCACCCATGGTCACGCCAATTTTAGGGTCGTGACAATACAGTATTGTCACGCCACCAAAAGCGGCGTGACAGATGCCACACAAGTCCTCCACACTGGCACGGCGCGCGGCCGAGGGCTTGCGTGACATGTTTTGTCACGCCGCGTCGGGTGGCGTGACAGTACGCTTTGGACACGCCAGGGGTGGCGGCGTGACCAAAGAGGTTAGATTTGGAAATAAAGTTCGCGAGTGATTATCTTTAAAATATTAATATAAAAAGGATTAAATAAAAAAAATTCAATTGTGAGGGGAATGGATCGAATGCGTCGAAGGATATAACATGGAGGATCTACGGTGCCACGCATTAGAAGCCGATCTTCACCGTTCGATCAAAAAAACAAATATTCAAATCAATCGATGCAGCGTTTTTGTTACCGTAAATATTTTACTGCTTCTACAGTACCACCACCGAGTACTTTTCACTCGCTCGTATATCACTGTTCACATGTATCCTCTGCGTTATGATCCGGATCCATTTGTGAGATGGTGGATGATGGATGGATGTAATCGGATACGATGACGACGACGACGATGGCACCACCAGCACCAATTATATACGCGCACCCAGGATCGAACGGAGAGACGGTGGTGGGGGCCCGCATGCCCGTTGATATCATCATCACCGCGCCATTATGACGCGGGTGGTGCCCAGCCGCACACTCATTTTGCCCTTGCTTCACTCCTCCGGAAACAAAAGAGATATTTTTTTGCTCGGCCGGAAAGCCTCCTTTTCTTCACTGTGATCTCGATCTTCACTTAGAAAGTACGTTAAAAAGAGAAGAAAGGAAAATTAAGGATGTTGTATGTATAGCTAGCTATTATAATGGTAAAAGCTTTCCTTAATCCATAAATTATTAGCTGTGCTAGCTGCAGGATGTAGTAGAACGTGGAATGATGTGGATAAGAGAGGGGGAGCGAGGAGAAACATGACACCCCATGGTTCATGCATTCCCCCTTTCATCATGTATGGGTGGGTATTTGGGCTAAACTCATAAAGTCCAACAAAAGCTTTCCTTGATACATACATTATTACCTAGGCTGCAGGTATGAAGATAGTGGCATCTCCAATGATGCCACGTATGTTGTTTCTTCTCTCTTCTACGATGTTGTGGATGAAAGAGGGGGAATGATGGGAAGTATGACAGCCCATGGATAGAGCAAGCCTATAGTTCAAGCCGAAGTACTGGTAGCAATCAAATAACAACTTTTCACGTATATTTGTCCCCATTGAGTGTTTTTAAGCTATCCTTTATCATGTTCTTTCCAGTCTCGAAAAAGGAGGCAAAAAATACGAGAGAAAAGTGCTTTACATTCTCTCGGACTGCTGGACGTCCTGCGTGCCAGGTTCATGTGTTTAACTTGCTTGTACGGCAAGGAAAGGAGACCACCTTTGCCTTGAAGAACACAGCACAGAGAGAACAGTGCACCCTCTCATTATGCTTACTCGCTTATGGGAAGTAGCGTCATGCTATTTTTGTTCCTGCGTATGGGAAAAGCAGCGACAGCATGCGTTGGTTCTTAATCGGTATTCCCTCCGTTTCCTTTTCATAAAGCGTATTATGGCTAGGCACGGGGATTAAGGATGTTGTAAAACCAAGAGAAATATGTCAGCCTGCTACGAAGAAAAACACGGCAGAACCTGGAGATGTATACGCGTGAACACGCTTACACGCACGTACATGCTGGAAGCCGACCGAAGATGAAGCAGTACACGCGATGGAACTGGATGAAACTCACGCACACGCTGAAAGAACCACACGCACATGCTGGAACCTCAGAACAAAAGAAGAACAGAAGGATTTTGGTGCTGCATGCACAACAGCGTTTTCTATTTTTTTTTTCTCTCCTCTATTGCTTGCTAAAACTGATTACAATATGTGCTCTTTTATTTAGTACAAACTACTATTCGTATTCGAAAAAGACTCTACATATCCAGAAAGGATACCAGACCAACTCTAGTACCAATAACGAATACTGCCTAAATACGAAAAACAAACTCTCCCTAAAATCTAGATATGTCATATACATAAAGATTACTAACAAAATATAGGAGGAAATGACGATGCTACCAATGGTATAAATACTTTGGAAATATGAGAGAGAATATTTTATGAGAGAGTTATTTATAAATGCAGGAGAGAAAAGATTTGATAAATAAGGATAGACAAGGAAAAAACATCAATAAATTTATATGCACACCTTATATTTTGAAACAAATTTGCAAACTTTGCGCCTTATGTTTTGAAACGGAGCTGGTAGCTAGTATATATAGTAGATTAATTGTGTGTATGCATACAATTAATGCATGGTTTGGTTTCGACTCCATGCTTTAAAAGTAGGGTTAAAAGCATGTCCTACTGGTAAGCTACATCATAACCCTGTTCTTCACCTGTTTTGTTGTTAAATTTATTAGCTAGGTTACTTGTGCAGCATTGCATTGATTGTGTTCTGCGTGCACGCTCAGCCGTTTCTGCTTTGGAGGAATTGGCGGCAACGGGGGGCTGTGCAAAGGTGGTGTAGTTTTGAAATGATGCTCCTGCGCTGCCAGGTTGCAAGTACAGTGACTATCTCTTGCAATTGCAGATAAGCGCAAATATTGAACCAATGCAACCTGACAGAAGCACCAGTCATTGATGCCATTCATCAACGAGTGCTTCAACAATTGATTATGGGAAATGTTTCAACAGCACAAATGGAGAGAAAAAATTCAGGTACAAAAGCAATGATCCAACCCATTGATAATTAACCATAGGTGGCTAAGTGTTTTTGTTACTGTGATTTGTGCAACAGAGAACACAATTCTCTAATTAATTTTACACCTTCTACACTATCAAACTTTAAGTTTTTTAATTCATGAAGAAAGAAGGGGACTTTCTGATTTTCACTTGAAGTCTACATAACCTGGCCTAATTTTAATTTGACCGGAGCTCACTGTCAAGTAAAATCCGATTTGTTGTTGGGGAGCTTACGTTAACAGGGCTGTCAGGTAAAAAGAAAAGAAAAGAAAATGCCGGTTATAACCTCTAAAAACTAAGGAGGTCATACCGTTATAGGCTTTAGAATCCAGTCCATCACCACACAAAGTTCTCCTCGCTAGAAACCGACAGATTTCCATCATGATTCATGAATCAACAACTGTATCGGTTTGGAGTTCCCGGTCTCAAGCCCGCTTAGATGATTCTACTACAGATTCTAGATGGCTGCATGAGGCAATTTTACTGCACCAGATAACTCATCTACTGAACGCTTAAAAAAACAAAAATGCTTTGCGTACGACGAAAAAGTGAGGCCGCCCGCACTGCCCCGGGCGCTCGGCCGGCTGCCGGCACCTCCACCCGAGCACAGCCCCACGCGTGGCGCCCACCGGCCGGGCCACCCAGTCGTGCCTCCGCCCCGACTGCGCCCCCGAGTGCCTGCTCCGCTTCCCCTTCCTCCTCCGACTCCGACCGGCCAGCGCGTCGGTCCTGGCCGCACGCCCACGCCGCCCCTGGCCGTCCGCGCACGCCTCCGCCCGACTATGGCCCCACGCGAGGCACCCACCTGGCCGCCCCTTCACGCCTCCTCCTCCTCCGACCGGCCCCGCGCGCCGCCTCCCTCCTCCTTGGATGCGTCGTACGAGTATCGGACGTGAAAGTGTCGTGTGTGTAGAAATGCTCTAAAAAACTAGAGAAAATTGCCCTCATAGTAATACTTCTTTAGCCCTTTGTAAACATACCACCCACACTTTACACCTTGCTAAAATACCACTATGCAATTTTCTGGACCATTTTGCCCCTCTCACCTTCTTCTTCCTCACCCCTACCGACTACCTTATCTCTTCCTCCTCGTCGTCCTTCCTCCCTAGTGCCGCCACCTCCCCGTCCAACTGAACATCCAGAGCCACCCCTCCAACAGATCCCCCCCTCTCTCACGACTGCACGACGCAGGCAATCTACGGCAGCCGAATCGTGTACCGGGCATGGCGCCGTGGTCCCTAGTGCGGAAGAGTTCGCGGTCACGGGTGCGACGCGACCACCGGGGATCTCAGATTTCTCCCACTTGGAAATGGTCCCAACCATTTTTCCGAGTGAGTTTGATTTGGATTTGGAAGAATTTGGGGGAAGGATCGCAGACTTGGTTGGTGGCAGAGAGAATAAGAGCTCGAGAATAGTTGAAGCGGATGGGGAAAGTAAAAACCCTATGTCATGCCTTTGGTAGGTTTTTATAGCCGCGGGTCTGAGTTAAAGATCGTAGGAACTCAACAGCTACCACCTCTTGGGGAACCGCTCCCGATGGACAGATCTGTGAGAGTCGGTTTGCATTCTTTAATCTGTCCGTTCGGAAAAAGCAGTTATGTCTTTTCAACTCAAGTAAAATTACTTTATTGACTATGTCAATTTCTGGTCAAATGAAATAGTAGTCGAAAAGTCTCTGCTTTCGACCACTATTCTACAACCTCCTTTCCAAGTAAGTTACTTTTACTTAAAGTTGGGGGACTAGATGACGAGGATCTAATAATCCTCAATTAATTAAATTGTTTATCTATAATTATTATTATAGATAGCAATATATTCATGTTATTCATAAAGATACCCCTTATCATTAATAAGGAAGGAGCTTAGTCGAGTGGTCACAAACCATTCTATGACCACCCTATTTGGCGTAAGTACTTCTACGAATCCTCTGTGTATATTTGTGCATTTCCCTGGATCAGTGGATAGCACACACAATTACATCATTGGTTCAAACACATATCACGAAAATGCAAGCTATTGCATAATACTAGACAAAGCATAAATATACCTTACGACTTTTAACTTATAGAATGGCCGATTAGGCCAAATACTTTCAGAAAACAGCAGCGGAAGAAAATTCAAGGCATAACACATGGAACCCTCACAATATACCCACCGGCAATCGACTATGGGCTCGCGACCTAGTTCTTGGCTTTCTTGGTCTTCATTCTTGATTAGCCTCGTAATTACCCCTAAGGTAGGCCTACGACCAGGTCTTGGTCGGAGGTTACAGTCGTGTAGTGCAGGGAACACTTGTTCACGTCACGACAGTGCCACCATCTTTGTCTTTGAAGAGGCGGTCCAAGCGACCCAAGGCACACAAGTCCTCGGTATGAATAGTTCTCGGGGTGAAATCCTAATTGTCCATGTAGCCTTCTTAGCATTTTAGTGAACACATAATGTAATTATCATAGATGCAAGGCTAGTCAAGGAAGTTTCAGGGTTCTTTTATTTGCCCAAAGCCATGTTTGAATTAGATTAAGTAATAACAAATCCTAAGACTTAGCATTTTATGAACACAAGCTTTATAAACTGAGTTTTTGTTATAAAGTACTAGTAGAGGTCCAACCTCTATATCATCGAGTGGCTCCATCCACTCAATGCTCAGGCTATCCCGTATTTACCATTGGTCCCAGACCAGGCCTTTCCAAATCCTTGGGGTCCCACCCATCCTTCCATTTCATCCACATCGGTTTTTATAAAAAGGAAAGCTATATCAAGCGAGTTCTCAGCACCACTCTTGACCGTGAGCACGACTATCTAGATAGTTTTCTTACTCTGCAGAGTTCGCACGCTTTACCCACAAGAGATAATTGTCTTGATATATACACACGTTTCTTTAGGCATGTGAATAAAGGGGAGATTACCACAAGACCTTTACAATGCTCAATCTCGACGCAACCCCATCCGCTACGCTAAGATTTCCACCACCCGGAGCCATGCTCCCAAGAGGCCCCCTCTTGCGTCGTGCGGTTTCTGTGGCTTCGTTCTCCCTCGACTATCTACCCGCATTCAACCCAACGGCGAAGCCATGCCATAGCAAATTAGTTAGCCAGGTCATACCCATTATAGACTTGTGGTCGCACTATTTTTACATGAGAGGTCATCACAAGATTCGGTCCTTAATTGACTCGGGCGGTACATCCACATACCAACATTCTCTCGTGCACCCGGCACTAGCCACCCAAGTCAAAAATAGATTTTCAAGTTTTATTTGTTTTGAAAATAACCATTTAGTCTAACATACCAGCCAGGCTTCCAGCCTCGACTATCCAAATCCAGTTTTTATGTTTTGAGTGAGTGTTGTCGGGCAATTTAATGCCCGCATGATAATGTATCTAAGCAAGGCTAAGTATGACACTTAGATACAAACTTATTAACTAGTATGTAGTCCATTAAGTCTAGGGAGATAAAGGATATTGTCCAAGTTCAAGGATTGGTAGTTTATACACAATTATCATTAAGGCATTAACTATGAGCTAGACCAATTTAGTTGTATAAAACATAGCAATGAAATTTCATAGGTTAAAACAATATAATTGCAAAACGTAGGCGTAATATGATCAAAGTGTTGACTCACCTTGCTCAATATTCTGATAAAGCTTTATATCATGATACTCGCCCTTCTCGATATCCTGGTAATAATTTCGCTCAACGTGTTGATAATCATCCTATTCAATAGCCTGACCATCTTGATCTTGTTGGGATTGTGGTCTCATCACAGCGTCAGAGTCTAACTACGTAAACTACGATTAAATCTAAGAGCGACTGAAAACAACCAAATAAAATTCAATAAGTTCAAATACATGTAATTAAACGAAACACTTCAAATGAGTGCAAACATATCTAACAACAACTCAACATAACAACCAAGCCATATCCTTCAATATGGTGTAGAAGCTGTAGTGGTTGGAGGAGCTGCAGTGGTCATAGAAGGTGTAGTGGTCGTAGAAGCTACAGAAGTCGTAAAGATATAGTGGTTGGAGGAGCTGTAGTGGTCATAGAAGTTGCAGTGGTTGAGGAGCTGTAGTGATCGTAGAGCTATAGGAGTTGTAGATGCTACAGTGGTTGCAGAGCTACAGTGTCGTGGTAGGGCTGCATAGTCATAGCGCCAAAGTGGTCGTAGCATCCAGTGTGTTCATAAGAGGAACACCCGAATGAAGTAGTAATATGAGTTAATAAGTTGGTTGAGTCATTTGGATCGTGGAAAGGTTCTAGGAGGTCGTGGTATGAGAATAGGCCCTGGTGGAGTTAGTGGGTGCGTGGAGTATAGGTCGTGTGACCATATGTGCAGGAGGCTTATTTAAGCTGAGTATTTCTTGTTAAAGGAAATGAAGCACAATAGAGATTGAGTGATTCAATCCCAAGGAGTTTCCTCTCTGTGTATATTTAACCAGAGATACGAGAGAGACCAATGAATGATTTCCAAGATAGAGAGGATTGAGCGATTCAATCCCAACATAGAATACTTCAGATTAAAGCGGATAACTCTAATAGAGAGAGAGAGAGAATATCTATAGAAACATTCCTCAATGGTTACCTAGATGGGAGAGATTACCTGGTTAGGCAATATTCTCATATATGCGTTCGGGTTACAAATGGTCATTGAAGTCAAACTTTATTGTTGGACTTGAGCACGTATGTGACTTTATACATAAGGCAAGGTCTTAGACCAGAAGCCTTAAACTAGTGTGATCAAAGTCTTAGTCCAGGGTGGTCAAAGGCACAAACTAGTACGATCGAAGCAATCTGGTCGAAGCCATAAGCCAGTGTGGTCGAAGGCGTATACCAGAATGGTCGAACTAATCTGGCCGAATTGAGTGGTCGGATCTTAGTGGTCAAACTAAGTGGTCAGGATACTAGTCGAAACCATGTGGTTGAGACATAGTGGTCGAACCGTGTGATCGAAAGGGTGGTCGTATGGTCGAAAGGGTGGTGAGGCGTGTGGTCAAAAAGGGTGGTAAAAAAGGGTGGTCAAAAGATTAGTCGAACTATGGTCGTAGTCATAGCGAGCTATGTAGTTGTAGCGCTACAGTACTCGTAGATGCTACATGATACTCATAGATGCTACAATACTTGTAAGTACTTGAAGGTGCTGCAATACTCGCGGGTGCTACAGTACTCGTAGAGCTAGAATGTCGTGAGCGCTACAGTACTTGTAGCGCTACAGTACTCGTAGGCCACAGTACTCGGCGGTTGGAGGAAGTTCGACTAGGTGTAGTCG
Source organism: Ampelocalamus luodianensis (assembly GCA_036346255.1). Lineage (NCBI taxonomy): Eukaryota > Viridiplantae > Streptophyta > Magnoliopsida > Poales > Poaceae > Ampelocalamus > Ampelocalamus luodianensis. The sequence goes on along the minus strand of CM070632.1, from coordinate 17,859,973 downwards.
AAGGAGGTTCGACTACCTGCAGTCGAAGGAGGTTCGACATGTGCAGTCGAAGGAAGTTTGACTACATGTGAATACTACATGATCACGTGATCAGAAGATGGTTCGACTAGTGTAGTCGAAAGAGAGGTATGACTAGGTGTAGTCGTAGTTACGACTAGGGGTGGTCGTAAGAGATACGGCTAGTGCAGTCATGGTATGACTGGTGCAGTCGTGGAAGACATGACTATGCGTAGTCGAAGAAGGTTTACCTATATGTAGTCGAGGAAAATTCGACTACCTGATCAGAAAGAGGTTCGACTATGTGTAGTTGAAGAGGTACGACTACATGTAGTCGAAAAAAGGGGGGTATGACCCACTAGTTGGAAAGGGGACTACCAGGTCTAAAGAAGGATACGACTATTTGATGTGATCGCAAGAAGACTACGATAGCTCAACATGGTCATAGGAAGACTACAACTACTCAATGTGGTCGTAGGAAGGATACAAGAAGAATACAACTGCTTGTAGTCGGAGGGAATATGACTTGATGTAGTCGGAGGAGGTACGACTAGAAGTAGTTGAAGGAGTTATGACTACCTATAGTTGAAGGAGTTACGACTACCTGTAGTCGAAAAAGGGTTCGACTACCTGCAGTCGAAAAAGGGTTCGACTACCTGTAGTCGGAGGGGTCTAGTCGGAGGTGGTATGACTACATGTAGTTGAAAGAGTTTGGACTATGTGTGGTCGTAGAAGGCACGACTGAAAGCAATCGAAGGAGTTTCGACTACGGGGACGTAAAGGATCGACCATGTGTAGTCGAAGGAGTTTCAACTATGTGGTCATAGAAGGTTCGATTGTGCATAGTCGAATGAACTTTGACTACGTGGTCTTGGAGGATTCGACTGGGCGTAGTCGAAACAACTACATGGTCGAAAGAAAGAAGGATTCGATCACACAACAGTGGTTGAGAGAAATCAGACTTCGACTACTCAATAGTGGTCGAAATAAAGAAGAGAGGTTCGACTGCTCGACGCGGTCGAAAGAACCAGAAAAAGAACAAGGCAGCTAAAATGAGGGGAAGCATCTGGGCCACTAGGAACGTACCGGTATGGAGTTGAGGGGTTGAGCTAGCCGAAGTTGGGCTGGCGATGGGGACCACAACAACAAGCGAAGCTCTACTCGGCAGTGAGGACGCGAGGGAAAAGTAGTCTTCAACCCTAAGGATGCCTTCAGGGGAGTAGGTAGATGGTTCCGCGGAGATGACTTGGGATGTACCTCTCGGAGAGGTTGACTTGACTCCTTGGCTAACTTGGCCGGAGAGGAGGAAGAACAAGGTTGGCGGCGGTTCCTGTGAGCAAGGAGTGGAACCAATTGAGGGGAAAAGTCTCTCTCGCCATGAGAGATGAGCTGACTCAAACAAGGAAGAAGGGCCTTACTGATGGGGTCACTAGCGATGGTGGTGTTGCAGTGGCTCTTGGCCGAAGCGAGTGCTCGAACCTTACCTGGAGCGCAAGCTCGCTTGAGGAAGGAAGAAGTGGAACTAGCACTAGTGTGGTGGAGAAGGCAATGAAGGGTTCAGTGCTGTTATACAAAAAGCAATGGGTAGGAACGTCTGAGGGTCTGCGATGCATTCGGCAGGGTTCGAAAAGGGGTAGCTGGTAATTTCATCTGGGTCAGTGGTATAGTGCAGATGACATGATGGATTGAGCGACGACTATTAATGACTAATCGATAGCTTCCGCCAGCGCATCCGATCCTAGTCAAGATGTGGCGCCCAGCGATAAAGAGACACAGCTATCACGGTCTTGGTCAAAGGTGCAGTGCATCAAGTTTGACTAGCTCTTGGTCGAAGGAGCAGAGAGAGGGGCGGCACACGGCGCTCGGCTGGACAAGAAGGAAGGAAAGCACGGGAGCTAGTCGCGTCGGACCAGAACTAGACTAAACAGTACTAGCCAAAAAGAAAGTAGAAAGAAAGAAAGAGGGCTAGGAAGATTTGGGAAAAGGCAGAATACCCGAATTTTAGATTTGCTAAAATTAATATATTTGCTCAAAGGAATTCTGACACGATGACAAATAAAAATTTGACATCAATTAGATAATTCTAATTGGGCTTGTGCTAGCACAAGGGAAAATGTACTCAAACAACTCTCAAAAATGCAATCAAGAAGAGCAACACTAGCTATTACATAAAAAGTTTTAAAAATCTCATATTTTTGCATTTATGCATTTTTTGGATATTAAAATCCTATATGGTCGTATGTACTTCTATGACTACCTAGTGATTGTAAGATTTCTTACAACCACCTCATGATCGTAAGTCTTACTACGATCACTTCATGGTCGTAAACTTTACTACGACCACTCTATAGTCAACAAATCCTACAGACATATGGACTCAATCGACTGGGGGCGCTTATGCGCTGTGTTTAATACACACAGTAGTTAATATGTGCATTTATTCTCGGGATAACTGTATGTATTAAGCCTCTGTCTCTGACATAACTGCAAGGCAACATGGAAGGGTTAGTCTCTCACAATAACCATCACAAAATGTGCGCATTTCATCAAACGGTGAGACGTCTCTTGGTATGGGACAATTGCCAACCCTTCACACACTATATAAGGAGATAGGCAAGCAAAGGAACAACAACAACAGAGACACGATCAACAAACAGAAGTCATTAAGCCATAGTTCTAGTGATTTCTTCCCGTTGTAAAGCATAATCAATACAACAACACAAGAGTAGGGTTATTATTCTCTCAAAACAAGGCCTGAACCTATATAAAATCACTGTGTCTTTTTCTGTGTGGTTTAACTCAAGGAAAGTTCCCAGTATTCATTCGTAAGATCGATACTAAACCATCGATCATTGGTGTCGTCCGTGGTGATCCTCCAGTTTCTCCTTTCCTCTTCGACAAATTATCTTTATTTTTCAACTCTAATGCTTTCATGGCAAGAGAGTGGAATGAGGAGAATTGGTTTGATTTGGTAGACTACACATAACTTGACATATATGCCTGGAACATGTACGAGTAGAGCATCATTTCGTTCGATGGCAATGTCGTTTCGAGGGGTCTTTCACCAAACCCAAGAGATCACACCACAGGCAAGATTGGTGAGGGAGCTCTCTCCATCACGACATTACGCCCAGATGAGGACCAAACTCCTCAAAGGGAAAACGTCCATCCGACCAAGGTCAAGATTGCACCACGGCGAGAACAGAGCATGGCGAGGTTCTCCTCCAAATGTTCAAGGCCGTCTGAGGCCATCCGATCTAGCATAGCAAGTTCTAGAATCCATAATTTCGGGCCTCAACCAACACCTGATAACCATCAACCTTCGGTTACCCCCACGAGGTGCATTGTCGAGGCCGCTTCACCTGCGGATTTGACACATCCCCGTATGGTTCACCTTCAATTTGAGGCGGTTATAACCTAGAATTTCCCTTCCTGGAGGGGATTTGCTCCAAGTCGTGAGGCGTTGTCTTTCGACTACTCCTCGAGTCAGAAGGACTCGGACGCAAGTGGAGATAATAGCACCCAGGAGGTCTTTGTCCTCTCCTCAGATCCTAATCTCTCTCCAAGAAGAAGGGCTAGGGATGCTTCCGATGCACACTCACTTCGGGCTCTCGTGGTGATGGCAAGAACGCCTCCGGTGATGAACAGGATCTCCACCTTCATGAGCGTGGCCGAAATTCTAGAAATGATCGCTCTCCACTAAAGCATGCTCTAGCTGACAGATATGTTGATGATCTTGAAACCATTCGGAGAAGAAGAATTGCTACCCAGAGGACTTTACCTGGGCGCATCCAATACCAGTTAGAGGAAGCTCAAGAACTTCAATAAATTAATGACTTGATCGAAAACCCAACCCAAGAGCTTGGACAAGCACCAGGCTACGACCTCTTTGCTCAAGAGATCAGCACGAAGACTTTGGGACACGATGGTCAGGCTTGAGCGAACTTGACAACATCGTTCTAGTAGTCATACCGGGACAACTCCATCGAACACCAGTCATTCAGATGACTTTCCTCGTGGAGAACGACAAGACAAACGGTCTGATCGATCTCCTAACCATGACTCTAGTCGGAGAAGAGTCCCTCAAACAACTGGTGATCGACAAACGCTTAGGGGAGTGCTCATTCACCACTTCTTCCAAAAAATCTGCACCAGCAGATGGAATACAAGGAGTATTACCCTCGTAGGGATGAGATCTATGATAGGTCTGGTCCACTTACCACTGGGTATCGTCGAGTACGATCGCTTGGTGACGTCAACCCTCCTTTCCCGCAAAGAAGATGTTATGATATTATTACCAGATATCGGTCATTTTCCTAACCTTCGAGCAGTTCGCTGGCCACCAAGATTCCGATCAATGAACATGAAGAAGTTTGATGGGTCATAAAATCTCATCGAATTTATTCAAATCTATACCACCGTTGTTTGAGCAGTAGGAGGAGGAGAGCATGTCATGGCCAACTACCTTCCTACTGTGCTCGAAGGATCTACTCGATCGTGGCTGTTAAATCAGCCATAAGAGTCAATCTATTCATGGCAACACCTTTGTGACCTACTACTAGCCAATTTCCAAGGCACTTACAACCGCCCAGGAAAGGAGGATGATATGCACAGGATACGTCAAGATTCTTACGAGACCTTGTGATAATTTATCAGACGTTTTAGTCAGGTTCATAATACAATTCCTGAAGTTTCTAATTCCTATGTCATCAGAGCATTCAAGCAGGGAGTCCACAATCGGAGGATCACAAAGGATATCGCTCAAAATCCTCTGGCTACCGTCGTCGAGCTCTTTGAAATGGGCGACCGCTATGCAACTATTGCGGAAGCGGTCGAGTGGAATCACACGATTGATCGTGACAATAAGGATAGTCGAGGAGCGGGCGAAGGCAGCAACAAGAAAAATAAAAAGGCTGGAAAATCCAAGAGCAAAGCTAAAGACCAAAAGCTTCAAGTCAAAAGCTCTAAAAAGGTCTTAGTCGTGAGAAACGAAGAGCCTCAGAGCTCCAAACCATATCCCGACCGGGGCAAAGGTAAGGGCCCCAAACAGAGGAATGATAAGCCTAAGTGGTGTCCTTTCCACAAAAAGGAAGGACATGATCTTCACAATTACCGAGTTTTCCCGTGGAAACTCGAGGATTACTACACCAACAAAGGACTACTTCCTACACTTGAAGAGTTAGGGCAGACGAGTGGTCAAAAATAGTCGGATGATTATGAGGAGATGTCGTTTCACATCTATGGAGAATCTTTTTTTGACCCAATACAGTATAGAGAGCTCTACTGTGAAATTTATTAAAAGGAGAAAGTAAATACAGAGCCTAGGAGAAACAAAAAGAAATGAGGGAGAGGGGAAGAAAAAAGGAAAAAGAAGAAGGAAATAGAAAGAGGAAAGGAGATAGGAAAGCCAGCCCTCACACATAGAGCCGGCCAAGGTAGCCTGGACGGACAATCTACACCCAACAATTAGACATAAACTAGTTAACCCTTCGGAACCAACGGTTGCCTAGAGTACAAATTACAGCAAGTTGGATAGCCATGCAGAGAGCAAGTGCTTAGTGGACAGCTTGGCTCGGTGGATGAGCAGAGCTAGCTCTTGGGTAAAAGTAGCACGCCAAGTCGAGATGTTTGGAAGTTTGTTACTGAAGATCATGTTATTTCTAGTGATCCATATGGCCCAAGTAGCAAGAACAATGATTTCCATGAAAATGCTATTGTTGATTTTGCCTTTGAGATGAAATAACGCTTGATGAGCCATGGTGAGTGAAGACCTCTGTGGACAAACCAGGTCCCAACATTGTTGCGCAAATGGGCAATTCCAGAAAAGATGCTGAGATGTCTCTTCAGTTTGATGATCGCACAAGGTGCAGGAGAAGTCATCCAGTGGGTAGTTCTTTCGTCGCAGGAGGTTCCTGGTGTTGAGCCTATCTTTTAGTAGGAGCCAGAAGAAGATTTTATGTCGTCTTTGGCAAGTAGAAGACCATAACCACTTGTAGTAAGTTGATACTGGTTGCTGACCCATGAGCAATTGATAGGTTTTGACTGAAGAGTACCGCGGTGAGTTCCAGATGTAATGCCATGAATCCTCTTGAGCTATGAGGACCAGTTCTTGGGTGAGAAGTAGCACCTGCTAATATTGTTAGTGGGCTTGAGTCGTCAACGGAAGGTGAAAAAGGGACTGGAAATCCAACGCTTGTTTGATATCTGCCACTGAGTAGAGATCTGACTTGACAAAAGAAAAGAGTACAAGTTGCTGTAGACAAATGAAATTCCCATTCCAAAGATCCTTCCAGAAGTGCGCTGAACGGCCATTGCCTACCGTGCAAGAAGCTAGGCCCTTATATTGTGGTAGTAATTTGAGGACATCTCTCCACCAGAAGGAGCCTATTCTAGCATGAGCTGAGGGTAAAGAATTAAGGTAGTAAGCTTCCCAAATGATAGCTCAAAGCTATCAAACGTGAGGCAAATTCCATCGATCCTCCTCTTGTCAATAAAGTACCGAAATAGTCAGAAATCACCATCTCTTTTGAGAAAGGTGATTGACCGATCTCTTCTACTTGACTTGGTCATTTTTCGATCGTGGTTGAGCCCACCATCAACAACTGTCGAGTCAATCGTGTGCTAGTTGATAGTGGGAGTTCGCTGAATATACTCTTTACAAGTGCCCTAGATGAGATGCAAGTTCCTAGGAACAAAGATTAAGCCCGTATGATACTCATTTCATGGGATCATACTTGGGTCTTTGGCCAAACCCATTGGTCAGGTTTCTCTTCCTGTAATGTTTGGTTCACCAAATAATTTCAGGACAGAAAAAATATCTTTTGATGTGGTCGATTTTGACATGGCATACAATGCCATACAAGGTCAGCCAACTCTGATAAGATCCCTAATGGCTGCTCATTACGGTCATTAATGTCTTAAGATACCACGTCTCAAAGGATTAATCACAGTCCGCTATGATAAAAAAGATGATGCTTACATGCGATCACAAATCTCTCGAGTTGGTTGGCCAAATACCAACTCGAGAAGCAAGCAAGGGGCAACATTCGACCAAGCAGTCAAAACCTAAAATTACACCAAAACCGAACGACAAAGTCAAGGAAGTTCCACTGAATACAGTGGAACCTTCGAAGACCGTTTGCATCGGGGTCACTTCCATCCCTACATTGGAAGACACCCTCATCACCTTCCTCCGAGCAACCGTAGATGTCTTCATGTGGAAAGCATCCGACATGCCCGGTGTCCTTAGGGAGGTGATCGAGCACAGGCTACCTCACGACCTCACAAAAAACCCGTAAAATAAAAATTATGGAGATTCGCACCTGATCGACGAGATGCTATCAGATCTGAATTGGATAAGCTACTTAAAGCAGGCTTCATAAGAGAATTCGACCACCCAGTGTGGTTGGCTAACCATGTAATGGTTAGAAAGTCTAATTGTAAATGGCGTATGTGTGTAGAATTTACCGATCTTAATAAAACTTGTTCGAAAGATGATTTTCTCCTTCCTCGTATATATCAGTTGGTTGATTCTACTACTGATTATGAAATATTAAGTTTCTGGATGCATATTCTAGTTATCACCAAATATGTATGTGCTTAGATGATGAAGAAAAGACCGCATTTATTACACTATTTGGAATATTTTGCTATGTCAAAATGCCATTTGGTCTAAAAAAAATGATGGCGCTTCTTTTCAACGCTTGATGCAAAAGACCTTCCTTCCTCAACTAGGCCAAAATTTGGAAGTGCCTTAATCATATTTCTAACTTAAAAATGATAGTGCTTCTTTGCAATGTTTGATGATCTAGTTGTAAAAAGTATTAAGCACCTTAATCATATTTCCGACTTGCAAGAAACATTTGACAACATCAGAAAACACCATTTAAAACTCAATCCTGAGAAATGTGTATTCAGAGTCTCTTTAGGAAAGTTGCTTGGATTCCTTGTCTCTGTACGAGGAATCGAAGCAACCCCTAAAAAGATAAAAGCCATTGAACAAATGCACCCTCCGACCACAAAGAAAGAAGTCCAAAAACTCACAGCATGTATGGCGAATTTAAGTTGTTTTATCGCACGACTGGGAGAAAAAAAGACTTCATTTCTTTAAACTTGTAAGGAGATATGAGGGTTTCGAGTAGTCAGAGGAGGCAAACAAAGCCTTTGAGGATGTCAAAAAGTATCTTACGAGTGCTCCTATTCTGGTTTATCTGAAACCAGAAGAGACACTCCTAATATATCTAGCTGCTATGCTACAAGTAGTGAGCGCAGTACTAGTAGCAGAACGTGAAAACGTTCAATGACCAGTTTATTACGTTAGTGAAGTTTTACATGGGACTAAGGAGCGTTACCCTGAGGTCCAAAAACTTCTATATACCCTCCTCATGTCTTTGAGGAAACTGATGCACAATTTTCAGGCGCACAAGTTAATTGTGTCGTCTGAGTTTCCCTCAGGAGAGGTCCTCTAGAATGGGGAATGATGAGACAAGTTGGGTCCCGATCTTCCAATAGGATGATAACTTCGATTTGGAGAAGAACGACTTTGACGATGCAAGCTTCTAACCGATCACGACTAGAACACCAAGCACTCGCTAAACCATACTCGAGTTGTTATCAACCATGCCAACAATGCAGTTGACCTAAATACGAGGTTCAATTCCTGCGAGCAATCGAAAAACAAGCAAGAACAAGATACACAAGCAATCTAAAATTGCAAATAGAAAATATGAATTCACACGAGTTGAGGCCTGCAAATACCAGTTATTGGTCTAGTCGACACAAGAACACATGATAATGTTTTCACGGTGGAAAAACAATCTAAACAAGCCTAAAAACCTAAAAGAGGCTTGCACACAGTATATATTGAAGGAGAGGCAGCAACAAGAAGTGGAGTCAAACCCTAACTCTATCTCTTGGCGTTGTCTTGTTTTGACGATTTTGATGCACTCTGAATGAATTTGGATGTAGGGCTAGATCCATTGGAAAGGTCTCTTAGAATAATATTTCCAACAAGCCCAAGAACACCCGAATCGGCCTCCGTTTGTGGAAGTTATGGCACTTTTATCACGGGCCTATTGGGCTGAATCAGCGTCGGATTATTTTGGCGATTCCGAAGTGCACAAAAGGAGTTTGAGGATGGGGCTAGATCCGTTGGAAAGATGACGAGATAAGATTTTCATCATGTACTCATACACCTCAAACAAAGTAAGTATACGAATTCTATATACGTTTGAAGTCGGTGTTGTCTCCGGAGGCCGAATTGGATTCCAAACGTGTCTAGTTTGGAGTCTTGCTTGACTTAAACAAAAAGTGATGTGGTGAACCTGAGGAAAACTTGGGGAAGACGTCGACTTGGTATTGATGTGTGGGTCGGCATCCCTTTAGGTGGATCCCAACCATGAGCGCGTAGTGTTGATGCATTCCTCCTTGTATAACTGCACAAATATACATTTTCATCATTAGATAGCATCATATTCTCATTTAAAACAAATTGAAGCTGAAGGAACGAATTCACCTTTTATTCAATCTTGGGAGCTATGGTCGTATGCGTTTGTTGCATGGTCACATCATCCTCCCTTTCTTGACAAAAAAAAATCATCATCGGTTTTAACACATGTGTAGCCTCTTGTATTACATGATCTTGATCATAAATCTTGGTACATGACAAAGGACCTAACAAACTCTCATTATGTAATATCATAAGTTCTTTATCAAACAAAGTAAAACATTTTTGAAATGAGTGTACCTGATAGGAAGTATTCTCTCTGGATGGTGTTGGACCTATGTATTTATGTGTCTCGTTCGGCTCCCCTTCTTTAGAAAATAAGGTATTGGATTGTGACATGATATTGATGATCTCAATAAGAGGTAAATTATTTTCCAACGCAAATGGGGCAATGGTTGTGTATGGAAGTAGCCCACAACGCTCCCCTCCTTGAGAACTTTCCTATAGCTCACAAATAACACTAGATGAACTATAAATATTAAGGTTAGTGCCATTAGTTTCCTCTACATAGCAGTGTTCTTTCTCCAAAGTTGAACCTTGCAATTCTAAAGTTATGCAAATTCTATGAACCATGTAATTTCCCTTTACATCATGCTCACTTATTAGGTAAAATTTATAACAAAACAATGAAAGCGAATTAGGAATCTCTAATAACTTCTTCTCTAAACAACTTAGTTCACAAGGATGATCAATCTCAATATAACCTAAAGTTTTCGAAAAAGAAATCTCATCCAACTCATCGCTAGCATGGATCAATTGCACATTGACAAAATCAAAAGCATTTATTTCAACACATGGAGTTGGAATTAAAACAGGAGAATCAGGTTTAATTTCTGGTTGTGTCAAAGATTTATGCAAGGAATTAACACACAACTCATTCTCAACACTCAAATCAATGCGATCTGAATTCTGTACTTGAAATATGTGCATATCAGAATTGTTTTTCAACAATTTTTGCTCTAAAATAGCATGAACAGTGGACAATTATAGTTCTTCACAAGCATACTAACCTTGAGTGATGATATCACCATTATCTTTACCTTTTTGACTCTCCTCAAATGCTCTAAGTGCATCCATCTCCTCATCTTCCTTCTCAAGCAATGGAGTCGGTGGTTCAATCAGCTCATTCTCCCCTTTGGCATGGTTCTCAACTTCCGCAAGTTGTTAGTCATAGAAAAAGACACAAACACATATTTGTTCTCATGTTTTCTATCATCAAGTATTCTCAATTTCTCATCAATCTCACTTTCAACCTTATAGGCAAGTATAAACAATTGAAAGAGAAAATTATATTCTTTGTGAACAAGAAGGTCCTAAATTTCTTGATTAAGCTCACTTAAGAACATATTCTCTATAGCTTCAGCATGTTCCTCTAAGCCACAATGCAACAAATGAGTATTCAATTCATAATAGTATTCACTTACAGTTCCACTACCTTGTTTCAAACGTTACAATCTAGCTAGCAAATATTCAGCATAATATTTAGGAATGAAGTCACCTCTCAAAAGTTTTTTTAATGCATTCCAAGTTTGAGGCACTCTTCCATGTCTACCAAGAGACTTCCACCAAAGTATTGCATTATCAATAAAAACACTAGTGGTGGCTCTAATCTTTTACCTATCAAACCAATCATGATATTCAAATTCTTTATCTAATGCTGTCTCCTAGTCAACATAGGCATTAGGATCAAATTCACCAGCAAAGGATGGGAATGTGTACTTAAATTTATCTCGTTCAGGCATAGAAGATGAGTCAATGGTGTTGTTGATCTCACTAAACTTCCTCCTATGTGTTCTTGAACCTGTCATGGTTAATAGAAACAAGAAGATACACGAGAATTATGTAACTCCCTATCAACTATTAGGAGGTGGAGTTTCTCAAGTCACACATGCTCAAGCTCTTGCAAGTTCTTACCAATGCAAATAGGTGGTGCAACCGGTGGCTGGTTCGTGATAAACTTGAATAAAGTGATGAGTAGATTGATTGCAAGGGCCGGTTCGATGTGATCCGCTCGGTTAGTAGAAAGTGGAGCTTGGACAGGCTTAATATTAGGTAGCAAGGAGAATAATCAGTTAATTTTAGAAATTGCATAGAATTGAATTATAGTTTGTATCTAGCACTTAGCCTATGTTGCTTATCAACCAAGGATGGATGAAGGCTAAAACAAGTGTATAACAATGTATAGGAGTGGTAGACACATGATAATTCAATAGAATGCAATTTGGAGTGAATAGCACAAGTATTGACCTAGCACTGAAAACTTTGGTTTTTTTGTCCACTGGACAGTACGTTGGTATTTTGGTTGTAACTTTTTGTGAGATGCCTCTTTTTAATGATTATTTTTAAGTTTCCTGGCGGCAGTTTCTACAATTTTTATTTTGGGGCAACTTTCTGAATACCGACTGAAAAATTAGCACAAAAATCACAAGTGCAGACAATTTCATATTCAAATAGAAAACTGGGTCAACTTTCACCGCATATAACTTTTGACTGCCTTGCTAGATTGAAGTCAAATTTATAGTCAGATGGATAATGAATTTTTTATCTAATGGCAGTTGTTTCACTCCAAAAGCATCATGGAATCAAAAGTAATGGTGATTTTCATGGCGGCGGCAGAAAAGGGAGTCTTCTGGCCGAAAGTGGGAATTAGGGTTAGGGGGTGCTCCAGATGGATTTTAACATGGGAATTTTCTTTTGGAACTTATTTTTGGGTTTAGGACATGATGGATTGGGTAGGGTTTCAATATTATTATTATTATTGCATTTTATAGTACCAAAGATATGACCAGCAACTAAACTAAACTAAAATGGACACAAATCACAAATTCAATTTAGCAAACCAAAACTAACAAATTGAAAGGCACAATAGGGTTTGGACAACGGAGATTAATTATTTTTGAAGGGCAAATTTTCTGGACTATAGGTATTAAAAACCAAAACAAGTAATTAAACTAGGGATACAAGAATTCCTACCGATCATCTTTAGTTCTGATACCACCTGATGAGACAAGTTGGGTCCCGATCTTCCGATAGGATGATAACTTCGATTTGGAGGTGAACGACTTTGACGATGCAGGCTTCTAACCGATTATGACCAAAACACCAACCAATCGCTAAACCATACTCCGAGTCATTATCAACCGTGCCAAGAACGCGGTTGACCTGAACATGAGGTTCAATTCCTACGATCAATCGAAGAACAAGCAAGAACAAGATACACAAGCAATCTGGAATTGCAAATAGAAAATATGCATTCACACAAGTTGATGCCTGCAAATAGCAGTTATTGGTCTAGTCGACACAAAAACACACAATGATGACAAGCCTAAAAAACCTAAAAGAGGTGTGCACACAGTATATATTGAAGGAGAGGCGGCCACAAGAAGTGGAGTTGAACCATAACTCTATCTCTTGGTTCGCCATTTTGTTTCAATGATTCTGATGAGCCCCAAATGAATTTGGAAGTGGGGCTAGATCCATTGGAAAGGTCTTGGAATAATCTTTCCAACAAGCCCAAGAACACCCGAATCGGACTCCATTTGTCAAAAGTTATGGCCTTTTTAATGCAGGCTTGTTGGGTTGAATCAGCGCCGGATTATTTTGGCGATTCTGATGTGCACAAAAGGAATTTGGGGATGGAGCCTGATCCGTTGGAAATAAGATGAGATAAGATTTCCATCCTGTACTCATACACCTCAAACAGAGTCCGTATGCTAATTCTATACATGTTTGAAGTTGGTGTTGTTTCCGAATGCCGAATTGGATTTCAAAACGTGTCCAACTTGAACTCTTACTTGACTTGAACAAAAAGTGACATGGTGACCCTGAGAAAGAGTTGGGGAGGCGTTGACTTGGTCTTGATGTGCAGGTCGGCTTCCCTTTAGGTGGATCCCAACCACGAGCACGTAGTGTTGATGCATTCCTCCTTGTATAGCTGCATAAATATACATTTTTATCATTAGGTAGCATCATATTCTCATTTAAAATAAATTGAAGCTGAAGGAACGAATTCACCTTTTGTTCAATCTTGGGAGCTACGGTCGTATGCGTTTGTGGCATGATCACATCAGGAAAGCAGTGGGATGCATGGAAAAATGGTCAGTTGAACTTGAGGTGTTCGACCTCCATTTCATGTCCCGAATGAACCTGTTTAGGGATCCTAGTACGAATCCCATGACCAGTGGACAATGTACTTTGATAGGTCACTTACGCTAAGTAACTAGGGGGCTAGGGTGGTTCTGGTATCTCCTACAAGAGAAACATTAAAGTATGCTATTCAATTAAACTTTTCTGCTACTAACAATGTGGCAAAATATGAATGTTTATTGGCTGACATACGTGTGCGAAAGCTCTCTGGATTTGACGACTACTCATGAGATGAGACTCTCAACTAGTCATGAATCTCTCAGGATTTGACGACTACTCATGAGATGAGACTCTCAACTGGTCATGAATCAGTTGGAAAAGGTACCAATGCTCTAATACAACCATGCATTAGTTCTTATCGGAAGTCAGGAAGCTTGAAAAGGCATTTTTTTCAGTTTCAAGGTACAATATATCCCTCGAAATGAAAATTTCCTCGTTGACCAATTAGCTCGATTGGCTTCTTCCCGATCACAAGTACCACAAACAGTCTTCTTGGAACAGCTCCAAAAGTCGCCGCTGGTCGAAACATCAGAGACATATCCTATTGAGATAGCCTCTCTAGAATACGAGGATACCTGGATGAGTCCCATCTATGAGTATCTTTAGAAGGGCATAGTACCCAATGGCAATCTTGAGGCTAGTCGTTTATCCCGTAGGGCCAAAATGTATACTTTGGTTGAAGGAGTCCTCTACAAACAAGGTACTCAAGGGGTTTTCTTGCGATGCATATCGTAAAAAGAAGGATTGAATACACGGAAGCATATGTGGAACATATGCTTCTTACAGAACTCTGGTAAAAAAAGCCTTTCGACGAGAATTCTACAAGCCAACATCCCTCCATGATGCTAAAGAGCTTGTTAAGAAATGTGTACAATGCCAGTTTCATAGCAATTAAATACACCAATCGGCTCAAGCATTACAAACCATACCTCTTTCTTGGCCTTTTAAACCCTGGGGTCTCGATATTGTGGGACCATTTCCAAAAGCACCAGGGGATTTTGAGTTCCTTTTGTGACTATTGATACGTTCACGAAATGGATTGGAGCCGAACCTGTGACTGAGATAACAACGGAAGCAGCCAACAAATTTATGATGAAAAATGTGAGCACTCGATTTGGGGTTCCAAGTTGAATTATTACAGATAATGGTACACAATTTTCGAGCGCAAAATTTCAAGAATTTTGCAAAGAATTGGGTACCAAGCTATGTTATACTTTGTCGCCCATCCACAAAGCAATGGGGCAGTCGAAAGGGCAAATGGCCAAATTATGCAGGGAATTAAAACTCGAGTTTTTCACCAGCTTATAAAGCACTCAGGGGGCTTGGGTAAAAGAATTACCCTCAGTATTATGGTCAATTCGCATGACTGCTAGTCGGGCTACAAGCGAAACACCATTTTTCTTAGTTTTTAGTGATGAAGCCATACTTCCACTAGAGCTAAAGATTTGGTCGACAAGGGTCGAAAATTACAACGACTTCGGCCAAGAACAACTTTGAAATGATGACATCAACCTACTCAAAGAAAAGAGGAATCAAGCCTTAATCCATTCGGCAGTCTACCAACAAGCCCTACACAAATACTACGATCATAAGTTCCAGCCTCGTAGCCTTGCTGTAGGTGACTTGGTATTGAAATAGATTCAGTCCCAAACTAATTGGAACAAACTTCCCCTAAGTGGGAAGGTCCTTACACAATGGTCTAAGTCACATGGTCAGGCTCGGTACGACTAGCAATGGAAGATGGCAGAGTTCTTTCTAATTCAAGGAATATTGATCAGCTACGTAAGTTCTATGTGTAAACTCCTATTCTCTCAATAAAGTTTATGTTTTCTCCAATCTTTATTGTCTTAAAATTTTCATTGAGCAACGCTTCAATAATTTTTCGATCACTTTTTAAACACTTAGTTTTCTTTACACTGGTCGAAGGAGGGTAACATCACCTAGTCGAAGTCTTTTCTCTCTGCATGTGGTCCTGTCTACTAGAAGAAACTTTCTAGCATCGATCTATTCCTAACTTTAGCTGCCAATATAAAGAAACTAGGTTCAATAAAATATAGTCGAAATAATTCTAAAGCAAGCTCTTTTTAATCATTAACTTAGTTTGCTTCTTCATTTTATGAAGAATTTTCTAAGTGAGTTAAACTTTCATAGTTTGTTCGACTACTCTTAATATGCTCAATTTGATTAACCTGGTCGGAGGAAGTAACACCACCTAGTCGAAGTCTTTCCTCTCTACACATGGCCCTGCCCACTAGAAGGAACTTCCTAGCGTCGAGCTGTTTCTAACTTTTGCTACCAGTACAAAAACATTGAGTTCAATAAGAAAGGTCGAATGAATTTTTAAGCGCACTCTTTTTCCACTATTTAATTAGTTTATATAATTAAACTAAGCAAATAGTCAGGGGCTAAGATAAAGTTATAAATATAACTTCAATTCTTAGTCTTCAAATTCAATTCTCATTTCTATTTTTGTCTTATGAGTTACTGACTACTCGAAAAGATAATTTGCAGGAAAATAAAGATTTATATTCAAAAGCAAGAATTTTTTTTACAATGTAGATCCTATTACAAACTACTTTGATGAAGAAGATCCAATCTACATCTCCTCAACGACCTTCTTGTCGACTAGCCGCACCTCTTCAATTAGTTGTGCTGTTTCCGCTTCAGGGTAGTCGAAGTCAGCTTCAACAGGCTGAAGACTAAGACTACGATCATGAGCCTTAAGTTTTGCCAGAGCAAAACATACCGCACTTTCGACTGCCTGTCTTATCGAGTCGGCTTGGTTGGTCTTTAGAGTCATTATTCCTAGAGAGTTCCAACTTGCTATCCAATAGTGCTCGTATGTCTGGCCACGGTGTCTTCAAGAGGAGTGACCTCGTTAGCACCGAGTAAACCGAGCACATTGTTAAGGAGAAAAATATTGTCTTGAAGGTTGATCTTCATAGCCTTCATTTCCTCCTGACTGCGAGTCAAAGTTTCCTGAAGTCATTTTGTTTCAACCGCTTGCTCTAAAAATATAGCACGGCCAGTTAGAAAAATACTTCTTAAAGACTAGTAAATAAAATTGGTCGTAGATAAAGGAGAGAAATGTTATCTTGAAGGTTGATCTTCGTAGCCTTCATTTCCTCCTGACTGTGAGTTGAAGTTTTCTGAAGCCATTTTATTTTGACTGCTTGCTCTAAAAATAGAGCACGGTCAGTTAGAAAAACATTTCTTAAAGACTAGTAAATAAAACTGGTCGTAGGTAAATAATTCTTACCTACTAATCAAGGGTCAAGCTTCTTAACTTCGTCATCATAGGAGGCAACATCTTTTGCGAGTGCTCCTCCCATGCCTTTATGCTCTTCTCTTTTTCTTTGGAGATACAGTAAGCTCGTTGATCACCAAGGTCTTCGAATCAACCTCGATTTGTAGCTTGCCCATATTGACCTCTTTTTCTAAAGAAGAAAAGGAGTTGGAGAAACAAATTAAAGTAGTCGAAATGAACAATATCTAGTGAAATACTAACTATTTATTTTATTCTACAGCTCAAAAGCTATAGAATTTGCCTCCTGAAAGTTCTTCCATAGGTCTTCTTTTTCATGTTTTAACCTTTGTGCCTTGGTTTTTTGCATAGTCGATTGCATCGGCCAAGGATCTTTCATCGCTTTTAGACCTACAAAGGTTAAAGTAGACATGAGTACTAAATGAGTGGTCGAAACAAAAAAAGACTACTCGTACAAGTAACTTACCATCTCACTGCTTGTTCGCAGAGTTCAGCCTTTTGCTTTCTCAGCAGCACCAGTTGCCTGTGGTATTCACCAACAGTAGAAACTTGCTCAAGAGCTCTCTGAACAAAGAAATACCATGAGAAAAAAAACATAAATATATAAATATTTGGTATCGAGTGCTTCCATTGATGGCTGACCGAGCAAAATGGGCATACACCATCTTGGAGTCCCCCAATTCATAGAGCTTGTCGACTTTGTCCCACCATATTCTTTGAAGACTCTCATTGTCAAAGATATGTCCCCTATTTGGAATATTCTTATGGTGTGGGACTCGGTCACGAGACCTAAACAAAGAGGACCCAACAGTCGGTGGTCCAAAGAATTTGGGGAAGAGGTCGAAAGAGTTTTCTTCTTCTTCGTTATTAATAGAAGATGCAACTCCACCTTGAGAGCTTCCTGCACGATGGTTAAAGCTTCTGCTCTAGCTTGACCAGCTGCTCCTGGCGATCGTAGGACCAAGTCCCTTGTTTTATTATTGATATTCTCAACAATCGACTCGATCGAGAACGTCCAGATCTTCCACTGTCTTCACCTCCTCCTCCACAACCTCAGTGGTTGTGGCTTGGTCGGCGGCAGTAACCTCCTCCATCACCACATCGGGATAGTGGTCTAATCTTTGATCACCTCCACCATTGTCTCTACGATCGCATGAGAAACTAATACTGCCATGGCTTTAGACAAAACAACGGCAGGCCTCTCAACAAAACATCCCAGGAGGCTAAAGAAGCAGGACTAATACAAAAAAGGGAAGACATGTCAAACTGTAGAATTAAAAGGTAAATACATTTTTATTTTTAATTTTACATACCTTGACTTCCTGGATACATCTTGAATCCAGAAGAAACCTTCCATAAGCGAGACTTCTTCTTCTCTTTTTGGTCGCCTCAATTTTTGTGATACCTTCAGCCTCTAGAAGGCTTCTAGTGTCATGAGCTTGAGAGGCCAGGACTTCCTCGACCACATCTGGTCGAGTATCTTGATGAAGAGTTGGGACCTCTACCACCACATCTGTTCGTAGGTCTTGAGCGAGAGCTAGAGCTACCTGAGCTACCTGCCCCTCTTGATGGTTAGAACCAGCTTCAACCACCTGAGGGACAGTGCTCGCCTCGACCATAGGCTTGAAAAGGTAACCTTCACAAAAGACAAAACTTTTTTAGTGCTCCTTTTCTATTTGCTTGATAAAGCCGTGAGAAGAAGAAACTAAAAATGTTTTTTTGTCATAATATAAGGGTATCTTGGTCTTGAGGGGCTTTATGCTTAATGTAATACCCAGTATATCGATAAGAGAGAAACTTGTTCGGAAGAGGAAAATTAAATTAAATTCAGGGATTCTATTGGAAATTGGGAACTTGGGCCTCTAGCCCAAGCTAAGGGCTATCTTTGGCTGGCCATGAAGTGGGGTCATTAAGGGGGGAGGCGCCCCTAAGGCCCATGGCCCAAGCCGCCCCCTTTTCCCCCAAAACCCTAGACAACCACCCTTGTTACTGTAGCACAGTACTATAGCGCCGCCATTACTGCATCACGGTTACTGTAGCATGCCCTCTCTACTCCGGTGCTTCTCTATTGTTGCCGACCAAACGAAGGAGGAAGAAGCTCTTTGCGCTGCCGGCCATGGTAGAGGAGAAGAGGAAGAGGAAGGAGATCTTCTTCATCAGCTTTGATCAGCGATTCCTGGTGTTTCTTCAAGGGTAACGATGGATTCTCCTTGCTGTTCGAGTTGTATTAGATGCGAATTCGATTAGTTTGGTTGGATAGTTTTGCTGCTGCTAGTAGTTCGGTTCTGTCCAGTAGATTGCACGGCCATTTTCGGGTTCTTAGATGCCGAATTTGAGATGTCCATCTCCTACCGATATGTAGGATTTGTTCTTAGCTTTTAGTAACCGCCAAGATCACTCAATTCCAACTTACGGTTCAAACGTTATGATAGTTTTCGTCACTGCTGTCCAGAATCCTCACGAGAATGAACTGTCAAGTTGTCTATTAAAATATGAATATGATAATAGAAAATTCAGGGCTTTCACCCAACTAGTTTATTGTAGGCCTTGGTCTTAGCGTTCAATATTGATAAAGAACGCTAAATTTGGTTTAACCAATTAGAAGTTATGGCATTTATCGTGCTGCTACCTAGAATTGTCGGTAGTTCTGACAGAAGGTGTTCATCGGTTTTTTGGAGTTAGATACATACAGAATTCAGGATTTTAACCAACTAGGTTGTTGTAGGTAATTTCGTTGCCTTTCAAACAAGCCTGCATTTACATTTTTACGAATTTCAGAGAAAAAGTTATGTCACTTTTAATACTACTGTCTGTTATGGCTTCCTGCTAGAATGTAGTTCAATTTGAGTAAAATAAATAATTAAACGTTGGGGTTTTGGGGTATGGGTTAGGAGCGTTGTGAGTAGTGTCTTGATGTTGTGGTTATTACTAAGTAATTTAATGGTGTAGGAGGTGAGACTCCGAGGTTAGCGACATCGTCTTTGCCTCCTAACGCATCGCAACGCTAAAAGCAAGTACATTGACTTTCGTATGATTTGTGAATACTGAATGCTTGATGTTAGTATTATTTGATACGTGAAAAGCTTCAATATTTATGTTCCTTTCATATGTGAAATTCACGTGTTTGGAGATAATGTTAGCCATTATTCGTAAGTTCATTCATGCATCCATTTTTATGTTCTGTCCACGGGAGTGGAGTTTAAAGTCTCATCAATTCCAGTATGGGCATGTGAGACCCACCATTCCAATGTGGGCAGTTTTGGACACCCGTATGAAACGTTCTTCATACGGGATTTGGATCCCCGTATTTCGTTAAATATGGGCTTAAGTGAACACCGACGGGTGTGTCACTACCTATACCGGTATAAGCAGAAGTGCAGTCCATTCATTTCATTATATCCATTCATTACATTCATTCAGATAAACAATCGGTGTTATGTTCCTATTCTTCAATGTTGTTGGCTTGTTCTTATTTGTTGTACGTCCAATTATTCACTGTACTTGCTGAGTCTCGAACTCACTCTTGTTTTGTTTGTTTATTTTAGGTGACCATTGATGATGACTCTATTGGGAGGGAGTGGACACGTACTATTCATTCATTTCACCATATCCCAGTTTCATTAATTAGACTTGGTTCTGTCTTTCATTCGTTTAGTGATGAATTGTAATAAACAAAGTTAAATATGGTTGATGACTTCCTCTAAGTTGTGGTTGGTTATTTCTGCTCATGATACTTGGTCATCCCCTTTGATATTACTATTTGGATTCAGATTATTTTCCTGCCATTGTTCTATTAAATGTTGATCTCTTTATGTCATTATATGAGATATGGTTTAAATTCTTTCGCATTATGGTTGTATGTTAGATTATTTAGGTAACATTTTGGCTTCCGAATAGCCAGGGTGTTACAGTTGGTATCAGAGCGAGCTTTAGGTCCGTGGTAATTAAGTTATTAAAATGACACACTGTGCACAGCAGGTGGGGTTTGGGTAATTCATTGCATCAGCATTTCTAGTGATGCGTTTCATTATGCTGTACTGCATCGAATTGTTTTTGTACTATCTTTCTTGTTGTCAATCCATGATAAGATGGGATATCCTATATCTATGAATTTATTCTATGATTGTCATGAGATGATCCTAGGTATTCATAATTGATTATAACAGTCATGCGTGTTGGTAATGGACGTTGAGAAGTTAAGGTCATGGTTGTTGTCCTGGGTTTCGCCATGCAACACCACCGTTCGTGGTAGGAGAATAGTGAAGTACCTACCCCCAATCCAAAGTTATGTGTTGAGAATGAACTCTTTGATAAAGTTGTTGTCTTCCTTGAGCTTGCATTTGGTTTCCTGGTGGTAGTCCCTTGCGGTTGATGAGCTTCTTTTGAATGGTGGTTTTTAATGCAGTAGGCAAGCTCTATTTGGTCTCTATTTGTTCTTTCGACTAGTGCGATATTTCTACTACTTATGAACGTAGTTAATTTGCAAGACTAATCTTTTCATGGAAGTTCTATTTTATCCTTTGTTGGAAATTATAACTCAACTGTCCGCTTGGAATTTCGGGCAGTGGGAGATTTCTTTTGCATGTTTTTTTTAAGTGGGTGCATTGACCTTGCGTATCTCTTTTGGGTTAATTTGAGAGCTAAAATTTTATGTCTATCTTATGAGAAAGAGTATGTCAAACCCTTTAGTGATGTATTATCATACTTACCTAAGAAGTTTTAATTAAAGGAATTATTCGGTATGGTAGGAGTTATCTTTGCCTTGGTAAATATTCACCTTGAATCTGTTTTCTATTTGGATACCTGAAGAATTTATACAAATGCTAGATTCACCTGTTTTTGCCTGGCTAAATTGTTGTTTTAGGTATGAAGAAAAGGATAAGGGTTGTTGTATTGACTTACAAAACATTATCCTATAATTATTCCATTGCTAAAGTTTAAAGCTATTTCATTCCAATTTCTGAGCAAAGGTAGGATTATGAATGCTTCCATGGTTAGATAATCATCGGTTGTTAGTATTAATGGTTAGAGTGCGATTAGTGTGTGCTATACTGACATTGAGCGTCAGCAAGGGGTAAATGAGCTTGTTAACAAGAGGTTTGTTTCAACTTTGCGGCATTCGCACTAGGTTTATTTTCCAGAATAAGTTGTTATTACAATCCTGTTTGACACTGGAGATTTCTATGACACGATTTGTCATGTTTCCTTTAGAAGATTTATTGATGTGATAATAAGGTAAATTGATGTTTGCCAGGGATGTATGTTATTGATCTTAATAAAATGTTCAGTAATGTGAGGATAATGTTGATTCTGTTAAAGAAAAAGAAATTGGATCGCCTTTCGTGATATTTCTCAAATGATCAAATTTCAAGTTTTGTGTTCTTGATCTTTAGGGGGTTCAAGCTTTATGTGGTAAACAAGGTTTGTCGAGTAAAGTGATATGTTGCAAAGTTATAATGGTTCTTCAGTGATACAAGTGCTTTGATCTTGAATGCTTGATTGTTCTTATCTGTTAAGGTTTGATATTCTCTTCTGGTGAGGTCTATGCTTGCAACTGTGGACTCCACTTATGTTCTATGAGTTCATTACTTAATTGGTTTTTCCCTTGGTCCTATGTTCATTGCGAGTGGTAAATATTTTTCTAGTTGGTGAAAATCGTTTCCATTTGCCTCTTCTTTTGAGAAAGAATCAACTCATTCTTTTCACATGGGTCTTTCGAAGTGTTTTCTAATGGTTGTTGTGAAATTGATGTTAATACTTGTAGTAATTTGATCGCCTTTGGTGATATTCGTTCAGATGAGAATATTTCAAGTTTGGTTTTCGTGATATTTTGGAGCTCATGAATCATCTGGTAGCTGAAATTATTTTAAATAAATTGAGGTATTGGATTGTCCTGTTGCTTTTTAAGAGATTCGTGTGATTTAATCTTAAAGGCTCTTTGGTCTGAGTTGGCAATATGAGGTTGCAATCAAAGAAATTATGTTGGTTCCTTTAAGAGGAGAATAATCTGCTTGCTTTTCGCGAAATCCCGTAATTGAAAATGTTTCGAGTTTGGTGGCTAAGATCATTTGGATCTCATTTTTCTTGTGTAGTTGAATTGTTTCGAGCAAATATGACGTGTTGAAGAATTGTATTTGGTTTTTAATTAGTTCTTGTGGTTTGGATTAAAATACCTTATCTTGTTCGTTGTGGCAAAGTATAAGTTTGGCAACGGTTGGTGGTGGATAAGAAATTGTAATGGTGAGATTTTGCTACCAAGCCATTGGAGGAGTAGAAGATGAATTGGTTTTGATCTGTACCTCTTGGAGAAAATTTGATTCGCATGGAATGTTTGGTTTCAAAGTAAATCTAAATAGTGTTACGACTGAGTAGAGCCTATGGTATAGTGAAATTACAGAACTTCAGTTCATGTTGAAAGGTTGGGGGTTATCGAAGGTATGGAAATCTTGATTAATTTTATAGAGTAACGCAATTGGATAGTATTGCAAGATTGTGTGGGTGACTTCTGATGATGTCCATGAGTGAGTACATTAGAATTGTGGGGATGTTAGAGATTTAATCCGATGATCTCACTATCTAGTATAGGAGGAAATTGTTGTAGAGGTCTTGGAGGTTAAATCTGGGCTTTGCATTTTTATGCTAGACCCTTGGTCACACAATGATTGTGTGTAGAGAAAGTAGAATCATAGCATTTCCTGAGTAGTGGAATGATCATTGATAGAACCCTTCTGATGTGGTACATGAGTGTGTGTACTGAGGATTTTGAGTTGTTGTTCTTGAAAATTGGAGGTAAGGTGATTACATGGACCTATTTTTGTGGTGCTTTGGGTGCTTTTTATCAAATTAATTTCGTCAGTAGAATGAGTTGCCTAGAGTATTTGATGGATTCAATAGAGCCTCTCATTACATCCATTCATTCCATTCATTCAGATAAACAATCGGTGTTATGTTCCTATTCTTCAATGTTGTTGGCTTGTTCTTATTTGTTGTACGTCCAATTATTCACTGTACTTGCTGAGTCTCGAACTCACTCTTGTTTTGTTTGTTTATTTTAGGTGACCATTGATGATGACTCTATTGGGAGGGAGTGGACACGTACTATTCATTCATTTCACCATATCCCAGTTTCATTAATTAGACTTGGTTCTGTCTTTCATTCGTTTAGTGATGAATTGTAATAAACAAAGTTAAATATGGTTGATGACTTCCTCTAAGTTGTGGTTGGTTATTTCTGCTCATGATACTTGGTCATCCCCTTTGATATTACTATTTGGATTCCGATTATTTTCCTGCCATTGTTCTATTAAATGTTGATCTCTTTATGTCATTAGATGAGATATGGTTTAAATTCTTTCGCATTATGATTGTATGTTAGATTCTTTAGGTAACATTTTGGCTTCCGAATAGCCAGGGTGTTACACTTAAGTCCTTCAACCATGCCCCTTTTCTCTGCAGCGATCACGTCTGCAAAGAACTGCCTGATGGGGGTGGTCGAAGGAACGGTGGAACTTGAACTTCCATCCTTCTTCTTATCGGCAACCTTCAATTTGACCTCTTGGTCATCTTGGTTAGACACATCACACAACAGTTTAATACAAGTTCATATCCGCAAGAGTCACAATGGGATTTTCAAAATCAAAATTTCATCATCATTATAACTCGAAGCCAATTCTAAGATTTCATTATCCATAAAAGTAATACAAGAATCCATCTCCGAAATTACAATATGAGTTTAAAAGTAATAAAACAACATTGTTACATTCTCAATTAGGTTACAAGAATTCATTGCAAGTAAAAGTGAAATATCAAACAAGCACATAATTAATTACACAAGATTAAATAAAAGTTATACATTACAAAAGAATAAAATAATAAAATTCGTGCATGCATGTCGCCGAAGCCTATCCTTGTCCATTTTTTGCCAACCAGTCTGAACCCAATCCTCAGCCAAATCTGAACTTTTGCCACATTTCCATCGTCCACCAAACAACCAAAAGACAAGTGGCAGACCTTATGCAATAAAATAAAGTTAGAGTAAAGAAGATTGCCTTCAGATTTTGGGAAGATCACTGAGGTTCCCAGACCAACCTAGGTTAGTCAGCACTGTCTCACTTCCAGTGGGTTTCATCACCCAGCGTTTATTAGAATCTGACACCCACGTATACCGACTTACCTGAACCGCGAAAAATCCGATAATTTCAGTACCGCGTATCATCCCCAGACAGACGGGCAGACTGAAAGAGTGAATCAAATATTGGAGGATATGCTGAGAGCTTGTGCTCTAGCTAATTCTAACCGTTGGGATAAAAGTTTACCATATGCATAATTCTCGTATAACAACAGTTATCAAGCTAGTCTGCAGATGTCACCATTTGAAGCTTTGTATGGTCGTACCTGCAGAACCCCGTTGAATTGGTCAGAAACAGCCGAACATTTGGTATTCGGTCCAGACATCATTCAAGAAGCAGAAGAGCAAGTGGCCATGATCAGGGAGAGATTGAAGATAGCTCAGTCCAGGCAGAAGAGCTATGCTGATAATCGTCGTCGTGATCTCAGCTTTGAACCCGAGGATTTCGTTTATCTTCGAGTTACTCCGCTCAGAGGTGTAAAAAAGTTTCATGCCAAAGGGAAGCTCGCCCCTAGGTATGTTGGTCCGTTCAAGATTTTGGAGCGCCGTGGAGAAGTTGCTTATCAGTTGGAGCTATCGCAGTCGTTAGCAGGAGTACACGATGTCTTTCATGTCTCACAGTTGAAGAAGTGTCTTCGTGTACCAGAAGAGCAAGCCCCGCTGGAGTCGATTGACTTGAAGGAAGACCTCACCTACAAGGAGCAGCCAGTCAAGATTTTGGATGTCACCGAGCGTCACACAAGAAGCAAGACTGTTCGGTTCTGTAAGGTCCAATGGAGCAACCACTCAGAAGGAGAAGCAACGTGGGAACGTGAAGAAGAGCTGAAAGCCGAGTTCCCTAACCTTTTCTCTAGCTAGCCTGAATCTCGGGGTCAAGATTCCTTTAAGGGGGGAGGTTTGTAATATCCAAATTTTCTGAGTTTAAAAATCTTTTAAATAGTTAGTAGGGAGAAAATTCACCAATTGGATTTATTTCAATTTAATTTAAAAGCTTAATATTGGACTTTACAATCAAAAACATTTAATGTGAATAATCCCAACATGAACAATAGTCAAAACTATTTTATTTGGGTTCTATGTGCTCAGATATATTTTCTAGATTTTTCTAGAATTTTTTTGAGTTCATTTGCTATTTTTATTTGCTTATTTGAATTTTTGGTATTTTCAAAAATAGAAAAGCTAATGAAAATCTCATAAAATCCTTCGGGTCGAATCTCTCTGGCCCAACCCCTTTTTCCCGCGCAGCAGCTCGCCTTCCCCGGCCCAAAACCTCGCGGCAGCCCACCTCCGCCTCTTCCCGCGCGCGCATGTCGGCCCCACCCGTCAGCCGTGCCGTCAGCCACGCAGGTTTTCTCGAGCCGTCGTTGCTGACATGTGGGTCCCTTTTCGCCACGTCTTCGTCGTCTTCATCGCAGACTCCTCAGTCCGTGTCCGAACCGCGCGGTGCCGCCGTGCCGTTCGCGGATTCCTCGCTTCCGAGCCCTATTTAAAGTCGTGATCACGTCACGAGGTTCGCCCCAACCCTAGCCGCCTTTTCACTGAAGTCGCCACCCCTGGAGCACCGCCTTTTCGCCGAGATTGGAACTCGAACCCTAGCGCCGCCGAGGAGCTCTTCGCCAGATTGCGTCGCCGTCGGTGAGCCCTGGTCACCATCAAGCCCAGCCTCGAGTTCGCCGCATCACGGCCTACATGATGCGTGCGTTATCTTCATCGGAGGGACCCTGGTTCGCCGTCACTTCCTCAAGCCGTGCCGCTCCGCCACTTACCTCGCCGCCGCCGCCGTTGTGGGCATCGCCGATGAGATCTAACAGCGTCACCACCTTCGTCGTGTTGCGCCGGTCCAGATGCGCATCTTCGTCGTCGCCTAATCGTCGTCGTTCGCTAAAACCGAAGGTCGCCGGAGCCTTGTCGACGTTTAGTCGACGTGGCGGTCCGCGTCAGCCGCCACCTCATCTAGCCACCTCAGCCCGCCGTCTACGTGTCATCTTCGTGGCACCCGTGTCAGCCGCCAGTCAGCACCCGTGTGCCACCTCGTAACCCTAACCCTAGATCCATCTCGCGTGGATCTGTTCCACGGTGCACCGAGCCACTGACTCGTGGGCCCCACGTGTCAGTTGACTACTCCATGGACTAATGCACCCGTACGCCACGAGCCCATCTTCGTGGACCCGGTCCATGGACCGAGCGCCCACATGTCTTTCTCGGTAGCCTTTTCCGGATTTGTTTTAATTCGGGAATTCTGAGGGCTGACATCATGCTTGCGCAATAATCCGATTTTTCTGTTAAGAAATAATTCAGAAATTACAGTAAATCCAAAATTAGGGTTTCTTTTAGATTTAAACTTCCAGAGCTCATAACTTTTGCATCCGAACTCCGATTGAGCTCATTCAAATTCCAAGATTTATCTAAATTCGAGCTCTATTTATCTGAGATTTTTATTTACTTTTTGGAGTTTATTTTGCCTCTGTTATTTATTTGTTTTGTTTATTTATTTCGTTTGCGAGTAGACGTCGATACTTCGGGGAATTTTGGAGAAGAAGGAGCACCTCAAGACCAAGACCAGTACCTAGACCTTTTCCAAGGCAAGTCATACCTTTGATCATCTTGAACCCAGTTTTTAAATTACTTTGTTTCAAAGTATTGCATCCTACTTTAATTATGTATTTAAATGCTTTTGGGTATAGTTATTATCCAATTTGTTATCACACCTTGGCTGTGTATGTCATATTTCCTTATTACCCTAGATTGGTTTATTAGTTGGTAATATTGTAGCACCAACGTGGGTTGGTTAGATGCGAGTACAATTGCTTAGCCATGCTACGAGTCTCACATCTCATGTAAGTTGCAAATATTAAATCTGACTAAGTGACTATGAAACTTTGTGTAAAACTGTGTGCTATGTGTTATTACTTCGTGATAGCATGTGTTGCACTAAAACCAACTGGGGGTAAAGAATTTGGACTGAGGCAAGTAGTGGATACTGTGTGATATGGTGGACTGTGTGAATGGGAATGATAATCTTTGTGACTTAGTTAGAAAATGGAAGTCTTGCCTTGGTCAATTAAAGACTTAACTTTGTGCGCCATTGAACTGAGTCTTACTGTACGACCACATGCCTGATGGGACGGGCCTAACATAGTAGGTTATGGATTCTCAGCATTGATGTTCAGGTGGATAGGTTAGGCTGTGTGACAGGGTGGAGGTGTGACTATCTGGTAGTTGCATCGCGAGACGATTCGTCGCATCCCTGTCCAGCGGTGTGTGTCGGACTAGCATTCTTTGTGAGCTGGTCTGGCGGGAAAGCACATTGGGAATATCAATGTTTGAGATGAAGTTTATGAACTGTTTTGTTACCATTGGTGCTAGCTACACTAGTTGTATCTTGTGGGTAAAGTGTACAAATTCTGCAGAGTGTAAAATCAATCTGTTCGAATAGCCGCATTCGCGGTCATGGACATGCTCGGGGATTTCACACGAGGGGTAGTTTTCATAAAATGTTGGGATGAGAGCTATGTGATCTAAGTCATGTGGCTATGTGAAATAATCTGTTTAGCTTTGTGTCTTTGTGAAAACAAATGTTAAATTAATATTGTCTATTTGTTTTGAATTATGCTTTCAATCTATTACTTGTATTCAATTGCAAATATTGCTTTTATGCAAAAGAACCACAGAAGCCTTTTCTTTTGGAATAAGCCTGCATCTATAAATTGCATTTTGTGGTATGATTTGCGAGTACGGTTGTGTACTCACGCTTGTTGTAAAACTTGCGTCCAAACCTACAGAAGAAGAGGAGTCTACGCCTGCTTTCGAGGAGGAGTTCGTCGAAGGTTGCTGATCGTTAATGTCTAGATCCCAGTTGGTTGCCTGTGGTGAATTGATGGGATCTACGCTGAAGTTACTTCTGTTCCGCTGCTGTTTTATTCTCGGTTAGCCCTGCGTGGATTAATAAGTGTAAATCCGACCATAAGATCAAAACCCTTATTTGTTATTCAAACTAATCGTTTACTTTATTTATCGCTTGTGTGGATCGATATTCACCTGTGTTGACACTGTGTGCACTAGCGTGATCCTGGACTAGTGCATTATACACAGAGGGTTTCAGAATCGTAATTTTGGGTCCCGACAGTAGCCCACATCATTCATCCATTTCCATCACAGAGAAAGGGAGGACGGGGTAGAGAGGAAGTAGAGTAGTAGTACCTTAGTAGACCGCACCGGCGGCAACAGCACCACCGCCGTAGCTAAGCCAAGATAGCCCACATCCAGCACGTTCCTCATGCATGAGCAAGTATTAACCCACCTCCAGTACAATCAACCTTGCATGAATACCAGGTAGCCCACCTCCATCATTCACATGCATGAGCACAAGACAAACCACATCAGTAAGTGAATCAAGAACAAACCCAAAAACCAAAATGATTGAAAATGGGAAAATCAAAGACAAGGAGGGAACCACATTAGGCCACACCCCCACAACCAGCAGCCTAAGTGACTAGAACTAGGTCGAGCGGTAGGGGGCAGGCTCAAAGTAGTAGGCACGCGGGAGGGCCGAGCCTCAGTGCGTGGGCCAAGCCGCACAGCAGGGGCACGGGCCGAGCGCGGGCCAAGGCACGGTGTGGGCCAGACCACGGCGCAAGGGCGAGCCGACGGCGGCGTAGGGAGCAAGGCCGGAGGAGAGCCAGGAGGAGGCGCCAAGGAAGAATCACGAAGTGCTCCATCACCCAAAGCAAAGAACAAGAATGGGGAAGAAATAGAATGGGGAATGGGGAAGATGAATGGCAGTCTAGGATTCATATCCTCTGACATTTTGTTGTAATGTCACCGTGACATTAGGTGAATCTTATCCATTCATTTAACAAACGAATGCACCAGATTAGTTGGTGATTAGTTGGTTTTAAAAAGTGCTACAATATTTTTGGGAGCTAGTGTCGACCTCATCTTGTTCCTTCGTTTTTTTCATCGGATGGTGTAAATCACCTAATGTCACGGTAACATTACAACACAATGTTAGAGGATATGAATCTGGCAATCTAGGGCTGTTCGGCCGAATGAGTGGATAAGGGAGAGAGAAAAGGGAGAGGAATAAAGAAAAAGGGGGTTAGGTAAGAAAGAAAATTAAGGAAAGGGAGAAAATTTAAGAAAAGAGTAGAATGGTAATTTTCTAAGGAGGAGGAGTAGCAATAAATTTATCAGTAGAAGTGAACACCAATATTAATAGGTGTCGGCACTATGTAGTTGTTGGGCAAATAAATTTGTGAACAACGTGATAATAAATAGCCGCAGCCCGACCAGTAGAAAATAAAAGTGAAAAAATGTGTAAAATTAAATAATTAATCTAATGCCTTAGAAAAAATTTAAGTAAGATGGAATAATTAAATTAAGCAACACCAGTGTAAAATCAATTAGATATTTATTTGCATGCATAAATAGACCTAGTCGTATGCAGTACGTGTAGTATTTTGTTGTTGTGTGATAAAACACGAATATAGGTGGCCTCGATCGTAGAGCCGTCAGACTAGATCAACCGTAGTTGGGGAATGCTAACCTAAAGGGGACCGAAAACTATTATTAAATTAAAATCGGCTGACAAAGAAAACCAACTAACTATTATACGCATAATATCATCCAAAAGCAACTAAGTATTTATTTACGTATTATTCGTGTCTTCCGTATAAAATATAGAAATTGAACCAACGTAGCAGGAGTATCTAATCTGTTACCCATCGACACCGATCTTTTTTACGACTATGAAGGCAAGTTTATCTCTTGAACATCAACCTAGTTATATTAAATGTAAGTTGTATCATATATGTACATGCATCAAAACTATGTCTCAAAATCAAATTAGATAAAAGAGATAAAGAGAAAAGAGATGAGAAATGAGAAAAGAGAATTATTAGGATAGTAAAGGGGGGCCCTTGGTAGGAAAAGAGAAGAGGTAGGAGGTGAGACCCCTTTACATATGGATAATATATAAGGACCAACAAAGCTCTTACTCGAATAAAAGGTCGTATTTAAGTGCCAACCATTTTCCTGTTTCGACAGGCAGAAAATGTTGCCTTGTTATGTGACTATATTCTCCACATCGGGTAAGTAAGATAGTGTGAGTATATGATGAAGGGAGGAACCCAGGACCGGTAGGGAAAAGTCCGGAAGTAGGGGATCCCAGGCGTTATAGTAGCGCACGGTGGAGTATTGGGCGTGGGCAAGACCGGCCAAACCAACATTACTGGGAACTCGGTGGAGAACGGGGTCAGCGTCCCAAGACACTGATGGAAGGTAATAGGTGGAGAAATTAAACACGTAACTTGGAAAACGTTCTATATTCTGAACTCGAAACCACATCAAAAGAAATGCAAGAGACCTCGCGTAAAGAGAGCTCGAAGTATCTATGGGTAAAGTAGTACAAAGCCTACGCAATACTATATATCAAACCATGAATTCATACCTCTCTCCTCGACTAGAGTCTACAGTGACCGCGAGGGGTTTATCTTCTTACCGAGTGACAAGTAGTCTTTTCAGTACTAAAATTTGTCACTCAAGTTTGATGAATTATTTTCCAAAAAGACATGGGTAGAAAATATGATAACAAACCGAGATGAGTCATACAATGCATTTTTGCTATTACTGCTTGCTGAGTACACTAGAACTCAATCTTGCTATTATTCTCCTTTGATAGATCCTAGTCCAGCTGGGAACTATCCCAAGTAGGGCGAAGGACATGTAGGTACCGATGAGACCGCAGGAAGCGAGGGCACTTACTACGAGGAGCAAGGCAAGGTGGACACCCTATTCGGCGTATGGGATGAGTAAACGACCAATGGAGCATGACAGGCAAGCGAGGGGACTTAGAGCCTGTTTGGTTTAGTACTTCAGGTAGCCTAACCAAAATTTTGGTGATGCCAAAACTTAGGCAAAAAAGGTAATGTTTGGATCGCAGCCATACCAATTCACAGGTAATATCGAAATTGATATGTTTGGATTGTAGTCATACCAAAATTTACCAAAATTGTGAGTATGACGTGTGGGTCCCGTGTTACATCTATTTTTTTTCCTCCAAAATATGTCAACATGGGTCTTATTTTGTTGATAAATGATAAGAAACACAACGGTTCAAACAGATCACAAATCAGATATTCGGTTTAGAAAATATGATCATTTCTAACTTATAAATCAAACTAAGCATGCATTTAATACTAACACCCCGACCAGCCGTGTTGTGCCACGTGTCGGAGCAATCCCATTTTAGCCAAGCCAAAGTCTGGGCGCTGGATTTTGTCGCCCGGAAGAAGCCCCAGCCAAGTGAAGAAAAAAATTGGTAACGCCAAATTTTTCAAGGTATTACCAAAATTTGGAACCAAACCAAACGCTATCCAAATTTTCAGGTATTACTAAATTTTGGTTTGGTTCATTTTGGTATTGAACCAAACAGGCCCTTAGTCCCATTTTGCAGTTGTAAATTACTACTTGTAATAAAGATCATAGTCTTACATGACTAACTATTGTAATAAAGAGTACAATTTCTATCTTATTGTTCTGTTGTGTTGATTTTGGTAAGACTTACTATTCATCTTAGCGGTGTTTTACCGGGCAAACAAATAGTAATACGTATGCCTAAGTGTGATTACCCTCCGGGGTAATAACACAGGCGCCAAACATTTCTTCTTCAGTTACGACCACTAGGATTCGAGGAGCTCCTGTCGTGGTCGTAGAAGCCTTCTCACAAATGAATTTGACTCGAGCGTCAATTTATTTTTGTGAAAGATCCACGATTACGAAGATATAATCAACAATCATGCTCAAGTTAACAAAAAGGGCTAAGTTGATTATTACTTTACCTCCTTCATAATCTCTGGTCTGGTCAGTAGTCCCGGAGTACTTCCACATGGGGTGTACTCAATCCTTCAAAGGACTAATCCTTCTCAATTAATTAAATTATTTATCTGTATTTGTTATTATAGATAGCAATATCTTTATGTTATTCGTAAGAATGTCTCTTATCATTAATAAGAGAGAAGCTTAGTTGAGTGGTCATAAACCATTCTACAACCACCTAACATGGTTGTAAGTACTTCTACGACTACATAATAGTCGTAAGATTTCTTACGATCACCTCATGATCGTAAGTCTTACTACGATTACTTCATGGTCGTAAGCTTTACTACGACCACTCAATAGTCAACAAAGCCTACAGATATGTGGGTTCAATCGATTAGGAACGCTTATGCGCTGTGTTTAATACACACAGTAGTTAATATGTATTGTTATTCTCGGGATAATTGCACGTATTAAGCCTCTGTCTTTGACATAACTGTAAGGCGGCATGGAAGGGTTAGTCTCTGACAATAACCGTCACAGAACATGCGTATTTCATCAAACGGTGAGACGCCTCTTGATATGGGACAACTGACACCCCTCCACGCGCTATATAAAATGAGAGGCAAGCAAAGGAACAACGACAACAGAGACACGATCAACAGAGAGAAGTCATTAAGCCCTAGTTCTAGTGATTTATTCCTTATTGTAAAGTATAGTCAATACAGCAACACAAGAGTAGTGTTATTATTCTCTCAGAAGAAGACCTGAACTTGTATAAAATCCTTGTATCTTTTTCTGTGTAGTTGAACTCAAGGAAAGTCGACAGTATTTATTCGTAAGATCGATACTAAACCATCGACATGAGTAGTTTAACATGAGGCTCGCGTGGCCTACACAGTTAGCACCCCGCAACCGCATGAGTATTGTGTGTAACATGTGGCCCTAGGCTGTTAGGCAGCCTTAGGCGTGACAAAGCTGTAGTTTTGCGAGAATTTGGTCTCCTAATGGTGCATCTCAGTGAAATTGCTTCTTAAAGATACAACAAACTGATAGTTTTACCACTGAAGTTGCAGTTTTGCGAAATTTACTCCAAGAAAAGAATACCAAAGGCTATTAGTAGAAAATGCAGCTTATTCTCAAGCTTCTAAAAGATAAATATCCCCTTAACTCGATGTCACCTGGAGCGTTTGGAGATTTTTAGTACCAAAGCCTTGCAGTTCACGCAACAACACGCATAATTGCGACAAAAGAAAAGTATGACAACGTACAGCAACTTCTCAGCAGTTTTTACTGAAGATTTCCTGGTGCTGGTCCAGCACGAAGCAGTCAGTACAGATTTTAGTAACATGATACTTATGAATGACGAGTGAAATGTTTATAATGTGTTAACTAAGGAATCGCCATCCTGTTCGCCAAGAATGGTTGGCCTTCGTCACCATCATCCATCTACTCAAATAGGATAAGTCTACTGAAAGCAAGCTTGTTAACCAGCCATGCCGAGCAAGATTTCGTGGAGGCATTACAATTCTCCTCCTGGTCCTGACAGGAACGACATGATACCAAACAACAGGAATAGCACTCCACTCGACAATTCAACCTACAACAAGATAACATCACATCAGATGCTGGACAATTCAGCACTTCACAGGGAGCATGAGAAACAGAGTTCAAACAATGGTTCATACCATCTTCTCAGATATCTGAGAGGCCAAGCTCTTCCCTCCAATAACAGCAGCGGTAGTGCAGAGTGCTTGCGCTCTAAGCACGGTAAGAGGTTTTATCAGGAACACACAATTAACCATTCAAAAAGAGAATAGAGCAACAAAAGAAGCAGCTCGTACATGATTCCCCCAAGGACAACACCAAATGGGTTTTCATCGGCAGCCAAACCAATAGTAGCAATCTGAGAACAGGATCACCAATATAGCAGAAAAGATCATCTATTTATGACATCAATAGGTGCTTTGCATAAATACAAGTTAGAACAATCTTTTTTATTAGACTTACCTGGCTCTTGTCACCCCACTCACCAAAGAATGTAATGGAAAATGCCTACAGCACACAAATCAAGGGGCATGTCAATATTCCAGTGAAAAACACAAGCATCATATTTTTGTTAATCATTTCTCCCATATAATCGGTAGTCGGTACCTTTATAAAAATTGGTGAGAAGAACTGCATGAGAAATGGTCTTCGCTGTTTTTTCGTATCATCATTTGCCTAACATTGACAAAGGTTGGGTTGCAAATCCAGACAAGCATACAAATTCAAATTAATATATGCTGACAAAACAAAGGTGAATGACTTAACAATAGTACGCAAGGCAAGATTGCCCTCAATAAGCAAAAATTTCTTAACTGCCTGTCAAGTGTCAACTATAATACAATTGTTCCCCACACAAACAATGAAAAGAAAAAATATATGTGCAGATGAGCAAACAGAAATGTTTCGTTTTTTCTTTGCCACTATCAGATGAAACAGAATAGACTAAACAGATGATAAAGTTGAGAGAAAGAATACCGTGGGCTAGCAAGACATACATCAAAATCATATATATTGGTAGAACTTACATTAGACACATTCCATGCATAAGAAACACATTCCACTAGAATTGCCAAAATTTAGTAGTGTTGACCAAATTTGGCATCCATTTGGTTTGATGCCAAAATTTTGGAATGGTTCCATTTTCATTGGCTTCTTAGTTCATATTCTAGCCAAATTTTGGCTAATTTATAAATAACCACATACAGGACCAAATTTTGGTAACACTAAGCTTTGCACACATTGGAATGGTACATTGAACAAGAACCAAACAAACCCAAATATCTTCCTAGACAGATGAGAATATCTGGAGATGACGAAAAATTCTGACGATGGGAAAAGAAAAGAGAATTAGGCATTCACATTTTTCTTAGTTTTCATGATTTTACAGAATCTAATAGAAAATTATACAACTATTATAAGGAAAAATTAAACATTATGACAAAAAGGATAACTGACAGTAAATGTCACTTGTGACTGACCATAGTTTTATTTTTGGATTCACCTTTGTTACTCTTGAAGTCAGCATCCTGAAAATTGGGCAAAACATAGCAATAAGTTACTTGAACTGCAACCCGATAGAATATAAGGCATGGATGAAATTTGCCAACCAGCTTTGCTTCCACTTCTGCTAATTCTTCCGAATCCCTGTAATGGAAGGTTGTCAGTTACTGCAGTCATTCAGTAAAACACCGAACACATAAAACATGTAAAAAGTTAACTAAAAGGCAAACAAACAGATCAGTACCCGTCTTCTTTGAAACCTTCCCACAATGACCAAATGCCAAACACAAAGAACAGCATAGTAGTCACATGATGAGTCCATTTACGTGATATCTGTTCAACACAATACTGTCATTCATAGAATTTTGCAAGGAGGTATACTTCAACAAGAATTTGGGATATCATCACAAGAAAATAGATGACAGGAACAGGATTGGTTCTAAGATCCACCCCCATGTATAACATAGGACATGCATCCAACTACCCATGCCCCATGCTAAACACTTGTCAGGATTGTTGTCGCAACATTTATGTAACAGTACAATTAGGACAAATAAAAAGTACAAGCAGGAAAAATATTATAGTTGTACATCTCTTATCGTGAAATGAAAAAAAATTAGGCACCTATACTGATTCATGGCATTTCAAGATGCACAGCATAATTTCATTAAATTCCTATAAATTGTTTTTTTTATTTGCCAGTCAGACACTAACAACCATGCTGGTGTGTTTGACATATTAAAAGAAACCAATAAACAAACAAAACGAACTTTTTTCTTCTTCTTGACGTATTAAAAAGCTGCGCACGGTAGGTACGCTTCCAGTAATCCTTACAATGACTTACCAGATTTGGTGCAACCCAACCTAGAGAAGCGGATAGAACTGTCATTACCTAAAATAATTAACTCAGCAAGTTAACTAGGAAAAAAGAGAGAGACAATATATTGTAGCACGTAAAAATCTGAAAATACTCACTACTAATGCGGTCAGACAGCCTGCTAGGACGAGTTTCCGAGGATGGCGCATGGCCAGGATCTTGTAAAGGTAAATAGGAAACGTGAGTAAACACTAAACACTAAACACGGTGCTCAAGCCCAAAGAAAAAAAAAAAGCAGAGCAAAAGAACTTTCAAAGTGCAGAATATTGAGGAGTGTATCACTAGAAAAGGAATATGTTTGTCTTGCTACGCGAGACCCTGTCAAATCCATCATCCCCGGAAGAGGTAATTGTAAGGTTACTTACTACCCTGTGATTGCAATTCTGGTGGAAGTGGACAAGCATCTCAACAAAACTAGTAACAGTCCTACAGAAAAGGAGTACCCAACTCATATGGCAGGTTGGCAAATTCGGCAAGCGCGACAGCTCCACCAAACCAAAGGCCTCTCTCTCCTGTGTGCCTGCCTACATGCGTGGAACCCATGAGCACTGAACTGGACAGTTGAATTTCCAGCCGCGGACAAATTCATTCAAGAACACACCAAATCGCTTCCCCCAATAGAGAGGAGCAGAAACAAAACAAAGCTCCCTCCCAATCTTAGCTAGCTTGTGCGCTGCTTTACAGAAGACCCGTTCTTAGCTAACTAAATACTAGCTATTAATCCAGGAATTGACTCCGCAACGCTCACCTGCTCACTGCTTCGCCGCAATCTACAGCTACCGCACGGCTTTATCTCCCCTGACCCAACCTATCCCCAATCAAAACACAGCAACAAACCATCGGGCCGAGGTTACGCATCGCCGCCGCTGCCGGCACGTCGTCGACCACCTCGCTCGTGCGGGAGGGGGCCTGGTCCGTCTACGCACGCGGCCGCACGTCCCGGCCTCCGGGCAGGCAACGCAAGAACAGAGAAGAGGAGAAAAAAAGGAAACTGGGAAAGAAAAGGCGTCGGCCAGGAAGGAGAGGCGAGGTGAGGCGGCGGCGGCGTACCGCGGCGGCGAAGAAGGTCTTGTCCCCGATCTCGGAGAGCACCGTCATGGCCAGCGACTTGGTAAACCCCTGCACAGGAACCAAGAACCAGAGAAGCAACAAGTCACCCCCACTGCGTAACAACGCCTGCAACGAGCGATAGCGAGAGAACTGACCCCGAGCAGAGACGGCGTCATGGCGGAGTGGGGCGGGGCGGGGAGGTGCCGATTCCGATCTCGGGGGGTGCGGCCGTGCGGTGGGCGTGGTGGGGCAGTAATAAATAGAGGAGGAGGTAGGGTGAGGCGCCGCGGCACGCGGCGGGGCGGGGGCGGGCGGGCCGTCGGATTCGGGACGGGTGGTGCTGCGAATTGGGAGTTGGTTGGGAGATGCGTCCGCCGTGCCCTCGTGCGAGGCAGGCGATATCTGACTTGCGAGGCGGAATCTGAGTTCGCGCGCCGTCGATATGGCATCCTACGGTGTTCAGAAAAACAAAAAAGAATTTAGTGGGGTTATCAGATGGTGCGGCTTCAGCTGAGCTGATGTTGACCTACCCGTTTTTTTTTTCTTTCTGTTTCTTGTTTCTATTTCTAAAGCACGACCACGTCCTGTTTTCCATTTCAGTTTTCAGTGGTGGCCTCCACATATATATATATATATATATATATACCTATGCTCAGGAGTAGCGGACGGTCACAGGCTTGTAGCCTCCACATGTATTATATATATATAAGAGATTAATGTCAAGTTTGAAATACGCCAATTTCTTCATGTTCTTAAAAGAAATTATTTGTCCTTGTGATATTCCTGCGTTCCCAAAAGATTTTGGGCGTTCGAGTGAGGAATGCCATGGTGAACCATTGGTGCCAGTTTACTACATGCTATGTTAAAACTCTACTACTCCTAAGTAATTGACATCCAAAAGGTTGGGTATGATGTTTTTAGGATATGTATAATAGTACAGACAGCTGCTGTCTATAGCAACTCTTTATATTACCTGTAGACAGCACTAAAGATAGCTCATACAATGGTTGTGGTGGTACAGTCGGCTACAAGATTGTAGACAATATATAATTTTTTAATGCTTTTCTTGTTTCTAGTGCTACAGTCGATTACAGGATTGTAGACAGTATCTTTCTCTCTTTTCATTCTCTTTCATCCGCGTTAGTAAAAATTCTACGTGGCAGAGGTTATAAACATGTGACATAAACCTATTATATATGCTCTTAGACTTCAAAAGAAAAAATAACACATAAAAAAAAGTCTAGGTATGCTCTTTATTAAGCTTATGGTGAAACAAACTTCGCACTTATGTCCAGGTGACAGCAAACTACGTGCATCCATGCAGAATATCGTTCCTGTCCTAGATAAAACCTTGATGGGTAAATAAGCATAGTCAAGCCATATATATATATATGAAGTATTTTTCCTACTCCCTATTCCGTATCTCACATATCTCACAACATAGGAAGTATCTTGCAATATGAGTATGTATATATATATATATATATATATATATATATATATATATGAAAAATACTTTCTACTTTCGGGAGTAGTTACTTCCACCTCTGATATACCACCTAAAAGAATTTGACATACTACATTATCACTTTGGGTATACTCATATACTAATTATAAGATATTCCAATGTGAACCACGCGAAAAATTTGCAAGAGAGTCCATAGTTTTTAGCATATTTTGTAAATACATTCATATTTGCACGTAAAAAGGAGTATGTCTAAAAATTATACATACCACCCCTGAAAATGTGTAAATACCATCTATATGGTCTTATATACTCGTATACTACACATACATACTCTCAGTTGCGCAAGATACTCCTTACGTTATGAGATACGAAATAGGGAGTAACTACTCCCGGGAGTAAAAAAAAAAACTTCCTCTCTATATATATATATATAAATATAAGAAATCTGCTGATGTTAAATGTGCATCATTCAACGTACCATGTGATGCTAGTCAACTGAATTTATTACTGCCCCATTTACGTTTTCCCGAGAAAATATGCCAAGTGCATTGGTTTTTAGTGTACAATTACACCTCTCTTTTTTAGTTCCACCAACTACTTTGCCCAACGGCTTGTTTTATGTTCTTCTCTTCTCTCTGCCATTTATCTTTGGGAAATTTTGATAAACCCCACTGCTAAGTGCTCGTATCAAATAATTGTCATCGCTTATTTCGATATTCGAAATATACCATTGCAGACATCTTTTTCTCACAGAAATATCACCGATCTACATATTTCACAAATATTGACGTTATTGTCCCCGTCTTCTTCCCATGTCACCCTCGCTTCTCCTTCTTTCTCCCCGCACATCTCCGATGGCCGCCGCCGCCGCGGGAGCCCTGACCCCGCCATGGATCCCAACGGGGACGGCGCCTTCCACGCAGGCGAGGCCATCTCCGCCGCCCGGGGCGTCGACCGAGACTCTGGCGATGACGATAACTATGACGACCTCTGCGCACGTCAACGTCGGGACGGCTTCCTCCACTCCCACCGCGGCCCACCCAGAAATCGCCTCCTCCCAAACAGAAGATCAACCCCTCGCGCAGCGCGCCGCGCCAGAATCGCAGCAAAGGAAGCAGCCTCCCCTTCGCTCCCGCCTCGCGCTATTGCTGCCGCGCGGCGGCCGGGAAGGTCGCCATCCCCGAGTCGCAACCGCCGCCCCATTCCCGACCGGCCCAACCGTCCCATCTCCGGCACCTCCTTAGCCTTGTAGCCGGCGCGGCCGCCGCCTCGCAACACCGCATCGGTAGGAGGACTAGGAGTCGACGGGTTACGTGAGGACCGATTTATTCGACTTGTAATGCTTAGCCTTCCATTGACCCTAGCATCACAATTCAAATAAATCAAGCCTCGAGATATGTATACTTCTAAATGCAGATACACACCCGTTACAAAATCATGCATCAAATCCATACACGAGAGGTTACAATATCAAAACTTCATAATATACAACAGATTGAACTTACGAGATAAAATAACAAACTACACAGCGGAAGCAAAAGCCATAAGATGGCGATAAATAAAAGAGTCAATTAGTGTGCCTTTACCCACAAGGCAACCAACCGGGCCGCCAAGCTAGTCATCAAACCCGCAGCACAACTCACAAAAGGGAAGCCCATGGGGCTCACCTTCTTCCTCTGCAACAAAAACATTAAGCAAAGTATCTGAGTACAAAAATTGTTTTTGTACTCACAAGACTGACGTGTAAGGGTAACAGAACTATAATTTAACTACATGCAAGCTTTATTTAAGTGGAGGGGGCTCTGGACTTATTTTTAGCATAAAGCCAGTTTTCTTTTACAATAATGTAATAGTTTGAAGGCGTTTTAACAATTCAAATTTTATTTGCAGAAATAATAATGATACTGATGAAGTAGTAAC
Organism: Ampelocalamus luodianensis; assembly: GCA_036346255.1. Taxonomy (NCBI): domain Eukaryota; kingdom Viridiplantae; phylum Streptophyta; class Magnoliopsida; order Poales; family Poaceae; genus Ampelocalamus; species Ampelocalamus luodianensis. The sequence continues at coordinate 17,818,754 of CM070632.1, read as the reverse complement.
ATAAAGACATCCTAGAGATGACCAACCCAATGGCCATCACAACAATAGTATGAACACCCGTTCATACCAACCCATCAAGTTTTAATTAAATGTTGTAGTCTAACTCTTGAAAAGCTTACCCAAGCGTGTCCATAACCTAGGACGAGGCTATTTGAATAGTTTTAACCCTGCAGGGGTGTACCAATGTACCCACACTTTAGACCGCCTTTCCACCAGCCACGGTTAGCATACTTCCTTTGGTATGCAGGCACGGCTAAGTCTAACATGACGTTTTCCAATATTGTGTATCAACTACGAGTCGCTCGTATGGATAAAAATCCATACGCTTACATGGTAAAGCCGAAAAGACAACTACCCACTTAGGATAAAGCTTTTCGGACAACTACCATGCTCCCAACACCATCCCTCCTGCGACCTCCTGCGACCCGGAGTCAATACACGCCAAAGTACTAAGTCAAGAGAGGTCCCATATACTCTAGTGTGGTTAGCACGCAAAAATGCCTGGATAAAAATTCACTCACAAGATGTTCGGTTCTTAATTGACTCGGGCACCATTCCAGTCACACCCAAAAGCACACCATCTTACCATTGTGCCCAAGTCGAAATCATTTTGTTTTTAGTTTTTAGTTTTCACAAGTAATCATAGCATAGAGGCTGAAATATAAAGATATCATAATTTTTATGTGATCAAGGTTACCGACTAAGTCGATAACCGCCCAATTCTACCGGTATCTAAGCATTGCTAAGCATCATATCGCAAAGACAAATAAAAGGCCCTAAATCATTCACCGGGCTCTAATTCACCAGTGAGGATAATATTCCTAAGGTAGTGGCAGGGGTGAACAACTTTTAGGGCAACAATGCAATGGGATTAACTACCTCTAATCGACAAAATTAATCATTGACACAAAAGCATGCATACGTACGAGTAAAACAAAGTATTAGATTTTAAAAGTAATGGGATTGAGTGGATATGATCAAACACTACAACATAAACATCCCTTTAGCAATACATATATACATTGGTAGAAGTCTAAATAAATATTGTTAGGGTCTATACCAATGTATTTACTATGCATTGCCATTGAGGCCGTTGCGAGAGTCTATTACGACAGATAAACAAGCGTTGGTAATAGATATGAATAAACGTTGCGAAGTAGCAACGGATATAGTCAGACTGTAACTACACTTGTATGCGTTGGTACTTATCATGCATGAATGACTTTTACTATTTTGACAATGCATATAATCATGTTGTCACAACGCATAGAAGCGTTGGTATTTACCATACATATGACTTTTGGTATTTTAGCAACGGATATAATTAGGTTGCTGCAACGATTATAAGTGTGTAGAAATCAAAGTAAAAAAAAAAAAATCATTATCAGCCGTAGCATAGTAAAAAAGAATACTCATATATTAAAAAGAAATTGTTGCATTACATAGAGAACCATCCACATATGATATGATATAAATATTTTGCTTGAACATCATTTCCTAAAATAATGAAATCTAAACGTAATGAAAATCGTCTGCCTATGTCACCGTTCTCCACCTTCATTCAACATATCATCCATTTATCTTATCAACCTACAATGAAAAATTGGAGTCTATTAATGCACTATTAAGAAGAAACAAAATCACAATATTAAAGTAACAAAATTAAAAGGTTTAGTGTATTATATTATTTTGATGCTCGACCATGTTTATGAATTCCAAACAGTAGAGAATTGAACTAACCTTGTGAAAAAGCACATTTTTATGTTTCAAACTCTCCTGTGAAAAAGCACATTTGACAACTTCCAAAGTAGCTTCCATATCCATCCATAGTAGATAACATATATTTGGGCATTTTCCACAAGAAGAACGGAAACTCTTAAATACTTCAGAACTGAGCGTCTTAGACTTCTCAAGCAAAAATTGCAGAAGTTCTTCTCTCACTGAATGAAAGTGGGATCGGGGAATTATTCCATGCCTTGAAAAATAGATCATGTGAGAACATCTCATGGAGTTCTATCTTCTTATAAGAGCAACCTATATAGCAAGTTCATATGACAGCCATGTTATTAATGCTAAGAAGATTATCATACTCTGATTAATTCAATTTACTAGAACAAATATTCTATCAGGAACTTCAGAATAATGAAATTATGCTGAAGTCACATATACACAACTTACAATAACAACATATCACTCTCAAAAAATCTATGTACAGACAGAACTAATAAAGAACAAACATCCAATCCAGTAAAGTTCTGCTTTATTAGAAAAAATGTGTCGTGCATTATGTAACTGATCGTAAATAATTCAACTAGATGGACCAGATCCTGAATGTACCATTGGCCAAGCATTCCGTTCCCACGATTCATAAAACTATAACCCATAACATTGCAGGAGCAAAAGCAGGTTAAGAAGCATACCCTGGCGCCCATTCTTTACCATCAAATCCACTAGATCAGAATCCAAATTCCGTGTTTCGAAGGCAACTGCATAGATATCCCTTAGACCCTTAGTGCCAAGGCCACTCCATATCCAGCCACATCTTGGAGTCTGCAGAGGAATGGAAATGGCCAAATATAAGGAACTCAGAGGTGGATGCGCGACCATCCCACAAAGGCGCATATCCTAACACTAATTTCTCGACACCAACTTCATCTAATAGTGAGTGGTGAAATGGTACAATGACACCGAGTGCTAGATCAGTGTGTCTTTCATGCTATGAGTCCTCGAATCAAAACAAGAAAGGATTTGGTGCACTCATCATGCAGAATTGTATGTGCAGGCTTCAAAATCTGTAAGAGTACAATGGAATATAGGAATTGAGAAAAATAACAGGCAGTTAAAATGTTATATTTCTATAACCACTAGAAACTAATCATACCTTAATAAATGAAGAGAAAACATAAATTGCTACCAATACTTACTCACCCCCGCCTTAGGTTCCTCAATGAGAACATCCTCTTGGGAAAATCCAGCCAATTCCAGGAACACGAGAATTTTTTTTAGAGAAAAGAAAGCGCATGTCGATCAAACATCGCAGAACAATCATCTCTTCCATGATTTCAGGTCCTTTCAGTTCAATGCAATTGCTTCCAGCATATACACTGGCGAGTGGCAACATGTAAATTGCCCTGAAAAGTAACACCAAGATTACAATGAATGATTAATTACAAACACACCGAATGCTTTTTATGATCTACCAAGATACTAGTAAAGTTGCATTCAAGAATCAGTAGTTGTCACAACATACACGAAAAGGAATAGTACATAAGCTCTGATTTCCTTTGTGAGAGATTAATCACTTCGGCATCCTCAAATGAAAGGTATAAAAAGATATGTTAATATTTCAATTCACAGCATTCATCTATTCATAGCAGCTTGATAGGTAGAGCACAAGTATAGTGCTCGGTAGTGGACTCATACAGAGACAAATATTCACCAAAGAAACAAAAACCACTTCAACCTTAACATATCGACCATCGCTACTATCTTGTGTAACACCGAATAGTCCTCATTCTGCACAAAACCATGACCCAAACCTCCAAATTTGTGATTTTTATTGGTATAGAGACCAACCAAAGACCCAATTCACCTAATTCTTAGCACGCGACTCTATTTTCGATCAATCGCTAAACGCGTCTACCCTAAACCAAAGAACGCAAAGACGCAACCGGAGACATAATTCGAACAAAAAGAAGCCCCATTTGGATCCAAAACACATTTCGCTCAAACACATCCAAACGGCCGTGGCATTTCTCTCGAATCGAAGTAACCACAGAGAGATCCTCTCACCTGGCGGTGCATGAGGTACTTGATCCGGCGAGGTCCCCGATGGGCCACTTCGGCGTCTCGAGTAGGTGAACCGCGGCGTCTCGCGAGCGTGCCAACGCTTGATCCACATCGGCGTGGCCTGCGCGCCATCGCGCGTAGCGCCCTCCACCGCCGCCTCCACCTCCGTAGCGTCCTCGCGACCAAGCCCGGCTTAGCACGGTAGAGCACCATGGCCGTGCCCACCGCCGTCGCCATCGCCGCCGTCCCCATGGCGAATCACCCCTCACCTGGATGGCCGGATCCGACACGGTGAAGGCTCCTCGTGACTCCCAAGATTTTGTGGGGACTAATCGCAAGAATTCTCTTCAGTAAACAAGGTAAACAAACTCAAACCGAACAAAAACCCGGCGCGCCGCCCGAGTCCTCCGTGGGCTGCGCGCGCGCACCACCTCGCCTTCGCCCCGCCCGCAGTGGCCACGCTCCGCCGGGATCTTAGCGGGCCCCGGCGTCACCTACGCCATGGCCGCCGCCAGCGTGGCCATCCCTCCGAGGGCTAGCTAGCGGCGGGGGGGCACGACCATGCGCAATTGGGGAACGGAAATGGGAGGGGAGGATGGGTCTGGGGGATTTGGGGGCGCAATGAAGTAAGGGGCGCACCCACAGCAATAAAGAGACGCCACGAGAGATCCCAACGGGGGCGGGGGCCAAAAAATTGGTGGGATCGGGAGGGAAAATGGTGGGATAAAAAAGATGACAAAAAAATGGAGGGAAGGTTTGGAGGGAGACGAAAATAGTTTTAGGAGTTGTACAAAATATTTAGGGAATGATTGGAGAGTGATGAAAGTAGTTTTGGGAGTTACACAAAATATTCAATTTCGATTGAACCAGAATTGGGTCTAAGCTCGTGCATAGCGCTGGACCGGCACCCGTGGCTATAATATTACTTCGTAACATATGTTATCTGTAGTCATCCACATGATTTATGACGAATAGATTTTGCAATGCATATTATGCGTAGCCGTAATATTACTTCGCAACGTATGTACAGAGCGTTGCAACGTATGCGTTGGTAAAGGGGTGTTTATCTTGTAGTGAAACTGCTTGCCTTTGCCTTGCTAGAGATATTCGACTTGCTGCAGAGGATCACTCTCGGTGTCAACGTCATCTAACGATAAAAACTGCCAAAGCGAAAAACAGCGAATAAACACGAGAAAGCCAAAAGTATCCAAAACAAAATTAAAAACACAGAATATAAATTATAAATTTAGGAGCAACAAATTAGTTGATTCAGAGTTATTTAAATTAGTTAGGATTTCTACAGAGTGTTCTATTAGCAACCTCATTTGACTACTGTTATTTCTAACTATTCTTAGATTGCCTTCCCCGCTCATGAAGTTCAATAGGAGAATTTATTAAGAGAATGAGTATTTGCTAACTAATTCAAATACCCAATTAAACAATGCTTTAGAGTAATCAGTTAGTCATTTAATAGGTTTATGAACCCACTGTTATTTCAGGTTTTCATCTAAGTCTCTTCCTACCCATAAATGTTACAACAGACAATTCTTTTTGAGCTTAAGTGCTACTGGCTACTCTCTTTAAATTCCAATCTTCAGTTTTGCTAATCCACTAGAGTGGCCCAAATAGCACTCACAAAATTGGTTAGCAGTGAGTGGTTTACCTTACAAGTGGATGCTCCTGACAGTTCAAAATTTCACCTTCTTTGCTCACATGGTATAAACAGGATTTTGCTGTTTGGTGATGTTGTTATCCTACTCTTCTCACTTAACTCAAACATCTATATTTGTTTTCAAATAGTTTGGCATCCTGACAGCTTAAGTGTTCAAAAGTCTTAACTCAAACATCTATATTTGTTTTCAAATAGTTTGGCATCCTGACAGCTTAAGTGTTCAAAAGACTAATTGAATTATTAACATTTCTAACTACTGTATTTACCCCTTACATTAACCTATTGCCAATACTGACACTTTTCAGTCTACTGTGCAAATAACTACAACAGAACACTTTCTACATTTTAGGTGCTATCAACCCAATTTCTCTCTGGAATCACTTATTCAATTGTCGATTAGGTTTGAGTAGTCTAGAAGTTAAACACGGAACTTAGCACTGAACTTCCTTTTCTGTTCAAGGTTTCAAGAAATGGTTAAGACACCCTCTGCTCAAGCAACAATTACCAGAAACCATTTTCGGACTGAAATGCTACTAACTAAATTCTTACTATTTCAATTTTCCATCTTCGTCAATTTGATTGAGATTCAAAAGATCTCTGAGTTTGCTATTAGCACCATACGTGGTTCCTATTGTCGATTCGAACTTAATCGACTTCTTCACAGCTTCATCAAATCGCATAATACAAACCATCTATGTACTTAAAGTTCTACTCTCAAATTCAATCTTAAACTTTGTTAATAATTTAGAGTGACTCGAAAGACATTAACAAAGTTGATTAGCAATGAGTGGTCCCACTTTCGAGAAACAGAGGGCACAAACGAAGAAGGGGAGGGCTCGGGCTGGTTTTGGGCGGCAAATCGCCGGCGGTTGGGGTGTGGGAGACCATGGCGATGGCCAAAATGGGTCGAGGGAGGCTCGAGGATGCTAGAGGTGGTCTCGGGGTAGCCGGAGGAGCACTATGGCGGCGCGGCGAGGGCGAGCGACGGCCGGCCGTGGAGGTTGAAAGGGGCGACGGTGTCGGGTGAAATTGGAGGCCAGCTAAGGAGAGCATGAGGACCGGGGTGACAGAACTCACCCATGTGGTCGGCGGCGAGGTGGTTTAACGCGTCGGCGACGATGAACTGCGGCGCGAGGTGGTTCTCGATGGCGGCGACTTGGAGTGAACGAGAGAGCAAGTGAGTGGTATGGAGAGTTAGGGAAAGGTCTAAGCATGCTCACGACAGAAAGAATTGAGCTCGGGCTCTCCGAATCCATGGCGGCGACGGTGGAGGCGGATTCGGCCGTGGTTGGAGAAGAAGGAGTGCGCGCAGCTCTCGGTGACTTTTCTCCGAATTGCTTTGGGGTTTGTCTCTGGGGAGGTGGACGCGCCGTGACGCAGCTTGGCGTGGCCGAGGCTCACCGGAGTGGCGAGAACACAAGGTGGTGCTGGCGCTTTCGGCTCATGGAGCTCGGTGGAGAAGAATGGGCGAGAGGAAGGAGGAAACCGGTGGGTGAGCTCGGCGGCTTAAGTAGAAGGAGGCGGAGGTCGCGAGTGGAGGTAGCATGGCGCGAGGTGGCCGGCGGTTGGCGTGCACGATCTGCGAGGCGCTGGCGGTGTGCATGCGCGGGAGCGCGTGTGCGTTGAGTGGAGAAGGCCCGCGGCGTGGGCGGGTCGTCGATGATGAAGAGGGGATGGCTCGGCGAGTTGGTTCTGGTCGACTCGGACTTGGGTCGGAGGAACGATTACCTGGCGGATTAGAATTTGTGTTTTAGTGTTGACCAAACAAATACAAGTTTGACCTAGCCGTTTGAACTAGAAATAAAATTTGAAAAATTATGAAAATTTTTGTGGACACTCTGAGGATCACAAGGTACTTAGGAAAAATAATTTTAAACATTTTAAGTATTAAAATTTGTTAGAATTAAATTGCTTTTAAATCTGCATTAATGATTTGATTTGAATTTTGGTGAAGTCAAAATCACTTCTAAAAATTTAGTAAAAATTATTAAAATTCACTATAAATAATCTAGTATTTGAATAAATTATTTTCAGGAACTTTCATTCACACATTTTTCTGGAATTCAAATAGAAATGGAATTTAAGTTTAAAAGTTTAAAAATTCAACACAACTTTAATACAAACATCAAAAGTTTAAAATTGCACACAAGTTTGTATAAAACCAAGAGCATGACCAAGAGATACAACAAAAGTTTTTAAATTTTAATACTTTTATACATTTAAAATACAAACCCTAATTTTGGGGTTATTCTGAGTTCCAACCCTCCGCCAAGAGCGCCGTCGCAACTTTAACAGCAGCAGCCTCCCTTCGCTCCGCCTCGCCCGTTCTTGCCACCACGGAGAGCGATCGGGAAGGTCGACATCCACGAGTCGAGCCGCCCTTGGTGCCTTCTCGACCTCTCCTCCGCGCCGTCACCCGCTCCACGGACCCCGCCCGCGACCCCGACGAGGAGCCTGCTCCCACCGCAGCCGAGCCGTCTGCGCCGCCGCTCCCGACCGAGGAGGAAGAGGAGGAGGGCGAGAAGAAGAAGGGTGAGGACAAGGAGGTCGAGCTGGAGGAGAAGGAGGAGGGGGCCATGTCCACCAAGGCTGGTGGGGGCGACACCATGAGGGAGAAGAGGCCAAGGGGAGATGCGGCGTCAATCTCTAATGGGGAATTGCGGCGTGGAGGAGTTGGGAGAGGGAGAAGCCGCGGGAGAAGATAGGGCAATTTGGTCCAGTACTGACAAAATACGTATACTAGTGGCATTTGTAGGATCTTTCAAGCTTTGTAGTGGCATATTTCGAATATCGAAATGAGCAATGGCAATTATCTGATACGAGCACTTAGCAGTGGCATTTATCAAAATTTCCCTTTATCTTTACATACTTTAAAGGGAAATTTTTTCATATGTTACTGAAAGTTGTCCCGGTCCCTTCCAAGCCACTAAAAAGTTCGATTTCTTATATGCCATCGAGTTTTTCATTTGTTCTCATTCATGCCATTTTCTTCAACTTCTCTGTCAACTGATACGAAAAGACTCTTTTGCCCTCCTTCTTCATCCCTTTCTCCTTCCGCTCTCTTCTTCTTCTTTCATTTTCTTTCTCTAGCCCAAGGCCTATTTCCCGCCACTTCTCTTCTCGCCTCATCCTCTTCTTATCCAGCCACCACCACATCCTCATCATCCAACTGCCATCGCTTCTTCTCCTCCTCCACCCGCTGCCGCCATCGGAGTCAGCCTTGGTGCCATCGCCGCCGAGCCGGTCTCCTCTCCTAAATCTCCCTCCCTCTACTCTTATCGCGCCACCGACATCCGGTCACCTCACCGGCTCATCGCCGGCCAGCCTCCGATTACCACATGAGCTCCCTTCCTCTCTCTTCCCCTTCTACCTTCACTCGTCACTATTGCAGATCACCTCCATTAGCATCTCCTAGGGAGTGGAGGTCTACTAGACTCGTGAAGCACCGCGCGCCCACCTCGACGAGCGCGAGCTCCGAGAGGCTGCATCCGCCGCGGCGTCAAAGGACACGGCCGACCAACCCGGCGTCCATGAGCTTGAGCAACATCGCAAGTTCGTCGGCGTTGCCATGGAAGACAGGGAGAGAGGGGGGAGGGGAGGAGGTGGTGATCGGTGGGGGTAGGAGAGAGAAGAGAGAGGGGTGAGGAGAGTGGAGAAGGAAGAATATGACGGTAAGATGGGGATTTTTTGGGTTTAGCAGCGACTCCAGCTACGGAGGGGATCAAACAATAAACCCAGTGCACGTAGGGGATCAAACTTTTTTTAGTGGCATGGAAAAAATCGGGACAACTTCGAGTGGCATGTGAGGAATTTTCCATACTTTAAAAGAACCTATGGTGAGTGGTGGTGATGGTAGGTAGTCTCTCCCCTCTCATCTCTCTTTTCACCATAAAAAAATCTCTAACAAAAAATCACCTCCCTAATAAACAAATTCCACTCCCTAAAAAATCTCTAACAAAAAAAAAGAAAAAAAATCATCTCACAACAAAGATCGATGGGGCACGATGGTTTTCGGGACCCAAAATTACGATTCTGGAACCCTCTGTGTATACTGCACTAGTCCAGGATCACGCTAGTGCACACAATGTTAACATAGGTAAACATCGATCCACACAAGTGATAACTAAAGTAAACGATTAGTTTGAATAACAAATAAGGGTTTTGACCTTATGGTCGAGTTTACACTTATTAAGCCACGCAGGGCTAACAGTAAATAAAGCAGCAGCGGAACGGGAATAACTCCAGCGTAGATCCCACCAATTCACCACAGGCAACCAACTGGGATCCAGACCTTAACGATCAACAACCTTCGGCGAACTCCTCCTCGAAAGCAGGCGTAGACTCCTCCTCTTCTGTAGGTTTGGGCGCAAGTTTTACAACAAGCGTGAGTACACAACCGTACTCGCAAATCATACCACAGAATGCAATTTATAGATGCAGGCTTATTCCGAAGAAAAAGCTTATGTGGTTATTTTGCAGAAATGCAACATTTGCAATTGAATACAAGTAATAGATTGAAAGCAGTTCAAAACAAATAGACAGTAATAATTTAACAATTGTTTCCACAAAGACACACAGCTAAACAGATTATTTCACATAGCCATATGATTGAGGTCACACAGCTCCCCTCCCAAACATTTTATGAAAACTACCCCTCGTGTGAAATCCTCGAACATGTCCATGACCGCGGACGCGGCTATTCGAATAGATTGATTTAACACTCTGCAGAGGTTGTACACTTTACCCACAAGATACAACTAGTGTAGCAAGCACTAATCGTAACAAAACAGTTCAGAAACCTCATCTCAAACATTGACATTCCCGATGTGCTTTCCCGCTATACCAGCTCACATAGAATTGGTATAACACACACTATTGGACAGGGAAGCGGCGAATCGTCCCGCGATGCAACCACCAAGTAGTCACACCTCCACCCTGTCACACAGCCTAACCTATCCACCTGAACATCAATGCTGAGAATCCATAACACTAAGTTAGACCCGTCCCATACGTGCATGTGGTAAATGCAGAAGGCTCAGTTCAATAGCGCACAAAGTTAAGTCCTTAATTGACCAAGGCAAGACTTCCATGTTCTAACTAAGCCACACAGTTTGTCATTCCCAAGCACACAGCTTCCACCATATCACACAGTTTCCACCACTTGCCTCAGTCTAAATCCTTTACCACCCAGTTGGTTTTAGTGCAACACATGCTATCACGAAGTAATAACACATAGCACACAGTTTTACACGAAGTTCCATAGTCACTTAGTCATATTTAATATTTGCAACTTACATGAGATGTGAGACCCGTAGCATGGCTAAGCAATTGTACTCGCATCTAACCAACCCACGTTGGTGCTATAATATTACCAACTAATAAACCAATCTAGGGTGACAAGGAAGTATGACATACAAGGCCAAGGTGTGATAACAATTTGGATAATAACTATGCCCAAAGCATTTAAATAAATAATTAAAGTAGAATGCAATACTTTGAAACAAAGTAATTTGAAAACTGGGTTCAAGATGATCAAAGGTATGACTTGCCTTGGAAAAGGTCTATGTAATGGTCTTGATCTTGGGGTGCTCCTTCTTCAACGAAATTCCCCGACGAATCGTCGTCTACTCGCAAACGAGACACAAACAAATAAAACAAATAAATAACAGAGGCACAACAAGCTCCAAAAAATTAAATAAAAATCTCAGATAAATAGAGCTTGAATTTAGATAAATTTAGAAATTTGAATGGGCTCAATCGGAGTTAGGATGCAAAAGTTATGGGCTCTGGAAGATTGAATCTAAAAAGAAACCCTAATTGGGTTTTTTTTGGAATTTTCGAATTATTTCTCTAAAGAAAAATCGGATTATTGCGCAATGCTGACGTCAGCCCTCAGAATTTCAGAAAAGATAAATAAAAAAAACAACGACATGTGGGACCCACATGCCGGTGAGATGGCTCACGGTGACCCAGTCTACAGGAGCCTCGAGATCTGAGATCGATGGATCGCCACGCACGCGCGTGCGTGGGCGATGACTAGGCGCCACGACGCGACACGTGGCGGCGATGCCGACATGGCGGCAAGGTGGCGGTGGCGTGGGCGACAACGAGAGCGCGCGCTCGGAAACCGACGACAACGCGAGCGGCGGCGATCCACCGGCGGTGAGTGGTACCAGCGTGAAGAGGTGCGGCGGCGATCACGAGAAGGGCTCATCGTGCACGAGGCGCGTAGCGCAGCGGCGCGCGGCGTTAGCGGCGGAGGGTCTCGGGCGACGGGATCGGTGCTCGGTGACGCTCCGACAAAAGCGAAAGCCACCAAAGTGAAGTGCGGCCGTGCGATGCCGGCGGTGTAGACCACGGCGCTTCGGCGGCAGCGGCGGCGCGCGCGGCGATCTCGTCGAGTTGGCGGCGTAGATTGATCTTCGAGCTCTGCGGCGGCTAGGGTTATTGCGAGGCGGCGGCTAGGGTTGGGATGCGAGGCGAGGGCTACCTCCTTTTATACCGGAGGCCTAGGAGAGTCGAGGCACGAACGCCCAAAACGGCAGCGGCGCGGAAAATCGTATCCCTAACGGTTCGGGAGCGAAGACGGCGTGTAGCCCGGACCCCACGTCGATGGCTAGGAGTTAGACGCGCCGCGTGCGAAAGCGGCCAGTGCGAAATGACCGAAGATCTTACCGTCCATCAAAGATCGAGCGGCTCACATTCAATGGGACGTTCGCAACCCGACATCTAGCCAAGTCGACCATTCACCCCGGATCGGACGGTGAGATTTAACGCGTTCCGTGAGGAGAGAGAGAAGGAGGCGACACGCGGGTCCACTGCCGAGAGAGGCGGGCTCGCGTGGGTGAAATGGGCAATTTGGTTGAAGGTGGTTTTGGGTGGGTTTGGACCAAAGGGTTTTCTGAGATTTTAAATAGCTTTTCTATTTTATAAAATACCAAAAATTCAAATAAGCAATAGAAAATAGCAAATGAACTTAGAAAAATTCTAGAAAAAACTAGAAAATATATCTGAGCACATAGAACCCAAATAAAATAATTTTGGCTAATGTTCATGTTGAGATTATTCCCATTAAATATTTTTGATTGTAAAGTCCAATATTAAGCTTTTGAAATTTAATTCAAATAAATCCAAATGGTGACTTTTTTCCCTACTAACTATTTAAAGGATTTTTAAACTCAGAAAATTAGGATGTTACAATGGTTCCATGAACTATTCTCTTCCCAATGACTTGTTTTGTGTTCTTCTCTTCTCTCTTTGACATTTATCTTTACACTTTAAAAGAATCTATCGGGGTGGTGGTGATAGTAGGTAGTCTCTCCCTCTCATCTCTCTTTTCACCTCGAAAAAGATCTCTAACAAAAAACCACCTCCCCAATAAACAAATCCTACTCCCTAAAAATCTATAACAAAAAAAAGAAAAAATCATCTCACAACAAAGATCGATTAGGCGTGATGGCGGAGCTGAGGGCACACTACAGGCCGAGCATGTTAGTGGAGTCGTGATGTCAACTTGGTTGGAGCACGACCAAACATGGATAAGCATGGGCATTCAATTAGTCTCCTTAAAAACTTAGATCTATAATGTGCAAAAAAGGAAAGAATATAATACGATCGAAGCATCCAAAACACCAAATCGCATAGGGTTTTGATATGCATCTTTCCCCCTTTAAATATGCCCAAATGGACCCATCCATTCAATGGAAGGCTCGTATTTAAAGGCCGTCACAGTTGAATCGGATTCCTTCAGTATAAGATCAAAAGGGTTATGCTTTGCGAAAGGATGAAAGTTTTTTTTTATTTATAAAAATTTTAGATTGCAAAAGGATGAAAGTTTTTAATAAAAAATTTAGATTGCAAAAGGATGAGTTCCGGGTGGTGGATTACGCGCGGGGGCATACAACTCTGAGGTACTAGGTTTAATCCCCACCCGCAGGGGTTAAAACATCATTTATAAAAGAGATATTGTTCATATATGGATGTATGTCATCATTTATAAATTTAAAAGAATAGAAACTCCCATGTCATATTTTATCGTTAATAAGAGAAATGCTAGTTCAGATTAGAACACTGATGATGCAATGCATTTGAGAAATAATAGTAGGGTAACTTGTTGCCTTATGGTGATCTTCTTCCGAATCAATGTGACAATGCCAATCCATGACATATACAAGGGTAGCAAAAACAAAAGCATTTTTCAATTAGTGAGGTGGACAGCATGCCTAGCTCTAGAGGTTGATACTTTACATTAATACAAAGTATGTCCCCACAAAAAAAAAAAAAGAAGAGATGTGTTTTGGTTTGCATTCCAAGAAAATTGTACGTACAGGTACAATAAGTACGTATAAAATTGCTATCAGATGAGTTGACTTAATTATTGTTAGTTTTTCAGCATATAATTTTATAGTTTTGCAGGCATAAAAGAGGTGCATGAAGCATGATTATTTCTTTTTCTTCTTCGTTTTTTTTTGTTTGAGAGAGGTGCATGCTTGTTGGTTGTGTCATCTGTGTACGTGGAATGTGACCATGTTCCTGCCAGAGTATGCCAACATATAGAGTGTAATTATAATTAGGTTCCACATAAGCATACAGCACACAAAGTTTGACTTTGTTGACAATGACGGGGTGGCGTGTTCATCGATAATTAAAAGTTCACCCCTTTCCTAATCCTAACACTACATTATCCGAGCACTGTTCATACACGGCTTTGTTGCAGTTCGCATCGTGGATTCCACGCCATAACATTACACCCCTCTCGGCGAGACAGCTCGTCCTCGAGTTGTCTGGTGGCGGCCACGGACTAAGACCTTCGCGTCCCCATGGCGACGAAAGGGCGTGATGACGACGTCGCGTCACGTGGAGAAGGAGCAACAAACCTCCAATAGACAACAACCCCTTGATGTGGTTTGACGTCACAGGAGTCGTCGGGGGCATAGGCAACCAACGTGGGACAGCAGCGACACCCTTCCTACCACAGAGCGCGACGGTGTTGGGAGAGGCGCGACGGCGTCGCAATCCCCTACAAGACATACGTCGTGTTTTGCACCTCTGTAGGAACGACGTTGGTCGACAACAAGGAGAAGACCGCGAAACTGCGACAATCTTCCTCCCTGCAAAGAGCACCGATGGTGGCAGCACTACTTGTAGCAAAGGCGTCGCCGATGGTTTGGAAGTGTCTCCGGCGGTAGAACAAGTACCACTGGTGGTGGAGCCAAGAGTGTTGGCAGCACGATCAACGCCGACAACACCTCAACCACCTCCATATGTGATGCCGGTAGTGGAGGCGCGGCCGTGAGTGGAGGTGTCGCCGATTGTGGTGGCACAACCAGCGCAGCGGTACACTGCCTCTTCTCTTTCATGTATTCCTCCTTGAGCTCCATCGCGAGCCTCGTGCACTCTTGGATTCCTGAGCGAAGCTCAGTGTAGAGGCCCCTCATGGCATTGAGTTCTTCGGCATCGGAATCGAAACCCTCGTCGCCCATTGTGGTGGAAAGGGCGGCGATTGGCTCTGATACCAAATTGTTATGAATCTTAGTTCATAATAGGGTAAACACCGTCGGGAGGACGGCCGGGCAGTAGTGGCTTGAAGGGGGGAGGGACTTTAGAGGAGGAAGATAGATATAGACAGGGATGAACTATTCTTTTTTGTTTTTCTTACTTAATGCCAACGATTACAATAGATCTCCTTATATAGAGGGTTCTTCTAACAATTATGGATAACATCAATCTAAATGATGACCTTCCTAACTAATAAATAACTTTCCTAACTAATAGATAACATTTCCGATTAACTAATCCCTATACACGGAAACTAATAAAACTATATAGGGAAATAGATATCCTTATTGGGGAAGATAACTCTTTCCTAATCCTAATGCTACAGTACCTGAGCATTGTTCACGCACGGCATTGCTACAGTATCACATGCACTGTTCATGCACGGTGGATTCCACGCCATAACAGTTTGACTATGTATAAACAATCATCGCAAAAAGAGAGAAGAAAATGAAGAAAAGCATGTTGCGTGTGAGAAGAACATATCAATACGTACTGATCTTGGACCCCTCTGGTCGGTCTTGTTCTAAACTCTCTCGTTACTTAATTGATAGGACTTTTAAAAAAAAGAAAAAGGGGAAAAAATAAACGCTTATGGATATTCTTGGTGGTTGTACTTAGATATAAACCTCGAACGGGAAGCATGCTTTGTGCATGTTTTCCACTGTTATGGCATCCTAGTCTAACGTATCACAAAGCACCACTAGCAAATCACCGTTTTAGTTAGTTTTACAAAGTTCTATTTGCAAATCCTCCAATCCAAAATGCCGCCCCAAAGAAGCACCAGACAGCCCCAACAAGTGGTATCAAAACAAGGTGCGGCTTTTTGAGATGCTTCCCGGTAACGGCTCGCCAGGCAGTGGCGCGTCAACGCGGCTCCATGTGAGGAGTGGCGGCCACTGCGTCTGCGCGCGCGTCTTTGGTGATCGTGGTGGGGCTGAGACGCCGAGGCGAAGCGACTTATCGAAAACTCAAGACCGTGAGTCGTGGCGGCCGCGCAAATTGTGTACGTGTCACCAAAGATTTTGTTTTTTGTGTTCTACTTCTCCCAGGTAAAAGAGTTGAGTTAGCACTACGCAGTTGCGGTGCCGTGTTCGGGTGTGTTGATGCCCAAGATCATGCCGAGGATGGCGATGTCCAAGTCCCCATTGTCCGTCGAGTCGTGTCACCGGCGGAGAAGCGACAACGAAGAGGATAAAAGAGAAAAGGCACAACTAGGCAGTTGCGACCACGCGCCAAACTCTGTGTGCAAGTTCGTTTTCTATATTCATCTACTCGAAGCGATAAGTTGTGCATGTTCATCCTCTTCCTCGTGATAACATGTGTTCTTTGTGTGAGTTGGATCCACGAGATAGCGTGAGTGATCCAAGGGTTGTTCCAACATTTGTGGTGGAGAAGCAACTGTGTGGGTTCAGCGACACGAAAAGTGATCTTGTGTTGCTAAATCGTGCCGAGTGGGAAGACATAACTTCTTTAAGATGCGTCACAAGATCAACATTTGAGATGTGAAGAAGTTGCAACAAGATTAAGGGGAATGTTAGTTATTAATCTTATTTTACTTGTGTTGTCACGTAACACGTTTAGGTGTGCATGTTACGGGTTCATTAGTTGCATGTGATTTGCTGGTCCTTGCGGTGAGAAGCCGGCCATGAGACATGATCCAACTAGGGGCAGATTTACTGTTGGGGCTCAAGGCCCGCCTCCATCTGCCGGCCTTGTTTTTTTTTGGAGTAGACGTGCAGGCTCAGCAGGCAGGCAGCATCAATAGAAAGAAAGGCGCTGCTGGAGCCTGGAAGAAGAAGATCGAGGGCCTATTTGGTTCTGGTCCTGGCGGCAAAGTGCCTGGCTAGGACCGAACCTGTATACCGCTTGAAGCTTGTTTGGTTTCCTGCCTATCAGGCCACTGATTCCAGGCGCAAAAAATGAGCGTCTGGGAGCCTGTCTCTTAGGCAACTCGATCAGCTCCTAATTCTTTCAATCCAACGGTCTATTTTTCATTCATCAATTCCACACACAGGCTTTCAACCAAATAACTCATCTTCATGATTGCCTGACCAGACAAAAATTATCTACTTTTCAGGCTACCCCCAGACACCAGTTTTTTTCAGGCATGGAACCCAGGTCTCAATCCAAACAAGCCCCAAGTGTTGCAGCACTTCAAGTTCTTGTGTCCGTCTCCCACTTGTAGTAGCGTGTGTCCATGAGTGCAATGTGTGAGTTATCTTCGGGGGCCAACCCCAACAATTGGTATCAAAACTAGGTGCGGAGTGTTGAGATGCTTCCCGGTAACGGCTCGCCACGCAGTGGCGCGCCAACATGGCTCCATGCGAGGAGTGGCGGCCACTCTGGTGCGCGCGCGCTGCTGGTGATCGTGGCGGGGGCTAGACGCCGTCGAGTTGAGGCAGCTCATCAGAAAACTCGAGACCGACGAGTCGGCGGCAGCCCAGCACAAATTGTGTATGTGTCACCAACGATTTTGTTTTTTGTGTTCTACTTCTCCCAGATAAAAGAGTTGAGTTGGCACTAGGCAGTTGCGGTGCCATGTTCGGGTGTGTTGGATGCCCAAGATCATACCGAGGATGGCGAGGTCCAAGTCCCCATCGCCGTCGAGTCGGGTCACCGGCAGAGAAGTGACAACAAAGAGGATAAAATAGAAAAGACATGACTAGGCAGTTGCGGCCATGCGCCAAACTTTGTGTGCAAGTTCGTTCTCTATTTCATCTACTCGAAGCAAGAAGTTGTGCAAGTTCATCCTCTTTCTCGTGATAGCGTGTGTTCTTTGTGTGAGTTGGATCCACGAGATAGCATGAGTGATCTAGGGGATGTTCCAACATTCGTGGTGGAGAAGCGACTGTGTGGGTTCGGCGACACGAAAGGTGATCTTGTATTGCTAAATCGTGCCGAGTGGAAAGACATAACTTCTTTAAGATGCGTCAGAAGATCGACATTTGAGATGTGAAGAAGTTGCAACAAGATTAAGGGGAAATGTTAGTTATTAATCTTATTTTGCTTGTGTTGTCACATAACATGTTTAGGTGTGCATGTTACGGGTTCATTAGTTGTATGTGATTTGTAGGTGCTTGGTGAGAAGCCGGCCATGAGACGTGGTCTTGCATGCATTAGTTGAGTTAGTTGTCTAAGTTTAGTTAGTGAGACAGCTTCCAACCAGGGGCAGATTCACTGTTGGGGCTCAACGCCCACCTCCATCTGCCGGCCCTATTTTTTTAGTAGGGGCGCAGGCTTGGCAGGTAGGCAGTAGCAATAGAAAAAACAGATTTGCTATTTCTAAGTCGTTTGAAATTTTCTTAAGTTTAAGTTAATTGTTGAAGTCATTGGATTTGTGTAGAGATCGATGCGTCATATGATTGGATATTTGATCCAATAAATAAAACATGTGACTTATACTTAATAAAATTCCAGTCATCTTATGAATAGACAATCCCTAGAAAGAAAGGCACTGCTGGAGCCTGGAGGAAGAAGATCGAGTGTTGTGGGCTTGTGGTTGTGTGCTTCCTGGGCAGTGGGCTGGTCAGATCTAGCTAGTAGTGAAGGCCTTAAAGGCCCAGCCTAGATCGGTGATTCGAGGAATGAGGACAGTTCGTATCTCTCGATCAATCGAACTAAGAGCATCTACGATAGTTTGTTTCTTAGTTTGTTAATAAGAGGAGAGAGAGTACTAAATCTAATAAAAAGAAACAAGCATTTCAATAAATTGTTTCTTGAGTTTGTATCTAAGACTTTAATTTCTACTTTAATTGCTATACACAAAACAGGTTTTTAGGTAACAAGCAAGTTTTCAATAGCTATATTGTTGTTTCTTATGTCTTGGTATCAACAACTTGCTTGTTTCTTTATCTAGAAACAAGTTCACCTTCTCTCTTCCACATCACCAAAATGTTGATGTAGCAATCCCTTAATAGCAAGTGACATGGACTATTGTAGATGCTCTAATGCGCACGACACAGCGACTGAGCGACACATACGCATAGATAGGGCATTAGGGCACCGGCGCGGCTCGAGAGTCGAGTGCTTGGAGGTATCGCGGCGATCCACTGGGGCGGCACCAGAGGGCAAGGCGGCGACCGCAACATCCAATAGGTAACAGGCAAGCGACATTGCGGCAAGCCAATTTGCAAAATTTGTTTAAATAGAGAGTAGAGACAGTAGTTGTTAGCCAATTTGATTGATTGATTGTTGTTGACTTGTTAATAGATTTGCAAAAATGGACAATGGAACATTGCACAAGTATTTCTATAAAAAAAAACTACTAGTAGTTTTACCTACCTCTTAATAGCAATCACAATATTAGAGGTGACAAATGGGTTGTGCCAATCAGGACGACTCAAAGCGTGTCACTATTGATCCGATTTAGGCATGACACCACCCATCACTAAACGGGTCATGTCGTGCTTGGGTCGTGACCTCAGCCTAGCGGTCTGGCCCGGCCTGACACGGATAGTACCAGTCCTAGCACACTATTTTTTAAAAATATTTTTAATATGATTTTATTTTGCCATTTTTTAAATTTTATATAGTTCATTTTATAAGTATATAAATTTTATTTTATCAATTTATAGGATTTTTTTACATTTTCTTCAAATTTTCATGCCAAATAGGTTAAATGGGCGAACAGGCTAACCGTGGTTGAGCCGATCTGGCACGACCCGTGAGGCTATCGTGTTGTGCTTGAGTTGGTGCCTCAACCCATGGGTCGGCACATCACAACCTATTTAAGTAATGGGTCAAACAGGCCGTACCTAAATGAGCCGTGGTTAGATGGGCCGTGTCGTACCGTGTCACCTATTTGGCCACCTCTACACGAGATAGACCTGTATGGTCATATTTTTGTTAAAAAAAACCACGCTCTAATGTTATTTTCGTAGCGCTTGTACGATGATTCGAAGTAATTCGAGCTGTATACACGTAAAGAATTGAAATTTCAAATGTGTAGACGGTATAATAATACGCTGCACTGTTTAATACTAATACTCTGCAATGTCAATCAAATGTGCAGTACGGTAGTACCCCAATGGTGAACCGGGCAGCTGGGCCGAACACTTGAAAAGGCCTTCGAGCCAAGCCATCACAACCGAGAGGCCACCACCACAAGTTTTGAGAGAGAGAGAGAGAGAGAGAGAGAGAGAGAGAGAGAGAATATTCGGCCCCCGCGGCGAGGCGAGAGCCGTACTCCTCTTCCCCACGGGAGGGGGAAGATCCTGTTGGAATCGGCATCCTCCCCTCCCGTCCTCCAATCTTGTGGCCTTTCTCCTCGTCCTCCTCCATTTCAGCGGGGGGTAGGAGGCGGAAGCGCGGGAGGAGGAGATTGCGGTGCGGCCCAGCCCAGCCGCTCCGCTAAATCGTAAGGTGCGCTTCCAGCCCCACTGAGATTCTTCTTGTTCTGTCCAGCGGCTTCTTCTTCTTCTGATAAAGAAGCGTAGCTTGTACTGCAACAACTGTTGAGATTTATGGGCGGGAGCATCAGAATTCGCTGTGGCGTTAGGTTCCGCGTGTAGCAATGTATGAGCCGCCGAGCTGCGTCTGGTTGGTTGCCAAGAAATGGCGGTGGTTCCAAAAGAATTCCCTTCCTTTGTTGGTTTCTTGTGATGAGTGCCGTTGAATGAGCTACCGAAGTACTGGATTTTTGTTGTGCTGTCTCGTTTGTGAGGTGGACAAACGATTCGTTTGTTTGTGCCTAATTACCAAGCGGTGCGCACGTCCAATTTTTCCTTCGTGTGCAATGTTAGGCTAGAGAATAGCTGCGCACAAATCCTCAAAAGCAAATCAGAGCAAAAGTCAATTCATTTCTGTGTAGATTGTAGAACACAAGTACTTGATAGTTGATACGAATGCATTACCTGCATACTTTTTTATGTTACTTCTGTGTTCATGTTGGTTACGCTTGTGGCGATTCAACAATGCTTCACCCCAACTTTTTTTTAACAGGACTATCATTTGTTCTGCTTAGTCGAGAAGGTACTTATAGGTCGAATAAAATGGGAGTCCGGGAAGATCCAAGACCTTCTGGGGGTCTGGATGGCCTCTACGGGGTACAGCTTGCGGGTCGGTCACTGTACAGTGATGATGAAGCTTTCAAGACTAGCATTATGGATTCTTCAACTTGTGAACAGCAGGAGGGTGTTGGCTCAAGCCGAAGTTTGCTAATCCGGTGGGTTAGAGTTATTTGCACCAACATGATGAACACCATGGAGGAATTATTAGATTGTGTCATGGTACTGTCGTCTGCAAATGAGTTGTATATCACTTAGATGATTTATTTTGTATTTGCAGGCGACTATGGCAGCAGAGACCCCCATGTCTGAAGCCCATCCACTGTAGTCTCTCATGTATGCGCAACAAATCATAAAGCTATGCATACAACTTAGCCTATTATCTTGTTTGGTAACTTCAGTGTCTAAATTTTATTTTGATCCAGGCGATAAACATGTCGGCGAAACTGTTGCTAATGTTGTCACCTCGATTCCTTTCATTGTTCTTGGACTGCAGACACCAAGGCAAGGATATTAATTTCTAAACCACTAAAATTGCTCCCTTAAAGATTGTCTTCTGACTTTGTTTTTCGTTTGCTACCAAGTATCAACTAACAGTCATGTGCCAGTTCTGCAGAAAGAATCTGACCACTGCACTTTATGCTAACTCTCTAATTGGAGTTGGAATAGCTTCAAGCCTCTATCATACTTCAAGAGGCGAAATCAGAAAATATCTGCGGTGGGCAGACTATACAATGATTGCCACTACAACGCTAGTAAGTGAAATATTCCAATACGATAACGTTAAACCGGAATTTATGCTACCCTGTATAGATTCCCATTCTGGAAGAACCATGAATTGCATGTGACCAAACTTGGTTTATTTCTTCTGCTTGATAGCTGACTGAAGCTGTCAGCATGTATCCATATGAACTACCACTTGAATATTTCGAAGTGGCCATGTGACAACCTGGTTACTGTACGTATATTTGATACATCATCATTTGCAGCAGCCAGATTGTGTAATTTATACCTTAGTGCTGAGATTATGACCGATTTTATTGTTGTATTATGACAGAAAGTAAGCAACTTTGATGGTTTATGCTAAGTATTTGACCTTGTGGATATTTTGACAAGACATGTTTCATGCAGTGCTTAACAAGAGCGCTTCGTAATGAGCATCCGAAATTACTGATGGCAGCATCAACATTGCTCCTTCCGTTCCAGCCTTTGATGGTTACAGCCGTCCACACTGGGATGATGGAGGCAAGCACTTCAAAGCTCATGCCATGCTATGATCTGTCCCTTGAAACGAACAAGAACAATAGTAACTTTTTCTCTCGTGCGTCAGGTTTCATTTGCGAAAAGGGCGTCGATAGAACCAGAACTCAGGATGGCGCATAACCTGCACAAGATGTCGTCTCTATTGGGAGGTGCGCTATTCATCGCTGATGACGTCTTCCCTGAAACCCCTTACATCCACGCGGCATGGCATCTAGCTGCAGCATTGGGCGTCGGCACATGCAACAAGCTTCTTGAATGACGATACAGACGGAGAGACGCCCTGGTGTTGCTGTTATCAACAAACAGTTGATAGCAATTCATCAACCTGTCGACTTTGATCACTGCACATTGCATAGGTTTACATTGAACTTTAGAGAATTGGAACTTCGGAAGATTGTTGAGATGAGTATAGCTAGTGCATTCAAAATGAGACGAAGTACGGAACTTTGTACCAGCTTGTGCATGTACTTGTTGTATGATATATTGTATTGTTGTTCCACGAATACTGTGATGAGATGTAGTGATACTTTTATACTCTTGATTTTGTTGAAACCGAGATGGATAGATGTGATTTTACCGAGGCATTTGCAACAAACTATTGAGTGGCTATGGTGGCGTATTTCTTGAAATGCGCGATCAGCAGTTGAAGGCGTCTAGGACAAAATCCTCTTTCAAACGAGCACAAGGCCCAAGCGTCCCGCCTAACGGCACCGCCGCGAGCACGCGACCACCACTCAAAACCACGTCCTAATCTCACACAACCGCCGCGTCTCACTCTCACCCCGTGGCGCCATGCTCCCCGCCGCTCCCCTCCTCTCTCCGCCGCGCCGCCTCATCGCCTCCCCTCTCCACTGTCACGCCCCAGCCCAGCAACCCGCTGCCGTCTCCGCCACCCGCGGCCTCCTCTTACGCGGCGCCGGCTCCCCCGTCGTCAAGCGCCCCCGCAGCGGCGGCTGGCTCCTCTGGTACCACTCCGGCGGGCGGGTCGCCCTCGCCAACTCCCCCGACGGCCTGCGCTGGAGCCCGCCTGTCGCGCCCGACCCCCTGCTCCCCTCAACCGACTGGTGGGCCTTCGACACCGCCGCCGTCCGCCCCTCCGACGTCCTCCTCATCTCCGGCTCCGACGTCTCCTCCCGCCGCTTCCCGTCATCCGCCGTCTACTGGCTTTACTACACCGGCTCCACCGACGAACGCCTCGCGTCCCCGTTCCCCGCCGCCGACGTCCCCGCGCTGCCCGGCCTCGCCATCAGCCAGGACGGCCGCCACTGGGCGCGCATCGAGGGGAACCACCACACCGGCGCGCTACTTGGCGTCGAGGAGGAGGAGCCCCAAGGATGGGAGACACGCTGCGCGGCTGCTCCCAAGGTGGTGCTGCACGCCGACGGGGACCTGCGGATGTACTACCACTCGTTCGACGAAATGTCGCAGAGGCACGCGATTGGGGTGGCGAGGTCCAGGGACGGCATCCGGTGGGCGAGGTCGGGGAAGGTGCTCGATGGGGGCGGGGCTGGGACGTTCGACGAAGGCGGGGTGCGGCATGGGCATGTTGTCCGTGACCGTGCCGCCAGGCGATACATCATGGTGTACGAGGGTCTGGATAGGTACGGCCGGGTGAGCATTGGGATGGCCGTGTCGGAGGACGGGCTGAAAGCGTGGAGGCGGTGCAGTGAGTTGCCAGTGCTGCGACCATCGGAGGAGGATGAAGGATGGGATGGCGCTGGGGTCGGCTCGCCGTGCTTGGTGCAAATGGATGGGCCTTATGATTGGAGACTGTATTACATGGGCATCGGGAAGGATGGTGAGGCTGCGATTGGGATGGCGTATTCAGATGGTCAGAGTCTTCAGAAGTTCGAGAAGTGCGATGCTGTTCTCATGTAAGGTGAGGACATCTTGTATGTGTACGGGAATGTAAATTGGGAGCTTCACCATGGCTCTCCTGAGTCCTGACAATGTTCATCATGACAAAATTTTGATGTTAAATTAACTTAGCATCTTGATTGATCCTACTTCAGTGCTTTGTAATACTGCTCTTGATTTTCTAATGTTGTTATTTACTATATCTGTCGCCGGCAATATACAGTTCCCTGTCAAAGTCCATTAGAGAAGCAGTGGTGGCTGGCCAAATAATTTCTTCTAATCGGCAATACTAATGCTATGCTTAGGTCTGAACTGTAATGGAGACCAGATGGGACCTGGCTGGCTACTGATTGTAAATCCCGCCTTATAAAGTTTTACTATCAGTCTTTCTAAAAGGTTTTACCATGATATTTGCTAACATGATGATAATCATAGGTGGATCTAGAATTTATAGTCTGTGGGGGTGGATCTGCCAATGATGATAAAGTGTGTCATTGAAGAATTGTCCTGCAAGGAGCATACCGTGCTACATGTGCAGCAAACATAATAGACCGAGGATGGCAGCATGTTAGAACAGAATATGGACAAAACCAAATAAGTAAATTAATCACCTTCAGCCTCCCTAATTGATATTGTCCTAAAAATGGGCATCGGTTGTTAGCTTGTAGTGCATAATAAAGTCCAAGAAGTAATCAGACACTCAATTGACATGAGATAGATGCAGAAATTGGAATAGGTCTACACCACAGTAACAATTAGTTTTTCAAGTATATTTTATGTTCTGCCTGTAATACTTGTTTTCTATATGCATCTTAGTCTCTATGAGTACAAATTGCCTATGGGTAGAAATGGATAAGGATCATATCAGATCCATCTCCATCCAACGAGATCTGGATCTTTTATCCAATCCAAAAAGAATACAAATAGAGATGTGATATTAGATTCAAGGAGTAAACTCTTACTTGAATAGTTGATAGTTCAATATCTGCATTTGTGTAAACAAAAATGAGTTGCTTATTAACAAACTATACTTAGAGCCATAGCTGATTCAATGTCTACCTGCATTTGTACCTATTTAGCTAAGATTTGTATCTGATCTACTGTCTATCTGAATTCATATCCACTGACCATTGCTACATTATATGCATATGGATATAGTTTGGTAACTTTTTGTCCATACATGATTTATGTCATCCCTATATAGGCCTTCATGTTGTTACCAGTTTTATTTCGAACTGGAATGGTGATAAATTAAGTGGCTACCTGTTGCGGTCGTTGTTTGGGTACGGATCCGAGGACCGAGGGTAGGGCACTCGCTTTTGAACGGTTGCTCATGCTACCGCCAAGACTCCGAGGTTTAGTTGAAGAGGAGGGAGAGAGACTAAGAATTTTGTTTATTCATTGTTTGATTGATAATGGATACATGATATCCGTTTTATAGGGACAACCCGACTTAACGCTTAAGAATTAATCTATAAGGAAATCTAGCAATCCAATCTAATATTTCTAACTATTAAAAATAACCTTCATAATAAATAAGATTATATCCCTAACAATAACTTGATAGATAAGGAATTCCAAAATAACCTACCTAACCAACTATTCTTTATCCTAAGAAACCAATCAGTGTGTATGGAAAATAACGGTGGCACGGTACCGGCAAGGCATTGTTCACGTGATGCTACATTAACGTGGCGCTATTTAGGCGTCGCTACTGTACTGTGGTGCTGTTCGCGCACCTGCTACAGTGCCTCGCGCCTTGCTCCATAACACTACCGATGCAACTATGTGCTGGCGTTTATGCATGAGCTGAAGTTCACAGTTCATGAGAACCTGAACCCCCACTACGGATCCATCAACATTCATTGCTGTCTTGGGCATTAAATTCTCTCTTCATTCCTATTTCCTTATGATGTCAACTTTAGTGTGAAATTTCATTGTTGGATTTGGACTTAAGATTGGCCTTTGAGATGTGCTATATCTGAGAGAAGCTACTTTCTAGATGCATAGCATGGTAGGACTACAATCAGATTGAGTTATTAGTGTTCAAGTTAAGCTTGTTATGTACTAACAATCAAGGATCAGAATACCGCTACCGGGTAAAATCCCGCCGGGCTGCCGATAACGGTTATCATCTGGTAACCGGAAAACCCGGTAAAAACTCGGTCGAAATTCGTCTGAAGAAATTTGAATTTGGGATGTAACCGCCGGAATTTGGAATCCTGGTTCCCACCGGTAAGTCTGGTTACCGGTGGTAACCGGCCGGGTTTTTTTTTCCATGCTAACAATTAAGTGTTTAATAGTGTCATATGCAACGCCGTCATCTAGAGTATGCACTATCCAACAAAGGTAAATACAAAAACACTCCTAGTAATGTGATTATGTGAACTAGTTAATAATGCTTGCAGCTGAACTAATATCTTGGCATTGTCATGTCCAGGCGTCCCTGGGTAGCACAATGCTGAAGGTACAAATTGTTAGCTGTCGAGGATAACCTCCTTAATGTTAACTGTATATTTATCATGTGATGTGATCATGTCAATCTTGGAACCAAAATATTGTGAAAGATATTTGTGCATTATTTTTCCATGGGCTGCCCTTGATCATTTATGTGTATAGTTAACACTAGCTGGTGCCTAAGTGATTGAATGCATTTGCCTATATGAAAAGTTTGTGTTCTGAAAAAATCAGCTGTCTAAACCATGCGAACTTGGGAGCATAGGAAAGCAGTAGCAGTTAAAGTACTCACAAATTTCTGTAAGTTCTTTTCTGTTGTTGTTAGTACTGTTAAGAGTAGTATTGGTTGTATATTCTCTCCCTCTCTCTTAGCCCATGTTGCTCATATAGCCCACGAGGTCCATGTACTCTTCTCTATATATACTCTTCCATTCATGAATAAGATGCACAATTGTGAATAGCAAAACCCAAGCTTCATGTTTTTCTAACATGGTATCAGAGTAATCTCCAACCTAATCCTATTTCCATAAGAAAATCCTACTGTGCTTATCTCTGCCGCCGCCGTCGCAGGCCGGCAGGCTCCTTCCAGCAGTCGCCGGATCTTCTTCCTCTGCGCTGATCCATCTGCGCCGATCCTCCTCTGCGCTCGAGCTCTACGCGTCTTCTGCGCCTACGCATCTTCAAGTCTTCGAGCTCGTAGCCAATTCTCCTCTGCGCCCGAGCTCTGCGCTCGAATTTGCTCCTCTGTGCAGAGCTCGACGCCCGAGCTCCTCTGCGCCCGCACCTGGATCCTTCTCTATGCTCGCGCCTGGAGATCCATCTGTGCCGGAAGTTGGATTCTCCTTTGAGCCCGCGCCTGGATCCTCCTCTACGCCCGCGTCTGGAGATACATCTTTGCTTGGAGGTCATCCGCGCCTGGACAACCTCTGCGCCCGCTCTTCATCTCGGGCCTTGATCTACGCCGGATCGAGCTCGAACCTCGATGCCTGCTCCTGCCTAGGCCTTCATCACGATATGCACCGGATCGAGCTCGTAGCTCGTCGCCCGCAGCTGCTCGGGCCTTGATCTGCACCGGCTCTACGCCGAGCCATCGCCTGGAGGTGGTCCCGAGTCGTCACCTGGAGGTGGAGCCATCGCTAAGATTGCTCTGCGTTGTACTCTCTCCGTCTTGTCTCTGCGACGTTTGTGTCGATTGGTCTGGTACTACTCTCTGTGCTGCTCTCTGTGAGATTGGTGCTGCTCTCTGCTACTGTTGATTACTTGCTGCTGAGAGCTCTGTTTCGCTACTGCTGTTGATGCTGCCACTATTGCTGCTACTAATGCACTTCTGTTGCTATTGTTGATTGTGGTCCATCTATTGCTCTTTGCTGTTAACCTGTGCTGTGAGATATTGCCTGTGGTGTTGGTACTACTGAGGTTGTTGCTTGGTGATAGTGTACTTGATCATATCATGGTTCTTGATGCCATTCTTGGTCCTGGACCTATTTGAGGTGATGATGATATTGTTTGTTTTATTCCTGCTAATGCTGTAGAGTATTGTGCAACTCAGTTTGGTCAGATTCAGACTCAGATGAGAAATCTTCAAGCCCAGTTGTGTCGACTGCAGGCATCTTCCAGTGCATCCACCAGCTTGACTACACCATCATATTCTGTGTTAGGTGCTTCACTCCCATGGATATAGGATTCAGAGGCTTCTTTCCATGTGACATCTAATGCAACTCAGCTCATATCATGTTGTCCTACTGCACAAGGTATCAAGATTCAGACAGCTAATGGAACGCCATGCACAGTCACTCACCAGGGGACTCTTTCCACCTCTCACTTCGCAGTTTCTCCATGAATCTCATCTTTATCGGGCTGCTCGCAGATATGAACTATTTTGTTGGGTTCAACGATAGCTCCTGCTTTGTGCAAGATCGTCGAACAAGAGTTGTCATTGGTACAGGTCATCGTCATAAAAGTTCTGCAGGGCTCTATGTTCTTGATTGTTTGAGTCTTCCTTTATCCTCCATTTCTGGTACTGCTCCTGCCCCTATTCCTTCACCCTCTGTTGTTGGTTCATCTACCCTTTGCCCTTTTGCATCTACTTCTATTTGCCGATCTTTTCCTCAATGGCATCATCGCTTGGGGCACTTGTGTGGCTCACGCCTCTCTATCTTGATTCACAATATATTATTGGTCCTGTTTCTGTTGACACAAATTTTCAGTGCAAGGGTTGTAGGCTTGGCAAGCAAGTACAACTCCCATATCCTTCCGGCATTTCTCGCTATGATTGTCCCTTTGATTTGGTCCATTCGGATGTTTGGGGTCCCTCTCCTTTTGCTTCGAAGGGTGGTCACAGTTACTATGTCATCTTTATTGATGACCATAGTCGATACACTTAGATCTACTTCATGAAACACTTTTCGCAGTTGATTTATATCTATCAATCTTTTGCTTAGATGGTTCATACCCAATTCTCTTCTACCATTCGTGTTTTCGTTCTGACTCTGGGGGAGAGTATCTTTCATCAGCCTTTCGTCAGTTCCTTTCTTCTGAGGGTACTCTTCCTCAGCTCTCGTGTCTCAGTGCTCATGCTCAGAATGGTGTTGTTGAGTGCAAGCACCATCACATCATTGAGGCTGCTCGTACTCTTCTCATTTCCTCCTTTGTTTCCTCTTACTTCTGGGGGAAGCAGTCTCTACAGCAGTCTATCTTATTAACCGTCAGCCCTCTTCCAAGCTTCAGGGCAAGTGTCCTGGTGAGGTCCTGTACAGAGCACCTGCTCACTATGCTCATTTTCGTGTTTTTGGTTGTCTGCTATGTTCTTCTAGTACTTCGTGAGCGCACAAAGCTGAGCTCTTAGTTGAGTGTGTTTTCTGGGTTATAGTCCTGAGCATAAGAGCTATTGCTGCTATGATCCCTCAGCACATCGCATTCGCATCTCTCATGATGTGACTTTTGATGAGGGACGACCTTTCTTTTATCATCCTTCTACACATCTTACTTCTTCTTCTATAGATTCCACTTCTTTTTTGTATTTACCTCCCGTTCCTTCATTAGATTTGTCTTTTCCAGATACACCTTCTTCACCAGTTTCACCTTTTAGTGTGCCTCCTCCACCAGCTCCACTTGTTTCTCCACCTGTTATACCAGTTTCTAACACTTCCACTTTTCCCTTTCAATATAGTCGCCGACAGAGAGTTCCTTCTGATCCTCAGTCCTCCTCTTATCCACTTGACCCTTCGGCCAGTACCACCGACTCTAACGATTCTTCTACTACATCACGATATGCCCTACGTGATTGTTCTTCTATTCAGGCACCAGAGAGATAGGGTTTTTCTTGTGCAGGTGTAGTAGCTAAGCCGAGTACCTATCAGGAGGCTGCCAGTGTACCTGAGTGGCAGTTGGCTATGACAGAGGAGCTTACAGCATTAGAGTGTACATGCATTTGGGATCTTGTTCCACTATCATCTAGAGCTATTCCTGTCACTTACAAGTGGGTGTTCAAAGTAAAGAACATGTCAGATGGGTCAGTAGAGCGATACAAAGCTCGTCTTGTTGTAAGAGGTTTTCAGCAAGCTTATGGTCGAGATTATGATGAGACTTTTGCTCCATTTGCTCATATGACCACAGTCCGTACTCTTATTGCAGTTGCAACTGTACGCACATGGACTATATCTCAAATGGATGTCAAGAATACTTTTCTTCATGGTGATCTACATGAGGAGGTCTATATGCAGCCACCCCTTGGTGTTGAGGCTCCTACAGGCTATGTTTGTCGTCTTAGGCGTGCTCTATATGGTCTTAAGCAGCCTCCTCGTGCTTAGTTCGAGCGTTTCAGTTTTGTGATTCGAGCTGCTGGTTTCACTCCGAGTGAGTATGACCCTGCCTTGTTTATTCACACTTCTCAGCGGGGTCGTACTTTTCTTCTGCTGTATGTAGATGATATGCTGATCACGGGAGATGACATAGACTACGTGGCTTTTGTCAAGAAGAAATTGAGTGAACAATTTATGATGTTCGATTTGGGACCATTAAGCTATTTTCTGGGGATTGAGGTTCATTTCGATAGTGATGGCTACTATCTCTCTCAGCATCGCTACGTTCAGGATTTGCTTGCTCCTTCTGGTATGACTGATACACGCACTGCTGCCACACCCATGGAGCTTCATCTACAGCTTCGACCTAAAAACGGTGTACCCCTTACAGATCCTTCTCGTTATCGTCAGCTCGTTGGGAGTCTTGTTTATCTCACTGTCACCAGGCCAGACATTACTCATGTAGTTCATGTGTTCAGTCAGTTTGTCAGTGCTCCTACCTCAGTTCACTATGGTCATATTCTCCGTGTGCTGAGATACTTGAGAGGGACTGCGTCCAGATGTTTGTTCTATGCCAGTTCGAGTCAGTTTCAGCTTCACGCTTACTCTGATTCCACTTGAGTGAGTGATTCTACTAATCGCCGATCTATCACTGGTTACTGTATCTCTCTTGGTATTTCGCTCATTGCCTGGAAGTCCAAGACGCAGACTGCGGTGTCACGCTCTAGTGCAGAGGTTGAGCTTCGAGCTCTTGCAGCTACCACATCGGAGATCATTTGGCTTCGATGGCTCTTGAGTGATCTCGGTGTTCATTGTGACAATCCTACATCTCTCTTCTGTGACAATACAAGTGTCAT
Organism: Ampelocalamus luodianensis; assembly: GCA_036346255.1. Taxonomy (NCBI): domain Eukaryota; kingdom Viridiplantae; phylum Streptophyta; class Magnoliopsida; order Poales; family Poaceae; genus Ampelocalamus; species Ampelocalamus luodianensis. Next base: position 17,787,496 of record CM070632.1, on the reverse strand, counting down.
TCAGATCGCGAGTGATCCAATCAAGTACAAGCTGACAAAGCACATTAGTGTTGATGCATCCTTCACACGATCTCACTGTCAGAAGTCCACCATTGCTCCCAAGTATATTCCTTCAGAGCTTTAAGTTGTAGATTTATTCACTAAAGCTCAGACTCAAGAACATTATCGACTTCATCTACTCAAACTCAGTGCATCAAATCATCCTGATCCATCTTGAGTTTGAAGGAGGGTGTTAAGAGTAATATTGGTAGGAAGGTTATGCATATTCCATGAACTAGATGCATGTAGTCACTTTTCATCTCATATATCTTTTTCTTAATGGTCTTTGTAGGCTATTTAGTTTATTTCCAGTGTCCCATTGGGGCTTCTAGCCTGCAATGTTTGGCTTTAAACCAGAAGTATTTGAAAAGAGGAAATTACATTGTACTCACTTGTACTTTTTTAAAATTGTAGGCGCCTACTTTCACTTTATGTTTTGAAAATTTACTTTGTTTGTTCAGGTTTAGAATTTACTATTTGTAGTTATATGTTGGTTTATAATCTGTACTTTCAACAATTTAGAACATCTACTTTCTGAATTTATTGCAAATTTCCACTTATACCTGTAATCTCATGGCAAATTAATGCCTGCATCTTCATAAAATTGTTTTTGGGTTCTTAGCCACAGAGCAATAGACTTGCAGTGTCTATTTGATCATACTAAGACCTGTATTGTGCTATTCTCATGCTCTGTGCAATCTAGCAATTTCATCGAGATAACAGCTGTTAGTTGTTACTTTGGTGGTAAATTATCTCGATAAAAAATACTAGTGGAAACATGCTATTTGGAAGGAAAATCTAAAAGCACCAGTTCGCGAGACAAAAAGGGCAGCTTCCCAGCTTTAAGACGATCTCCAAAGCTTTCTTTTCAGGGAGGCAACCAAGGTGTTGAACAAAATCGTACAATTTTCCACTGGCCCAAGAGGTTGATCTGTTTTGAAAAGCCATGTGCAGAGGGAAGAACCTGTACCATGGTCTTAAATAATGCGATGTCGCATAGTTATTTCAATGGGGTCAGAGTTGTCCTTATTTCCTTCGTTGGGAGGTAAGTGTTTCATCCCTCACCTTTCTCGTTTAGTCTGTCCACATGTTTGCAACTCTACACAATGCCACCGTGCTGTTATAAATTAACATTGGCAATTGGCAGTATGTCATAATGCTTGAAATAGTTTCAATATCCCCCATCCCCTCTCTGCTGTAGTTTACTCTTGTATTGTATGGCCTATATCATACTATTATTCTGGGCATTCATTTTTAGGTTGAATTGTTGGAAGTGCCTGTTCTCTTGTTCACTTCTCCAAACACTAGAGTGGGCGCAGCTCTGATATTTTTGTGTTGTTTTTGTGCAGTACTACGTTTGTTGATCATTTTGAGTTCTCTTCTCTTTTTTCCACTATTCACTAAAAGTTGATTTGTACAGAACTGCAAATAAAGCTACTCCTGTAATTTGGTCTCAACCTGCACTGTCCTGTCGGTTCCAGAACCACCTATATAAGGCTTGCGTAGTTAACCACATTTGGATCAATGCACCTGAAACCTGGTAAATTATTAAAAACGAAAGAAGAGTCATATTTGTGCCTTTCATGTGTAAGATTTCTACCCTGACCTGACTGCCATTCCCCAGTAACTGTTCGTATTTTAGGTAATGATTTATTACTGAAAAACTATAAAGTTTGTATTCTTTTCGGTAGCTGGGTTCTACATTTGCTTGACATTGAAAAATGTCACTAACTTCTGGGTTGAGTCAATTTGTTCATTTCTTGTATCCAAAATTCCAAATGGAGTCAAAAACTAAAATGGAGTTTTCTTTTACTGAATAATTCTTGATTTCAGTTTTGAATTAATGTGATTTCCTTCCTTGTTCATTTTAAAACAAAGATCCAAAAGGACTCAGAGGGCTGAAACTTGATCTTAACAGTACCGGTTAATCATTCTGGGTTCGATTCAGACAAGACAACTTGGGCGTTGAACTAACAACCGTAAGGTCCTTGGGTCATTAATTGTAGTGTCTGCTATGGTCCTGGATACTAAGGAGGCTAACATAGAATAATTTTCAGTCTTACACCATAAAAAGACACTGACAGAAAGCAATATGGTTTATGTACTGCATCCCCACAGTAGCTAATTATTTCACCATGCCTGGAGAGGAAAAGCTGCAAACTGTTGAAGCAGTCTTAGCGTTGATCTGTTGTGCTCTTTCTGTTTTCTTTTTGACTTTGGATGATCCAATGGATTTGCTCACAAGTCCTTTCTAACAAAAAAAACTGGAGAGGACTCTGTTCTAGAGCAATGGTGGCGGCTGGGATGGCAGCTCTGTGTTCACCATCCCAAGGATACCATTCCAGTAGTTCTTGTTCTCTTCATCTCCGGACACGTGGCTGCTGTGCTCAGCTTGTCCATGGCTGGACTCACCCCAGCATTCTGATGTATCATGCACGCTGGTTCCATCCAGCAGCATGCCTGTGAAGCCGGCTCCGACCCCGGCCATCCCTGCGAACCATGGTTCCTCGCAGCCAATGAAGTCTTCTTCCCTCTCCTTGCCGTCCAGTCCCTGCAGTTGCTGCTTGCCGAGGAACTTCCATTCGCTTTCTTCGCCCTCCAGCTCGTCGCTTCTCTGCTGCCACATCGCGGAGTTGCTTTCGGATATCTCTAGGCCGGTGGTCCTGGGGGTTGGCAGCATGCCACTGTTACTCCCTGTGAACGTCAGTGTGGAGGTGGGTGACTCCTTTGCACCCTGCCATGCATGCAACACGTCAAGGCATGGAGAAGCAGTTGAGGCAGGTGGGTTCGTTGGCTGTGCATGGAGTGCGGTTTGTGTAGAAGCTGCTGTGCGCATCTTGGATTCTCGAGCCAGTCGCTCCTCCGCCTCGACGCGGGCGCTCTCCCACTGGGCCATGTGGCTGAGGCTGGCCGCGGCCTTGGCTGATTTGTCGTCCGCGGTGCCAGTGAGGGCGCCGTTCACGGCTTTGTGGGTGACAGGGTCGATCCCCATCTTGGCCAGCCTCTTCTTGAGGTGGGTGTTCCAGTAGTTCTTGATCTCGTTATCAGTGCGTTTCGGTAGATGCGTTGCGATAGCCGACCACCTGAACAGTCCCAGGAAACAAGCTTGTCAGCTGAACATATAGTATAGGAGCATTTTTGCTGGCATTGATCTTGGCTGACAACAGAACACACGGTACGTATGCCAAAATTCTTTGTTGGATTGCTGAAATTATGAGAATTCTGAATGCACAGAGACCGAGGGGAGGAGAGATGGGGTGACAGGATAAGACTGCAAATGCAACGCCATAAATTGGTACATGCAGCACAATAACTTGGTGCACTCGGACGCCTGTGCGGAAAAAAGTGCACTACGAAGGAAGAATTTGACAAAGCTGAAATTATAGCACCCAAAGCCCCAGTCGTTTACCTATTTAAATGTCAAAATTCGTATAGGCCCTTTAATTGACCATCACTTTCTAATTCAATATGGGTACATTATCCATCCTTTATTTTTTTGCTTGCAGATGTGATAGGAGTGGATGCATATGCATTGTTACTAAATGGCAGACAGCAGTCTGACAAGAACAGACATTGCACTTATCTTAGCCAGAAAAAAGCAAGTCGGAGAAGATATCAATGGCGTAGCAACAAAAGGATCATTACTATTCTGAAGTGAACTTAAGAGGGAAACTATGCTGTAACAATCTCGTGTAAACTACACCACTGTCACTCACCTGTTGCCAAGAAGAGCGTGAAGCTGGATGATGGTCTGCTCTTCCTGTAAGCTGAACTTGCCCCTCTTGATGTCCGGTCTCAGGTAGTTCGTCCATCTCAATCTGCAACTCTTGCCGCACCTCTGCAAACCTGCAAGATGTTGGCCGAATCCTCACTAACTTTAGCTTTTCGCCTTTGTTCCTTTGCAAGAGGATGAAATCAGGTTTTTCTAGACTCACCGGCCTTGGAAGGCAACGCACGCCAGCTGCCATGTCCATGCTCCTCAATGTAAGCAAGCAGCTTCTGGTCCTCCTCCGGCATCCATGGACCTTTCTTTAGGCCGATCTTCTCACAGCATGGTGACCGCCCCATTGGAGTAGTGCGATATGCTATCTTTCAGAAGCCAAGAGCTGACAGCTGAGTGCAGAGGAGCTGACTGATAAATAGAGCAGGAGGAGGACAAGACAAGTTGGAGCTATAAATCATTAGCATGATATGAAGGTATGAGCACTGAATTTTCCTTGCCTTATCTTGACATAAATGCCCTTGTGGTGGTTTTGTTTGGGTGTTAGTTACTAGGTACAACTACAAGTAGATGCACAGCTCCTTGCTGATCAACTGACTGTAACAATAGAGTAATAATACAAATGACTTCAGTTGAGAGTGAGTTTAACACTTAGGTCCAATTGGCTATGGCCCATGAATTAAAAACTGCAATAACTCCACGGTGATCGGACCCCACGGCGACTCCAGGTTGGTGATGGGGTAAGGCAAAGAATTGTTTGCCTGGGGTTGTGATGGGTCAAGGTCCTGGTCCGTAACTTATGTCTTCCAGGCAGTAGTTCGGTCCACTAGAGAGATGTGTCGATCCTTTTGGAATGCGTTGTTTTAGCAGTTCAGCGTAACCCATACGATTATTAGTATGTAATGGCTAGAAATGCTTGGAATTAAGGATTTCATCATGACAGTCTCCGGGACTGAACTGTTTTGGTGAGCAGCTATAGATGGAGTTGAAGCTGTTTTTAGCGAACACCATCGTTACTGGTGCAGATATACTTGGAGCGTAAGTTTTTTTTATTAGTAATGTCGCTATGGTTGCCACTTTGGTTTTAGTTTCAACTGAAGGGACTAAATAATTGAACATAAAGTGAGGAACAACTTAAGAACTGTGAATGTCTTCTAGGGTACCAAATTCATTTCTTCTCTGAGATGTAGCAGGTGTCAGATCATTGCAGTGATGCTTTTCAAAGAAAGGAAGAAAGAAACAAAAATGAATATGATTGCAGCCTTTTCCGATGAGCAGTGTTAGTAATACTGTTTGCAGATAGTGCTCAGCTGAGCAGGAAGAAAGAAACAAAAATGAATATGATTGCAGCCTTTCCGATGAGCAGTGTTAGTAATACTGTTTGCAGATAGTGCTCAGCTGAGCAGTATAAATGTATGATGCAGTGCGTACAACCATAATAGATGTTGTAAACAAATATACAAATTATATAAATCAAACCACCAAAGCATGGACATCTCCAAGGATCAAAACCCCGTTTCCGGGGTAAATTCGGTCGTTGGCGAGAAAAAACCGGCCGGTTACCGGATTTTTCGGAAAAACCGGATGAAAATCGCTTGAATTTGATTAAAAATCATTCAAAATTCAAAAATTAGAATTTGAACTTGCAAAACCCGAAAAAACCGGTCGGGATCCAAAATCCCGGATCCCTGCCGGTAAGCGGTTACCGGCGGGTTTTTTTCCCCTTCACATATCGCACAATTTCATTGTTTTTCACACCTTTTCCAGTTTGGCAATTCCTGACATGGATTTGTTTACTCTTAGGGTTCACCCGTCACCCACTACCATTTTATCTGTTGGGACACAAGAAATGTTCTAAAAATCTATAAAAAAATCTCCAACACAGAACATGTTACGTCACATGTATATTCCAAATTTCACAATCATACGGGAATGGAACCTCATTTGGGACATATCGCAAAGAGAAACTTCATTATATGCCATTAAATAACTCCTTTCTACACGATATGTCATCGATAACTCCTTCACAATATGCCATTGAGTTCCAATTTTTCTTCACAATATACCATCACCGTCACTTCTCTATCTAATCCCCTCTGTTAAGCCTTGAGAAAAGACTATTTTATCCTCAGGTGTCACATTTTAACACATTTCACTCCATGCAAAAAAATTGTTGTTCATTGCAAATCATTCCAGTCCAAAGTCTACAAGTGAGTTGGATACTACTGTCATTTGATGGCAATTTAAAACACATTAGGAGCAATAAAATGTGACAACTAAGGGCAAAATGGTCTTTTCTTAGGGCTTAATAGAGAGGCTTGGATGGAGAAGTGCCAGTGATGGCATATTGTGAAGAAAATTTGTAATCCGATGGCATATTGTGAAGAAGTTATTTGATGACATATCGTGAAGGAGGGAGTTATTCGATAGCATATAATGGATTTTCTCTACAACAAAAGACAAGGTTCAGGACATATTATATACAAATTTTGGTCCTATTTTCCTTTTTTATGTCCCACATGCAACCATATTTGTCCCCAAAAATTTAAAAGTGTGCATGTCCTAGTGTGTCTTATATCCATGATTTTTTTTTGTATTTTTGGGACCTTCCTAATAGCACTTTTGCATTTTCCCACAGCTCCTATGCTGTTTCCCCTTCTTTTTGTTTGCCGACAAGGTTCCTTTGCTATGTAGTCCTGTATTTGTTAACTGTCAAATAAATTATCTCATTGTTTTTTTAGCATCGTGTCAAATTTTCAATCATCTAATATTCCAAAGAATAATAATGTTATTAAAAATATTATGAACCGAATTAAATAACTAAAAAAATATCTCTCTCTCTTTTTTAACATACATGCCTTTTGTTGTGGCCGTTGTTAGGGTACAAGTCCGAGGACTGAAGGTAGAGCACTCGCCATCATCTAATCGTCAATAGGGCTCTTCCCTATCGAGGTAGCGAGGCTCTGAGGCCTGATTAGCCAGAAGGCGAGGGATCGCCCTCCAAGCTTGGCCGGAACTCTTCCGATGAACAAGGAGGATTTGATTTCTAGCCAACCAATTAAGGATTAACTTTGTTTATTTCTTTGCTTTTTGATAATAAATGCATGTTATCCCTTTTATAGAGACGATCTGACTTAACTCCTAAGAAATAATCTATAAGAAAATTTATCTCAAACAATCCAATCTAATAATAACTTGCCTAACTAATAGATACTATCAAACACCTAATAGATAGATCCCTAAATAACAAAGTCTGGCTAACACTTGTGATGCTACAGTAGCATGCTACAGTAACATGTGATGCTACATTATGTGTGCTACAGTACCCTCTTGATATTTGGCCGTAGCATTACACCCCTCGCAGCGAGGCAACTCGTCCTTGAGCTGCGGTGGTGGCCACGGTTGAAGTTCTTGGTGGCCTCATGTGGATGAGAGGGTACGATGGTGACGTCATGTCGCGTGGATGAGGATCAACGAAGCTCCAATGGACAACAGTCATATTGTCCAGTAAGACCTTTCGCTCTTCATTGTTAGCCTTCAACTTCTCCAAGAGATAGTGCGGCACCAGAAGCCATGGTGAGTGGCTTTGATACTAAATGTTGTGGTCATTGTTGGGGTTGTTAGATGTATTATTATTAGTGTATTTCCCCTGTTGTATAAGCGGTTATCTGTATATATGTCATACATACATACATATACATATACATATATACATATATATTAGCCCATTGGTCCCATGATGAATACAAGCGCTATTCATAACATGGCATCAGAGCGTACCTAGGGTTTTTCTTTGCCAAACTGGCACCTGGTTTTTGCCCACCACCGCCGCTGCTCTTCTCCAGCACAACAACTCTCCATCTGTTGCCTGGCCATTGCTCGTGCTCGCCCGGTCGTCGGCTGTGCTCGTTGGCCACAGGTGTCATTACCTGTGTATTTCCCCTGTTGTATAAGGGGTTTTTGCATATATGACATACCTATACTTGTATATATATTGGTCTATTGGCCTCATGATGAATACAAGAGCTATTCATAACAGGGGTAAAGGTCCGAGGACCGAAGGTAGGGCGTCTGCCGTCATCTAACCGCCAACAGGACTTTTCCCTATCGAGGTAGCGAGACTCTGATGCCTGATTAGCCAGGAAGGCGAGAGATCGTCCTCCAAGCTCGGCTAGGACTCTTCCCGACGAACAAGCAGGCTCTGATATTTAGCCAACCGGTTAAGGACTATCTTTGTTTATTTTTTTGCTTCCTTGATAATGAATATATGATATACCTTTTATACGGATGACCCGACTTAAACCTTAAGAAATAATCTATAAGAAATTTATCTCTAACAATCCAATCTAATACTAACTTGCCTAACTAATAGATACTACCAAACACTTAATAGATAGATTCCTAAATAACAAATTCTGCCTAATAATTGCGATGATACAGTAACACGCCTTGATATTTGGCCGTAACACCTTTTTTATGTTCCTATTTTTTTTGTTTTATCATAGTTCTTTTCAAATTTTGCACTATTAAACCATCTAGTTTGACACAAAAACAAATTGAGAAACTTATTCACCAATAGAATTCAGCAATATCATTGGACTACAATAACTAACACAGCGGATGATTTGGCATTGATTGTTTCAAGTTAATGTCAAAACAAACAATATTTGGTGGTGTGTGCTGTGTAGAACAGTAGAAGAACTATTGTTTGCTTACAACAGTTTATGCTTGATCTTTGATGCTGGTACATGTTACAGGCTAGCGTATGCGAGGCTGATGTTAGTGTCCTGCTTTGTCTTCAATTTCTAATTTTGCTTGTGTTCTTTCATTCTTTGTGTTTGATGCCATTTTTATTTTCTTTAATATCATTTAACAAAGTTCCAAAAACGACAGATGTGACTGGTGAAATGCAAGGAATAATTTGAAAAATACAACAGATGGATAAACAAGAACAGAAAAAAAAATCACCAATGACAGGAAAGAAAGGAGTAACTAATTCGTTTCTATTTTATCTGGTTAATCTTCTCAACTATCCAGAGAGTTTCTTTGTCCCCTGAACTCTCCATGCCTCTCATTTCTCCCTGAAGTCGCGGGTTGAGTTGCAACCAAGAGTTTAGCTGGCCTCTTTTCTCTTTCTTCGATCTTACAGCAGAAAGCACAAGAGTTTCTGATATCACTGCACTGCAGCAGGAATGTGGTTGCAGAAGAAGCAGAAAGAAACAAGTGCCAGCGATCTTTAGACTGGCAGTTATAGTAATGGTTGATATATCCTCAGTGCTTTTACTGTGAAGATGCACGGCCTCTTAATGGCACCCAATGGACGGTCTCCGATTACCTTTCCTTGAGGTACGTCTTGTGCAGCTCAGTATTCCACAGGGACAGCACTTTTAAGGCACGCATGTAACTCAAAGCTTGTATTAAAAGCGGTCCAAACTGCAAAAGCTGTTCAGCGCCCCACTGATGCACTGAAAGCTCTCATACTGCTTCAACCATAGCTCATTGTCTGAACAATGCAGCAAAATTGTTTGGTCTATGCTGCTGTGCACGGTGACAGGCAAAAGTAATTTCTGGTCTGGATGATCGATCGGTTCAGTTAAAAACGAGGGAAGCCATCTTGACTTCTTCGCTACCTGACACAAAAACATGCACGCCTGTATTTTTTTAAGAACACGCAAAATCTTACACGTTATTCCATTAAGAAATAGGATGGAGTTACAGGGATTAGAACCCCGATAGGCCGGGCAGAAGCTCTAGGAGAAAAAACTAACAAAACAAATCAGAGACAGAACAAGAACAAACACAAACACAAAAACAACAACAAAACAAAACAAAGAAATGATAAGTACGATGTAAGGGCAACTACTCCCGATGGACAGCGCCTCCGATCGCTAGCCAATGTCATGCACCAATGGTGGTGCTCATCGTGAGTCTACTGTAGCAAAGGTGTTTGGAACTCACTTCGTCATTGAATACCCTATTGTTCCGCTCCTTCCAAAGCATACAAGAAATTAGAATGATGTTGGAGTCAAAACCTTTCTTGCTTGTGGAGATATGACACCCTGAACGGACAACCAGTATGCTGGAAAGAAAACCGTCCAACTGGAACAGCTCCCGGCAAACACATGCACATGAGGAAGTGCGCCCAGACCTGAGAGGTTATGGCGCAGCCGACGAGGAGGTGGTCGATGGTCTCTTGGGAGTGACCGTAGGAAACACAGACTCCTTGGTTTGGAAGTCCACGACGCTGAAGGCAATCCGCCGTCTAACAACGGCGATGGACTGCTAACCACACGAAAAATTTGCACTTCAGAGGAGCCCGCGCACGCCAGATGGCCTCCGCACTTGGGAAACCGCTCGAGCTCAAGAAGAATGCCTTGTAGGCAGACTTGGAGGAATAAAATCCTGAGGCTTCCCAATGCCAAGTGATCCTATCTTGCTGGCTCTCATAGAGGTTAATGGATTGCAAAGCGCCCCAAAGCCGCAGGATCTCGCCGACGCGGTGAGGCCCCGGCTCCCTGATGTCTGAGATCCAGTTGTTGTTATGAAGAGCTTGAGCGACCGATCTAGTTCTCCGCAGGCGTGCTGGGATCGCCTTTACCAAGTGCGGGCAGAGGGTGGTTATGCTACCACCAATGAGCCGGCGATCCGACTAGAACAATGTGTTAACGCCGTTACCAAGTTGCACGATGAGCGATGCATTAAACATGTCTTCCTCGACTCGTCCATCTCGCGCCAGTAGACCCTTCCAAGGTCGTGTCGGCCATGTCCTTTGCAGCCAAAGCTAGTGTAGACGGAGGGCCTTGTCTAGAATATACAGATTGTGTAGGCCCAGTCCTCCGTACTAGAGGGGTCGATAGATAGACGATCAAACGACTAGACAATGACCTCCCGTCACGTTTTCTGATGCACGCCTGTATCTTGCAAGTCCTTATTGTGCACTAGTAACACCTTTCAACATCTTAGGCTTGTTTTTTTTAATGACCAGAGTTAATTCTTTCCGTGTGTTATGCATGCAGTGACCTAAGCTCTAATGTTAGGAAATTTTGCTGTAGGAATTCAGAACAGCAAAGTTTGCCTGAAATTTCTTCATATGGATAGAATAAATAAAGCCTGCAGGTGCAGTGGTGTAAATTTAACTACTGTACTGTTTGTCAGGTGCGATCAGTCTGACCTAATTGGAATATTGGATGTTGATATTAGGTCCAATAACCATGAGGTTTGACTCTTCAAGCAACGTCGGCATGAAGATTAGTCCCATCATTTGCCTAAATGGCTAAATTATTCCGAAACACTGTCAGCAACAGAAGATTTAAGGACCATCATTAGTATAAGCTTCTGTAAGTACCATATGGCTATTAACTGCTGGGCTTTTTCCACATGATAGACAAATGTTAGGTGGAGGTGGTTCTTTCGTGCAAGCCTCTGGCAGTGGCTTCGTTTGCTTTCGCCTGTGTGTCATGTAATGCTCTGATGTGTCCTTTTAGTCAGACTCCAGCACATGAAACACAACAGCCAGAATACATCAATGTTTTGCTATAATTTTAACATCAGGATCGAGATGAAGACATGACGCAAGACAGAAATATAACGCTACAAAATGACAGGTTTTTAGTTCTTTCCTTTGTTGATACCATCAATTAACCATTTTGGCAAAAGCCATGCTAACTTTTCATTCTGCAGATCCATAGGAGGATGAAGGAGGAATAATCATTTAGCTGCCCGAGCATAGAGGTATGTAATATTGTTCTTCTGATGTTTTTTATAAGGTTTGTCATGAGATGAATTTTATTTTACAAATTAGCAATCCTTGGTAATGGTAATAATAAAATTTAATATAGTACAGTAATCATGAAGTAGCCATTTCAGATATCTTAGCACCTTCATTTCGGTCAAGATGTATAAAAAAAGACATGGTTTTGTTGCAGCCACTTACATGCATGGTATGTCTGATTAGCCAGGTCATGTCCAACTTGACCTCTGTTGCCCTCGGTCAGAAGTAAAAATTGACATGTCCAATCATTAATCCATCCATTATTTCTTAACAACAAAAGAGCTGCCCTTTAGCTTTAGTTTTAGTGGCAACTAGGCATCAATCATGTGAGATGCTAACTAAAGATCGTTGAGATCCACACGGCTTGAAGGATAACGAGATTGGAACTAGTCGTGAAATATCGGCACGTGACGTAGATCCAGGGTTTTTTTTAATCGGCAACAAAATTTTAACGGGGGCGGTATGGCCGATTCTACCGAAAATCGGAAAATTTCGGCCGAAATTTTCAATTTTTTTTGAAATTTTCAGAATTTAAATTAAAAAGAATCAAATTTGGACAAATTCATCAACTGAGCTAGTTAGCAAGATATTCATATAAACTATTGATTCGAATAGGCTTGTATTACTACATTCATTCATCAACTGAACAAAACTCAATCAAATTCGATTTTTTTTGAACAAAATTCATTCAAACCGGCCAATTTCGGAACCGATACCGGACCCTGGTAGAACCGAGAGAGCCGATAATCGGCCGGTTATCCGGTGATTTAAAAATCCCTGCGTAGATCGGACCTCTTCTCCAGGACCTCCACGGTTCATGATTACTGACGAAATTACCAATAACTAATCCAGTCCTCATTCCTTAACTTTATTTTTTCTCTTCCATGAAGTGATTCAGGCTGGGGATAGAACAGAGGAGTAAGCAAAGCTCGGAAGCAAGTGGCAAGAGCTAATCATTGACAAACATGGACTAAACTAACCAACCTATCACGGATCGTATCTGCAATTCTGCATAGGTATGTATGTACGTATATGCTTATTTCGGGATCCAGCTTTGAAAATACGGATCCTTCTTATGTGCACACAAAGATGATTATTCTTACAAATGGATCAATGAACAACATGGGGCAGTAAAATATAATACTGGCATTTCTTTTGCAACAATGACCTGTTGTTTTTGCAACACTATTATCAACTAATTAATTAGTCCATGTACAGGCACTCCCTGATTTTTTGAGAAGAGTACCGAAAAAAGTACATACTTCCTCCTGTCACAAAAGAAAGTCGTCCTAGAATACGTGCAGTCAAATTATACAAATTTTGACCAAAGATATCATCTAAAACATTTAGTTTGGATATATGAAAATGGTACGAGTAAATTTATCACGAAATTTTTTTTCGTAACATTACACTTTTATAACTTTTTTCGAGAATATGGTGATAAAATTTAGTGGTCAAAGTGACATCTCGTTGATATTAAAAAAAGTAAAAAACAACTTCTTTTCTGTGACCAGAGGGAGTACATAGCACGGACGAAGTAGAAGCTCATTAGTACATTACTTTCTACTGCAACCTACTGTCGACCAATTGTGCCAACGCTAGTGTCATTTACAGGCATCAATCTGTACTTGTTCTAGAAGTCGAATAGACACAAATTACAATTTACTAGTGATCTGCATGCATTAGAATTACGTGTATATACATGTATCCAATTGATATATGTATATCACACAAGTAACATACATATACTTTCAGAAACCAAAGTTCCAGTAGGACTCGTCGAGGTGAAGAGAGGCAACAGAAGCAGGCGAGATCTGCGCACGGTGGTCCGCCTCGCCGCCGGTGAGCCCGGTGTCCTGCGAAGCGCTTCGCTTCGGTAAGTCGTGGCCGCCGTACTCCAGCAACTCCGGCAGATCATCTGGAGCACTGGAGCGCTGATGCATGATCATGCGCCATGTAGAACAGTACGCCCCCAGCTGGTGATCATCATGGAGGAGCCAATATGGAGAGGCACAGCTTGAACGGTTCATGATCAACAACGGCAGCTCCTCGCGATGAACCATATGCTCCTCCTCGCCGGCGTCGCAATTCGTGTGCCACGGGTCAAAGAGAATCGGCGGCGCTTCCTCCTCCTCACCGCCGTCGCAACCATCCGGCACCATTGGAGGAAGGCGATGGCCAGGAGATGTGTGCCCTGCCTCTTCCTGCTCCAGCTCCAGCATTTCCAGCTTCCTGTGATCACTTGGAGGCTTCTTCATGAACACCTTGCAGATCACCCACTCACTCTGCATTAAGGGGGCATTGGGGAGCTAGTCAAACCACTGTCATCTGTCAGTTCAAATGCTTCATCTAGCAAAACAAAACTCCATCTAACCAATTCATGCACGAAGTATAAGCAGAAAGACTGAGTCGCTGTACACTTGTACGTACCTGAGCTCCTCTCAGGAAGCTGGAGGAGGGACTTCTCTGCCCCAGCGTGTACTCGTGCATCACCCAGCTGGTCTTCTCCCCTCTGGGCGCCCTGCCGCCGTAGAACACGAGCGTCTTCTTCGTCCCGACGAGCCGGCCGCCCCTGCTGCAGTACACGCCCTTGTCCTTCCCCGTCGACTTCCAGTACCCGCCCGCCGTCGCGCGACGGGCGCGCGTGCCGGACGGGTACCGGCTGCCCCTCATGCAGAAGAAGTAGCACTCCTGATCTCCTGCTCCTCCGGTCGTCGCCGCCGCCTTGCCTGTGCATGCAAACGTACTTCAGGGATCGATCGTGCAGCGCATGCATGCATGTTTGAACGTGAAGAGTAATAGCTCTGTGTGGTTCTTGCATAACCCGATACATACGAGTCCCGTTTGGAACAAAGGAATTGAACTTTTCCACAGAAAAAATAATTCTGCGAAATTCCCGTGTTCCAGACAGGCCTGAGCAGATGGATAGCTAGGGAACTTTTCCACATGAAAAAAAATTTCTGCAAAATTCCCATGTTGCAGACATGCCTGATCAGATGGATAGCTAGGCAAGCAGACATGCAGCTATATATGCAAGGGGAGAATACATACATGGCAGGTCCCACGGCTCAGACTTGTAGAGGTCGACGTCGCGGATGGCCGTGGAGGTGAAGCTGGCGTCCATGGCCTTCCTGGCGAGGTAGTACGTGATGAGCTCCTCGTCGGTCGGGAAGAACCGGAAGCCCGGCGGCATGCACCCCGTCTGCTGCTCCCCTTCCATCCTAATATACATGTGCATATGCGTAGACAATTGGATCAATCTTATAACCAAAATGCGTAGCACACTAAGTGTGTGTACCATATGTGAAAAGAAGCAACAATATATTGCGACGAGTTGCATGTGTGTCTGTTTGTACAAGGGTAAGGTTGCAATGCAAGCTAGCTTACATGCATGTCAATTATCATCAATGTAAACATGTGTGGATGTATGAGCTAGCTTTGTAGAAAAATTACGTACGTGTTGGGAATATATTTGCCGATGTACAAAGAGAGGAGATGTGATCATCAGCAGCTGTGTGGAGTAGCAGCAGCAAAACGCGCCCGTTTTATAATGGCGAGGGCAGCCTTGCTGGTTTGCGTGTCCAATTGACGAGGTGTCACCTTCTCTAGCTAGCTCCAAGTGTGCAGGTAGTTGGGCATGACGTGGACATCCTGTGCTTGCAGTTGGAACTTGGAAGAAACGGCAGAATTGGTACAATTTCGTGTTATTGGCCGTTGGACACTAAAATTTCATGTCTTTACTGAAATATATTATAATTTTGTGTCTCTTTACTGTAAAACATTAAGACCATTATTATATCGTTTCTGGACGAGAGAGGAGAGAGAAAGCTTGCAAAATGTCCAAATTGCCACTCGGTCGAACCAGTTGGTTGTTGGCTTAACCGGACCATTCATGGCCGCTCTCGGGCCAACCAATCCCTCTCTCTCTCTCTCTCTCTCTCTCTCTCTCTCTCTCCTGACACTCGCTCTCAAACCCTACCGACTGTAGTGGCGACGGGTGTGTGCTCCGGCGGCAGTCATGGTGGGTGTTTCATTGTTCCGGCCGTCTTCCTCGACGCACATGAGGACCGGCACACAAACACATAGTAGTAGGCTCCCCCTGGTGCAATGCCCATTTTGACAAACAACGGTGGTGGAGCGCACCTCCCGGATGAGCTCTAATCCGGGCAAGAAATTCTTCAAGTGCCACAAGAATAAAAATATGAGTAGTTTTTCATGTTCTTTTGATCTTGGATTTGGCATTTTGTTGAGATTTGGCTATGAATTTGTTGTTGGAATTTGATGGATCCGTTTTGATTTGCAGGCTTTGTTGATTCCAGCTGCCCAACCATTGCAGCTATTGAGGAATCCATCAACACACATCTTGAGGGCAACAAACATCTTGTTGAACCTCTTCTTGTTATCAACCTGTTCATATTCTATTTCTACTATGCTACCAGGACATATCCTCTCTAATTCTGCCTTGAAGCAGAAAACATGTTCAAAGTTGTCATCCCATTTGCCTAATATCACATCCAATGTCATTTGCCTTCCATCCCAAACAATATAGGAAGATATGTTGATTTTGTATTTTTCCTCTAAAAACTTCTTCAGAGTTGTAGCATCAATTGTAGGATCATGTCTCAACTTTGCAATAACTCTATCCCTGACCCATGCATTGGTAGCCATACAGTTGCTCTCTACATGGCTAGTGTTTGGACATGTATACTTGTATGACATCTTCTTAATTTGCAAAGGCAAACATGAAAACATATGAAAATATGAAAACAAGTGAATAATATGAAAACATGATAGCTTATGAAAATATGAGAGCTTACCATCCTGCAATCTTGATGTATGTATCCTCCACTTGCACTTCTTGGCCTTGCAGCGTGCTCTGTAACTAGATGCCTCACTATAGGTAGCTGCAATTTCAGCCTCATTAAGCATTGCATATTACCTTATACATCTCTTAAAGCATTGACTATCCTCAAAAGTAACTCCAACGTCTATCTTAGGGTTCTCTATGCCAGTTACATACTTACATGCATATTAGACTTGCAACCAGCCTTATCATCAACCACAGATTCATCATCAGGCCTTGGAACATACTCAGAGTCTAAGGCATCGTCATTTGAGATCAAGTCTTTGTACTGAAGTTTCTCATCATCTACTCCCACATACTATACCGATCATCATCACCCCATTTGCCCACCTTAGCAGCATGTTTGCAAGGTCCTACCTCATTGTCATGGCAAGTTGTGCTTTGTTGTGTTGGCACAACCAATGCAGATGACAATGTCTGCTGCTCAAAGCTGGCCTACAGGACACAAGACATGTTGCTAGTACTTGGCAACCTAAATGCATTCCAACCAGATACACTAACAACCAATGGGAGCCTCCTCATCTCCCAGTACATGTCAAAAGCCTCAAGCAAAGCTGAGTCAGAAGCAACATTGGTATATCTACTGCAGTTTTGTTCCAAATGCTGACATTAAGTGCTTGGTTGTTGTCATGTTTCACCTCATCGTCAAGATCTTTCAGTAAGCCAATCAAACAACTAGTATCATTGTATAAAACTCAGTTAATATCACGGCTGATATGGTACTCTTGCATACCATGAACTCAACATAAGAACTAACACGAATAGCTACCCTGTATGCCAATCCCGCATCCATCCTACGCATATGAGAATAGAAGTAAATCAGCAATATCATAGTACAATGTGGCCTCACTTACTACAAAGACCCTAAATCTAACCATAAAACCCAGATTTGAACTATATACACACCACATTAACCCAGTACTCAACAAGTAAAAATCGCATAAATGGAGGCATGAGGAAGAAGCTTACTCGCCGAGGACCCATGAAAAGCTCCACAGGCTTCGACAGGGAGTCTGTGCTCCTCGGCACCGCACCTTTGACTCCGGCGACTTCATCTTTGTGAGCCCTCAACGTCCCATGTGTGCTAATGCCCGAGGATGCTGCTGGCCTCCAGATCCAGACGATTTGCAATGATGGCGGCGGTCAGCGACAACGAAAATCGTCTGATAGCGAGAGGATTGGGGGAGTAAGACTGGGAGGGGAGTCGGAGGGGAGTGGGATGTACGATTTTTGGTTGTAGCCCGACGCGCGTGAATCTTTTAGGGTTCAACCGCACCGAGACTTGTTAGGGGCACCCGAAGTATTTTTCAAAAATTTCTCCTCCTCTCCGCTCGGAAATGATATAATAATATCCTCGGTATCCTAAAGGAAAGAGCCACAAAACTATAGTGTCTTTTGGTAAAAACACGAAATTTAGGTATCCAACGGCCAAAAACACGATATTATAATGTCATATAGCCAATTTGCCTAAATGAATCGATCCTCTGGAAGATCTCAGAAGGATGGGCCAGTACATGGTGGTATGAGTCATGGTGTCTTATTCACACCCACTTCGGTTCGATCCCTAGGATCGACAGTGTGATATTCACTATCCTTCTTAACATTCTTAGCATGTATAATGGACATGCACACGTGTGGCATGAGGTACTACATATGGTGTGCAACATCCTTGTACTTTAAAACGAAAAATAGAATCCCCTTAGAAGCCCTCTCCATAGTTTTCAGTAAGTTTGAACTAAGTTTCAGCATGGGCCAATTTGCACGGACGATTGTTGTGTTGCAGTGCAACCGCTTCGATGTTATCCAACTAAATTTCGACATTCACAGCGCTACGGTGTAGAGTAGGTCTTAGGCTGCTCCCAATGGGTAGTATCTTAGTGCAGTTTCTTAGTGCATGAGGAGTGTTAAGATACTATCTTCCCAATGTATTGTTTCTTATGGTGTAGTATCTTAAGTTGTTTCATTTAATTACATGCATGAGGTTGTTTTATGTTGATTTGAGTGAACTAGTATCTAAATTAGATACTAGACTACTATCTCTCTTCATTAACTATGGTGTCACATCATTATTTTGCTTACATGGCATGCTAAGATATCAACCAAGGTGGAGCACTAGGAGCAAACTCTCCTACAACGCCCGCATGGTATTTATACGTATACACTTCCAATATAAATACACCGCGCGTGCGGCGCGGGACAGCAAACTCTAGTGTATTCTGACCGGCCGTTTTGGGAAAGTGTATATCGTAATACATACGCTGTACGGCCGTCTCTGTCGTATGTCGTCGTGCGTGTAGGCAGCACAGCTTGCTCACGTGTCGCCAAGTAATAGCTCTGACAAAAAAAAAACGTATTATCGACACGCAAAACATGAGGAACTAGCTAGTCTTGTTTATGCCAGAATTTTGCTTCGAGTCATACAGTGCTACAGTACAATTAATTGATAACACGTGAGGAACTACAATACTCTACTGGACACGCATGGAGAGCTTTCAGTTAATTGCACATGCTTTACTCAACAAAATACCTAGACTGATTGATGTGTTATATATCTTCTTTGGATCTTGATTGATGTATTATAGGCTAGCTAGGAGTGGTCCTTGTTTATGGCTTGGATTATAGCTAGCCAAGGCGCATGTGTTTTGTTTAGCTGAAATTATTGTACCAATAATTTTGATTGCTTGATGCGGATGTGCGCGAGCGGGGGTGATCGATCATCAGACATGGCTGCGCTGATCCTAGCTAGGGTTTGGCGTGCATCGCGGCGGCTCGACTAGGACCTGCCCAGTGCAGTCCACGTCCCTGGGCTTTGGATAATGGTTCGATCTATTGGCTCAAGGATCAAATGACCGTGTGGTCTATCGGTTCTTATGGATTGCACAACTCAATTGGCTCAATGATCAAATCAGCGTGTCAGAGAAATTTTACGTCTGAAAATTTAGTAGTGAACATCTCATCAAGCACAAACATCAAGGTAAGTCGAAGCCCAACAAATTTTTTTGCAACGTTTTGAACCACAAAATTCTTGCGGCAACAGGATACCTCAGTGTAATATATCCACCATGTTACGTATTGAAGATTGACACAATAGCGAGATAAGAAATACAAACATAAGCAAAGTTTACTGCTGCAACAAACGTTTTCTGCTAAGAGACCTGAAATTTACTACTGCAGCAAAAGTCTTCTGCTAGGCAACTGAGACTTCGGTTTGAGCACAGCGTCGGCTCTCCTTGTTCAAGAAAAGATGCATCACTATTCTGCTTGACAAAACCCAACATGTCTTCATCACTAAATCCTTCTTGGCTAAAATTCTTTTCAGTGTCAGGATTCATGAACTGTAACATACTAGTTTTGGCTATGTTCAAAAAAAATATTTGAAATTAATTATTTCCAAGAAGTTGGATGTTATTTGGTTTTTATTTGGTGTTCTTGAGTTCAAATATTAAAATCTAAATTCAATTTCCTAATCTCAAGTCCAAATTCGAATCTCGTTACATCTCAAATCAGCTGTTCAAATCTCTTTCCAAATCTAAATTTAAATCTATGTCCCAAAAAATCAAATCAACCTCGGCCAAATTTGAATTCAAATGTTCAATTTGGATTTTTCCTCTCTCGTTCCCATGGGCCAAAGCTCATTTCTCTCTTTCTTCTTTAGGCTCCAGTCCAACCAATCACAGCACACCTTCTCTTTCCGGCCCATCAGCCCATCACCTCTCCCATCTCTCTACTCTGCCTCAACATCTACTTGTTGCTCGCCTACACTAGCACCAGGCCGTGCCCATGCCACGTCGTGTCTGCGTCCACACCGCTTGCGCCGCCCACGCCCACCATCACCGTGCATCTTCAATGCCCTTCTGTTTCTACCGTTTCCAAAGCCAGAGCCGAAACCGACGTTGACGATCCCGCACGTGGCCGCGTCCCTTCCTTGCCCTCTTGGTCCTATAAATTGGAGTTTCAGTACCACGTTGCACCGCTTCACTCACCCGCAAACCCACACGGTCTCTCGTGTAATCTTCGTCGCCGCACAGGTCGTCTTCCCCAAAGCCGACCGTCGCTCCGCTACTTTGTCTCGTCGTTTTCGTGAGTTTCTCCTGAATCCACTCGCATCATATCGTGTTCGCGAGGCCTACAAGTTTTTCCCCTCGATCAATTTCATTTTTGCCACACTTGTTTGCTAGATTTTGTCATCTTCTTCTCCTCCGGTCAAGTCGCCGCCACCGTCGAATTCCCCATCCTCGGTAAGCTTCTTCCGCAATCCCTCTCACCTGTAGCACTCCCTCGACCCCTCTATCTTTTCCTTGCATCGTTTTGGCCGATGCACCACCGTGGAGCACTACCACCGCTGCCACCCTCTTCTCCAGTGCCGATCACCACCGTCTTGACACCTCAGACCACCTCTGGCCCTCCCATATGACCCGGTGGCCTCCCCTCGCCATTGTCGTGCCCGTGCACGCACCACCTTCCAAAGGCCGTCGCCGGAGCACCGTCATCGCTGTGCCTCGGCCACCGCCCTGCTCGTCGCCAACACCATCGTTGTGCCCCTCCGCCTGCGCCTCCTCCACCTGGAGCATCACTGATACCCCGCCTGTCCATTTTGACCTCCGCCAGGCCTTCCCACGCAGCCTCTCGCTAGCATTGCCGCTCCAGAACCGCCGCGACCGCCTCCTCTGTTTCCCTCTCTCTGTGTTCTCTCTCTCTCTCTCTCTCTCTCTCTCATTGCTCAGTGGACCCCATCGGTCAGTTATCCAAAATAGTAGTAAACAGACCCAGCCGATTCAAGTATTGTGCATGACTGTGGACCCGCCGTGGTTTATTTCTTTTTAAACTGGTCAATTTTCTGCTAGATTGACATGTGGACCCTACATGTCAATCTCTACCAGCTTTTATTTATTTTAATCGTTGAGAACATTCCATAGAACATTATTATTTCCCTCTCAATGTCGTGCATTTTTCTCTCAGAGGATTTTTGAGAAACCGTTCTTCGTCGCCTCTACTACCAACCTCGAGTTCCATCCTTGCTTTCCTTTGCTGCCGCAACGTCGTGTATCTATCAGGTCCATCCGTGTCACAACATGTTTCCAATTCTTCCCTTCATGTCCTCTTAGGCTATTGCAACCAATGCACTCTCGTCGCCGAGATTGAGCATGCCGTCTTCACCGCCATTTGTGCGCCTTTGCCGTTGATATTCACCATCTCCGGTTAGTAACCTTCTACACCATCTCCCCTATGGAGTTTGCCTTGATCCGTTCTATTTGTTGGTTCTCTTATCATCGCCGATGAGCCTCTCCACTCCACCATGACTTTTGCTTCCCATTCCTTCTTCGCTACCTATCATGTCGTCCCCGATAATCCCACTGATGTCATGTCATCCCCATCCTCTAACCGAAACTCCATCTTCGTCACCTCGTTGACCCGTGCCACCACGAGCCGTGTTGCAGCTGTGTACCATCGCCGAAGTCGTCTCCCTCTTGTGCACTTGTCGAAGCCACTACCATGAGGTCCATCCCCTTTCTCTCTTATCTCTATGAGCGTTGGGTCCCTCAATTCAAGTCTACTACATGAAACCCTAGTCCACATCAGCACTGCAACATCATCCTACCGCCTCAGCCACCACGTGTGCGCCATGTGTCCACTCCGTCAGCGCATATGTGTCTGCCCAGGTGTCAACCGAACCAGATGCAAACCCCTCATACTGACATCCTAATCCCACATGTATTTATCTACCATCGCTCACGCCAGATCCAAAATCACCTCACTAACATGCGGATCCTGCATGATAGCATCGTTGTTCCCTAAACTTAGTCCATTATGGACCATAGACTTTCTTTTAACTTGGTCTATGGACCAAGGACTCACTCATCAGTCCCTATCCTTTTACTTATTATAATCGAGTGAATATTCCAGGAATCTCTCTCTCTCTCTCTCTCTCTTTCTCTTTCTCTTTCTCTTTCTCTTTCTCTATCTAGCATTTTCACTTCTGATCAAACTCCCGGAAGCTCTTCACCATCATACAAGCTCCGATTGATCCCGTTCTTCTTCCTAAATTTATATAAATTCATCATATATCCATAAGTAATAATTTTACAATTTTTGGTTTTTATTGGATTTATTGCTATTTATTTGTTTCGTTTCGCACGTATAGAATCCATCGTTGCCGAAGTGAACTTGGAGCAACCAGAGAAAGTGACACCCACCTATGACGAAGGCAAGTCTCATTTGACCATATTGTTCCTAATAGTTTTTAAATCTTATTTTTATATTGTTCAAAACTTTTATGCATTACTATTTACATAAAATGGTGAATTAAATTCTTAGGAATGTTAGTTAATCCTAATTTGAATCTACCTTCATTTAATGTTGTTATCCATGAACCATTGTCACCCTAGTATAGTAAATATACGGTAATGATTACATTAGTGGTGGATTAATATAAAACGGTAGAATTGCTAAGACGAGCTGCATCGGTCATTGTCATCCTATGGATGGGAACTATTATAAGACTTTATGCAAATCATTAAATGTATGGCAATAGGTATTGTCGCTAGTTTACAAAATAAAATAAAATTATGAAAATATGTTTAGACTTGGGCGGATGGTAAGTTCAAACGGGTGTAGCTAGAGCACGGGAACTTGTATTGTGTTAAGTTCCGCACGACTCATATTAAGGACTGATGCTTGTGTCTATCCAAACTGAGTACTACCGTACAACCACATGTCCGGAATGGATGTACCAGGCTAAATAATTTACTGAGTCCAAGCATTAAGCATGCAGGCTGTAGTTGGTAGGTGTTACTTGAGTTGTGCAGACGATGGTAAATGACGTCCATGTCTGTCGGGGATTGTGCCGGGCAATGGTAAATGACGTCCATGTCCGAGCATGTTATCCCCCACAACTGTGAGCGCTCTTGATGATGGTAAATGATGTCCATATCCTTAGGAGATAACTCATAGGGCAGGCTGATGTAAGGATGAGGTATTGTAAAGGTCTTGTGATAATCACTTAGTCGTGCACCTATGAAAGTGTGTTAGATGAACATTATAAGTTGATTATCTCTTGTGGGTACAGTTGTACAACCTCTGTAGAGTGTAAAACTGTTTGAACAGCTATGCCCACGATCAAGAGTGGGCAAGATGCGTTTTCACATGGTAAATTTTGGTTTTGCTTTGAAACAAATAAACTTTGGGAATCCGGAAGCGGTTGGGACCCTCGGGTAGATATTTTGGCGGCTAGAGCTAGTTAGGCAACTAGAGCCCTATCCTTCAAACCTTAGCGGATAGAGCCTAGATACTAGTGGTTGATAGTTAGAACCTTCACTAGTGAAATAATTAGTGTAGTTATGGAAACTACTTTTGTCAAATGTTTGCTTTATGAAAACTATTGAAACTTAAAATATTGCTTTGTGCAAAAGAACCATATAAGTTCTATTGTTAAGCCTTGCATATTGTATTTTCTCTAAGACTTGCGGAGTACTTTATGTACTCACATACTACACTCAAAATAAATCTCAGGAGCCTTTAACGATGCAGATGATGATTATGACTTCTATGTGTGTGGCTACAACAAAGTACACCCGGAGTACTAGATTGCGAGCCCTAGTCGATTGCGTGTGAGTATATGGATGGGGCCATCACTTGAAGTTTTCTTCTTCTGCTGCAGTGCATAAAAGGATGGTAATTGTAAGCTTCAACTATAAGGTCATTACTCTTTTGTTCAATATTATGCAATATTTTACGTTTGCAAGATATGTATTGATATTCAATGATGTAACTGTGTGCACTAACTACTAATACAGATAATAGTGCTGATAAACACAAAGGGTTTCGAATCCAGAAATCCAAGTCTCGATAGGAACTCTGAATGAACAGAGGAAAGAACACTGCAGCCAAACATTTTCTCATGCCATGTACCATCGTATGTTGAATGATGATGATCAGTAGGCAGAGGCAGCGGCAGTACAAACCGAGTCACTAACCTAGGCTAGCACTTATTGAGTTTGCATAGTTTCTGAAATAACCTATTGTCCCTAATTTTCTCATACATCTTACATATGAAATGTGCTGGGAAAGTTGCTCCATTACAGTCCAAACAAGAACCCCTTGTACTGTCAACAGCATGAACTAAATGCTCAAGAATTAATACAGAGAAACAAGAAGAAATCAAAAGCCAAGTACTTCATTCTGCATATCCTACCAAGTACCAACAAGAAATCCACAAGGAGGGGCAGTGAGGCCCAGATCACATCATACACATAAGCAACCATATGCAGGTTTCTACAAGGTTTTTCTACACATAAGACAGAAAAAGAACCAGAGATCCAATTAAGATAAAAAGGGGCATGATTCTGTTATAATGTTTGCATACACAAAATCACAATTGATCAGAACTTGGAAGTCTAAATGAACCTATTGTTTCAACTTTTACTGAATTGTTTTATTGTACTAGTCTGTAGCCACCTACATACTAGAGTTGTCTACTTGCAACCCAATTCATGTGATTGCATACTAGGATGTAAAGATTAGAAAGAAAAGGTTCTTACTATGATGGGTGTTGTCGCCCGTGACCTCATCGCGGCAGATGACCTTGCTATCAGAGACATGAACACACCACCGGAGTCCTTCCAACCGGCGGTGAATGGTATACTACTTTAACCCCATTGACTCTTAAATCTTGATCCCCACTGTCCCACGAAGAAGATGAGCACGCCCCCCAATGCTCTTTGCTCGTGACTGCGACCCATCGAAGTCACCCCCAGTCAGCCGCCGCCCTCTTTCACACTCGTTGCTTGGCCGCCACACCATCTTGGCTCAGCCGCTTCATGGCGCTCGATACTGTGGAGGATCAAGATGGCGATGACGGTGCGTGGGGATGGAGGTGGTAGTGAGTTGAAGGCGACAGATCAAGCGATGGCGAGCGACGGTGGTGCGTGGGAAGGAGGCAGGGGCACAGGGTGCTGCGTTGGAACAAGGATTCAGGATAGATCCACTCAAGCCTAAGGATCAATAGGTTCTCAATCATTTTGGCCCCCTTCTTTTTTGGGCCTCACATCTAGTCCATATGGCTGAAAATTTTGGGCTGGTTTGATGATCCAATGGGGCAACACAATCCATGTCCACCACTAATCCTAGCTAGCTCCAGGATAGAGGGAGGGATACCACACCACCGTGTCACTGGGTGTCCGCTTTAGTGACATGATCAAGGGAAAGTCGAGTTAATATATCTAGGTGGGAATAATTAACCTTAAGGGCTTGTTTGGGAGCAAAGGGTAGAAAAACTAGGTTTAAAATACCTGTGGGAGATTTTGAGGGCACATGTAATCCCCCTCAACCTAAAGGGAAATTTTTCCGCTAGGGAACAAAATCCCTGTTGCCATTTGGGAACAACAGGGATAAAAATCCCGGCCAAACAAAAAAATTCAAAAAAAATTGTAAAATTCAGAAAGAATAGCTATAGTATACTTGAGTTATCAGCAAAAACACAAGTCTCAACTACATGCCACATATATGAAATACATTAACAATTACACCTAGATTGAGGGCAACATCACCAACAAGACTGCAATACAAGAAGCCATAAAGGACACGATGAAACGGACTATCCATGTCCCTAACTCAACAACCAACAGTTAAACAAGCTCCGGCCTCTTTACGTGCATTGCATCGAAATATAGTCACCACCCATCAAAGCAAGAGTGCTACACTGACAAGGCTTTTCTCTTCTCCAGACGATTACCGCAAGGAAACTACTGGTACCCCCAATATGAGACAGAATGGTGAAGCAAAGGTGGAATCCCTGAATCTTCCATAGGTGAGATAGCAAGAACCTTAACCTGGGCATGGCATTTAAAAGTTAAAAAGAGTATAAAACAGAGTAAAGCATGTGCGGAAATTAAATTTAGTGCAATTAAAGGATGCAAACTAAACATATATTTTATAACATATATATAGTTGACAAGCTCACACACACAAAAGATCACATCAGCATGGCAGTCCACACATACATAGTTGACAGGCAATGCTGAACACCCTCTGTATTTGTCTCTCTCACACACAGTCGGAGTTGGGGTCATCTGTCCAACAAGATAATATGATGATACTTACTTCTATAAAAGAAAGGATGGACCAAACCGGACTAGAACTGAAAGACGCACGCACCGGCATCACCACACAAGCACACAAATCAATCCAGCATGTCTGGCTCTCAGGAGAAGCAGCAGGTGAGAAGCAGAGCCACACCTTGCCTCTCAGGCAACCAAATGTACCATAATGCCAACCAAATGGCCTAGTTCCAGAAAACACATTTCATGTTGGCAACCAACTGGACTTCTTCACAAAATCCCAATCAACGTACCAAATGGTATTGACAACTTTGGAATATGAACTGGTAATCTTACCTCAGCGAGGACATGGTGCTGAGGAGGTAATCTTACCAAAAGCTAACAGGAGTGGATTCAGCTGGTATATAAGACAAGCTAAACAAGGCCAAACATGCCCTAAGTATGTTGTTTGAAAGTGCTGGAGCATTCAGGATACAAGAAATGTATCTTACCTCTAAAATGCAATGCCATGTTCACAATTACAGGGGGTGCTTGATGCTTTCCCCTGTTTATCGATCAACAAATGCTCCTTGTTCCACAAACAGATCCCATGCGCAATCACGACAGATACGGTGTCTATGAGCGAAACGAAACCCTGATATGATCTGGTACAGGAACCAAACCGCACCTGCATTGGTTAGATCGGGCGAGATAGGACGGCGATTAGTAGGTACGGTACCTGGGAGAACATTGTCTGGAGCTGGTGGTTGACGTCGCCGAAGGCGCGGCGGAGGTTGGCAAACTCCTTGCGGGCCTCCTCGGAGACGAGCATCTTCGCCATGCCGTCCCAGTCGATCGCCTTTCCGGCCTTCGCCGTCGCGTCCGCCGCCTTATTCACCGCCCCGCTCCCACTCATCTTCGGCTCTCCTCCCCATCTGCTCACTCTCTCAGCAACACCTCCGCCGCCGCCTCGATTCCTCCTCCGATCTACCTCAGATTAGGGAGCCTGGGTGGTGCTAGTGGCCTGGGGAACCCTAGTGGGAGGAGGAGAGGGTACCTAGTGCGAGGAGGAGAGGAAGCATACACGAAATCGCGATGGGGAGGAAGGCGGCGTTGTGTTGCTCGAGAAGACGGGGAAAATAATTCACGTGTGGGAAGGTGAGGTTCTCTGTCCTCGTGGAATGGGGTGGATCGGGCCGGGCAAATCTCGGCACCTGCTCGTCCAAACGTCGGTTCGAGCCAGCCCGTGGAATTTTTCCCCGTGACGAAAATCCGCGTGGATTGTGCTGGGATCCCGGTCGGGATTTGGATTCCCAAACAAGCCCTAAAGAAAACTCCACTGGGAATAGTTTCTTGTTCTATGCAACTTGATTAACATGACATGCTTGACTTAATTTAGAAACTATATGCATGATCAAAGTATGAGAATCAAGATGCCTACCAAGTATTTTGAGGTATCTGCTACCCCCCTTAAATATTTCGGTACATGAAAGATAAGTTGAGGAAAGAATGGGCATAAGGTGAGGGAATGACAATGGGTATGCAATTTAATTCTAACATGTACTAACTACTCCAAAAGGTTCCGACATAGTTGCTGTACATGCCGTCCGTAGGCGATGTGCAACTACTTGGAACAAGGAGAGCATACGATTACAAAATCCAGCGTCTACAAGCTAAGTAATACCATTTAGGGTGTATATATTCTAAGAATAACCCTAATTTAATCCTAATATCGCAATAAGGCATCGTCTAGGGGAAATTGACATTACCCTAACCCGATTGCAAACACATAACAATAAATGAACTCCAAATGTTTGTATGAAAGCATAAGATCAGTGCAAAATTACAAAGCAAAAGATTTGCCTCTATCATTTACTAACTCGTATTGAATGAACGAGCAATCGGTTGAGACGAAAAATTTCAGAGCACAAATCAAGTTCTATCGCATCTAATGTGCATGGTAAAAACCATATAAGGGTGCATTAGGCACTAGCAATCTAATATCACATCTTACCCTTTTAATCCCATGAGTTTTAGTTGATTTAACAACTCATTTTTAACCCTAACGACGAACTAAGTGCTTACAGTCCAAAACTTGTGCTTTGCTGTCCCGATCTTGTATCCGAGCTCGAGATGAGTTCTTCAAATCCGAGTGTTTCTAATCTTCAATAAAAATCAACACTTCATATTTTGAAATCTCATTATTCCCCAAATCGAATTTAACCGATAACCGACTAACTTTGAAGGAGAAGAGAGGGACAACCTTTTCAAAACTCAACAAGAATAAGGCAAGATGAGCAAGCTAAGATAGATAAGGAGTAAAATCTGAGATCTTACTTAAGTTTTCATAAACCATTTGATATTTTGAAAATAAGTTTTTCAAAATATCCTAATGACGACAAGCTAGGGGTTTCACAGTCGACAAGACAAACGATACCAACTTTGTGAAGACCCCGGTTTATTCGACTTGTAATGCTTAGCCTTCCATTGACCCTATCATTACAATTCAAATAAACCAAGCCTCAGTGATATGTATACTTCCTAAATGCACGTTATACACACCCTGCTACAAAATTAAGCATCAAATCCGTATACTAGAGGTTACAATATCAAAACTTCAATAAATACAATGCAAAAGAACTAACAAGATAAATAACAAACTACACAATGGAAGCAAAAGCCAAAAGATGGCAATAAATAAAGAGCCAATTAGTGTGCCTTTACCCACAAGGCAACCAACCGCCGCCAAGCTAGTCGTCAAACCCAAAGACATCTCACAAAAGGAAGCCCTTGGGACTCACCTTCTTCCTCTGCAACAAAAACATTAAGCAAAGCACACGAGTACAAGATTGTCTTTGTACCCAAGCCGACGTGTAAGGGTATGAACTATAATTTAACTACATGCAAGTTTTATTTAAGTGGAGGGCTCTGGACTTACTTTTAGCGTAAAGCAAGTTTTCTTTTGCAATATCTGTAATAGTTTGAAGGCAGCTTTAACAATTCAATTTTATTTGCGAAATAACAACGATCTGTAAGTAGTGACATAAAGACATCCCGAGATGACCAACCCAATGGCCATCACAACAATAGTATGAACGCCGCTCATACCAACCATCAAGTTTTAATTAAAATGTTGTAGTCTAACTCTCGATGCTTACCCAAGCGTGTCCATCACCTAGGACGAGGCTATTCGAATAGTTTTAACCCCGCGGGTGTACCACTGCACTCCACACTTTAGACCGCCTTTCCACCACCACGGTTAGCATACTTCCTTTGGTATGCGAGCACGGCTAAGTCTAACAAGACGTTTTCCAATATTGTGTATTAACTACGAGCGCTCGTATGGATAGAAATCCATACGCTTACATGGTAAAGCCGAAAAGACAACTACCCACTCGAGATAAAGCTTTTCGGACAACTACCATGCTCCCACCTCCATCCCTCCCGCGACCCCTGCGACCGGCCAATACACGCCAAAGTACTAGGTCAAGAGAGGTCCCATACCCTCTAGTGTGGTTAGCACGAAATGCGGATAACAAAAACTCACAAGATGTTCGGTCCTTAATTGACCGGCACCTTTCCAATACACCCAAGAATCACACCATCTTACCATTGTGCCCATGTCGAAATCATTTTGTTTTTATTTTTAGTTTTCACAATTAAACATAGCAAAAATCTGTGAATCATAAGTTATAATAATTTTTGTGTGATCAAAGTTATCGACTAAGTCGATAACCGCTTAATTCTACCGGTATCTAAGCATGGCTAAGCATCATATCGTAAATACAAATAAAAGGCCCTAAATCATTCAGGGCTCTAATTCACCAAAGGAGAATAATATTCCTAAGGTAGTGGCGTGGGTGAACAATTTTCGTGGCAACTATGCAATGGGATTAACTACCTCTAATCGACAAAATTACTTTGACACAAAAGCATGCATACATACAAGTTAAACAAAATATTAGACTTGAAAATAATGGGAATGAACTGGATATGATCAAACCGCTTGCCTTTGCTTTGTTTGAGATAATCGACTTGTCTGCAGAGGATCACTCTCGATAATCGACGCCATCTAACGACAAAATCGCAAAGCGAAAACAACGAATAAACACGAGCACGCCAACAGATCCAAAAGTTAAAAACATAAAAGATAGAAAATGAATTTGTGGAGCAACAATTAGTCACATGAGATTATTTAAATTAGAAAGGATTTCTTATTACCGATATTTCCAAACTCACTTATTTCCCACGATAATCATACCAGTCAAAATCAATCCTCTCATATGTTCTCCTCTTTCTGGACTTTGATGGTGATTGCGTGCACATCTATTAGCTGCAGATGGGCTCTAGTTACCCATTTAACTATTCTAGCCTAACCATTCACTTAATTATCATTTTAATCAATTGACTTTCCCTCGATTGCTACTACAAGAACATAATTGGTCATTTCATCATTTTCTAACCGAACATCCATTAGCTAAGTAACATACTACCACATTTTAAATAGCTAACTATTCTATGCAACCTTTCTTGTGATAAGTTCATTTAGACCTACAAGATCCATCCCTATATTTGTGGTGTCATTTGCTCTAAGTTAACTCCAACTCCAATGTTCTCACGATCATACAACCTACAAAAGACATTTTTCGAACTAAAGCTATTAGCCCAATGCCCTAATCCAAACCCTAATAGATTCATTGAGACTCTAGCCACAAGGAGTATTCCCTTAAATAATTAGTTCACTAAACATGCTTCTCTTTAACTACTAAAGGTTCACTGCTTGTTTTCAATATGCATAACAAAACTTGTTTTCAAATTGGGTTGCTACGACAGATAAATGCCAAAGACTAATGTCTCTAGCAGCACATTCATGGTAGTCCGGAACTTTGGTGAGTCAGGCAATTTGGGGTGTTTGATTATGTTGCAAAACTTTGTGACATTTAAGTTAAACAAGGTTTTTTTGGGCCTAATGTTTGGTTCACCACGTATTTTGCAACATGCTACATTTTTCAGTTCCGTACCTTCCTCATTGTAGGCAGAATTATTCACTAAGCCTCTTTAGAACACATGAATTTTCATAGGAAAAAACGGTCCGATTCCATCAGAAATCGGTAAAAATAATCTAGATTTCAAATGGGCCCTAACCGCCTAAGTCCATAGGTTAGCGAATGAACCTTTTCTAGTCTTCTGCTTTAAATAGAATTTCGCTAGAAGTATGTCCACCACAATATTGGCCAAAGAAAAGATAATGTGGTAAAGTGTGCAAGAAAACATCCTTGCAAAAAGAAAGAAAGAAAACATTAAATCAAGTGTAATTGTTATTAGAGAAAAACCATCTACATCTCAACGAGATACAGATGCAGCCTTTATCGCATCAGATCAAATAGCCCTTTCCTCGTTTCCCCTGCTTTCCTAGATCCTATCGAGCAGAGACCGAGCTGCAGCTCGGATGGCTAGCTACCAGGTGAGCGAGCTGCCCGTCAGGGATCTACTCCAGGAGTTTGAACTTGTGCACCTCACCAAATTAAAAAAAGTACTCACACTAGTACGCGTTTAGTAGGAAAGTACGTGCTTGCGCTCCACAAGGTCTAGTGTCTCCATAAAAATACCAGTGTATATAGGGGACGCACATACATATAGATACATGGCACATGTGTGTGGTGGTAGACGTAATTTCTCCTCTCCCTATTTCCTCGTCACCACCGGAGCCTAAACCTGCCATGATTGATCTCTCTTCCTATTCCCTTGCTGTCATCGAAGCCCAAACCTGTGAGATCTACCCCATACCCACCCGTAGCAGCTGCAAGGGCTTCATGCAGCTCGTCATCATCAGCCCAACAAAGGTGGCGGTGGTGGCCGGTTGGGGGCAGCTGCGACGAGGGAGGAGGTTGCATGTGAAGAAAAATATTAGTAGATGGGAAGAAGAGAAGAGTTTTGGAAGTCCACACAACAAAGCATCTGCCGTGGGTTACTCTTTATATTGTAGTGTATACGACAACTGAATACAACTCATTTGTTACAACCGTATCTGGCATAATCTCTAGTTTCTATACATAGAAGATTTGCATAGATACAATATACAATCATATTTAACCTTCTATTTTAACAGCCTCCCACAATCTCAACCGGGTGTAACAAGATTGAGATTGTCTCTCAATGTTGAGAACTGTCGAACAGCAAGAGGCTTTGTAAATATGTCTGCTACCTGATCTTGTGACGAAATAAACTTGATCTGCAACAACTTTTGAGCAACCCTTTCTCGAACAAAATGAAAATCCACCTCGATGTGTTTTGTCCTAGCATGAAACACAGGATTGGCGGATAAATATGTGGCTCCTAGATTATCACACCATAAGCATGGTGATCTATCCAGAAAGATCCCGAGTTCCTGGAGCAATGATTGTATCCATACAACCTCTGCCGTAGCATTCGCTAAAGATTTGTATTCTGATTCTGTACTAGACCGTGACACAGTAGCTTGCTTCTTTGAACACCATGAGATGATGTTTGTTCCAAAGAATATAGCATATCCTCCGGTCGACCTACGGTCATCAATACAACCAGCCCAGTCTGCATCTGAAAAAGCACTGATGAAACTGGAGTGAGACTTCTGAATCTGCAGTCCATCTGTTGTCGTACCTTTGAGATATCGAAGTATTCTCTTGACTGCAGTCCAGTGTGTACTAGTTGGTGACTGTATATATTGGCAAACCTTATTTACTGCAAATGAAATATCAGGTCTAGTAATGGTAAGATACTGTAATCCTCCAACTATACTTCTGTAGGTCGATGCTTCTTTTGAACTTAGTATAGCTCCAGTAGTTCTAGACAACTTCTCTGTTGCGGCCATGGGTGTATCTGCAGGCTTGCAATTTGCCATCTTGGATGTCTTCAGTAATTCATTTGCATATTTGCGTTGTGACAGAAGTAACCCGGTTTGATCCTTCTTCACCTCAATGCCAAGGAAATAACTAAGCTCTCCCAGATCCTTTACTACAAACTCTTGTTGCAACTGTTTTACTAAATCTGCAATGGCATGAGAAGAGGAACTAGCAACTATAATGTCATCAACATACACCAAAATGTACATGATAGTACCTTTATTTCGGTATATGAACAATGATGTATCAGCCTTCGATGCTGAGAAACCTAACTCTTGTAATTTCGTGCTTAGGCGTGAATACCAAGCACGTGGTGCCTGCTTAAGCCCATATAAAGCTTTATCCAGTTTGCATAAGTAGGATGGATGTCTTGGATCTTCATATCCAGGAGGTTGTTTCATAAACACCTTTTCTTCCAAAATTCCATGCAAAAATGCATTTTGCACATCGAGTTGCTTCAGACTCCACCCTCTTGATACGGCTATGGAGAGAATAAGTCGTATTGTAGTTGGCTTGACCACGGGACTAAATATATCCTCATAATCATAGCCATATCTTTGCTTAAATCCTTTTGCTACCAAGTGTGCCTTGTACCTCTCTATTGTGCCATCTGCCCTTCTCTTAATTTTGTACACCCATTTGCAATCTATTATATTAACACCATGTTGCATTGGAACAAGTGTCCATGTTTTGTGCTTCATGAGAGCATTGTACTCCTCATCCATAGCCTACCGCCATTGAGGATTATCAAGAGCTTGCACATAATTCTCTGGCTCGGTATCTTCAAGATGATTTCGATCAGCTGTATAGCAGATAGTACCATCCTTGCGCACTTTGGGCTGTCGGATACCTTCTTTTAGCCGTGTCGACATTGGGTGCACATTCTGTACAAATGGAGATGGCAGCACCGGAGGTTCTAGTGATGATGATGATGATGATGATGGTGTAGCAGCAGCATTAGTTCCTATCTCATCAATAGCAGCCTCCTCATGCTGTGATGCACCTGCAAAATCAACAGTAGAAACGATAGGAGCAACAACAGGAGATGCAGTATTTTCAGATTGGCCATTGATAGATGAATGCATTGGAGGTAGAAGAATCGCTGAAGGAGTAATATGGACTGGAGTGGGCGATTTGTCTGAGCTTGTAGCGAAAGGAAAAACGTTTTCATCGAAGATGACATCGCGTGACACATAAACCCGACCAGTAGGGACATGAAGGCATTTGTACCCTTTGTGAAGTGTACTGTAGCCAATAAAGACACATTGTGCTGAGCGAAATTGAAGTTTGTGTGAGTTGTAAGGACGGAGATGCGGCCAACACGCACATCCAAAAATTCTAAGAAAACCGTAATCAGGTTTAGCGCCAAACAAGCCGTTCCATAGGAGTTTGATTACGAAGAACATGACTAGGAAGGCGATTTATAAGAAAACAGGCCGTCATGAAGGCTTCACTCCAGAATTTTAGGGGAACCGAAAAGTGAGCAAGAAGTGAGAGACCAGTCTCAACTACATGCCTATGTTTCCTTTCAGCAGCCCCATTTTGTTGGTGTGTATGGGGACATGAAACATGGTGGGAGATACCAACCTGTTGGAAGAACTTGTTTAGTTTTCGGTATTCCCCTCCCCAGTCAGTTTGCATAGTGATGATTTTTTGATTCAACAAGCGTTCGACATGTTTTTGAAATCGGAGAAACACATCCCAAACATCAGCTTTACTTTTCAAGACATAAAGCCAAGTAAATCTGCTATAGGAATCAATGAAACTCACATAATATTTATGCCTCCCAACAAAGAGTTGAGCGGGACCCCAGACATCTGAAAAAAATAAGCTCCAAAGGAGCAGTAGCAACAGTATGTGACAAGGAGTATGGTAATTGATGACTTTTGCCTTGTTGGCAAGCATCACAAATCAAATTATTGCTAGACAAACTAGGGAGAGCATTATTCTGAATGACATGTTGAACGACTTGTTGTGAAGCATGACCAAGACGACAATGCCATTGTTCATGAGGAATTCTGGCACCATGGAACGACCTCTTCACGGAGGGATGAAGATCGATGGAGTAGAGACCACCAGTGTTGTGCCCTTTAAGAAGAATGACCTTTGTAACCCGATCCTTTACAAGAAAGAAATTAGGATAGAACTCAAAAAATGCATTGTTATCTCTTGCGAATTTCTGAACAGAGAGGAGATTTTTGTTTACTTGAGGCACATGGAGTATGTTTTTAAGATGCAAAGGACGAGCAGAAGTATGAAGTTTTGAATGGCCAATATGAAAAATATGCATACCTGACCCGCTAGCTGTTTGCACTTGATCTTTGCCATTGTACTTCTCTTTGATCGTGAGCCTATCCAAATCATTAGTAAGATGATCTGAGGCCTCTGTGTCAGCATACCAGTTGGGATCAAAAGTGTATGTTGGGGTAGTCACAACATTAGCCATGCGTCCTTCCTCTGCTTGATATGAATGATCGAATCTATGCCAACACTTCAGTGCGACATGGCCAGATTTCCCACAAACCTGACAGGTCGGACGGCTGCCTCCAGAGTTGTTGTTGTATTGGTACTGACCACGTTGCTGCTGCTGTTGATTATTCCTACCATGGCCACGACCCCTATTGAAGTTGTTATTGCCACCACGAAAGACTTGCTTTCCTCCACGGTTGTTGGCAGCAAAATTGGTTGAGTGTTCTTCAATCTGCAGGTTAGTGTTGCGACTTTCTATGCGCATCTCGTGACTCATTAGGTGTGCAAACAAATCGGTGAGAGAAATAGGATCGACTCGCGTGGTTATTGAGGTAACTAGTGAGTCATAATCTGAATCCAGCCCAGCAAGCACATAGGATATCACCTCTTCATCACTCAGTGGATGGCCTATAGATGCCATTGTATCAGCGAGTTTCTTCATCTTGCTGAAGTATTCTGCTGCCGGAAGGTCCTTCTTCTTCATGTTTGCCATCTGGACCCGGATCTGCATCACTCGCGCCTGGGATTGTGAGGAGAACAACTTTTCTAAAGTTGTCCATACCTCATAAGATGAAGAGAGAAGCAGAACTTGGCCAAGTACTCCCTCTGTTAGAGATGACAGGAGAGCACTCAAGACCATCTGATGTTGTTGAATCCATGTTTGATACTCTGGATTCGGTAGCAGGGACGCGCCATCATCGGTGGTTGTGGTGATCATCCTTGCAGGGCACTTGTTCGTGCCGTCGACGAATCCTAGAAGTTGATAGCTCCTGAGATAGGGCATGAACTGTGCTTTCCACAGTAGATAGTTCTCTTGGGTCAACTTGATGTTGATCAGATGGATGCCCAGAGATGGAGATGGTACGATACCAACAGAGTTAGTCACCGAAAGAGCACCGGAGACGGTGGAGAATTGAGTGCTTGAGGTAGTCATGGTGATGTAGATCGGTAAGGCTCTGATACCATGAAGAAAAATATTAGTAGATAGGAAGAAGAGAAGAGTTTTGGAAGTCCACACAGCAAAGCATCTGCCGTGGGTTACTCTTTATATTGTAGCGTATACGACAACTGAATACAACTCATTTGTTACAACCGTATCTGGCATAATCTCTAGTTTCTATACATAGAAGATTTGCATAGATACAATATACAATCATATCTAACCTTCTATTTTAACAGCATGGCCCCGCATAACCAGCAGGGGCGGAGCCAGGATTGAGCCATAGGGAAGCGAGACATGAATTTGTTATCATCCTAACACGATATAGACACTTTAAACTATTTATAAAAAATAGAAGTTTTTTTTGGAGGAATTTTTTATAGCAAAAATGATATAGAACACAAATCACGAGCATGATGGATGATAAGTTGAATTTGGTGGAGTTCGACGCACATGCACGCTTCACCGAGTCATGAACAGTGCGACAGAAGCTAGAGACAAGGAAGAAGTGCTAGATCAAGGTCTAAACATGCAGAGAGATGAAATATGATGCACATGTGCGGTCTAAATTAGACTCGATACTAGCTTTAAAAATTGGGAAGAAAATAGAATCTAAATGCTACATAAGATGGGTTCACGTGCCACAAATTAACTCTTAGGATATTTAGTTTCACTCTAACTGTTACTTAATCACATAATTCAATAAATAGGGTTTTACTCTTAACAAAGTTCCAATAGCCTTCTGTCTTAAGAAAGATAAGCAAAATTCATGAGGGCCAGGCCCTGCCAGCCTAAGCAAAATTCATGAGGGCCAGGCCCTGCCAGCCCCCTTCTCGGCCCCCTGATGGCCGGGAGGTAGCGAACGCGTCGTGCTCTGTGGCCAACTCGGCGAAGGAGGCTGGCAGCAACAAGACCGGGGTGGGTTCACTATAACATCGCCAGATTTTATTTCTCAATAAAAAAACATGATTTAATGCATTTTTGTGTTGAAATTTGTTGAAACTTCACAGAAATATAGATATGAAACATGAAACCTTGTTTTGAAGCTTGAATCTTGCTTTCGAAACTTGATGCTCATTTGAAACTTTGCTTTAAAATTTGAAACTCGCCTGAAACTAGTGCAAAACTGGAAGCTCGCACTGAAACTTTCCTTTCCAAATCTGAAACTCACATGAAACTTGCTTCTGAAACTTGAAGCTTGCCTGAAACTTGGCTTTTTTTCAAACGTGAAAGTCTGGCACCGGGTGGAACGAGGAGTATAACAAATTAGATGCCAAGTTCACATTACACCTTACATGAATGTTGTGCATTCACTGTTTATAGTCCATGATTCTCCAATGCCCAAGCCCACAGGTCCACCTCCAATTTTAGAATTCAGATAGAGCCCGTGTGATTCTTTCTAATTAGGCCATGGGCTCTCGCAATGTAAGGTTCATCCTATAAGAGGCCAGCGTAAAACCCTGCGATTATGCGCCAGCTTTTTTATAAAAAAAAAAACATACTAAGGTTCATCCTATAAGTGGCCAGCGTAAAACCCTGTGAGAGGTTGGAAGGGAGTGTCAATTGTGTTTTGTGTGGAGATTATGAAGATGCTAACCATGTACTTTTTCATTGTGTTCTGGCCAAATTTGCATGGATGTGCATCAAAGAGATCCTTCTTTGGGATAAAGCTCTAGATTCTTTAGAAGATTTCCATTTGCGGTGGCTTGATAAGAGGGGTGCTTATGATTATCATATTGGTATTTTCAGTTTTGCAGCTATATCCTGGACTATCTGAAAAATTAGGAATAAAGGGGCGATTGAGAAGATTTTTTCTAAGCATCCGATTGAAGTCATGTTCAAAATTATATCTTGTTTGCAGCGATGGTGTATTCTACTATAAAAAGAGGATCGCATGAAGCTAGAAAAGATGTTGGGAGCAGCTGAAGCTTGGATGGAGGAGTTTTGTGCTCTTGGGTAGTTATACTTTTGTTTTGCTCTTGTTTTAGTGAGGTTAGTCTGGCTGTTGCGAGTGGCGGCGTTTGTTCGTTCCGCTCCTGTTTTGGTTGGGTTGGAACTTGGTACTCTGTTGTTCTGATCGTTTAGCTGGTATCCCCAGTTGGATGCCTGTCAGTTTCTTCGCCTTAGGTTGAACCTTTGTAATCTTGTTTGATTAGCTTTCTATAAAAGTCGTGCCTTGTTGGAAAAAAAATATGTGAATTTGTTAGATAAAAAAGGGCCAGATTAGCATAATAGATATGGACTCGTCCATAAAAAAGCAAACTCCAATAGAAGTCAACAAACGATTCTGCGTTGGCACAGATGCATAAGCACGCAGAAGTTTTCACATAATTGGTGGATTTTAACACAGCAGTAACACGTCCAATAATTACCACATCATATCGTACATAGCACACTTGTGATACAGACCATCGGTATGAGACCTGAAACGAAATTGGTGCAGGTTTGCTTGCTCATGAGGTGCTCGACGAAATGCCTGGCAGAGAATTCAGCATGAACATTTGGAGCGGCAATTTGAATGCCCATATCATAGGGTTTCTAACATCTCTGTTCATCTTCTTCCTGGCAATTGGCAGAACAAGCTTCGAACAACACAGGCGTCATCATGTTCAGACAGTCCAGTTGTTTACTGTACCCTACAATTGTTTCATATGACTACATAAACAACACAGATGGTAGGCAACAACATGCTACATATATATATATATATATATATATATATATATATATATATATATATATATATATATATATATATATATATATATATATATATATATATATGATATGATTTCGCGCATCGCTCCGGTGGACAAGAACAGATTCAATCAGGTGATCTTCCTCTGCTTGAGCGCTGTGCTCTCCCTGAGATCAGCTTCCATCTTCTTGTCCACATTCTTGCTGAATCCGGGGTATGGCTCATAGCCAAACAGCTTGTTGAGTATCTGTGCACACAAGAACCAACAAGTACTACTGATCACAACTCCATGTCAAATCAGTTCCTAGTGGTTCATACATTTTTTTTGTACTTTCATATATGCAGAGAATTCAAGGATTAATGCATGTTTATGTTTAATTTTTACCTGCAGGAAGATGAGGAATGGCTCCATCAAGAACACCTCAGGAAGGTCACTCACCGTTGGCCCTCTCTTCTGCAAGAACAAGCAGATTAATCAAATAATCAGCAATGGCGCCATAGATTGCCAAGAAGTTGATGGAGATGGGGAGGACGAAAATCGAAGCTTGCCTCGAAGAGGCCATGGCCGAGGAACTGCCATGTCCAGCAGAAGAGCTGCGTGGCCAGCGCGACCTTCCAGGAGAGCGCGAACCCGAGGCGCGCGGCGAGGGCGCGGCTGGTGGCCCAGGCGGCGAGGAAGAGAAGAGCGGCGAGGGCGCCGGCGCGGCGGTCGACTGCGAGGTAGGCGGCGGCGTAGGCGAGGGAGAGGGCGAGGGCCGGGTCGAGCAGGAGGAGGGGGGAGGGGAGGGGCAGGAAGTGGAGGATGAGGAGGCTGGTGAAGAGGATGGGGCCGGTAAGCAGCGCGTGCGCCGCGGCGTTCACCGGGTGGCGG
The DNA here is from genome assembly GCA_036346255.1 of Ampelocalamus luodianensis. NCBI lineage: Eukaryota > Viridiplantae > Streptophyta > Magnoliopsida > Poales > Poaceae > Ampelocalamus > Ampelocalamus luodianensis. Next base: position 17,747,208 of record CM070632.1, on the reverse strand, counting down.
TGCTGCGACCGGAAGAAGGCGAACTGCGCCTCCAGGTCCAGCACCCCGCGCTGCCTCTTCTTGGCTTCCATGGACGACGACCTCCCAGAAATCAAGGGATCCAAACTCCAAATGACACCACGGAGTGAGGCTGAAACTTTTTTTTATTAAGCACCAAAAGGTCGCGGTTGGCTGCCTATCTATCTATCTATATATACAGAAGGAGAGGGATCCTCTGCGTAATGTTTTTAATGCAACGCTACAGTGCACAGGAACGGGAACGAGCTCAGCCGTTCCGGTCTAAAAGTGAAGGATGAGATAAATGGTTACATTATTTTCTGATACAGTAAAACTGATATAGTACTTCTCAGTTATTGCTACAGTGCTTTCCTGCTTTAGACGAAAACACAATGTCCTCTCCATTTAATGAACAGGATACGGATCCGTATATAGACCACGTTCTCCACTCAACAATACATTACAAGCTACCATCTTTTCAAGTGAGAACCAAAACCTTCATGTGATCAACTTAAGAGATTAACAGCAATTAATAAGCGATAGTCGTCTGGTATCTTCTAGGTAAGCATAATTAAGAGAGAAACGTACGAGACATTGTCGCCATCACCGAGCCGATGGTTTCGACCATGCATATATATATGCTGTGAAAACTGTTAGAAACCGCCCGGGCCGAGTCCCGGCCACGTGCCTCATCCCAAACCCCACTGAAAGTGGCCTTATAAAAAAGGGGTGGTATTCATTGTAATTGATGGATCGATGGATGAAGGAATAAAGAGAAGCAATGCGTCCCCCTACATCTCTGTGTTCAATCTCTTATTCTGTTCTTGTGTTCATGCATTGTTCTTACGATTCGAGTTTGTCTACAAGGTAATCGCTCGATCGACTCGCCAATGACGGTTCCTCAACACGTTATCGCGACGATCGACTCTCCTCGCGATCGAAAAGGTAACCGCCGATGAACGACACTCGTAGATTGAATCGCTTTCTAGATCGCATTCAATTCGCAAATTTGCTTTCTAGATTGGTTTTCACGGTGCAAATTTGTCTAATCATCGCGAGCCGACTTGAGTCGCCAGACAATGCCGATCGATGGATTGCATGAAAGAGCGGATGTTGATTGCAGTAGATCATCGCGATAAACGAAATTGCATGTACAGATGTGCATCGCATCGCATACATGAACAAGAATTAAAAACAACCAAGATAGCCAGCCGTGCGGCCGGTCACCGATCGCACTGCCACCCGCATGTGGCGACACCGCCACCACCGCCCGTATGCGCCGCTCCCGACGAGCCGGCCTTGAAGAAAACGGCCGGCGGCACCTTGAAGAGATGGGAGCGTCACCTCGCCCGCGCCGCACGCGCACTTCCTCGCCGCAGAAGCGGCGCGCCACGCGCTGGAGCCGTGTCACCGAATTGCCTAGCCGCATCTCCACCGGCCTGCAGCCGCACGAGCTCGCCACCAGGCGCCTCCCTACATGGCGCGGCCGAAGCCGCCGACCGGACCTCCCGCACGAGGCGCCGCCGGCACCAGCCAACCAAGCCCCCCCCGCATGGCGCCACCTCCACTGAGCGCGCTCATCGCCCGCAGCGCGCTAAGCGCCGCCGATGCCGCAAGGCCATGGCAACAAAGAAAAAAAAAAAAGGGGCGGGAGCCGCCACGCCATGGAATGCCGCTCGCACGAACGCACACCGCCGCCGGCCGCCAAAGAAGCAAACAAAAAGGAGGGTGGTGGCGCGGGTGCTAACCCCGCCGTGTTCGCGCTCGGCCGCCAGACGCGCCCGTGCGCCGCCGCCGACGCGCGCGCTTCGCGCGTGTCGCCGATGGTCGCTGGCGTGCCGTGGCGCGATACGCGCCCCGCTCAAGCGCGGCGCGCGCTCGCGTCGCGCGCCGCACGGCGCCGCCCACCCCGACGAGCGTGCATGAGCACCGCCACCGCTCGACGGGCGACGCCATCGCCACCGCGCCAGACGCAACGGGCAATGCGCCGCGTAAGCAAGCCGCCGCCATCTTGAACAGCGCGCGTAGGAAACCCTACGGTGACCCCTTTCTTTTTGCCGCTGGGCGCAATGGGCCAAGAAGTCGCCCATGGTGGCGACCCAATTTGTTTTCTAAAGAAAAAAAGGGAAGGAAAAGAAAAGGAACTTTTGCAAATGGCCCTTGTAATTCTGAAAATTACGATAAATTTTCGCGAATGAAGACATTCTTGCAGAATAACCCCCATAAATCTGAAAATTGCGCATAAAATTTTCTCTGTACTAAATTTGCGTGTTAACCCTGAAAGTTGCAGAATTTGCCGAAAGTCATTTTTCCAGCAGAAAATGGCCCCGGGAATCCAAATTTTTGCATATTTTTTGCATTTGAAGCATGTTTAAATTTGTTATTATTATTATTTCTATGCAATTTATGTATTGTATTTACTGTTTTTGATTATCTGTGATTTTATATATTACTTTTAATCACTGAAAATAGCAGTAAATCATGAAAAATGCATAGAAAAATACGGGAACACGAACCTGGAGTTCGAAGAGCATTGTGAGAATTTTTGCAACCATTTTATGCAGATTACTAGCAGTAATCCTTTGAACTTTTGGCACGAATATGAAGATGACTGGCATCACGAATCAGGAATTCGAAGAACTGACCCAGCATGGCGATTTTGTATAAAATTTGTATCAATCTTCAATTCTGTGGTAATGTAATCACAGATGAGCAGAAGATCGAGAAGACTCTCTACCTTTCACCCAAACACGGTATAATCCGCACGCAACTATCGTCAAAGACGGCTACATGAAGTATGCCGAATTAATTGACATCATGCAAGTTGCGGAAGCTCAAGGTGATGTTCTAGGAAAGAACTTCATCTTGCAGCCATCTAGTAGCAATGTTGGCCATGAAGCCACTGCTAGCAGCTACAAGGTGATGAAGCCTCTCACAAATGAGTGGAGCAAAAAGGGTAAGGTCGTGCGTCGCACATTATTGATGCTTTACAGTCTAAGAAGAAGGGCAAATGATAGCATGAGACATACCTCGCCATTGCAGACACGAGAAAATCCACATCCATTAGCCGCACTTATGAATGTGAACGGCCTAATAATGACCCCATCATCCTCCTTTGGACATCACAACGCCACAACCGTAGTCGCCAAGAGGAGAAGATCGCGCATGGAGCCGATTTAGCGTAAGTTCAAATACGCTTATTAGATCCAAAGGCACGCATTGCACTCTGACCTTTATAGAAACTTGCGCTTGCAATTGAAGCGCATTTTGAATTATTGAATAATGGTTGCAAGCTCTAGGAGAGCAAAGCATTAAATTCTTATTATGAGTCCTGCAAGACTTATTTTCCCGTCTTTATAATAGCAAGTTACGTTCTGATATCTGAAGTATTTTATTTATGTGTTGCTTGCTTTCCGCTACATATTAATAAAGTATATTATATTAGAACGCGTGTGGTGCCCTATGGAGGAAGTGTGCTTAGCATGTAGCGGCACAATGAAAACCATCCTAAGAGAAATGGAAATTTTTCCAGTCGATCAAGAAGAATCTTTGGTAGTTCTACGACAATCGCAGCAATGATACTTGTATAATAGGCTCAGGAAGGGCCACAATTATACTCCCAATGGGCACAACTTGGGTAATTGAAGAAGACTTGTTGTACCCAGAATCGACTAGAACTCTCAAGGATATTTGCGCTAATTGATTTAGTGTAGAGATCAAGAAGAGTATGGTACATAATACATGCTCATTAGAAAGCGTGAAGAAAGTGAAAAATAGCATTAGAATGTCTTCCTTCATATGAAACTGGGCTATACTACACTAATATTAAGGCACCTGCAGCCTATACTGCCTTGAAAACCGTATTTAGAAGCTCTGAACTTATCTATCTCTGGCATGATAGATTATGCCGCCTAGGTCTTAGGATAATGAGAGATATAATTAACAATTCACAGGGACATAATATGAATATAAAGAATTTCCCGAATCTGGAAGATTTTGTGCCCCGCATGTGCCATTGGGAAATTAATTATTAGACCTTTGCTCAAAGCGAAGGATGAAGTCCTGCATTCTCGGATCGTATCCGGGAGACTTTGCGGTCCTATACAACCCCGTAAGGGTCAATTAGGTATTTTATGGTGCTCATCGATGCTTCCTGGAATGGTCGCGACGTATGTTTATTGTCTACAGAAATCATGCTTTTGCAAAGCCAATCTCGCAGATAATTAAATTAGAAATATTTTCCCCGATCATCATATGAAGTCCACCTAAATGGACAACGCCGGAGAATTTACTTTGAAAGCATTTGATGATTATTGCATGAAAATGGGAATTAAAATTTGAGCATTCTGTACCGCATATCCACACCCAGAATGGACTAGCAGAATTTTGAAGAATTGTAATTTACCAACTATATGTTGGGGACACGCATGATCCGCCGTAGCGACTCTCATCATTTTTAGACCATCGGCCATAACATCCATCCAACTATGCAACTAGTGCAAGGGTCAGCACTGAAAACTCCTCATCTTCGCAGGTTTGGTTGCAAGGGTTATATACCTATACCACCACCGCAGCGAACTGAAATGGGTCTTCTCCGAAAGTCTGGGATATACGTTGGTTATGAGACAAGATCCATAATCAAGTATTTGGACCCTATGATCTGGAGATTTGTATAATACCCGATTCGAGATTTGTATAATACCCGATTCATTGAAAGTACAATAGATGAGATTAGTTTCCGTCATTGGGGAGGAAATCAACCCTTGATAATAATGTCGGAAATAATTGAAGTCTAGAAGACATTTGAAGTCCGTAAGATAATTGAAATATATGCATATGACCCGCGCACTAGTGAAGCAAATAGAAAAATTCGTAAGATAATTGCATCCGTAAGATAATTGAATTGAAGTCTAGAAGACAATTGAAGTCTAGAAGATAATCGATTTGCAAGTATTAGCGAATCAATCGCCTAACAACTTTAGTGATTTGAAGAGCGTGACCAAGTAGCATGTGCTCGCATGCAATGCACCGAGAGGGTTGAAATACCGATGAAGGTATCCCTAATCCCGCCCTAAGGCCTCGAAGGACGAGAACTCGCCCCCGAATCCAAAGTAACCGGGACGCTGGTGGAAAAGGATAAGAAGGACTTGACACACCGATCACCGAAGTGCCCGAACTGTAAGGGTAGCCGCTGAGACTGGCATCGGTATGGAACCTTCGTAAAAGGCATACGACTGAACATCCCCATGAAGGAGACATCGCATGGATGTGTGCGCACACATCGGAGCCGAAAACTAAAGGACTTGCCCGCAATTGGAAGCGGTGAACAAGTAGAAGCATTAAAAGAATCGCCTTGAAGAAATAGCTATAAGCTTTATGACCTTAGGAGAATATTTGAATATGACAATGACCAATGTCGACATTTACTTTGCAAAGAAACTTGCCACAATCATCAATCTTGATCCAGAGCTCGCATCGCTCGATAAATGAAAGAAAAGATCGATTGGAAGAAGGCAATAGAAATTGAATTATTCTCTCCGAATAAAAGAAAGACGCTTGGGCACGTAAGCCGCACGCCTCCTCTTGTGCACCGCAGTGCATAAGTGGGTATTTGTTCAAAAGAGAAATTAAAAGAAGCAAGGCTTGTTGCATAAGGTTTCACCGCACGTCCGTAAGATGTTTATGAAGAAACCTATTCTGGTCATGGGCGGAACTCCTTTTAATATTTATCTCAATGGCGGTGAACTTGAAGTTAGAAGTGAAATTGATGGATGGGGTACCAAAGATACCTTTATGAAATATTGGATTCGGACATTTATATGAAGATACCGAATGTATCACCGTCCGAACCAAAACAGAGTAAATAGAAATATGCGATGTGAAACTCGAAAGTCATTAGACGAGCTTAAGCAATCGTGCGAGAATGTGGTATAATCGCAGCGACTTTCTATGCAAGAAAGGCTACACGAACAATGAGAATAATCTCGTGTATTTATACGACGATCCTGAATGGATTTAGTATGATCTCGGTGTATGAAGATGATCTGAATATCATCAGAACCTGAAGGATATTAAGAAAGCAAGCTCTTACCGAGTCGAGTCGAAATGAAAGGTTTGGGTAAAACCAAATATTGCTTAGGCTTGCGGCTTGAGCATACCTGAAGGGATATTAGTGCATCGGTCACCTACACTCGTAAGGTGTTAGAAAGGTTCGACTTTGCGAAGGCATACCTTTGAAAGTGCCAATGGTCGGAGATCTTTGCAAAGAAGACAAAGACCCGTATAGACCTAGAAAAGAGGGGAGGAAGTCTGGGACCGGAATTCCCATATTTAAGTGTGATAGAAACACTCATGTATTGAACAAACTGTACTAGACGGGTATTGCATTTGCCGTGAACCTATTAGCAAGGTATAGTACGTAACCTACCAAAGGCATTGGCGAGGAATGAAGGACATCTTCCGATACCTCCAAGGAAGCAAAGAACTTGGTCATTCTATAGAAAGAACCAAGACCTAACTATGAATGGCAATGCAAATAACGGTACTTGTAGGACCCGCATACGACCAAATAGCGAACATGTTATGTATTCCTATGTGGTGGGCGCAATTCCATAGAAATCGTCTAAGCGAGTCTTGTACCGACCTCGACGAACCACTCGGAAATGATAGCACCGTATGAGGCCTCACGAGAATGTGCTTGGCTTCGCAGATGATTCACCACATCCAGCGATCGTGTGGATTGAATACCGCACAAACCCCCATCGTTATCTATGAAGATAATGCACTTGTGTTGCACAAATGCAGATGGGTTATGTGAAGAATCCTCTCACAAAGCATATCAACCCCAAGTTCTTCTATGCTCATGAAATGCAAAAGATGGACGAAATCAAAGTCATCGCATATTAAGTCATGTGAGAATCTTGCATTTATTCACTAAGTCACTTTCAACATCTATCTTTGAAAGATGCATACGTGAATTGGAATGATGAGACTTAGAGAAGTGCAGAATTCAGGGGGAGAACCTTCACGAACTCATTATTAAAGCTTGATCATGAAGATCGAGTACCCAAAGAATAAATCCAGGAGATTAAATGAAATTGGGTGGATTGTACTCTTTTTCCCTTGACGAGTTTTCCTGAAGTTTCTCGGCTAAGGTTTTTAATGAGGCAATTCGTGCATCACAGCAGAATGTGTATCATGTACTCTTTCTCCAATTTTTTCCCACTGGGTTTTTATGGAGTTTTGACGAGACATGTGCATGAAGGATGAGTGCCCAAGGGGGAGTGTTAGAAACGGGCCCAGACCGGAGTCTGGCCAAGGTGGGCTCTCATCCCAAACCCTAGCAGGGCGTAGCCTATAAATAGGGGGTGGTATTCATTGTAATTGATGGATCGATGGATGAAGGAATAAAGAGAAGCAATGCGTCCCCCTACATCTCTGTGTTCAATCTCTTATTCTGTTCTTGTGTTCATGCATTGTTCTTACGATTCTGAGTTTGTCTACAAGGTAATCGCTCGGACTGGACTCGCCAGCGACGGTTCCTCAACAAAAACCACCGCTTTTGCATAGCAGCTGGAACTAATATCGTCAACATGTGTTCTTGCGTGTGTGTGAACCCAGGTGAGAGTGTGTGGGTCTTTATTAATACACATCGTTATCGGTTCAGTTTTGAGCCAGTACGGTTAGAGCATGTATAATAGTGCGACATCAGCTGTCTATGAGTCTTGCTACGTAGAACACGCAATAATTATCATATGAGAGAGGGAACATAGATAATTGAGTCACCTCTCATGCAGTAGTCGACTGCAGAGGCGGAGATGGACCTCGGGTCGGTTGGGCAACGGCCCGAGGCCCGGAAAGAATAGCAAGAGGACCCTCTATTATGCATCCGTGCAATTTCTAAGTTGACAGTTGCAAGGCCCAAGGTTTCTAACCCGCCCAAGGCAAACATCCCCAAGGCCAAGCCCAGCTCCCTAGCCGGCTGAGCTCCTCCCAGTGTAGTCTCGCACGCAGCACGCCATCAAGGCAGCAGCAAGCACCTGCGCGGCTGCGCCCACCTGCCCTAGCCGCCTTCACTCGCCTAGCTCTCCTCTCCGACACCCGCCGCCCCCCACCTCCTCTCCGCCGTGGCGCCACCTCCAGCACCTCCTCTCCTCACCCGGAGGCCGATGCCGACGCGTCGCCTCCCGCCTCCTCTCTAGTCTCCACTGCCCAGCACCCCCCCCGGCGCCTCCTCTTCGCCGCTCCTCACCCGGTGTTGCCTTCTCCGCTGCCCCTAGAGGCCAGAGCCCCCTCCCCTCGCTCGACCCGCCGGCGCTGCTCCGGTCCCTCGAGGGCCTCGACCGCGCTGGCACCGCTCCGGTCCCTCGAGGGCCTCGACCGCGCCGGCACCGCTCTGCCCCCACTCCCCTCGGTCCTCGCTCGTCCCGTCGGCACTGCTCCGCCCTACGCCTCGGCTCCCACTCCTCGAGTCCTCAATCGCGCGGTCTTTGCCGCCCCTACTCGGCCACTCCCCTCGAGCCTTGGCCTTCGCTCGACCCGTCGGCGCCGCCCCCACTCCACAGTGCCCCTCCAGCTCCCTATGTCTGGAGGTAATTTTTATCCAGTCAATCCCCTCGCAAGTTGATTCATTACGATTTGTCTTCTGAAGCAGTCAGTAATTTTTTTACCACTGATGAATGCAAAATGCTATTTATAAGAGGCCTAAAGCACAAGGTGATATGGGGATCTTGTGGCAAGATGCTTTTGTGGTCAGTTAAATAGATAAAAAAACAAGCAATGAATGCAAAATGCTAATGATAAGAGGCATAAAGTAGAAGGTGATATGGGATCTTTGTGGCAAGATCGATGCTTTTGTGGTTAGTTAACTAGATAAAATAATAACAAGCAATATGAGATTGAATCATCCTTTTGTACAAATGCTCCTTAGAAGAGAGAAAAGGGAGGGTGTCAAGCTTAAGTGAACCTAAGATATCTTTGGACCTTAACTAAAAAAATTAATACTGAGGTCTTCTGATCTGAATTAGAAATTCTATATGAGCCAAGTTTAATACTGAGATTTAAGCATGTGTTTCCAAATTGAACAATATGAGTTCTATTAATTGATTTGATTATATTTAATGTAATAGAAATATATGATGAAGAGTTCTATTGTTGATGAGGAGTTCTATTTTGTCATATCGTTAAATATGGAATTCAAATTTTATTTCAATTGTGCATTTGTCTACTTTTGTTGTGTCTCCGTGTGAATAGTATTTGGCGTTAGTTATAGCCGCTTAGTTTTTGGTCTGAGGCTTCGCGGAATCCTGACTCGCCACTAGTCGACTGTAATATAGAAGAGTTGTCTATAGAGACATATAAAAAGATAACCTATTGTAAGATCTGTCTTTAACGCTACCTATAGATGACATAAAAGTGTACTATAGAGAATCATTATCTATATAATTGTACATGCTTAGAGGGTCGTGGATCCTTATTATTTATTAACATGCATCGCCATGGGGTTAGTTTCGAGATGTATATGTCCGGACTATATATATTTAGAGGTTTTCTGTGCTTGGCAGTTGGCACTAGGAGAGAAGGCGTACGCTGCATTTGCATTAATGCGACGGTATCGTGCGTCCCTTGCCTTGTCATTGGCAAAGATCAATCAGCTTCAAGATCGATCGATGCAGTGACTAGTGAGATGGAGTGTTCAGATGCCGTGCTTGACATTCAAGATCAAGATCAAGATCAGGATCAGGCTTCATGGATGCCATTCAAGATCTGCTTCCATCACCATTTGCAGCCGTATTTAATGGAGACGTACGTGTCTAGGCCCTAAACTAGTCAAGGGATCCACCAAATGTGAACAGAAACGGTGGAAAAAGAGTGGGCGCGAGCTAGCGTGATCGTGTCGTTTCCCCTGCTCGTTCACACCTCCTTTTATCAATTCATTTGAGTTGAAACCGATAGCTAGAAATGACAGGCAGTACACGGTGCAAGATTCTCTAATATATATATATATAGAAAAATGGTATGGTACTTGTCTTATATACCACTTAAATTGTATGATGATACATCTTTATCAATTTGAGTATACTCCAATAATGATTATAAGATACCTCAAAGTGAGTTCTATGAAAAATTTCATAAAAATCCACTTTTATACCAAAATCCGTGTATATACTTCTTTTATGTATGAAAAATAGTATATAGCAAAAATAAAGAGCTCCTATGAAAATTTTTCGATTAAGTCACGTTAGAGTATCTTATAATTGAAATGATTAAGTATAATATATTTGTTTAAATGGTATATTGGAAGTAAGACATACTCCTTTAGCATCTTAAATGGATGTCCTATAGAAAAAAATGGGGTGCCGGATATGCACCGACACCCCCCCAAAAATTGGAAAAACAGCAAAAGCCCATGGGAGTCGGGAGGGGAGGGGAGGGGAGGGGAGGGGAGGGATGGAGTCGGTGACTTGGTGGTGGAGGTGGATGGCAGAAAAAGGCGAGCTTAGAGCTGCCAGGGAATCTCTAAGCCAAGTTCTGTATAGAGCATCATCTTATGAGCTAATAATGAGCCACAAAAACATGGACTCAACCTGAGACCAAATCAGGCCCTTAACCATTTTACTCGAACAAATGCATTGGCATACTATACGATATTACAATCTGCTGTATGGACTAGCGATTAAATTTTAAATCTGCAACAGAGCATATACACAAAGAGTGTATGGTCACACCCAAGAACTCCCGGGAGGGCAAGTAAAACCGAGAGTATGTATGTGATAACCATATAAGTGGTATTTACACATTTTCAAAGGTGGTATGTACAATTTTAGACATACTCCTTTTTATATGCGAATATGGTATTTATAAAATATGCTAAAAACTATGGATAGAAAGTTCACAAGATCTTAATTAGTATATGAGTATACCCAAAGTGATAATAGAGTATGTCAGGACGAGTCACGAGTAGAAAGGCATATATATATATATATATATATATATATATATATATATATATATCACTTGTACACCCAAGAACGGGGCAAAAAAATGGGGATAACCATAGAGGAACGAACGAAAAAAAGGCAAAGAGGAAGAGGGAGGCAGTGCTCTGTGTAGCGGCGGAGAAAACGCGAGAAGCCGCGCTGGCGAGCTGTACTCGAGGCAGGGACGCGCGGCGACGGGCACGCATACCAACGCACGCATCAAACCGTCCGAAACGAAAAGCAGACGAAGCATCCAACGGCGCGGGCGACAAGCGGGCGTTGGACTCCCAAGCGAGGCGATCGGACGAGCGAGGCAAAGCGACGCTCGATCGCAAGGCGACGGCGCGCGTACAAACACGCGTAGAGGGAAGCACCGGCCTCGGGGGCGAGCCGCGTGTCGACGAGCGACAGACGCGCGCGTCACTGCCGTGGGCCTGCCTGGACGCGCATCCTGCACGGGATCGGGCGGCCGAGCAGGCGCGCATGCAGGCGGGATGGCGAGACAATCGGACGACGCGCTGCGCGGCTCGCGCGGATCGTGCGGTGACGAAGGCAGCGTCGACGTGGCCCGCCCCTCCCAGCCTCCCTTTATCTCTTGAGATACGGCGGATGCTGAAGGCAGACAATTTGCATAACCATAGGACAGGCGTAATGCAATGCATAAGCACATCTACAAATAGAAACAGACACAAAATTTATATAAAAAACTCTTTTGGAAAAACCATGGCGCATAAAGTTAATATTACTATATGAGAATATGTTGAGAATGAAGCTCTTACTCTTTAAGTATAGACGATTAATTCTTGAATGATTGTTTAGTCACATTAGTCACATTTATTGAGAGAAATTTTCTTGAAGGCTAGCGAAGATGATGTAATGAAACGTTTTCAAGGTATGAAAACTCGTAAAGTAGTTTTATAAATTTTTTTGCATAGTTGTATATTTTGTAATTTTTATTCATATAAGACCTTATTTGAACTATTTGTATTGTGTTTTGACAAATTTGAAACATATGTAGCGTTGGATTTATGATATTATAAAATTATTGTACAAACTATAGAAATGAGTGTGAAGTGTGCACCCCATCACCTAATTTTTAACTCCGCCACTGAACACGATGCTCTTTAGATCGTGTTTAAAATTAATTATATATAACCAGGTAAGTTTCTGGTGAAAAAAAGGCTCAAAATTTAAGCTCCTGGATCAAGCAAGATCTGGTGGACCTCATCGCTGTCCTCCTCCTGCATAACCTCTCCTCTCCTCCTTAGTTCCCTCACGCTGGCCGGCGATGACTTGCTGTGCCTGTGATCAATCGTGCCGGAGCTGAAGCCGACTGTTGGAGACACTACCAGGCGCATTGATAATTTTGAGTGTTTTAGGGGAGAAAAAACGTTTGGGTGTTTTTAGCCGTTATCTTTTCTTCATCAAACAAGTCTGTTAAATTGCATGCGTTTTGGTTTGCAAAAAAATGTTTGTTTGCCGGAGTAATAACACATGAATTACAAAAAAAAATATTTATTGGCCCATGCAGGTCTCGAACCTGCGACCTTCGCGTTATTAGCACGACGCTCTAACCAGCTGAGCTAATAGGCCACTTATACTACTAAATTGGATATAGGTATTATAATAATAAGACGAAAATTGGTTGTATTGTTCGCATCCTTGTAGCATACACGACTACCTTTTGTTTTCTTTTCTTTTGGCAAGGAGAATTACAGATTTTACCTGTAGGAGTAGATGTCGTTACTGAGAAAATAAATCAGGACTCTCGTGGTCCGTAGATGAGTACAGGACTACAAGGCGCGGATTGATGACGGATGGGTGATGGCCCAGAATCAAGGCCTTTTTCCGCCTTCAATCAGTCGGCCTCGAGTCGAGCATCAGTTTTCCATCGACTGGCTTTCACCTCGCATTTTCTTTGGTACCTTCTGGAAGGAACATCACAGCTGATGATATATTTATATGCATCCTCCAGCGAGCGGTGCCACCTAAAGTTACTACTACCTCCGTATTTTATTAGTTGACGCCAGCTAGTGCAAATGCTTACTAGTTAACGTCATTTATTAATGAACGGAGGGAGTATTTTGTTCTTCTTTTTCCCTTTTTTTTTTCTTTCCTTGAAAATCCTATTTGTTCTGAAATGAACGTCCAGCTATGTGTCATGACCCCATCTCCGGTGAAATGCCTAGCTTAAGGACAGACGATTTCAACAATCGGAACCACAGAAACGACACACATGAGGAAGAAAGAGAGAAGGGGAAGTTGAGCTAGAGAGTTCTTTTTTTTCGATAGAGTCTAAAAGTACACAGTGTTTTAACTTATATGCCACCTCCTCCACTCGATTACATGGGCTAGGCCAAAACACTTCCATAACTGAAAACCCAACACGCCCTTACATGTTCCTACATCCTGTCTTCATCTTCGGCATCTCACGGCCAGCGCTTCAGTCATGACACTGCCGCTCTCCCAACAACCAGCTTGTCCCCAAGCTGAAGCATCTCGAAAATCTTGTGTGCAATACTTCATAATCCTCCCATGTTGTCATTGTAGCTGGTAATGACGTCAACTTAATTAGCACTTCCAACCGCGCCTTCCTTTTTGATTCAAAACTCAAAGGCGCGCATTTACTTTGACCGTCGGATTTCAATCCTACGGTACCTCTTCGACCCGCGTGCGCTTAGGGCCGGATCCTCATATGACCGTCGGATTAACATCGTGCGGTCCATATTGAAAGATACCGATTCATTTTTCTAACGTCTATCTCCATCGCAGTCGCTCATTTTAGATCGAACGGTTGTTATTCTTTTGATCTTGCGGGGGCGTGCGTTGCTGCGGCTGACAGCGGGACCCGCATGTCAGTGAGGCGCTTCTCTTCCTCCTCGCGCCTGTACATCGCCGCTGACTTCGTTGCCGGAGAGGTGGCGTTCGCCGTAAGCTAGCAAGTAACCCTTCGCCACCTGGCACCATGTTGCCATCGCATCAACTCTAGATGCTTCCCGTTTGCTCTGGAGGTTTACACTCTATAAAAACCTAGCTTTTTGGCTCACTGCCATTGTTGACCGAAGAGCTTCTTCACCTTCTTTCTTCCTTTCCAGTGAAGCTTCCTTGTTCTCACTTCTTGCTTGTCCATCTTAGTGCTTAATTCACTTTGTGATGTGAATTTTGGTCATCATTATAGGTTGAACCCGGGGGCTTATTCTCTGTTGACCAGAGCCGGTTAGGGTGTCCTTTAGCGATTTCCCTGTGCTGGTAAGCTATGCCCTTATTTCTTTCCATCTTGAATATCTTAGGGACCTTAACATCCTCTCTGAATCACTTACTTGTGCATGTGATGCTCAAATCTTGCTTTGACTGAAAAGTTGCTTTTATAACTTTTCGGTCTTTCATGTCGTTTTCAAGCTCTAGGGTTTCTCTTGTCATCTTTTCAGCTTAACTAGGTCTTAACTTAACCCTAGTAGTATAAGCAAATGTTATCTCTGATCATTATGCTTCTAAATCGAAAAAGGCTCTAAAACCTTTTTCTACTGTTTTGTCGGATGAACTGACAAAAGTTGTAGCATGCCATTTTTCGATTAATCTTGCTGATTAGGGTTAGCAAGGGGTTGGTCTAGGGTATTAACTTTCTTAAAGATTAGGTTTAGCTCCAGCAAGAATCTTATATTCATGTGTATTAGTATTCAAGCAAAAATCTCCAACACTTGTTTTTGTTGTTTTGCTGTCGGCTGAACCTTCTCTGTGCACAACAAGATCTTCAAATGTTAATTTTGATAATTAGTGAGTAAATGATGAGTTAGGTTACTACCCTAGTTATGAATACTCTTAGTCTAAGCAAAATATTTTACTTGATACATGTTTAGATCACCAAACCACTCTGTTGTAATCTGTCTTGATTTCAGTTTTCCCAAAATCTGAAACTGTAACTTTAACCTAAACCCTAATTTTTGACAATTAATGGTAGTAGAGAGTAATATGGGTTATTATCTTTATTGGGGTAGATATAGCTTAAGCATGTTGTTAAGTATGCATCAAGATCTTGACCATGCATTCTTTTCCAATATTTTGCTTGCTGTCAGTTCTTGTGTTCATTGGATTTTATTGTTTCTTTTAGAATCTGGTTCTTCTGAAGTAATTGAGTCCATTTCTGAGCAACAAGAACCTGAACAAGAGGTGTATTATTACCAAGGCAAGCATCCTCTTTGCACCATATTGATCCCAATTTTTTTGAACTGTAGATTTACAAACCACAGTGATATTGTTGCATGCTAAGTCTTCATAAATTATTTGTGATCTGTCCATAGATAGTTATAACCTGACACTTGTGGCTTACCTTAAATCTGATCATATACTCAAAACCTAAGGTATTGTTTTATATTGAAATACTTAGTTTCAAGCTTTGCTTAGCCATGCAGTCCATAGAACGTTAGTGTTTGGCAAGCTTACCTTGTCAAACATGGGAACAATAAATGAATTTCAGTTATTTTAATTCTTTGTTCAGTCTATTTAAATCAGAATTGAATTTAAATTTTGTTTGACAAACTGATGTTAAATCTGGACAAGAGGATGCTAGTGATGGTGCCTTCGTGCACGAGATTGGGAAATGTGGTGGTCTTGTTTGGATCAATTAAGGACTGAACTCTGACTATTCAATTCAAGCCCCAACGTATTTCCACACGCGGTGTATGGGCGTTGTTTGGTTAAGTAAGGAGTTGGTGTTATTGAGTTGGGATACAGGCTGATAAGGATATATGTGTTGATCTTGTATCTATATCATATATTCTTAAGGGCGAGGACTTTTGGATTTATCCGGGTTCATAAGGCTCCGATTTCAATACTATATGTGCGGGGGAGCACAACTTTTATTTCTTTTATTGAATCGGATGTACCGGCGTAACATGTGTGCCCTGTTGGTTAGTAGGTGGTCTAACCTACACCAGCAGGATCAGTCGCACATAGGTAGTCCAACTCAATAGTATCAACTTGTTGAAAAATATCAATCTTAGTTTCCCTGGTCAGCATACCAAAGGAAGTGTGTCATCATTCGGAGGTATCCGAAGGCAACGGGCTGACTAAGTCGTGTGGGCAAAGATGTACACCCCTGCAGGGTTAAAACTATTCGAATAGCCGTGTCCACGGTCATGGACAACACTTGAGTTGATGTCACATGTATAGACTTTGATTTAAACCTATGTTTTGGGTTCTGGTTCATCATGAAGGGTATTCATGTAATATCTTTGTTGTGGTGGATAGCCACTTTATTATTGTTGTGGTTTATGGTTACATGTTATGTTACTTACTGTTTTTAGCTCAAATCAGTTTATAAAATCGTTTTGTTAAAATCTAGCATGTATAGGTTAAGATGTATTGCTTTATACAAAATTAATGCTATTATAACCTTCCTGTTGCCAACCTTAAGCATGTACAAATTCTAATCCTTTGAATATGTTCTATCAAACACTTTCTTTTTAGTAGTTTGTGTAAGTCTTGCGAGTACATTCAGTACTCAGGTGCTTTCACCACTTGTTGCAGGTGAGGATGATTATTTATATGAGGTACCCGTTAGCGTCAATCATGGTGACGCTAACGAATGAAGCTGTTTCTAATATCCACACAATAGCTTGCGGGTGATGGGGCCATTGGTGGTTTTTGCTGTTTAGTTTTGTTTCCGCTGCTAAATCTTTGTTGTGACCAAAGTCACTTATATTGTAGAATGAAACCGAGTTGTATCATCCTATGTATAATTATGTAAATGTATGCCTTGTATGTGTGATGCAATGTTGTTTAAGGATATATGTACAATGGTCACTGATCCTGGGAACCATTGCAAGACATATATCCGGGAACCTGAATATTGGATTTATACCTTGTTAAATTTATGCTTCTAGTATGATTTTTAATTAAAGACCGAAATGTTCTTAATTATTAATTATGCTTTTAGTGTATTTTTTAATTTGACATAAATTTCAATATTCGGGTCCTCACAGTGTAGCCGTCTGCGAGCCGCTTGATACACTAGAGGTCCTTAGTGGCCACCATGCCGCAGTTGTTGCAGTAGGCCATGTTGTGTGCGTGGCGACATAGCATGCGGACGAGCTGCTGGAGCCGCCAAGGTTGGGGATGGAGGGTATCTTGAGCCACGGAGCCACACGGTCCACCAGCTGCGTTGCGCCCACCGCGACGCGCATCAGGGCAATGCACCGTGCACTTCGAGGCAGAAGGCGTCCTCGCTCCCGCCACTACTGCTCCCTGTGCTGTCGCTCTTTTTTTTTTGCCCAACCTCAAAATTTGTCGTCTTCGTCCAATCTCTTCCAAAGTTGATGCTTCCCCTACCTCCTCCACTTCCTTGTGAACACATTGCTCCCCTCCTTCTTATTCCTTATGGCCAGGAACTCTCCGCCGGCAAGCCACACCATAGTCATCCCACACCGAGCCGCCCCGCCGCCTCAGTGCACCTTAGTTTCAGCCAACCGCGTCACAATCTCTGTGCCTTCACCTTGAAGCTCTCATAACCCTTTCCTGAGTGCCCCATCATTAGAGGTCGCCACTAGCGAGCGCTACCGTAGCACCATGGGGCCCGCCGATGCTAGCTCTCCTTAGGGCATCTCCAGCCAAGCTGCTGCCATGGATTGGCTCCCCTCATCAACGCCATGCTCATGCCCCCACACTCCGGTCGAGAAGTCGCCAAAATTCGCCTTCGGCGAACTTTTCCTTTCTGCGGTCATCGTCCTCGTGTCACCTCTTCTAGTTATCCTCATCATCTCTGTCTGCCCAAAATGGGTTCTTAGTCCTCGGGAACACATCTTGCTCCCTCAGCCACCATCGTTCTGCTATCATAGCATCATCTCTCTCTCTCTCCTCCTCTGTTCCAACCCAGAGGCCGTTGATGATATCTAGTGTGTGGTCTCCAGCGCGAACTATCCCCAGCGCACCCCTTAGGCCTTGCGCATCCATCCCCACTATTGCCACCCTCTCTCGAGCCACCTCTCACCGCCGACCTCTCAATGACGATCATAAGAATAGGAAGGAAATGATGAGGGCGAGGAGGAAGAAGAGGGCAAAATGGTATTTGCACATGTGTCACTGACGGGGGAGAGAACGATGGCACAAAGGGGATCACTTTCACTTGTGGATGATTTATAGGGAATAATGAGTTTGTCGATGGCAAATCGTGGATAGAAGTGTTTGTTAGTAATATAGAAGGGATTTTCTCTTTCCAATTTATAATGTCTCTTCCTCACTGCAAAGTTAGCATTGTCATATTTATGAGACATACCCGTCACAGTATGGTTACATCTGACGTTTATTTTTTTATTTGAAAATTGTGATGGGTTGCAAATCTTTGCTTTTAATGAGGATTGGACTTCAGATTTAAGTTGACGTGCAGTGTCAGTGAGTATTCAATTTCAATAAAATCATTGGAAAGTCCACACGGAATCCATATGAGTGCTTTGAATAGACCATTATCTTACCACCTAAGTGCCAATACCAAATCTATCGTCAACAGTTCGAGATATCAACGCATCAGCTTATGAGCAAAATTACATCTTTTTCTCCCGATCTAACTATATTAAGAGGCTACCTCAGTGTTAGTGAACATGTACAAGATCATCATTTGACAAATCCGATAATAAACACATCACAGGCAGCAAATTGCGGGAACAGAAGAACACGCAATGAAAGATGTCAGAGAAACCAACAAAGAAACAAATATATGTATCAACCAGGGGGAGAGGAGATTAATAAGAGATGGATTTGGGGTGCATCTGAGAGATTCCCATTGAGACATAGTCGATCATCCCCCCGGAGGGAGTGCTGATGTCTCATAGGGTTGGGGGATGAATTGGCAATTAGGCAGCCAATATATAGAGGTGGGTCGTAGTCGTATGGAGGTCGGAGTCTCCTCTGGAGTCTGGACTGTTTCTTGACTTTGATTGGACCAAAATGCACAAAGCCCATGGGAAAGTAATCAGTTGACCCGGTTTGGATTTCTTTCGGGCACATTTGCAATGCAAGAATTTCACAATAATCGGAAGTATAGTGAAATTCTATTTTTTTTAGTGTGGTCCGCATTTTGTCCTTGGATGAACATATCAATGCATTTTGTGGTTTTTTTCTGCTATTTCCCCCTATGTACCAATTCAATCGAAAACATTAAGAAAAAGACACCTAACTGGCTGCTTATGTTATTCTTCTCAGCGTCTTTCATTTTCACCTCCCTAATATTGTCTCCTTAAAAGCCATGTAACCGCGGCACCACCATGCTACAACATGTTCTTACTAAAACGGTCAACACTACCTTATATTGTATAAACCTTCTAAAACACTTTTGCGCGTTAATATGCACAAGAATTTCATTTGGTCTCTATTTAAACAAACCAGCCATAGGTGTTCCCGGACAATAGTCGGCAGTGGCAAAGCCAGGATGACAAATAGTGGGAGTGCTCATGGATCGAAACTAACGTGAAACATGTATACTGAATATACATTTAACTATCTTTTGCAATCCAAATTCATACACAAAATAGAAAGAAGCAAAGTGAAAAAAATGCATAACGCAATGAATGTAGTGCCTCACTAATGGACAATATGCTCCGAATGCCAGCGATCCGTAGATTAAAATTATCAAAGTTGGTGATACAATAGTAAATTATAAATACTTATAAACATTAAAAAGAAAACAAAACATACCACTAAGGTGCTAGCTCTAACTATGAGGCAAATTAATTCTACAACTTTTCACACCTTGAAAATGATGAATGATTCTATCATTATCGAGCCTTCTTTGCTTGAGTTGTGTGGTCTCAACAGATTGAGGGTTATTACTAGCATTACATTATTTAAGAAATACTTACGCAAAGTTCGCTTGTCTATTTTTCCGAATATATGAACAAGTCAACAACAATTAATCAAACAAATTAGCTATTGTGTATCCACTCCATTGACACATTGACAAATGAAAAAAAAACAAATTCAGAAATCAGAAGAGGAACTTACATCTGCAAATTGCAATAAAACAGCCTAATCTTCTTTCCTACTAGGTACAGACTGTGCATCTGCACCCCAGCACCCTGCACGCCCGAGCCTCGCCCAGCCATAATACGGAGACGTCACGCCATCGCTGATGCCCTCACTGAGATGCCTCACCGCTCTGCCGCACCCTCGTCCCCGGTGCGCCTTGATGCCTTCGCCCCTACCACGTCCACTATCGGTCTTGCCATCTAGGGTTGGTCTGATGGCGTCGCACCTTTGAGTCGAATAGGTTGTAAGCCATCACCCACCCATACTTGTTTTTGCTAATGGGGCACTGCACACAAAGTCATCTTCTCACTCATGACCACCATGCTCTTTTTCTTCCAGCCTGCCATGCTGGTGTTGCACCGTCTAGTGACCATCAAATGCGTCGCTGATGAGAGTTTCGGGCCTCAAAGATAACTCCGCCTGATAGATATCCAGTAATCAAAACTACCTCAAAATTACCCAAATAAAAAGAGAATACAAATAAATAAAAATCACAATACACTGCTATACAATACACTTCTAGGCCTACTTTGTGTTGTGCCGTGCACGGGCCACGCTTTCGCGTCTCATTGTCGTCTCCTTCGCAAACCACCCAATCCAACCATCCCAATCTCAATCTCTCTCTCTCTCTCATCACCAGCCGCTCTTCTCTCTCTTTCTCTCTAGTCCCCCCGCCTCGACTCGGCTCGGCTCCACCCAAACCATAACCCTAGCAGCTCGACCCCATCGCACCCCGCGCGGCCACCGGCGAGGCAAGCGAACGAGCGAGCGAGGATGCCGTCGGGGTCGGCGACGCAGTTCCGGTACACGCAGACGCCGTCCAAGGTGCTGCACTTGCGGAACATGCCGTGGGAGTGCACCGAGGAGGAGCTCGTCGATCTCTGCAAGCCCTTCGGCAGGGTCGTCAACACCATGTGCAACGTCGGCGCCAACCGCAACCAGGCCTTCGTCGAGTTCGTAAGGCGCCCTCCTCCTCTTCCCCCACCCCGCCTTTAGTGTCCCGTCCCGTGTTCGATTCCCGTTGCGATTTTATCTTGCCCCGTCGCTGTTGTGTGTGTGTGTGTGGCGGAGGGGCTGATTGGGATTCGGAGGAATTCGCGTTTATTTGTGCGATTAGGGTTTATTTATGTCATTACATCTAGTGATGGGATGTGCCGCTTGGCGTAGTTTGGTATCCGTATCAACAGTGCACGGTCGGTTACTAGATTGTGTGGGAGCATGATCTACGGGAGGGGGGTGGGGGGGAGGTGCTGATCATCTCTGGTGATTGAGGCAGTATGGGTTGACTCCCTGAGGGAATTGCATTTGTATACACGATTTTGTGTTATTTGATTAACAAACTTGGGGTTGAATTGTTGGTTGCAATCTGTTATGTGCTAGCAATAACTAACGGCGGCATGCCCCTGTTGAATGAGATGCACTTTATGGCATGTGCTGGAAACGCCTTGTTCTTGTTGGTGATTTCGGTGTATGTTTTATTTGCAATGTTTTCTTCTGGAGTGACTTAGTATCACGTGGATTTTGTTTGTGATCCGTGACGGTATCCAATCAAATATAAACCAGACTTTTGTTAAGTTTGTAACCATCGTAAGTGACTGCCTTCCTTGCCCTTCACTGTTTTGTCCTGGCACGTGTGGGATGTCGAGGAAAAGACTGCTGTTTGTAGCATGGTTATCTTCTACGCGGGCAAGTTTTGGACAGGTATACTATATCACCCAGATGTGATAGTGAAGTTAAGTGAATTGCTAAGAGATGCGTGTTAAGTTTTTGTGGTGGTTACTTGTATGACAAACATTATCATTTGGGATGGATTATCGATTTGTAAGAGTGCGTGTTCCTCATCCTGTAGTATAACTGATTCGAATCTGGAATGAACTGCGTATTTTGGTTCCTTCAATTTTACAGGACCAACTGTGGTGCCAGAAGTAGTTGCTGGAAATGGACTCTGTATAGGCAGAGACAAATGTTAGGTGGCCTTTGGTATGGCTGCATTTCTAAAGGGACATCAGAAAAAGGCATTTTTTAATAAATCATTTTCCCCTTACTGGAAAAAACATTTTTGAAAATTCTATTTGCAATAGAGGACATTACACAAGTAATTTTCTAGCTGCAGAAATGTGTTATTTTCCAGATTTTATTCAGCAGAAGTTTCGAGTGAAGAGTGGAATGTAGCCTGGAGCTTGATTAGCTATTAGCTGTATATGGTTGGAACTTCTAGCCAAGTTGATGGGTTCCTAACTTCTATCTTAAATGTGCTTATTTTCAGGCGGATCAAAACCAGGCAATTTCAATGGTTTCATATTATGCTTCATCTTCTGAACCTGCTCAAGTTCGCGGTAAAACTGTATATATCCAGTATTCAAATAGGCAAGAAATTACCAACAATAAAGGCACCGGCGATTCTTCTGGCAATGTTCTGCTTGTCACTTTTGAAGGTGTCCAGCCCAATGATATTAGCATAGATGTCATTCATTTGGTAAGTATTCTATATTTTCATGTGACTTGCATTCAATTAGCCATCAGGGCAGCTTGCTGCATCACTTGATTGAGATAAATCATTGCATTAATTATCTTTCAAAATAAAAGCGAACCTTTGTCCTTTGTTGCTATGTACAATAGTACAATCTTTTTAGGAAATCTTTTGATTACAATGCACCTTTTCAAAACAAAATGGGCTTAACATAAACTATTTCTGCATGATTGTACTTGCCTGTCTCTTATTGGCAGTTGACAAGTTTGCTGAATTTTGTCTTAAATGTACGCCATAATTGTTTCATTCGGTTATGAAAGGAAGTTCAAAAAAATCTGCTCCTGTTTCTACCAACTTTGTTACTTGTTAAATTTGTTATCCTGCAGTATGTAACTCCTCAGCAGTCAGCATATTGCATGTTCTCTGATGCATAGTGTCTTATGAGTTCATTACTCCAGTACGATTCACTGCTATGCACCGTTTTTTGTTTTCTGCTTAATCTTGCACTTACTGTTCAGCTGATTGGTTGACACTTTACTTCTATTCACATTCTGTATTGTAATAGTTTGTGCCTAATTCACTTCAGGTATTTTCTGCTTTTGGGTATGTTCACAAGATAGCAACTTTTGAGAAAGCTGCTGGTTTCCAGGTAAAATGTCAAGTTTCATATATAATACCCAGTTGTAAATTCAACTTTAACAGTTGGAATTTTTGCAGGCACTTATACAATACACTGATGCTCCAACTGCCCTAGAAGCAAAAAATTCGTTGGATGGAAGAAGCATCCCGAGGTACTAATTTTTTTACTGTTGCGCATTAGCAAACCTTTGATACAAGGTTACTTATGTGATTTTCTCTTTCAGATATTTACTTCCTGAACATGTCAGCACTTGTCACTTGCGCATAACTTTTTCTGCGCACAAGGATTTGAATATTAAATTTCAATCACATCGCAGCAGGTTCAATAAAGTTGACACTTAACAACTTTCAAATTGATCTTTTAAGCTCTGTTTTGCATAACGTTTGGTTGATGAGGGATTACACAAATTTGTAACAGTATTTGTTTGGTTGGGCAGGGATTACACTAATCCTTATCTTCCTGTTAATCCAACAGCAATTGAGGGAATTGCACAGGTATGCTTTATACTTTACTATTATATCTCATCTTGTTTCTCTCTTCTTGCTCTTCTGCTGCTGCTGCTTACACAATGGAAATTTTGCAGCCCACATTAGGCCCGGATGGAAAGATAAAGGAGCCAGAGAGCAATGTACTTTTGGCTTCGATAGAGAACATGCAGTATGCTGTGACGGTGGATGTTCTACACACTGTAAGAATATTTTACTGCCTTGTTTTCCTCCAGATTGTTCTTTATCCAAAATAAGGAAAAGATTTCTAAGGAAAATTATTATAGTCACCTTATGGGACAATTTCAGGTGTTTTCTGCTTTTGGTACCATCCATAAGATCGCAATGTTCGAGAAGAATGGTGGAATGCAGGCTCTAATTCAATACCCAGGTATGTGCCAACTATTGTACACCCCGCCAGATCATGATCTATTGGATATGCCATGACCTTGTCACACCTTAATTTATTGGTTGTAGTCTGACCTGGCTGCACCTTGTCTGTAATTTGTTATTTGTTCACCCAGCCTATAGTTGTTAATTCCTGATAAGCCAACTTCATAGGTGATACTGAACTGTGTATACATCTAACTGATGCCGGCTGATTATTGAGTTACATATTTGTTTATGCATCATATAAGTTTCTAAATTTGGAAACTTCAGCAGAGAGATGTCGGAATTCGTGAAGACTTAAAATGGACATCTGCAACTATCCACAACTATAAAGTTGCCTTTAGTAATTTCTTGATCATTTTTTACCTTTTTCTGTAAGCATATTCTCTTTCTTAGTAGAGGTTTGCTTCAGTGCTGTCTTCCTGTCATCATTCCGTTGATTACTTTCCTCCTGGTACCCAGTTCTTCTACCTTAGACACCACCTGCCTTAATTGTTCCCAAGGTTAGCACTTTGGCGTCAGAGTAGCAGTCACCACTTCTATTAAGAACATGTCTTACATGATTACATCGGCAGTCCAACAGAGCATCTTAGCATCTGATGTGTAGTCAATCTTGACACTTCTTTGAAAGTGTGACAACACAGATGGCATGTAATATTACAGTATTCAAGTTTATCAAATTTCTGAAGCTCAAGAATATTTCCACTGGTTTGTTATCGTCGCTGTAGTTGGAAGTGAATAACTTTGCTTAAACAAAAAGAAGCTAAATACCTTGTTTTTCCTCCTGAATATGTCTCCTCGGTCAAGAGCACTCAAAATGCAATCCTCATTTGCCATTGAAATCTTTATTTATTTTTATTGTTTTGCAAATGATCTATTCAGGCATATTTAGTATTTATGATTATTTTTTTAGTTCTTTCAGGGATATTCATATAACCGACAAAAGCTATATTTGCAGATATAACAACAGCAGCAGTTGCTAAACAAGCTTTGGAGGGACACTGCATATATGATGGTGGTTATTGTAAGCTTCATCTGTCATACTCTCGTCATACTGATCTCAATGTAAAGGTATAAAATAGTTTCAGGCTTTGTAAATGAAAAATGAAGTACCTATCTTTGTTGACTAATGAATAATGAATGTAGCCCCTTTAGAAAAAATAAATCCTATTGCTATATGAAAGCAGAATAATCTGCCGTTCATTCAATTTGACAAAGTACGCTTTCTCAACATCTTTTTCCCTTATTTGTTGCCTGCTTCCACCTTGTAACTCCTAATTGGAGATCTATTTCTTGGCATTCAGGCACATGATGAGAGAAGCAGGGACTACACAATTTCAGATCCTACTGCGCAAGTGCAAGCTGCAGGCCAAGCCCCAGGTCTTGGCATTCCTGGTATTGTTCCTAGTGCACAAGTGCAAGCTGCGTGGCAAAACACCGCACCAGCTGCTTCCTTTTATGCAAGCACAGCAGCGGCGACTCCCGTTGGACAAGTGCCAGCTTGGAATCCTAACATGCAGCCAGGGGCTTTTGCATCTGCATCAGCCCCTTACCCTACGCAACCATTGATGGCAAGCTCCGTTCCACACTATCCAGCAAGCGGATCCAGCACCGGTGCCCCGCCTGTATCGTACCAAGCTTCACCGCAGATGCTACAATACGGTATCCCTCCTGCTGCTCCGCCTCATGCACCATCAGCTGGCCAACCGATGTACTTCCCTTAATAAACTATTTCCATCTGATATAGCATAGAGCAATTGTGTGTGTTATGTGCAACCACTGACACTGTGGTCTGCGTATGTTCTCTTCAAATTTTGGAAGTGCATTGTAACTCTTCTCTGTATCTCTTGTAACTTGCGAGCTCCCTGCCGCAAATATACCTCTGCGTCAGTTGGTGTCTGTATACTGCCCGGCAAAAATTAGAAATGGTCATCTATTAGCCCGCGTGGTATTGTTCAGCGCAAACTTCAAATTCTTTTCGTGTCTCGTGATTTCTTTGTGCAGACACCGACTAAGTATGTGTTCTCTTTTTAAGTACTATTACATGTGGGACTCTGGCATTCTTGTGTTTTGGCGATGCCTGTGTGGTTTCGTTTGTCGTATGAGAATCTCAGAGGAAACAGTTCAATTCCTAGGTTGGTTAGTCTGAAAAACGACCGCTCCAATTCCTACTAAGTCTGCATTCCAAAACCACAATAAATAACGCTTTTACATTACGCAGTACCTAGATATTTTGCCATCAGTGCCCTAATATTTTCTTTCGCACTGACCATTCTAGTACAACATAAAATCGGGGCATCGAGCGATCTGAACCAGCCAGAGAGAGTAGACTATTATATTATTTAGATATCATTTATATACAGTATTTTAGGTAAAAATATTTGTAAAAATTCTATATCAAAAACTTAAGATTAAACACTTTAAGATACCATGTATTTAGAAGATAGTAATCTAAATACCTTTCATACAACCACCCACTGAACCAGCCTCATAGAGCTCATGACCTCCCAATCCGACGTGGCAGCAGGAACTAGCCACAGCTCACGCTGCCATCCAATAGCAATCCTCGCTTTGATTCCCCGTATCCCAGCATCCGGATAACGCCGGATGAGAGCCGACCGGCTCTCATTGGCCACAGGCCCACACCTGCTCGCTAACGCATCCCAGCCCTCCGATCCAATCGCCCGGCCGATCTCCGCCGTCCGTCTCGGCCGGAGTCTCCTGGCCACACCCGCCGCTCCCGGCCAGTTTAATAGAAACCAGGCTGCCCCTGCCAGCAAAACCAACGTGCTCCCCCTCCACTGCTCTCCTCTCTGTCCAGGTCGTTCGCTGACCAGGAATCATGGCGTCCGTCACAGCCCGCGCTCCGGTCGCGGCCCTGCGCCCGTCGGCGTCGCTCAAGTCCAGCTTCCCCGGGCAGTACTCCAGCCGCATTGGCCGCCCTTCGTCGTCGACGAGGCGCAGCCTCCGGGTGGAGGCCAAGGGCGAGTGGCTCCCTGGCCTCCCCTCCCCCGCCTACCTCGACGGCAGGTCAGCACTTCCTTCGTTCTAAATGGGTGTTGTGTAGTGAAACTTTTTGAACTTTGACCAATAGTGGCGTACTTATGCATGCGCGAACATATGCAGGCTGGCGGGTGACAACGGGTTTGACCCGTTGGGGTTGGCGGAGGACCCAGAGAACCTGCGGTGGTACGTGCAGGCGGAGCTGGTGAACGGGCGGTGGGCGATGCTTGGCGTGGCCGGGATGCTGCTGCCGGAGGTGCTCACGAAGATCGGCATCATCAACGCGCCGCAGTGGTACGACGCCGGCAAGTCGACCTACTTCGCGTCGTCGTCGACGCTGTTCGTGATCGAGTTCATCCTGTTCCACTACGTGGAGATCCGGCGGTGGCAGGACATCAAGAACCCGGGATGCGTCAACCAGGACCCCATCTTCAAGAGCTACAGCCTCCCACCCCACGAGTGCGGCTACCCCGGCAGCGTCTTCAACCCCCTCAACTTCGAGCCCACCCTCGAGGCCAAGGAGAAGGAGCTCGCCAACGGTATGATGATTTTTTTTTTGTGGCACGAAACAGTACGATTCCTACCAAGTCAATTGCGCGGAATTTCGGCGTTCCAAACGGGGCCTAACACTGTGCGTGGTCGATCGTTGTCGCAGGGAGACTGGCGATGCTGGCGTTCCTTGGATTCATGGTGCAGCACGGCATCACCGGCAAGGGGCCGTTCGATAACCTGCTGCAGCACTTGTCTGACCCGTGGCACAACACCATCATCCAGACGCTCTCTGGTTAATTAAGCTCAACTAGACAGCTGCAGGTTGATGGATTAATGGGACGTTTCAATGTAAAACGAACGATCCATGTTCTTTTTTGGAGTATGTATGCTGTAAATTAAATGGGGAGGAGATTCAGATTGTGTTGTAATCGATGCTATGCATGCGTGGATCGATGCATGGTGAGGAGAGAGAAGAGGAGAGGGGGGAGTGAGTGAGTGATTGGTATGTACAGTACATGGGAAGCTAAGGGTAGCATGCAGTGTTCTAGTATCTTATGATCCCTACGGTGGTAAATTTGTGCCTACTTGCTCGTGGGATTCACCTATAGGCTATATAGCTTATAGCGCTTAATTTCTAACTCAGTGGTTCATTACATATGGAGATTAAGAGATGATGAGCTAGCATTAAGAACGAACTCTGCTGCATGTATGTACTTTTTATACATTAATACATGTATCTTAAATTACCAGTATGCACTAGAATTCAGAAAGCAAGATATTGCACTGGTTATGTCTGCACAGGATCTGACTGTTCACAGAGGACGCATAAGAACATTAGTAACAAAATATGCAGACTTTGTAGGTCATACTACTTGCACTTCATAGTTGTAAGTTCTTCTATGACCACATACTAATCGTAAGTTCTACTAAGATCATCTTATAGTCGTAAGCCTTACAACGACCAAGTCAACCATGACCACCCTATATATGGTCGATAAGGGTCACATATATGTGGAACCAATCGACTATGGACTTTACGCGCTGTGTTTAATTATACACAATAGTGAATATGTGCCGTTATCTTTTGGTATAACTACGCGTATTAGTCTCTGTCTCTGGTATAACCACAAGGCGAACGTGGGGTGTTGTCTTTCTGACAATAACTTCCATCAACTTGTGCCATTCTTCAACCGATGAGGTGCCTCCTGGCATGGACAACTTCCACCCCCTCAGATGCTATATAAGGGATAACGTCGGTGGATAGAGACAACAGAAGGATACAAGCAATACAATAGACATGAGACATTAGTCTTAGCCTTCAGTGACTTCTCTCTCGTTGTAAACACAATCAATATAAGAACACATGATTAGGGTTGTTATTCTATCAGGAGAAGGCCTGAACCTGTCTAAATTCCCTATGTCTCATCCCTATGTAGTCTCGAGCAAGGAAGAGTACTCCCTTTCAGTATTCATTTCATAAGTTCGATATTAAAACATCGACAGTTGGCACCGTCCATGGGAAATACATTCTTCTCCTTTGTTCTTTCGATAAATTTTCTTTGTTCCTACTCTGATGCTACCATGACAGGGGAGTGGAATGAGGAGAATTGGTTCGATCTCGCAGACTATGCAGGACTCAACATGGATTCCTGCTACGACTATGAATCAAGCATGGTTTTGTCTGACAACAATGCCGGTTCCAGGGATCTTTCACTAGATCCTGAAAGCCACATACCAGACAAGGTTGATGAGAGAACCTTCTTCCCACAATAGTACACCCAAATGAGGAGCCAGAACTCTCACAGGGTAAGGGTCTAAGCGACCATGTTCGGAGCAGCCCCGAGGCGAGAGTCGACCGTAGCGAGGATTCCTCCTCTAAATGTTCAAGTCCATCTAAGGCCATCCGATCTGACACGTCAAGTCCTGGAATCCATGGTTTTGAGGCTCGACCTTCACCTATTAACCGTCACCCTTCGATTACCCCCACCGGGAGTATGGTCGAACTTGCTACAGTTGCAGATTTGACCATATCCCTGGAGAATTCACATTCAACTGGAGACGGTTATAACCGGGAATTCCCATTCCTGAAGGGGATTACTCCAAGTTGCAAGGCGCTGTCCTTCGACTACTCATCTAGCCTGGAGGGCTTGATCGCAAGCAAGGACACTAGCACCAAGGAGGTCTTTGTCCTCCTCTCAAATCATAGTCGTTCTCTAGGAAACAGGACTGGGGCTGCTTCCCATCTATCACTCGCTTTGGGATCTCGTTGTAATGGCGAGGATGCCTCCGATGACGACCATGATCTCAACCTTTATGAGCGTGGCAGACATCCTCGAAGTGGTCGCGCTCCACTGATACATGCTCCTGCCAACTTAGATGTTGACGATCTTGACACCATCCGACGAAGGAGGATTGCAGGCTAGAATACATTTCTTAGGCGCATTAACTACCAGTCGGAAACCGGTCGAGAGCTTCAACAGATCAATGATTTGATTGAGAACCCAACTCTGGAACTTGGACAAGCACCAGCTACGATATCTTCGCTCAAGAGATTGCATGAAGACTTCAAGTCACCATGACCAGAATCGAGCGCAACCGACAATGTCGTCCCGAAGTCACATCGGGACCACACCCTCGAACACTAGTCGTTCGAACAACTCTCCTCGCGGAGGGCAATAAGACCGTAGGACCGGTCGATCTCGTGACCATGATGTTGGTTGAAGAAGATGCCCTCCAATAACTGGTAACCAACGGACTCCTAGAGGAGGTGGTCGTTCACCACTTCCTCAAAGAAATCTACACCAACAAATGGAGCGCGAGGAATATTACCCTCGTAGGATCGAGATTTATGATAGGTTAGGTCCATTTACCACTGGGTAACGTCGAGTATGATCACCTGGTGATGCTGACCCTTCTTCTTCTTTTTTTTTTTTTTTGCAAAGGAGGCGTTATGACACCATTATCGGATGTCGTACATTTTTGTCTGATCTTCGAGCAGTTCATTGGCCAACCAGATTTTGATCAGCCAACATGGCGAAGTATGATGGGTCCCAAAATCCTATTGAATTTCTCTAAATCTATACAATCACAGTCCGCGCTACTAGAGGAGACGAGCATGTTACAATGAATTACATGCCAACCGTACTCAAAGGATCTGCTCGATCATGGTTGCTAAACCAACCTGCAGAATCAATCTACTCGTGGCATCATTTGTGTGATCTATTGCTGGCAAATTTCCAGGGCACCTACCAGTGTCCTAGAAAAGAAGACGACCTGCACTGAATGCAGCAACATTCTGACGAAACTTTGCATCAATTTATAAGACACTTCAACCAAGTTCGAAATTCAATTCCTAAAGTCTCTGATTCTTCTTTTATTAGAGCATTCAAACAGGGTGTCCAGAACTAGAGGATCACAGAAGACATTAGTCTCAACCCTCTCGATACCATCGCTGAGCTCTTTGAGATGGTAGACCACTATGTGACTGCTTCTGAAGCGGTCGAGTGGAATTGCAAGATCGATCGTGATTACAAAAGTACTCGAGGAGCAAGTGAAGGAACAAAGGAGATGGATAAGCCATCCAAGAAATCCAAGAGCAAGTCTAAAAACAAAAAATCACATGCCATGAGCTTGAAAGAGGTCTTAGCTGTGAGTGACAAGGAGCCTCGAAGCTCCAAATAGTATTCTTATTAGGGAAAAGGCAAACGTCTTTACCGGAAAACTGATAATCCAAGGTGGTGTCCATTCCATAAAATGGAAGGCCGCGACCTCCGCAACTGCCAGGTTTTCCAACAAAAAATCGAGGACTATTACTCTGGCAAAGGACCACTTCCTACCCTCGAAGAAGTAGGGCAGACAAGTAGTCAGAAGACGACGAGGAGATGTCGTACCAAGACCCTAAACATACCATCGATCACATCTATGGGGGGTCGTTGGCATATGAGTCAAAATGACAACTCAAAGCGGTTGAGCGCGAGGTAAACTCCATCAACCCTCCTCTTATCAATAAGTTACCAAAGTGGTCGGAGGTCACCATCTCTTTTAAGAAGGGTGATTGTCGGATCCCTTCCACTCGACTCGATCATTTTCCGATCGTGGTCGAGCCCATCATCAATAACTGTTGAGTTAATCGCGGGTGTTGGTTGATGGTGGAAGTTCATTAAATATACTATTTACGAGTGCCCTAGATGAAATGCAAGTTCCCAGGATGAAAATTAGGCTTATACGGTACTCCTTTCATGGGATTGTACCAGGGTCTTTGGCTAAGCCTATTGGCCAAGTCTCCTTTCCTGTTACGTTTGGATCACCAATCAACTTCAGGATGGAGGAAATCTCTTTTCACATGGTCTATTTCGATACGGCATATAATACCATGAATGGACCCTACAACCCAGTACGATCAGGCCTAGTTTGAAAACACGAGGATTTTTCTCGATTCCTATTAAAATTAAGTTGTTTCATGTGAAAACAAAATTCATGTAACAATGTGTAACAGCCCAAATTTTGAACCATTTTAAATTTGCATGAATTTCTTGGATTTTAAAAACTTTTGTTGCATTTTAGAATTTCCAAAGGTTTTGCCTTACAATTCAAAAAGACAAATCAAATTCCTTGCACCCAATTGAAATTACAAAATCTACGAGTTAAATGGTGTGCTAAACCTTCTCATATCCATTCCTAAAAATCCAAAATAAAATTTCAAACCAATTCTTTCCCTACCCTCTCCCTCGGGCCACATCTCCTTCGTCGGCCTAACCTTTCCCTCTCCCCACAGCCCGTCCTTGCGCTATCGCCCTGCTTCCTTCTCCCTCGCGGCCCAGCCTGGCGACGCAGCCCACTCGCTTGCTATATCTCCCGCACCCACTCTTGCTGACATGTGGGTCCTATCAGGCCACTAGGGGAGAGCATTGTGCTTCTTCCCCATGTGCCAGCTCGCCTTGCCCTCTCTCCCCATTGTGCTGTACACGCACCGCACGTGCCAGAGCCACATCAGCCCACCTCAAGTGACGTAAACACGCTCGAGCCTCGAGCCTTCTCATGTAATGTCGCGACCTTGTCCCATCTGTGCACCAGACCTCTGCACGCCGCTCCGCTCGGGTGCATGTGCCTCTCCGTGCTTGCCCTCATCCGTTCTCGCTTCTCCCTTCTATAAAAGCCGCAACCAAGTGAGTCGCCGTCTTCGCGGCATATTCACATACGATTTCCCCCAATCCCCCCTCCCCGCCTCGGGTGTAGAAGAATCCGTCCGTGCTTGTCGGCTTCCCCAAGTCTAGCCGCCAGCTTCGCCGTTGATTCCCGGCTGCTAGAGTGAGTCTTCGTCCTCATCTTATTACGAGCTGTGACCTCCTTGATTTGCTCTTCCTCACGCTCACCTCCTCTATGCCTGTTTACTCACATGGAGGAAGGAACGCCACCACCATCCACAGAGCTAGCCGGAGCATGTCGAGCCGTCGCCGCCTCCTTCCACCTTGTCTGGTGACCTTCCTCCTCACGCATCTTGGTCTCCTCGACCTCCTCTCTCTAATGTGCGCATTCTTCTTCCTTACCGTGACCCACAGCCATCGGAATGCCCATTGTCCCTGTCATCAGCTCAGAGCACGCAACCCCATCACCGCACTTGATCTCCTTACTCGCTTGGCTTCCAAGTGAGATCTCCCGTTCCTGTAGGCTTCTTCATCTCGCAAAACTGGTAGGATAGTCTGTGAAGAGCCTAGTTGATAGTAGCGTAGCCACGTCGTCGACCTCGCCGCGCCGCCGTGGAGAGCTCGGTGCATCGTCTCATCTTGAGCATTGAGAGCACTGGTAGCTTCGCATTAGCCCTTATATGCTAAAACGAGCTACAGTTTGTAGTCGTAAGCCTCATTGCGTAGTTTTCATTAGGCACAATACCACTGCCGCCTTGGTCCATCTCTCGCCACACCGCCACAACCATTAGGATTGTCGTGGACCCCGCAACCCATTTTGGGGAATCGCAGGTGGTCGCCGGACCCCTTTGTCAGCGTCGAGCTCTCCCAAAACACCGGCCATGGCCACCTCTGCCGCTCTTGTGTTCTAGAGGAGGAGGACAACCGAAGTGTCACTGACATGTGGGCCCAGGTAATTAAGTTAATGGGCAATTAGCTATGATTAGTTAGTAGTAAGGTCTGTATGACATGTAGGTCCTGAAGAATCTAGACCTGCCATTATATATTAATGGAGTATTTTGGTGATTAATGACAAATTTTATTATGAGAGTAACATTTCTTCTTGTCATTTATTGATTAGTCTCAATTGGATATAAAAGATAAAACTCATGGTTATTAATGACAAATCTTATTATGAGACGAACACTTCTTCTTGTCATCTATTGATCAGTCTCAATTGGATATAAAAGATAAAACTCATGGTTATTAATGACAAATCCAATTGTGAGACTAACACTTCTACTTGTCATCTATGGTTTAGTCTCAGCTTGGATATAAAAGGAAAAATCCAAACAGGTATGCATTCACATTGATAAATCTATTTGTGAGACTAACACTTTTATTGTTATACCTATTGTTTAGCCTCAATTGGATAAAAAGGTGAAAATCAAAGAGGTATGCATTCGACATCACATTCTTATATCTTGTTGCATTCCTCAGATCCAAAATATAGGTTGAACTCCACTAAAAGTTTAACTTGAATATGTGCATATATTTTTATTACACATTCGTGTATGCACACATTTAGGGGGAGTTCACTCTATGTTTTGTGGTTTCATTAGTATTGATCCATACTCTTTTATCCACATATATTGAGGATCTTTACTTTAAAATATATCCTTTGAGTATATAAAACTTGTGTAGTTCATATATACTCATAGTGCTTTATATTCAATTATTTGCAATTGTGTTATGAGACTAATGTGTGTGCTAAGATATTTTCAAGGCTTAGTCCCGGAGTTTGAATGATGACATGAAAAGAGAAATGCAAAGGTGATAAAAGATTGACATGACTCAAGACAAATGAGTCATGCATTGCATTTCGAAAAGCTTCTGAAGAACTTCAGTGTCAATCGGTACGGCCACATTTGGTAAGTGGTACTACCAATGTGCGGTAGTATCGGAGATTAAGTGGCGGTACGTTATTTCCAAAACAAGTGTTTTCGAGCATGTGTTGCTCTCCTTGATAAGCGGTAGTACTGGCGTTCCTTGAGTGGAACTACCGCAACACCGGATGTACCAGCCTTAGTGGCGGTATGTTTTTTTCCAGAGAATGTGTTTCTCTAGATTGGTTTGATCTTTTGTGGAAGGGTAGTACCGATGCTATTGTGCGGAACTACCGGAGTGCGGAACTACCGCATGATCAACGGTGGTAGTACCGCACCTGAAAGTAATGGCTTGTTTAGAAGCATTTATGCAGGGTGATGAAGACTTTGGATGACATCATGAGTTGATCGTCATCAAGTCAAGGTTCAAGAAGATGATGCATCATGTGTTGATACATATCAAGATGTCGAAGAGGAGATGATCATGAGTTGATCATTAAGTCAAGAGAAGACCCATCATATGTTGATGGAGGTCAAGTAAAGGATGCATCATGGGTTGATGCATATCAGGACAATGACCCGGACTTGAAGTAAAGGTGTGTGTCATCTAGCTTCAAGAAGATGCTCAAGGCAAAGGTATGACTGGCTAGGGCTAAGGATGTGTTCCTAGTTTTTTTACCTGTCTTGGTGTTTGGTTGGAAGACCAGATTGCTAGTATAGGTTGTCGTACTATTAAGAGAGCTCTTTTCTAGTAGTTTGAGTCTCATCATGTGTTTATAGCTCAATCTCACTTGCTCTAGCTCACCGTAGCATGATGCTATTATTTGCGAATGTGTTTTGCAAATAGTCGAGGCTCATGCGTCTAATCCTTGTAGCATGTGACTATATCTTGCAAATGTGTTTTGCCAATGATTTAAGTCCATGGTCCTACTCTTTGTGGCATGATCTAAGTTTGCAAATGTATTTTGCAAATCGTTGGGATTTATGTGTGTTCCCTTAACATGGTCTAAGATATATTGTTGCTTTTTCCTTAAGACTTAGACCATGGTTGTAACTCTCTGAAGTTCTTGTGCTTTTTGCATTGATCTAATGTGTTTGAGATCATACAATCAGGTGGGTTGTGTAGCCCTATGAATAAGCTTTCAATAGAGTCCAAGATCACTCAATTCCGACATGGGAGTCAAAAGTTATGACCTTTTTACCAAGTATCGTCTGTGCTGAAAAATAGGTTGCGGTAGTACCGCCCTTATAGCAGTGGTAGTACCA
The DNA here is from genome assembly GCA_036346255.1 of Ampelocalamus luodianensis. Taxonomy (NCBI): domain Eukaryota; kingdom Viridiplantae; phylum Streptophyta; class Magnoliopsida; order Poales; family Poaceae; genus Ampelocalamus; species Ampelocalamus luodianensis. Next base: position 17,711,462 of record CM070632.1, on the reverse strand, counting down.
CATAATGGTAGTACCACTCTTATAACTGCGGCAGTACCGCACCAAGTCTGTAACGACTAGTTTTTTGGCTGTTTCGTCTCCAACGGGTAGTTTTTATTGCGGGTGGCTATAAATACCCCCTTGGCCGGTTGAGAGATAACTTTTGGCACTCCATTTCATCCTCTTGAGCTAGTGTGAGGCTCTCCTCTCAATTGTGCATGTGTTGCACCTTGTGAGCAAGGAGAGAGGTCTTTAGTTGCATATGTTGCATCTAGAATTGGATTTGGTATCCATTTGAGCTTGTGCATTCGTTGCACGTGGTGAGAGTCAAGCAAGAGGTTTGACCTATTACTCTTGGAGTTTACCGACTCCTAGACGACGTTGGAGGCGTCGTGTTCGGTGATCTCTTTAAAGAAGATTGTGAAGAGGTCTGGTGTGTTGTGAAGGTTGGAGCTCACCTACCCAGAGCGGGAAAGAGCTACCACTAGTGGATTGGAGGTGTTTGGCTTAATTCGTGGAGCTGGTCCAATTAGTTTGGGCTTACCTCAACGTGGATTAGGGGAGACCGGCAAGTCTCCGAATACCACGGTAAAATATCATTGTGTCATTGTGATTTGTTCTCTTGTGTTTTACTTTATGTAATTTACATTCCTAGAATAAATTATTTACATATCTTTATATAATTGCTCATTATCAATAGTTTTATATTGTTGATGCACTTAGTGAGACTAGTTGATTTAGGCCTTAATTGTGCAAAACCGATTTGATTTACTCTTCCGCACTTAAACTCGGTTTTAGCCAAAAAGATTTTTAAAACTGTCTATTCACCCCCCTGTAGTCGGCCTCCTCGATCTTACAGGCCCTCGGTAGTAGACCAAGCCACTAACGTGTGGGCCCCTAGCCCTATGCACCATCGGGTGGACCGAGTCCATGTGGACTGTGGTCCTACCTATTAGTCTCTCGGGTTTTTCCGAATAAAAATAATTAGTGAAGAAAATAAAACCCAGCTGAACCAACCTGTTAGCCATAGAGCTATTTGCTTAAATATTTTGAAAAGAAATTAAAAACCTGGCTAGACCCACCTGTTAGTCACAGAGGATTTTCGTAAGAAAATTAAAGAAAAACAAAAAGGAAATATAACCGGACCCACCTGTCAAAAATTTTAGAATTTCTCTCAGGCCAAACTTTGGAGAGCTTGTTCTCCCTCGTTTTAAATCCAAAGGATTTGATTTCGGTTTCTAAATTCAAGATATTTCCATCAGTACCAAAATCGTAATTTTTAGAGTTCATGTACATTTATTCGAATCGTCGTTTTGCGCTTAAATAGATTCCAACGTTGCCGACGACTTTGCCACTCCTTCAGGACAAGAACAAGACTAGTAATATCCACTATTAAGAAAGGCAATTCTTTACAATTGATCATGTTGAACCTACTTTTCAGAAGCAAATATTTTGTTTCAAAGTATTACTTGCATGCTTAATATTATTTATGAAATGCTATGTTAAAGGTTGATACCTAGCTGTGCCAAATGTTGTTATTACTATTCTCCTCCTTGATTGTTGATTACCTCTTATACCTTATCACCCTAGGTTGATTATTACATTAATAAATTGCCTTGGTTAAACCATAATGACTAATGGTTGTGCTTAGACACTCCTTAGTGGTTGAATTGAATATGACATAAACATTGCCATTATAAGAACTTGTGATATAATGTGAATCAAATTGTGGTAGCGTGGGTTACTACTAGAAACAGAAAAATGGTAATTATAGGATGGTGGAGACTTGGGCAAGTGGATCGTATGTAGTGGGTGCATTAATTGCACATGATATGGTTTGTGGTTTGTCTCATCTGAGTCGATTAAGGACCGAATCATGTGCCACATCTTCTAAATTGATAATCGTGCAACCACAAGTCTAGTATATGATAGACCTGACTAAATAATTTGGTACTAAGTCGGCATATGTCTACTCTTCCAACGGTGGTTTATTCGGAGAAATGAGTTCAAATGCCCGAAGATCGACCCATTGGATGGTGTAGTGTTATAGCGAGTTATTGTAAATGCCTTATTATGATCGTCTCTGTCACACGCCTACGGTAGCGTGTTATGGTTGACATTATGAGTTGATGATATCTTGCGGGTAAATATATACAACCTTTGCAGAGTGTACAATCTATTCGAATAGTCGTGCCCCTAGTCATGGGCGTGATCCAGAAAGCCACACTTGTAGAGTTTCAATTAAACTGTGGGATGGGAACATGTTAACATAAAATTGGTATTAGTGCAATCTAGTATAGGATGGATGGAACCTTATTGCTAGGGTGAGGTGGATGGAACCTCTTGAATAATTGTAGGTGGATGGAACCTAATAAATAGTAACAGATGGATGGAACCTCACAAGTAATTGTAGGTGGATGGAACCTAATAAATAGTAACAGGTGGATGGAACCTCATGAATAATTGTAGGTGGATGGAACCTTATTACATGATAAAACATGCTTATACAAATGAAACTTTGGTTTTTGAGTTAAAAAGGCTAAGTCGTAGGTTTGAAAAATAATTACAGTATTTGAGCTAAACTTGCTTTGTGCTAAAATAACTATAAAACCCCTCCTTTGGCAAGCCATGCATATATATATACTTGCATTTGTTGTGAGGGTTTGCTGAGTACTTTTGTACTAATTGTTTCTCAAATATGAAGATTCAAACTACGAGGATGAAGACCCAGTGTGTGTATACATCTATGCGTCCGACTATGGAAATGAAGATAACATCAGTAACTAGGTCGTTGCCCCTATCGATTGCCTATGGCAACTCATGATGACCCTTTTGGTTTATTTATCTTTCACTGCTATTTACTCTCTGAACTCATCAACCTATTGCCATGTTATGTAAGAACTTGACTCTAAAGCCTATTTACGACTCTCTGTAATATTAAGTACTCTTTTAGTTATACACATGTATGTATGTGATATTCGCCGATAATTGTACTGTATGAGCTACCTATTGATCATGTGACTAGCTTGGTAAGCACAACAAGCTTATCAATTCCATTCCGGTACCGTCCGGAATGGCCATAACATGCCATACCAACACCCAAAACGGCACACATCAGGCTCAATTCCGTACCGACCTCGATACCGGTCATTCCTGCAATTCCGGTACTTGACATAATTAAAGTGACCTCTCATTTGAATTAGGCCCAAAGGCCCAACCCAATACTACTTCGATAAGTGAAATTATGCTAGACTAGTATGCTAGACTATAATAAAATATATGAAGTTATGAACTCGTGTTGTATTATTTAACTATGTATGACCTTTGTGTTTATGAACTTATTGAACTATGTGTCATTTTTATTCTATGGCTATGTATTTGAAGTGAGATTCCAAGTGAAATTATGTATGCATATAATTACATATATATTTATGAATAATAGCCGAGTGCTCGTGCGTTGCAACGGATTTTAAATAAAATATAATATAAGTTATAAACGAGTGCTCGTATGCTCCAATAAACGGATTTTAAATAAAATATAATATAAGTTATAAACTTAGAAAATCAATATAGATAAGGTAATTATCCATACAAATGAAAGTTTCATACACAATTTGCATCCAATCAACAAGCCACATAGAATCTTATCACAAATCACAAACACAGATAATATAATTATCCATAGAAGATCCTTCAAGCATCTTATACATGTGTGCATATATTTATCCGCAAAAGATTCCACCAACTCAAGAGAGGGTAGATGACAGACTCGCCATCACTAGCACCACCACCAAGTTCTTCTTTTACAATTGTAAAGAAATATATATTATTATATTAAAATTTAGAATAGTAAGTCGGAATTGACCGGTAGAATGTACTAAATTCTTTGCTTCTTTGGAGGTATCGAAGATGCATTTCATACCAAGATTCGGCAGACTTCCTCCTCCTTTTAGGTCTCATGTGTCTTTGTCTTGCCGCAAAGATCTCCACCATTGGCACTTTCAAAGGGTATGTCCTTCCAAAGTCAAATCTTTCGACACCTTCGAGTGTAGGTTGACTGATACTAATAGATATGCTCGTCCGAATCCAATATTTCATAAAGGTATGTCGATACCCCATCCATCAATTTCACTTCTAACTTCAAGTTCACTACCATTGAGATAAATATTTAAAGGAGTTCTACCCATGACCGGGAATAGGTTTCTTCATTATCATCTTCGGATGTCCAAGTGAAACCTTGTACAACGAGCCTTACTTCTTTTCATTTCTCTTTCAACAAATACCCACTTATACCCTACGGGTGCACAAGGGGAGACGTGCGCTTATGTGCCCAAACGTCTTTCTTTTATTCGGAAAGAGTAATTCAGTTTCTATTGCCTTCTCCCAATCTTCTCAATCTGATCTTTTCTTTCATTTATCGAGCGATGCAGGCTCTGGATCAAGATTGATGATTGTGGTAAGTTTCTTTGCAAAGTAAATGTCGACATTGGTCGTTGTCATATTCAAATATTCTCCTAAGGTCATAAAGCTTATAGCTATTTCTTCAAGGGCGATTCTTTTAATGCTTCTACTTGTTCACCGTTGCTTCCAATTGCGGGCAAGTCCTTTAGTTTTTCACTCCGATGTGCGCACACATCCATGCCGATGTCTCCTTCATGGGGATGTTCACCTCGTATGCCTTTTCGAAGGTTCCATACCGATGCCGTGTCTCAACCGCTACCCTTCCGTTCGGCACTTGGTGATCGGCCGTGTCAAGTCCTTCTTATCCTTTTTCACCAGCGCCCTGTTACTTCGGATTCGAGGGACCGGAGTTCTCGCCCTTTTATTCCGAGGCCTCGGACGGAATTAGGATACCTTCAATGGTATTTCAACCCTCTCCGATGCATTGCTTGCGTGCAAATGCTACTTATTCACGCTCTTCAAATCACTAAAGTAATCGCGCTTGATTCGCTAATACTTGCAAATCAATTATCTTACGGACTTCAATTGTCTTCTAGACTTCAATTCAATTATCTTCGACTTCTCTATTTGCTTCACTAGTGCGCTGGTCATATGCATATATTTCAATTATCTTCTCGGATTTCAATTGTCTTCTAGACTTCAATTATTTCCCGACATTATTATCAAGGGTTGATTTTCTCCCCCTAATGACGGGAAACTAACCTCATCTAATGTACTATCAGCGAATCGGGCATTATACAAATCTCCAGTCATAGGGTCCAAATACTTGATTATGGATGCTGTCTCATAACCAACGATATCCCGCACTTTGGAAAAGACCCATTGCGTTCACGCGGTGGTGGTATAGGTATATAACCCTTGCAACCAAACTGCGAAGATGAGTAGTCAGGCCGACCTTTGCGCTAGTTGCATAGGTGGATGGATGTTATAGGCCGACGGTCTAAAATTGATCAGAGTTGCTGCGAGCAGGACTGCGTGTCCCCAACATGTAGTTGGTAAATTACAATTCTTCAAAGTTCTGCTAGTCCATTCTGGGTGAGGATATGCGGTACAAAATGCTCAACTTTAATTCCCATTTTCATGCAATAATCATTAAAATGCTTTCGGAGTAAGTTCTCCGGTGTTGTCCATTCAGGTGGACTTCTCATGATGATCAGGGAAAATATTTCTAATTTAATTATCTGCGAGATTTAGCTATGCAAAAGCGTGATTTCTCGTAGACAATAAACATATATGCGACCATTCCGAGGAAGCATCGATGAGCACCATAAAATACCTAAAATTACCCTTTCAGGGGCTATATAGGACCGCAAAAGGTCTCCCTAGATACGGTCCAGGAATGCAGGGACTTCATCCTTCGCTTTCAGAGCAAAAGGTCTAATAATTAATTTCCCGGTGGCACATGCAGGGCACACAAAATCTTCTTGATTCGAAAAATTATTTATATTCATATTATGTCCCTGTGAATTGTTAATTATATCTCTCATTATCATAAGACCTAGGCGTCATAATCTATCATGCCAGAGATAGGTAAGTTCAAAGCTTTTAAATACAGTTTTCAAGGCAGTATAGGCTTGCAGGTGCTTTTCATATGAAGGAAGACATTCTAATGCTATTATTCACTTTCTTCACGCTTTGTAATGAGCAGGTATTCTGTACCATACTCTTCTTCAGTCTCTACGTGGAAACTGTTAGCGCAAATATCCTTGAAAGTTCAAGTCGATTCTGGGTACAATAAGTCTTCTTCAATGACCAAAGTTGTGCCCATTGGTAGTATAATTATGGCCCTTCCTGAGCCTATTATACAAGTATCGCTGCATGCGATTGTCGTAAGACTACTAGCATTCTTGCTGATCGACCGAAAAATTTCGCTTTCTCTCGTGGATGGTATTCGCAGCCGCTACCTGCTAAGCGCACTTCCTCCATAGGGTGCCACACGCGTTCTAATATAATGTACTTTATTAATATGTAGCGTAAAGTAAGCAACACATAAATAAAATACTTTATATCGAACGTAACTTGCTATTATAAAGACGGAGAATAAGTCTTGCAGGACTCATAATAAGAATTTAATACTTTGCTCTCTTAGAGCTTGCAACCATTATTCAATAATTCAAAGTTCTGTTTCAATTACAAACCGCAAGTTTCTAAAAAAATCAAAGTACAATACGCGCACTAGATCGAATCGCGAAGTATTTAGGAACTTCGCCTTGATTTGCTCTATGGCGATCATCTCTCTTGGGCAACCACGGCCGCGCCGCTATGATGTCCAAATGAGGGATGGTGGGGTCTGCATCGGGCTGTCCACATTCATAAGTGCAACTAATGGATGTGGATCCTCCAGGTTCGCAATGGCGAGGTGTGCCTCATGCTATCATTTGCCCTTCTTCTTAGACCGAAAGCATCAATAATGTGCGACGCACGACCTTACCCTTCTTGTTCCTCTCATTCGTGAGAGGCTTCATCACCTGTAAGCGCTAGCGGTGGCTTCATGGCCAACATTGCTACTAGGTGGTTGCGTAGATGAAGTTCTTTCTTAGAATATCATCTTGAGTTTCGCAACTTGCATGATATCAATTAATTAAGATACTTCATGTAGCCGCTTGACGACAAACGCTTGCTTGCGGATTGCACCGCGTCGGGTGAAAGGTAGAGAGTCTTCTCAATCTTCGCTCATCCGTGATTACATTACCACGCACTGAAGATCGTTATAAATTTGCATACAAATTCGACCATGCTGGTCGATGACTTTGAACTACTAGTTCGTGATGCCACCATCTTCATATTCATGCAAAAGTTCAAAGGATTCTTTCGGTAATCTACATAAAATGGTTGCAAAATTCACAATGCTCTTCGAACTCCAAGTTCGTGAGCTCAGATTTTTCTATGCATTTATCATGATTTCATCGCTATTTTCGTGATTAAAAGCAATATAAACAATCACGTATAATCAAAACAAGAAATACAATAAATAAATTGCATAGAAACTCAATAACAAATATAAATATGCTTCAAAGTTCAAAATTATGCAAAAATAGATTCAAAATTGAATTCAAGCCCTTTCTGTGGAAAAGGTATTTTCTACAAAACCGCAAGTTTCAGGGGTTAACACGCGAAATCTCAGTGCTGAGAGAATTTGCGCGCAATTTTCATATTTTCGGAGGCCTTTTCTGCAAGAATTTCTTACCGCATAATTGTCCCCGTGATTTTCAAAATCCCGAGGGGGTTTTTCGTAAATTTCCCCGTCACCCTCCCTTTTTTTTTTCTTTTCGACTGTGATATTCCTTCTCTTTGGGCTTCCGGCCCGCTTAGTATTATCCAGCCGGCCCATTTGGCCGGTTAAAGGGGAGACGATTAGATTAGGGTTTCCTTGGCCCCATTTCTAGGAGGCGGCGCTTCTCGCGGGCGCGTGGCGCATGGCGGCGTGGCGGCGCGGCCGCGCGGTGCGCGGTCGGTAGGCCGCGGCGCCTCTTAGTTTGCAACGCGGCGCGCGCAATGCTTGAGGTGTGGTGGTGGCGCCGGGCACGCACGCGTCCGCGGCGGGCGGAAGCGGCGGCGACGCCCGCACTTCCCGCCTTTTTCACGAGCGGGTGGTGCTACGGCGGCGTTTCTACGAGAGGCGGTCGGCGGCGAGAGGGGGCGCGGCGGCACGTGTCGCCGAGGCGGCGGGCAGACGCGTGGCCGAGGCGTGGCGCCGCTTCAAGGCGTCTCAAGGGCGGAGGCGCGCGGTTGGTGCCGGCGCGCGAGCGACAAACGGGCGCCGCCGGCGCGCGGCGGCTGCTCGCCGCCGAGGTGGCGCTCGTCGGCGAGGTAGTCGCGCGCCGCGCGCACATCAAGGTGGCCCGACTTCGGGCGGCGGCGCGGCGACTTCGCCGCCGAGGATCGGCGGGACGGCCCACGCGAACTCGGCGCGGGAGGGAAGCCGCGCGCGCTCCGTGGTTGCTACAGCGGTTCGCACGGCCGCCGCCGATCGTCAATTTTTTCACCATCGCACATGTAGTAATGCGTTCGCCGACATCGTTCATGCATGTGTGTATGCGATGCAATGCGATGAAATACGAGATTGCAACGGGGGCACGGCTTCATGCCGACATGTGTATGCTTGCCGCGTGCTGGCGGCGTGGCTCTGTCGTTGCCTCCGTGGCGATACGTGATGGCGGTAGCACCCCTATTTATAGGCTACACCGCTAGGATTTGGGATGGGCGCCCACTAATGGGCCGATCGCAGGTCGAATGGAATTGACAACTATGATGCACAGTGGTCTGTATGCAAATCCTGGCTTGACGAAATGATGCCTTCCAAATGGGCCTTATTAGGTTGGATCCTGGTCTAGGTTCTTTTTGCCAGCCCTAGTTGTACGACGGGAAAATTGGCATCCTCTGTAAGCCCAGTAGGCCTTGTAGGCCCGTGTGGGAACGGCCTCGTCGATAGACCGGCCTGAACCTCTCAAAAAACAAAAAAGACCGGCCCGAGTTGTGCACTTGCGCTCAATCAGTCGAGTCAAACACAGGGAAGAAACGTTGAGGTCGTCGTTCTCTTCTCCTCCTCCTGCCTGACATCCGCAAACCGCCGCCGCCGCCCTTCTCCACCCCTCGCCTCCCCGGCTCCCGAGCCCCGACCTAGCGCCGGCGTCCGCCGTCCCACTGCCCTCTGTCGTCCCGCACCCCCACCGCATTAGTCTCCGGCCTGCGTGCCGCATCTGGCCGCCTCGTGCCCCGCCGCGTGCGTCCCGGGCCGCGCGCCCGCTGCTCCTTATTGCCCGGTCGCTCGCCGGCACGCAAACTCTGACTTTGCCACTGCAGCGTAGTGTGCCGCGTTTTCTGACTGAAGGAGGCAAAGTGCGCACACCAGCTGTTCGACGGAGTGCGCCTCTGAATCTGTTTTTGGCCGGCGTGTGACGACGCACCGTCAAGAATGGCTGTCGCGTCGTTCGGGGAGAGTAATTTGGCGCGGCCGCTCATGAGGCTGATCACCATGGGCGGCGCGCCGATCCTGCAGCAGCTGCACCTAGAGGAGAGGGTGCTGCGTCGCACCGGCGATAACTGGTGCATCGTCAACGACGGCACGGCTCCTCCCACCATTGTCATGGGCGTCTCCGGGTGTATCCTCTTGGCGTCGTTAGTAAGTTCCTTTCATTCCCATCTTGTGGAGTTGAGTCGTTAACGTGTTTTTTTGGTGTCAACAGGAGAGTCTCTGAGCTCGTCGAGATACAGCCTGTCCTCCGGGATCAGGTGCCGGTGGTAAGGAGGTTCAGTGGAGGTGGTACCGTTATTGTTGATCAGGGGACGGTGTTCGTCACCTTCATATGCAATACGACTGCTGTCGCTGGGTTGCAGCCGTTTCCTCGCGACATCATGTCATGGACAGGTCTGTTGTATGGTAAAGTGTTCCATGGGTTCGGCGAATTTCATCTGCGTGAAAATGGTATGTCAGATCAGCAGAGTATTTTATCACTTAGGCTTAATTTGACAATGTCACTGTCGTATTGTCACGAATGGAAACCACCATGTTCTTAATAATGTATTTGATTGTGCATATGTACTGATCATTTATCTGATGGCTTGCAGCTAATAGGAAATAAAGTAAACTACCATGTTGAATTAACTCAAACTCTCCTCTCTTTTTGTCTATTGTACTGTTTTGTCGACTGATATTTAGGTCTCTAAATGGTCTCAAGGTTTACTTTCTCCAGTTGTCATGTATGGAACTTTGACCAGTTGCAATGCAAATGTATCTGTAGTGTAGATGACATTGATTAACAGAAAGCCATGAAGTCAATGTCATCTACACTACATGGCTTTCTATGGATTATCAAGATCGTTGGGTCCATCACACATCATTCTTATGGGATTATGATATGAATTCTATGGATTATCTCAAAATCCCGAAACATGCTCCTGAATATCGGCCGGTACAGTTCTCCCTTTTTTCCCCTCGAACTAATTATCGGCACATCAAGATTTTAACCCTTCTGAATACTGAAGAGAACATGGAATTTAGAAACTTTAAGTCTGGCTAACTATGTTTGCATATCAGCTTCTGTACTCTGTAGTTTGTTAGATTATGTAATTTACACTTCAGCAGTCTTAATATATTTTTTTTGTTTTTGCTTTTGCGAGGAGTCTTTATATATTTCCAGACATAGGGAAATAAGTTGAGCTATGAGTAGCTGGCCAGTGGCTATCTTGGCCACTGTTTTGCTGTTTCCTAAACAGTTCAGGATATGTAAACCACTGAACAGCTGGTAGTCATCCTTAGTGGTTTTTCGATCAAGTGGTCTTATAATGTGTACCCTATCTACCAAGTGAATTCTGTTGTAATTGGCATGTTTCTACCTAGACATTGGTGTGAATTGTCAAACCTTGGTGCAGTCCTTTGGCCGGTTTACACAAGAACAGGCACTAACATTAGTGATAGTTCCACAGATAGGCGGAATAATAAAAGTTTTAAGAGTGAATCATTGCACTAGTTCCAGCCCAGTTGAGCAGTACTAACATTACCATTTGCTATTTACTTTTTTTTACTGATATTGAAACCTGAAAAGTGAACAGTCCAAGGGATTTCAATATAACCATTTTTTGGGGTATATTTGAATATAATCTAGTTGAGAGCAAAGCATTGAGTAGAGCATACTGGTTTACCACCAGCGGCAGCAAGCAGCAACATGTCTGGGAATCAGCTGATTTCTGCTGAAATACCAACTGATTAGCTTTTGTCCCCAAGTGACCCTTACCCAACAACCCCCAGACCCAAATATACATCTCTCCCCTTTTTCATAGAACATAGCGGCATTATTTGTTATTTGTAATGATGTTGCAGAAGTTGGGGAGTTCTTTCTTGTTCTAATAAAAATAGGTTCTGATTTTAGAAATCTTAAAAGGTGGCGCCGAGCCCAAGTCAGAAATAGTGCCATTCAATATCTTGCCAATGCAGGCTTTTTAATCCTTCGGATTCTTTGAGGTTTACTTATGCCGATTTCCAAATTAAATGCCTTTCTTATTTCTCAGGCGAGGAACTACACAGATTTCTTGTGCCGCATGAAGGAGTATATGCCATCACGATCTGTTTTCACTGAAGGGATCATCGCCGCCCTCAGAGACGACTTTACAGTCCAACCCACAGAGTTAGAAACAGCCCTCTCTGGTGACAAAGAATTTGTGCCTTCTACAAAACTGTTATCACCACAAGACCTAGAAGATATTATCTCCTCAAAACAATCCCCTGCAGTACAGAATGTTCAAGCATGACCACAATTATGAAGACAACTTCTTTTGTGACATGTGACAGTAATTATCGTCGAATGGTGAATCCAGCATTGAGTTTAGAGTTCAGACGACACTGTGGTCACGAATCACTGGATTTATTGCTTCCAGGATAAAAGCATAACTTTATTGAAGTGGGTTGGAGTTAGACCTGGCCAAATGGGCTGTACCTGTCGGCCAAGCCTGAAGCACGGTATTGTTGACCCAATCTAAACATAACACGGTCCAACAGCTAAACCGCCAGACTGGCACACACAAATAACGTGCCCAGCATGGCACGGTTAGCCTGTTAGGCATGGTTAGGCTCGTTGGGCCCGGTTAGGGCCGGTAGGCATGGTAACATTTGAATTTTTTAGCTGTTGGGGAGCTTAAAAATACAAAAAAATATTCAAAAAATTCAATAAATAGGCAGCATACCCCCTCCCCATTTAGCCACCATCCAACCTTCGCTTTCTTCTCTGAATTCTGTCGTGAAAATTTAGATCCCTTTTCTGATATTTGGCAAAATTTTAAATATTTTTGCCAAATATTCGAAATCCAGCTAAAGTCAGGAAAAGATGTAGAATACTGACTTTTGTAGATTTTTATTGTTCTTGTTTGTTATACAAAGGTGAAATAAATAATAATGTTATTTTCGATTTTCAGCTTTTGTGATGGAAAATTACGATAATTTTCATATTGTCGATTTCGGAATTTCACCAAAGGATCTGCATCCTTTGAGAATGTTGTGCCTCCAACTTAAACGGAAGAGCAAGCAATACTATCATCAGACTCTACGAGTAACTCTGTGTCTACAAGCACCGAAGCAAAGTAATCCGTCGGGTATATCAGGAGTTTGGCCGGATTTCGATAAGAAATCCAAGCCAGACGAAAATGGAGTTCAGATAAGATATATTGTTTGTAAAATTTATCATCATGAATTATCTGCAAAGTCTTCAGGTGGAACGGACACTTGATTAGACATATTGCAAGATGTAAATCAAGATAAGGATTTATCATGAGGCAGACACAACTGTAGTGCAACCCCAATGATACAATACATAGCTAGGATTATAGTCTTGAGGTAGCTCGTTAATCTCTGTCATTTAATTGCTTAACAGGATCTACCTTTAAACTTTGGTGACTCTAAGTCATTTGAAAATTACATTAGGTTTGTGTATAATCCTAGATTTTCTACTGTTTTTAGATAGACAACAACCATAGATCTAGTTAAATAATATAATGAATGCCGTTCTAAATTAAAAGAACTCTTTAGTACCGATATATTTTTGATGGCTTTAATCTCGGACACATGGAGTGGTCGGACTAGGGAGGATTATCTTAGTGTAGTTGCTCATTATGTTAACGACAACCAGGAAATGAAAAAAAATAATTATAGGGTTTAAAATAATTGATGTAGTACACGGGTGAGAATAATGCAGATTATATTATCAAAGTTGTGAAGATTTTGGTCTTACAAATTTTTTTATTGCAATAACTTTAGACAATGCCGCCCCCGCCGTAAACTCTAGGGCAATGGATATTTTCACTCCGTTATTTAGTACATACGATGAACCCTTCTTGCTACATCAGTGCAGATGGCTCTCCACCCCTTGTGCTTTGGTCCGAGAGGAATTACTGGCAGCTCGATGCTCGCTACGTCCCAATCCTTCAAGACACGGGCTTGTTGCCTGTTGCGAGGCAGCTCTCGGTCGAACGTTACTTCACCCTGAACGGCAGTCTGATGTCGGCACTTGTCGACAGGTAGAGACCCGGGACACACACCTTTCACTTTCGGTGGGGAGATGTAACAACCCCAAAATTAGGGTTTGTATTTCAAATGTATAAAGGTATTAAAATTTAAAATTTTTTGTTGTATCTCTTGGTCATGCTCTTGGTTTTATACAAACTTGTGTGCAATTTTAAACTTTTGATGTTTGTATTAAAGTTTGTGTAGAAATTTCAAACTTTTAAACTTAAATTCCATTTCTATTTGAATTCCAGAAAAATGTGTGAATTAAAGTTTCCAAAATAATTTATTCAAATACTAGATTATTTGTATTGAATTGTAATTATTTTTACCAAATTTTTAGAAGTGTCTTTGACTTCACCAAAATTCAAATCAAATCATTAATGCGCTTTGAAAACAAATTAATTCTGATAAATTTTGTATATATCATGTCTGAAATTATTTTCCCAAGTACCTTTTGAACCTCAGAGTGTCCACAAAAATTTTCAGGATTTTTAAAATTTTATTTATATTTCAAACTGCTAGGTCAAATTCAATTGTCTTCGGTCAAACCTAAATCTAAATTCCAAAACCTAAACCGAGCATCGTTTCACCGACCGACCCGAGCCGAACCCCGACCGCACTGCATCAGCTCGCCCCGAGCCACCCCCTTTCGCCGACGGATCGACCCCACCGGCAGACCCTCCTCCACGCTGCGGCGCGCGCGAGCTCGCCAGCGCGCCACTCGCCATCGCCTTGCTCGCACGCCGCTCCGGCAGCACCGCCGAACTCCACGCCGGTTTTGCGCGCGCCGGATTCTCGGCTCTCGATCGCATCTCCCGCGCACATTAACACCGGCCAAGTCCTTCATCGCCAAAGATCATCTCATCGTTCCTCCGCGCCGCCACGCCATGCCTTGTCGTCTTCCTCCTCGGCGCTCGGCAAATGCCACCGCTTCTCGCTTTGCTCCGTCCCCTTCTCTATATAAGCCGAGCACCGAGTGCCAAAGCTCCTCTTCTTCACCTCTATACCTTCCCTCTCTTTATCTCCTTCTTCTCCAAGTTCAAACCAAGCAAGCCCCGAATGCCATTTTCGGCTGGCCGCGCCACCTCCTAGCCCTCCGGCCACTCGGCGAGCTCCGGCCGCCCCCAACCGCGTCACGTCGCGACCCATCGCTCCAAGCGACGAACCCCTCAAGCAATTCGGAGTTTCATCCGCCGAGGAGCCCCGCACACTCCTTCTTCCCGGCCGGCCAAACCGCCACCGCGCCAATACTCCACCGCCGGCGATCCCCGGCCCAATTCCTCTCTAATTGAGTAAGCTTAGACCTCCCTCTACCCTACCCCATCACTCATTCACTCTCTTCTCCTCCCTTGGTCGCCGCCGTCGTTGGTCACCCTGTGACGCCCCGGGTCACCGTGGGCGGCCGCTCCGGTGCCTCCCGTCTCCGCCGACCACCCGCCATGCTCTGTGTACATCACGGTGCTCATGCGCGCACTATTTTCACTCCTTCTTCTCCACCGCCATCGCCCTTTTCACCTCCATGGTCGCCGCCGCCGCCATCGCCGCGCCACCACCGCATCGCCCGTGCCACCAAGTCGCCACCCCTAGCTCCTGTATCCTCTGGCGACCCATTTCGTCCTTCCACCGTCTCGCCGCAGCCTCCACCGCCGCGGTGAACACACCCCATTTCGGCCGAGAGCCTGCCTCCTCTCTCATATATCGTATGTTTATGAGTATGGTTGTCTCGACAATAGGATTATCTTGTAAGGAAGTGCTAAGTGTTATGCCTAACTAATGGATCACCAAAAATTGCTTAGCAAATAGATAATTAGTTATCAGCAGCATATTTTGTTTTGGTGAAGTTCTGAACAGAGAAGGTTTTCGGTTGAAAACTGGTTTTGACAATAGACTATTGATACTCTAGCAATTAGTAAGATGGTGATCCTTTTCGCCATTGAAAACACTTAAGCTATCAGGAAAACGAACCTAGTCTGAAAGCAAATATGAATGACTAATTAACTGGAAAGGTTAGTTGTCAAAACTACAAGAATATGTTAAGTGATCTGTTGTCTGAACTGAGGAGGTGTTTTAGAAGAAGAGTTGTTTTGTCAGTTGCACTCTTTGGCAAAAGTAAACTTCCTAAATCAATAAATTTTGTGTATATCTATTGATCATTCAAATTGAGCTGGCAAACAGATAGTTGGAGTAGTATTGAGAATAGTTGACAACGAGATAAGTGTTGAGTTGGGTTGATGAACGTAAAAGGGTGCTAAATATGAATCCGATTTGTCATTAGGCCAGTCCTTAAGATACTAACTCAAAGGATTAGTGAGTGGGAGTAGCAATTACTGCAGCATTCAAATCTCAAACTTCATGTTGTTAGCCAAGTATAGTAGTTAAAATTTTCTGTCAGTATCAATCAAAACTGTAGGTTTTGCTTTTGTAGGTTGAGTAAGCAATGAAGAAGTTAATCAAAGTTTTCTTTAGGCCATTGGCATGTCTAAACCTGTAGTTGGAAATTTTAAAGAACCATTGAGCTTTTAACTAACATCACTTCAGTAGTTATCTTTTGTAATCTCCTTGTCAATACTGTAGGGTCAAATCGAAAGTATATGATCTAGGTAACTTGGAAGGTTGATCAAAATGAGTACAGTAAATTAGGTACCAACTATTATCAACTTTCACTTAAAGAAATTCATTAGGTAATACCCGAATCAAAGATCAGCTTAGTAAACCCCTTAAGGGTTAGCCATTAATTCTTAGTCTAAGGGAATAAAGTTATTTAGAAGGCAAGAATTAGGTTATATGCACGTCAAATAACAATAGACCTTGGGCCATAATCTTAACTTCAAAAGTTTATAACTAATTCAATCAACTCCAAACCCAATGTTTTTGTTCCAAATTATCGCAATCATTATCTACCTTCGCATTTTAATTTCATAGCTTTGGATACTTTTGGCATTCTCGGTGTTTATTCATTGTTTTTCGATTTGGCAGTTTTTACCGTTAGATGACGTTGTTATCGAGAGTGATCCTCTACAACAAGTCGAATATCTCAAACAAGGCAAAGGCAAGCAGTTTGATCATATCCACTCAATCCCATTACTTTTAAAATCTAATACTTTGTTTTACTCGTACGTATGCATGCTTTTGTGTCAATGATTAATTTTATCGATTAGAGGTAGTTAATCCTATTGTATTGTTGCCTTGAAATTGTTCACCCCCCCAACGCTTTAGGAATATTATTCTCACCGTGAATTAGAGCCGGTGAATGATTTAGGGCCTTTTATTTGTTTTTGCGATATGATGCTTAGCAATGCTTAGATACGGGTAGAATTGAGCGGTTATCGACTTAGTCGATAACTTTGATCACACAAAAATTATTATAACTTTATGATTCAACATTTTTGCTATGTTTAATTGTGAAAACTAAAAACTGAAAATAAAATGATTTGGACTTGGGCACAATGGTAAGTTGGTGTGATTTTTGGGTGTGACTGGAATGGTGCCCGAGTCAACAAGGACCGAACATCTTGTTACACTAAACCAAACATTCTTGCGTGCTAACCACACTAGAGTATATGGGACCTCTCTTGACTTAGTACTTTGGCGTGTATTGGCTCCGGGTCGCAGGAGGTCGCAGGAGGGATGGTGTTGGGAGCATGGTAGTTGTCCGAAAAGCTTTACCCTTTGTGGGTAGTTGCCTTTTCGGCTTTACCATGTCAGCGTATGGATTTCTATCCATACGAGCGGCTCGTAGTTAATACACAATATTGGAAATGTCTTGTTAGACTTAGCCGTGCCTGCATACCAAAGGAAGTGTGCTAACCGTGGCTGGTGGAAAGGCGGTCTAAAGTGTGGGTACATTGGTACACCCCTGCAGGGTTAAAACTATTCGAATAGCCTCGTCCTAGGTTATGGACACGCTTGGGGAGGTCTTTCGAGAGTTAGACTACAACATTTTAATTAAAACTTGATGGGTTGGTATGAACGGGTGTTCATACTATTGTTGTGATGGCCATTGGGTTGGTCATCTCGTGATATCTTTATGTTACTACTTCATCAGACATTGTTATTTCGCAAATAAAATTTGAATTGTTAAACCGCCTTCAAACTATTACATTATTGCAAAAGAAAGTCGTCTTTTTGCTAAAAATAAGTCCAGAGCCCTCCACTTAAATAAAGCTTGCATGTAGTTAAATTATAGTTACATTACCCTTACACATCAGTCTTGCAGTACAAAAACAATTTTTGTACTCGGATGCTTTGCTTAATGTTTTTGTTGCAGAGGAAGAAGGTGAGCCCCAAGGGCTTCCTTTTATGAGATATGTCATGGGTTTGACGACTAGCTTGGTGGTCGGTTGGTTGCCTTGTGGGTAAAGGCACACTAATTGGCTCTTTATTTATCGCCATCTTATGGCTTTTGCTTCCATTGTGTAGTTTGTTATTTTATCTTGTAATTTCAATCTGTTGTATATTATGAAGTTTCGATATTGTAACCTCTCGTGTATGGAATTGATGCATAATTTTGTGAAGAGGTGTGTATACTGCAGTTCTGGGAAGTATACATATCTCGAGGCTTGGTTTATTTGATTTGTGATGCTAGGGCCAGGTGGTTGGTTAAGCATTACAAGCCAAATAAACTGGGGTCCTCACAAAGTGATGACGGTCACTCTCCAAGATATCTCATTCTTCATCAGCCTCCCGATCAGGGGTGAGCCACTTGTTCCAGGCCGTCCGACGGTGGACTGGAAGGCCCGATTTGGCATACATGTCTTGGGTAGCGTCCGTGGTGTTCCTCAGACATGGATGAGGAATTTCAGTCAATGCCCGGCGGATGCACCTGACAAAGTTGTTAGGACGCACCTCGTCGCTTACCTTATTCATCTCTTTGGTTCGGTCCTGTTTTTCACCACAAAGGGCTATTGGGTGTACCCTAGCTTCGTCCGCATCGTCAAGTCTTTGGCTGATGTAGAGGCTGGGGCGATGCCTCAGTATAGTTGGGGATTGATACGGAGTGCTCTATCTTCTCGACGTAGGACCAAGATAACTCAAGTAGCCTGACGAATCGCATGAAGCCAATATGCTGCCAATGCAACAACCCGCAACACATAAACTTGCCCAACCACACGCTTAGATGTTGAATATCCATGAGACCACCAAGCGGATGCAATGCTCTCCCAATACGCAAGGACCAGCAAAAACAACGATGCAGAACACCCAATTCCCCTCTTTAGATTTCAGTTGCAATAGCTAACCCTAGTAAAAGAACAAGTGCTGAAAAACAATCTGTTTTTTCTTGAATAAACATGGTCTAAGGATACATGGAGGGTGCGTGTCAGGACCCCGAGATTGCAACCCCGGGACCCTCTGTGCATTCTGAACTAGTCCCAGATTAGTAGCTAGCTTGCACAGTTACAACATAGATGTAATCATATCCATACAACCAATTAACGATGAAGCAGACAAATTAATATTACTTGGTAGCAAAAGGACCTTATGGTCAAGTCTTACAGAGTTGCCACACATGGCTTAACAACAAAAGATAACTTGCAGCGGAACCCGAAATATCTCGTGGTGGCCAGTCGACATGCCCACAGGCAATCGAGTGGAGGACGCGACCTAGTTCGCATAATTCTCGAAGTACTCCTCTTCATAGAATTCCGAGCTTCCTGGGTCTTCTTCATTGACTGATAAACCAGAGGGCATAAAGACGTGAGTACTTTGAATGTACTCAGCAAGCCGCAAGGAAATGTATGCAATTATTATTCATACTAGGCTTGACAAGGATAGCTTTATGTTTAATTTGTAGAAAGCATCATTGACAGTAAATACAGTAAGTAGATTGAAAGCACAATTTAAAATATTAATACATAAGTAATTAAGTTTCTTGGAAAACGACAAGTGAACTTCCCAACCATTCCACCCAAACCATCATTCCCACCCTTTTTGATAAACTCTACCCCTTGCGTGAAATCTCTAGGCATGTCCATAACTGGGGACACGACTATTCGAATAGTTTTACACTTTGCAGAGGTTGTATAATTTTCCCACATGACACGACTTCTCTAATTTGTCTGGCACATATCTATGCCACCGCACACTTCCTTAGGTAAGCAGTCTAGAGCACGCGTTAAGGCCTTTACAAAGTTCTGTTTTGACTCAGTTCTACTCGCTAAGGATTCGCCTTACTGGCCCCCTCTTGCACCGTTCCCAACCCAAAACAGAACCAAATCAAACATTGCTAATTAATCGGCCAGGTCTATCTCAGTCTAGACATGTGGTTACACGGTATGACCCAGATCAATAGTGTACAAGGTTAAGTCCTTAGTGATTTGCTCAGACGAGACTATCCACACCCCAATGTGCTTACGCACCAAC
The DNA here is from genome assembly GCA_036346255.1 of Ampelocalamus luodianensis. Lineage (NCBI taxonomy): Eukaryota > Viridiplantae > Streptophyta > Magnoliopsida > Poales > Poaceae > Ampelocalamus > Ampelocalamus luodianensis. Next base: position 17,691,667 of record CM070632.1, on the reverse strand, counting down.
ACTCGCCACTGCCCACTCGTCCGAGCATAAATTGTTTTTGTTCAACTCGACCAAATGACAATCCTTGCCATGGCATAACATCTTTTAATAATAGTGGCGCGCCACAATTTCATAGTTCATTAAGTCATGTTTATTCATACGAGCATGCGATCGCGAATCTATCGGATAACTAGAGCAATGGCTAAGCATGTACGATACCCATGTTGGTTCTACAATATGTCCAACTAGAATAAACCCTCCTAAGGTGTCCAAGGGTTCATGTCATTCAAGGATACATGTCATTTGTAATTTGTCAAGGAGGCATAATAGCAATTTGGTAATTAACTATTCTCGAAACCATTTAATATAAAATTAGCAATGCATGTTTATAACAAACAATATAGTTTTGGTAAAATGGGTGCGATATGGTCAAAGGTCTATGACTTGCCTTCGTTGAGGAGTTGAGGTGCTTCAGTTGTCGGGTCCGAGAAATCTTCCGAAACGTCGGAATCTACACATTCGAACGAAGCCAAATAAATAAAACAACTCCAAATAAATTCCAAATAAATACCAAATTAGCACTAATAGCAAGAGGGGGATTTTAGATGAATTTAAAAATTTGAATCACTCGAATCGGAGTTTGAACGAAGAAGTTACGGCCTCCGGAAGTTTGAAAATCAAGAAAAAGGGATTTTTCCTGATTTTTGGAATTATTTTTCTAAAGGAAAATGGATTTATTACGCCAGTTGATGTCAGCGTAGGGTTTTAATTTCCAGCCGAATTATTTTTAATGGGAAAAGAAAGAAAAAGCCACGCGGGCTACTGACAGGGCAGCCGTGTCAACAAAGGCTGACGTGGCGCTGAGGTGGCGTGCACGTGGCGCCAGGTGGCAGCCACGTCAGCACCTGAGCCGGCGGCGCTCGGGGCCCGATGGTCATCGGTGATTGGCCGAGAGTTGACCGGCGGCGAGGGTACCAGCGGCTAGAGGGGCTCACGAGGAAGCTGATGCGCACGATCGCGAGGACGCGGTGCCAAGGGATGGCCGGCGGCGAGGAAGAAAAGCGGCGGTGGTTGAAAGTGGCGACGTAGTTCCAGCGGCCGGGGAAGGGGAGGTGCGCATGGGGTAGGTGGGGACCATGCGATGCCGGAGGTGGGGTCGAAGGCGGCGCAAATGGCGACGGCGACCTTCGGTGGTCGGCGGTGAAGAGCTCGAAATACGGCGAAGTTAGGGCACGAGCAAGGGAGAGAAGAGGGGGGAAGAGAGAGGAGAGGGAGGCGCTCCTGGTGCGCGCATTTATAGGGCGCGGGGAGGTCTGAGAGAGGGGGACGAGGTCGACGGGTTTCGCGGCGACGAGGACTCACGCGGACGGGAGTAGGTGGCGACTGGGCATGGGGCGGAGTGGTGGTGGCAGCGGGCGTGATGGAGGCGGGAGGTGACGCGACGCACGACGGTGACGGCGACGTGCGGGACAGGAGCAGGTACAGCCGGCGCAAAATGCGGGCTGCGTATGCACGCGCGGTCGTGCGAGGAAGAAGACAAGGGAGGAAGAAGACAAAGCTGACAGGTGGGTCCCACCTGTTAGCGAGAGGGGGAGAGAGAGAGAGACACGCGGAGGTGCGAAGGCGAGGGCCATCCGATTTCAATCGGACGGTCCACAGTGGACGAGGCGATCAGCGCCTCCGAACGTGCGATGCGATTGAGGCCGTCCGATCTTGATCGAACGGTTGGCAAGCAGGGGAGGCGCGGGCGTGCGTGGGAGTGGACTAGAGCGGGCCGCGAAAGGGGAAAAGGGAAACGGGCCGAGAGAGATTCAGCCCAAAGCCAAAGGGAGGAATTAAAATACATTTTCGAATAAAGAAATGCTAGAAAAGCAAAATGTTTTTTTAGAAAATAGCTAATAAAGTCTAAAAAATTCTAGGAAAATTCACAGAAGTCCCTTGAATTATTTAGAACTTAATAAAAATACTTTTAACTATACTTTAGCTTTTAATTTTGCAAACAAAATAGATTTTAATTTCGAACAAAAGGAAAAACCAATTCTAAAATCCAAAAAAAGCAAGAAAAGACTTAAAATCCAAATAAAATCCAGAAAACTCAAATAAACCAACTTTTTAATTTAATTGAAGTCTGATTAATTCAAGTTAAATAGTTTTTTATTTCTAAATTTCAAGTTAAACTTTTTGCAACTTAATTAACCAAATGGTTATTTTTAAATTTTGAAAATTTTCAAAAACTCTACGAATTAGGGATGTTACAGTGCAGCACACAAGATATAGGGTGTCCCCCTCCCCTTGGTTTGGCCGAAACACAAAGGCCTAATCAGATTCGGTTGTAGAGACCGAATCGAACTCCTAAAAGTGTTAAACCCTAACTCTGAAAATAGTAAAGATACATGGCCGAACATACCAGATGTTTGGCCCAAAATATAAGGCGTGGAAGCCTATTTTCGAACATGAATCCAAAATCAAAGTCGGAATTGCTTCCTCCTCAATTTTGGATTCCAATTTTGGGCTAAAATTGGGCTAATTTTGGATTTCAGCTTGTATTTCGGATTTCAGCTTGTATTTCGGATTTGACTTTGACTCCACCTTGATTTCGGACAAGCCCAGGGATTTTAATGCTGATTGTAGGTCCACTTTCTCCTGGACATGATGGGTGGGCTTCAACTTGGTTGGCTTTCCTTGCTTCTTTCTTATTGTCCTTTCTTTGGCCGAAAGTAACTCCAACTCTCCTTTGATCTCCTATGCAGCTTCCTTGTCAAACCTGAGAACAAGTAAGATATTTGCATTAGGTAGTAACCAATTCTCATGTAAATCAAAGCTAAACTCATTAAGGTGCAAATTCACCTGTTGTTCAAGTAGCTTAGCCCTAGTTCTAGTAATAGGACCAATTGGTGCATTCTTACTAAGAGTAGGAGCAGGTTCAGTAGTATTGGTAGGGATGTCCTCATCAGGGATCAGCTGTGTGTGACGCTTCGCGGCGTGACACCGGTGTGAAACCGGTCCTTGCCGTCTACTACGTGCTCCTGCAGCTGTGGAGTTGGGAGCACTTCCCTGTTGGGCGACCCTCCTTCTAGAAAGCAGTGCATCTATACTCCGAGTTGCACGATCCGATAGATGAGCCCACTATGGGCTACCGGTGGACTGCTGCCCAGTTACGTTGGGCCAAAGACAGATCGGCGAGGTGCTACTCGTTGTTCCACAGCGAGTTCGAGTTGTTGCACAACAACGACATCATATGGGCTCCATGGAGCCTAGATTTCATAAACATGGTAGCGCCACATGGATTGTCCGTGCTCACCTGCTAGGTCGGCACGGCCTAGTCAGATCGACGGTGAGGTAAGTTATGTACAAATTTATGTTCTGTTTTTTATTATGTCTTAGGTTGTGCTAACATCATGTCGTCTTCCAACTGCACGTTTGTCAAGATTCATCACTTCTGTCGTCTGCACCCCATACTCAGACTTGACCATTCTATATTGATACGGTCTTAAGAACTACTCCAAACAATGTTTCATCTCCAAAAAAAGTCTATTCTCTATGTTCTCAGCGATGAGAGTGATAATAAGAGCGAAATTGAGAATGACTGAGAACAAGAGCGACTCGGTATTTATAGCCGCACGAAGGCAATTCCCGCAGACAGCGTGGCGTGATGGTGGCGGGAAATCCGGAGGCACTATTGGGCGTGAGGCGTGTAGGAGTGGGTGTAACATCCCAAAATTTGTATTATGGGAATATGTATTATAAATGCATTAAGAAAAATGCCTTGACCATTGTGCATATAAAAATATAGGGGAAATTGGCTACAAGGCAGTGCAGATTGACCACCTTTGCTAATGGACATCCAAAAATCGTGACTATGCCAGAACACATTGTAAAAACATGTAATTTTGCCACAGGACACTAAGCCCCATATTTTATCATTTCCTAGTGATTAGGAGGGAGAAACTTTGTAAAATACCCTCAATGCCGCTCACCTCCCTCCAGGTGACGGCCGGGCCCCACATGGCAACACCTCCCCTCCACGCAGCCCTGGCCGACGCCATGCCGCCGATCATCTCACCGCCCATGCCACCTCCACCTCGCTCCCTCCGCCCTCTGCTACAAAAGCCCAGCCGAGCGCACCCCTACCCCGGTTTTGCCTTGCCCTACCGAGTTCTAGGAGCCCGAGAGCAACGCCGTTCGGCCGCACAAGCCGCCGCGCGCCACCTCGTCTCCCTTCCGCTGTGATGAGCTCCACCGCCGACTGACCACATCACGCCGTGCCACACGACTCCACGAGAAAAAGCCCCCAAGAAATTGGGAGTTTACTCCACCAGAGCACGCCGCACGGTCATCTTCACCGTTTCCGCCGTCGACGCCTCCGTGCCCTATCCGGTGAGCCCCTACCCAATTAAACCCGGCGGGAGAACCTCCACGCCTCCCCTATCCCTCCCCCGTCATCCATTCGAGCTCTCCCTCTCCTCAACCTCGCCACCACGGCGCCTCACCACGTTGCGAGGCCATCCCGGCCCTCCTTCGTCGCCGGCGACCACGCCAGTGTGTTCCCCACACCCCGTCGGAGCCCATGCGCACGCTAACTCCTCTCCTCCCACACCCGGCCACCACCGCCTCTTATCTCCCCCACGGCCGGCCACCTAGCTCCGCTGCACGGCCGCCACCGCCCCTTTTGAGCTGCACCGCCACCGTCCCTGGGCTCGACATCTCTAAGCCGTTCCATTTGGACTAATCTCGGCCGCCGCCATCGGTCCCTCCGCCGGTGCCACTCACGACACCGAGCCAAGGAGGAGAAGGAGCAGCGTGGGATTGAAGAAGATGGAGGGTAAAACTGACTTTTCAGTACCTCTCTCTCTCCTCTTCCAGCCGAAAATAATATAATAATCGGCTTAGTGTCTTGTGGCAAAATTACATGTTTTTACAATGTGTTCTGGCATAGCCATGATTTTTGGATGTCTATTGGCAAAGGTGACCAATCTGCAGTGCCCTGTAGCCAATTTCTCCAAAAATATACCATATTTGAATTTGACTTTGGTTTAAAAGAAAAACATGAAATACAATCAAGAATGTACTCAAAAGAAATTATATAAAACAAAGTAAGAATATCAGATGAGAGAATTATTTCGGGCATAATCTCCTAGAAATAATTCACCAAAACATTTATGTGAAATTTTGTTTAGAAAAATAAATACAAAAGCATAAGAAAAGAGCTTATATGAATTGTAGAAAAATTCACAGAAGATAAAAACCTCTAATAATTTTATAGGAGAAAATACATTAGGTCAGAAGCCTTCACAAAACATTTCACAAAAGTCCGAGGTAGTTTTCTTAGTAAATAAATTCGGCCAATAATTCAGCCGAAAAATCCTAAATATAAAAACCTAATCTACTCTCACCTCTCGCTGACCGATGGGCCCTGTGCGTAGGAGCCTTCTTCCACCTCACCTTGTTGAGCGCCAGCACATTCCCATGAGAGCTCTGCCGTGCGTCCACCGTTTTTGACCACCTCGCCCCCGGTTTCCCATCGGCCAAACCTACCCCGTCACCTCGCCATCACTCTGCGCCCATCCCCTGCCCCGGCCGCGCCCACTCCGGCCCGTACGTTACCCAGAGCTCCGCCGCTTGCCCGCGGTTGCCCGAGCTTCTCCCTCGCTCTACTCCACCTCTCCATCTATAAAAACCCACCCCGAGCTCCGTTATCCCTTTTCCTACTGCGTGCGCACCTCCCCTTCCATTCTTCTCCACTCAAACGAGCTCAAGCGCTCGGAGAGCGCAAGCTCATCTTCGGCCGTGCACCGCCACCGCCATTATCGACGTTCAGAAGGGTCCCTTGTCGCTCTTCTCACGTCATTTCGTGTTCCAGAGATCCTTGATCCTTTCCCTTCACTTGATTTCACCTTTGATTCACAGGAGACGCCGAATCGATATTTCTTCTTCATCTCCGATCAATTCCCCCGCCGCAGTTGCCGCTGGAGATTCACTGAGCTCTGAGCCAATTCCTTGCACAGGGAGCATCGCCAGGACCTTCTCATCCCTCCCCAACCACTGGACGACGATCATCATCATCATCCGAGAACCTTCTCCATGTAGAGCACCTTGCGCCGCCACTGGTCACCGTCGTTACACCATCTCCGGCCATCTCTGAACCTCCTCTTGCTTTCAGTATACTCCTGGTAGCCCATAGATGCTCATCCATGCACTCTTTTGTTGAGAGCATAGCTCATTCGGGCATTTGCTCGTTGCCGTAGCTGAGCCACCGCTCAATGCCAGCGCGCCACCATGTTGGGTCACCTCAGGCCACGCCGCCGGTATCGGTAGATGCACATGCGTGCGGGGTTCCCATTTTGGGCATTTCCCGGCACCGCCGAGCGCCGCCTCGTCGGCGACAAGCGCGGGCGCGAGTGCCATTATGCTGTTTTGCTGGATGAGCACTGTAGCTCGTCATCAACACACTTAACCATAGTCGTTAGCGCAAATTAGGTTCTTAACAATTAATTAATCCCTAATGAGTCAATGACACGTGGGATCGAGCCAAAACGGTTAAAGAAAATCTGATTTAAAGCGTTTTCTAATGAGTCGTTGACATGCGGGACCCATAGCCACTTAAGTGCCCAACGCACCACGCGATGGACCGCGTACTGTGCATATAGACCCTCAGTCTACGCACTATACTCATGGACCGTGTCACTGACAAGTGGGCCCACTTGCCAGTTTAAATGAAAATCGAAGGAAAAATATGAAATACGTTTTTAGTTATGAGGAAGTACAGTTTCCATATTTGGAAGGCGTAAACCTTAGTAAAACCCGAGAAAATACGTTTTCCTTACTGGAAAGCATAAACCTCATTAGAACATGCGTGGATTACACTTTCTCTGTTGGAAAGTGTATTTCTTATTTTCTTTGGATTTTTCAAACCGAATAGAATTCAAACCTTAATAACTTTTGCTACAAAACTCCAAATCAAGTGATTTTTGTCTCTAAATTTATCTAAAATCATGAACTACCGGAATATATAAAAATATTTGATTTTGATCATTGTTTAATTTATTGTTGTTATTTAATTCTTTTCCGGCCATTTTTAGACGTCGCTTGCTCGAGTTATTATTGCGACGATCAACCCTACATATATTTAGAACAACAAGAGCAAGGCAAGCACCCCCTTTGATCATGTTGATCCCAGTATTGTACTTATTGTACTTTGTTTTGTAAACTCTATTATGTATGCGTGTATGTGTTGTATGAAAATTGCTATATTTGGGAAATCGGTAGTTGTAAATCCTAATTGCTGCATATGTCTCCTTGAAATATTGATTTCTTACTATTGTAGTCATTAAATTATGGGTTAGGCAATATATAATGTCAATTGGGAGTTTTTGAGTGCGTTTATCACACAACTGCCACTAGAATGGTAGATTTTCTGAAAAAATGATAAAAGGATAATATGTTAATTTGAGATATTTTGAAAAATTTCCAGAGGGGGTACCTCTGTTATTTTACTGGAAAATAAAATAAAAAACCTAGATTTAGACACGAGCGAGTTATTATGTATTCTAAAAAAGTGAGGATTGTGACTCACTAGTAGATAGGGTGGAGTTTCTCGGCCCGTAGTCAATTAAAGACCGAAGCCAGCAACTCCAAGACTAAGACCAAGTCGTACAACCATATGTACTAGTATGGGATAGTCGTAGCTAACTAAGTCACCAAAAACCTAGCCTTACATGAGAGGTAGGCAGTAGTTTGCAAGCAATTTCTATTACCGACATAACGGCGTATGCCTCACTTAACGGAGGGTATCCAGGTAAGTGAGGGTCTCTCACTTGACGGGGGGTATCCGAGCAAGTAAGGGTCTCACTTGACGGAGGTTATCCGAGCGAGTGAGGAACATTCGACGGGCTAACTACAAGGGTAGGACTAGGTAATGTAAAAGCTGCATCATGGACTCTAGACTACTTACCTATGGTAGTGAGCAGTGATATAGAGATATTCCAGGCAACTGGAATACCTACGGTAGTGTGGCTTAGGGATGGGAATGGGTTAGGCTGGCCCAATGGATCACTGATCCGCCCCAAAAAATTTGGCAAATTGGGCCGGAGGTGAAATCCAAAAGAAAATCAGGGTAAAAGGTTCAGGATCCTAATGCTCTGTTGGATCGAGTGGGTCGAACCTTAACCTGGGAGCACTCCTTGGGGGTTGAACACCAGCAGCTTGACGTCATCCTCTCCCCGTGCCTCTGCTGCTGGGCGACATGGGAACCATGGAGTCGTAGGCGAACCCGTGGCGTAGGATGTTGCGGGTGCAGCAATAGGGGCTCCTGCACACACCGGCGCCCAGGGAGCATAGCATGGTGGTGCAGTGGAACCGCTACCAGTCGTTGTCATTTGCGACGCTCCTCCACCACTGCACCGTTGGAGGAGACGCTTGTGCAGCAGCAAACAGGGTTGGCGCGGACGAGGTCGTGATACTCCTCAAAGCAGACAAGCGCTCGGGAATTGTGGTGGATCCTGAGGATGCGCCAGCTGCGATAGGCTTCCACCAAGCAGGAAGATCTTGCGGATGATGTTCATGCTGGAGTCGAGGTGGGAGAGCTCGAGAGAGAGGGTGCTTCATGGCTTGGTGGAGTGTTGACTTAAGCTAGTTGTGTCGAATCAGTTTTAGTCTGTTTTCTGTTTTTGTTTTGTCAGAAACTGATTTCAGAGTTCCTGATTTGAGTTTTGGTCTTTAGTTTTTTTTGGATTGGATTGCCAATACGTTTAGGCAATACTGAATATGTTTTGCATGACATATTAGGATAGTATTGCATCAGTTTGTGTTTGTTTTGGATAAGCAGTAGAATCAGAATTGGACACAGAGGGAGCAGAGTCCGGTTCTAAACTGTGCCGTATCCGAAAACAGTAAAGTCTCTGTGTGTGTATAAACAACAGAAAATACAAAAAGACTGCAAGGTTGCAGCGCAATACACACACATCTATCCTATTTAGCTCCTCCAAGTATTGAGTTTTCTGATCCCAATCTGAAGATTCAGAATTGCTAATTTTCAGAACTGTCAGTTTTCCTGAAGTTCCGTTGTCTGCTATCTGAAATTCTATAATGGAGCTCCAGCCACGATCACGGGAATAATACTGAGAGACTACGGCGAGAGTGGGGATAGAAATGGCGATGCACACCACTGCCAAAGCACTGAGAATTGCGCCTGATGCCCGTCCTCTCGTAAAAACTATTATTTTTTGAAACATGCATTACATATGGATAAGCACGGACGATCACGACACAAATTTCCTGCAGTTCGGCTCATCGATAAGCTTCCTCAGCGCGACCTGGGCTCCCTCGCCGTCGTAGCCCATGAACACCTCCGTGACATCGGCCGGCGTCACCCGCACCTCCTCGAGCAGCCTCTCCGCCTCCCGCATTAGCACCTCGCAAACATCATCCATCTCATGGTCACAGTCCTCGCCAAGATAGTTCTTGGCAAGCACTAGCAGCACGAGGGCCTTGCAGTAGCTGAGCTCTACCTTGCGGTCCATTTGGCCCGGCTGGAGCAGCACCGTGTCAAGGCGATACATGTGGTTTGTGGTGAACATCACGAGCCGCTCCCCAATGCATGACGACCAGAGCTCGTCCACGAAGTTGAGCACACCGGAGAGGCTTATCTTCTCCTGTTGCATCACCGCCTCCATCGTCGGTGGCAACACGGTGACTGTAAGACGTGGCCATCCACGAAGTTTCTTACTGGGCCGATCCTCATTTACCAATGGATATACTGGGCCAGGGAGGCAACACAGATGGACAGATCCATGATCCTAATTCTGCCCCTCGGGCACGACGAGTTAGGATCGGTTCGCTCCGAACCGAACCATTCCCACCCCTAGTGCGGCTGGTATGGCTGTAGTCTTGTTTTTTCAAAAATTGGTTGTCACAAAACTTGGGTAATAACATGGGGTTTTAATTTGAGTTAACTACCATTTCTATGGTTGAACATGAATCGTGGCTCGCAACTGTCGGGACCCAGAATTACGATTCTGGAACCCTCTGTGTATAACGCACTAGTCCAGGATCACGCTAGTGCACACAGGGTTAACATAGGTAAATATCGATCCACACAAGTGATGAAATAAAGTAAACGATTAGTTTGATTAACAAATAAGGGTTTTGACCTTATGGTCGAGTTTACACTTATTAAGCCACGCAGGGCTAACAGAGAAATAAACAGTAGCGGAACGGAAAACTCCAGCGTAGATCCCACCAATTCACCACAGGCAACCGACTGGGATCCAGACCTTAACGAACGATCAGCCTTCAGCGAACTCCTCCTCGAAAGCAGGCGTAGACTCCTCCTCTTCTGTAGGTTTGGGCGCAAGTTTTACAATAAGCGTGAGTACACAACCGTACTCGCAAATCATACCACAGAATGCAATGTATAGATGCAGGCTTATTCCAAAGAAAAGGCTTCTGTGGTTCTTTTGCATAAAAGCAACATTTGCAATTGAATACGAATAATAGATTGAAAGCATAATTCAAAACAAATAGACAATACTAATTTAATAGTTGTTTCCACAAAGACACATAGCCTAATCAATTTCTTTCACACAGCCATATGACTTAAATCACACAGCTCCCATTCCCACATTTTATGAAAACTACCCCGTGTGAAATCCCGAGCATGTCCATGACCATGACGCGCTATTCGAATAGATTGATTTAACACTCTGCAGAGGTTGTACACTTTACCCACAAGATACAACTAGTGTAGCAAGCACTAATCATAACAAAACAGTTCGGAGACTTCATCTCAAACATTGACGTTCCCAGTGTGCTTACAAACCGCTATACCAGCTCACATAGAATTGGTATAACACACACCGCTGGACAGGGAAGACGAATCGTCCCGCGATACAACCACCAAGTAGTCACACCTCCACCCTGTCACACAGCCTAACCTATCCACCTGAACATCAATGCTGAGAATCCATAACTTACTAAGTTAGGCCCGTCCCATACCAGGTATGTGGTCGTACAGTAAGACTCAGTTCAATGGCGCACAAAGTTAAGTCCTTAATTGACCAAGGCAAGACTTCCATGTTCTAACTAAGTCACAAAGATCATTATTCCCATCACATAGACCACCATGTCACACAGTCTCCACCACTTGCCTCAGTCTAAATCCTTTACCACCCAGTTGGTTTTAGTGCAACACATGCCATCACGAAGTAACAACACATAGCACACAGTTTTACACAAAGTTCCATAGTCACATAGTCATAATTAATATTTGCAACTTACACGAGATGTGAGACTCGTAGCATGGCTAAGCAATTGTACTCGCATCTAACCAACCCACGTTGGTGCTATAATATTACCAACTAATAACCAATCTAGGGTGACAAGGAATTATGACATACAAGGCCAAGGTGTGATAACAAATTGGATAATAACTATACCCAAAGCATTTAAATAAATAATTAAAATAGAATGCAGTACTTTGTTTAAATAATTAAAATAGAATGCAGTACTTTGAAACAAAGTACTTGGAAAACTGGGTTCAAGATGATCAAAGGTATGACTTGCCTTGGAAAAGGTCTATGTACTGGTCTTGATCTTGGGGTGCTCCTTCTTCAACGAAATTCCCCGACGAATCGACGTCTACTCGCAAACGAAACACAAACAAACAAAACAAATAAATAACAGAGGCAAAACCAACTCCAAAAATTAAATAAAAATCTCAGATAAATAGAGCTTGAATTTAGATAAATTTAGAAATTTGAATGGGCTCAATCGGAGTTAGGATGCAAAAGTTATGAGCTCTGGAAGATTGGAAATCTAAAAGAAACCCTAATTTGGATTTTCTGAAATTTCCGAATTATTTCTCTAAAGAAAAATCAGATTATTGCGCAATGCTGACATCAGCGAAGGAATTTCAGGAATAAAAGAAATAAAAAGAAAAACCTGACATGTGGGACCCACATATCAGTGAGATGGCTCACGGTAGACCAAGTCTACCGAGCCTCGGGACTCGGGGTCCAGTGGACTGCCGCGTGGGCGCGAACGTGTCTGCTGATACGGCGCCACGTAGGACGACACGCAGGCGCGCGGGCTGAGGTGGATGCTGACACGGCTGCCACGTCAGACCGACGGCGACACGGCTCGGGAACCAACGACAATGGCGAACGGCGGCTCCTCGCCGGCGATGAGTGGTACCGACGTGTAGAGGGCGTTATTGCGAACCTACTGGTGCAACGCCGGGTGCTCGGGGTGGACGGTGGCGACCGGCGGCGAGCTCGGAGCGGCGGAGAGGTTCGGTTTTTGTCGGACGGGAGCTCCGGGGAGATTCCGGCGACGGCGAAGACTCCTGGAGGTAGCCCTGGCGTCACTGAACCTGGTGGTGCCCTTCGACGACGACGCGGTGACACTGACGGCGGCGCAAACGACGAAGAACAGAACGGCGGTGAAAACCCTAAAACTCTGATTGCGGCGGCGCTAGGGCTCGGGAGGAGATGAGGGTGGCGGCTCTGGGTTGCGGAGGTGCTGGCGATCCTCGGGGTCCTATTTATAGGGTCCGAGGGGCTAGGGAGGCGTGCGGCGGCGAAAACCCTAAAAGAGTCCGAGATGGCTAAGAGCGAAAACGGAGTTGGAGACGAATCCGGGATTCGATTTTGATCTGGGAAGGTGCGGGGAGGTTGGAGATAAGATTCTACGCGTTTTCTAGAAGGGGTTCTGTTGGAAAAGTTGTGTTGTCGTACGGGGCTTGGAGCTTGGAAGCATGGCGGACGGCGCGGCCGCTCGCGAGGAAGAAGCCGGGCGCGAGGAAGACGACGAAGGCGCGGGGCCCACACGTCAGCGGCACGGAGGCGAGCGTGCGTCTTGTGGCGAATTTGTGGCCGTCATGAGTCGGGCCTCGCGGGATTTGGGTCATGGAGCGGAGAAGCGGGCGGGGTTAGGAATAGGAGTGGGCCGGGGAAAGGAATTCGGCCCGAGGAGTTATCTGAGATTATTAATAGCTTTTCTATTTTAGAAAATACCAGAAATTCAAATAAGCAATAGAAAATAGCAAATGAACTCAGAAAAATTCTAGAAAATTCTAGAAAATATATCTGAGCACATAGAACCCAAATAAAATAGTTTTGGCTAATGTTCAAGTTGGGATTATTCACATTAAATATTTTTGATTGGAAAGTCCAATATTAAGCTTTTGAATTTAAATTCAAATAAAATCCAAATGGTGAATTTTCTCCCTGATAACTATTAAAAGATTTTTAAGCTCTGAAAATTGGGATGTTACAGCAACCGAGGAGGGTTGCAAGTTGTTGTCAGTGACATGTCTATGGCTGAATATGAATTGTTGTTCGCAACTGAGGAGGGTTACATGTGTTGTTATTATTTGATTTAGTTCTTTACTTACTGTCATGTACACATATTTAAACTGCTCTCTCTTAAATTCTGTTGCAAAGTACTACTTATGAATACTGCAAATAAAAGTGGCTTTGAGCAAAATAACTTGTATAATAGAGCCTCATTCTTTGATAGCCTTGCATTTAATATAATTTTATGATACACTAAAAGTCTTGATGAGTACACAAGTACTCAATCTTGCTAATATTGTTGTTCAGAGATCGAAGATGAGCCGACACCTGACGACGCGTTCTTTGCACCTAGAACCAGAGGGTTCGGTGACGGGTCTACCTAGCCCTTGTTCCTTGTCGTTTGCCTGCGGGATTGGATAGGCATGCCGCTGGAAGTTTCTACTTATGTCATTTCTTCCGCTGCTATATTTTTAGAGTTAATTCCTTATTTGCCATTGGAAGTTGGCGAGCTCCCTAAAATGTCATCGAAAAACTGCTCATCCCTTGTATGCCACTCGTTCTTAACTTTAATCCCTACTTTGCCACTCCGGTCAGTTGACCGTGGATTTGACCGTTGACTTGGACGCGAAAAGACGATTTTGCCCCTAAGTATGCTAAGATATTTAGGGAATTGTTTGATATAGTAATATAATTCCAAAAAATATGCAATTTTTAGGGGAAGTTCCTGACATAGTATAGATTATTCTGTAATTTTTATAGGTTTTTATTTGCAACATGTTTTTCTCTAAAAATCTTTCAAGTTACAACCGAAAATTTAAAGATTTTTAGAAAAAAAAATGTCGCAAATAAAACCCTATAAAAATTACAAAATAATCTACACTATGTCAAGAATGTTCCATAAAAATTTCATAATTTTGTGAACTATATTACTATATCAAACAATTACCTAAAGGTCTCAGCCCTAAATAATGTACTTAGGGGCAAAATCATCTTTTCGCGTCCAAGTCAAAGGTCAAATCCACGGTCAACTGACCGGAGTGGGAAAGAAGGGATTAAAATTGAGAAAGAGTGGCATACAAGGGATGAGCAATTTTTCGATGGCATTTTAGGGAACTCGCCAACTTCCAATGGCAAATAAGGAATTAACTCATATTTTTACTCTGATGACTGGTTTTATTTGGCCGGTCGGCCATTGTTGTAATAATTTGTAATCGCGTAAGTTAAGTACCCTTTACTTTTATAGATGTGATGTTATGGATGTGAATACCAAATGTTGTGAATGTGTGTGCAAGCCACTGATCATGGGACTTGCACAATATACACATAGGGTATTTGGGTATTCCACACTCGGGGGTCCAACAACACTTGGTATTAGAGCTATATTGACTATATGACAAGCCTAGATAGCATGGTCGATAGATTAGGACTTAGAATTTTTTTAAAATAACCTAATCTAACCATGGGAATGGTTCTAGAAATTTAGGATAATTTGCTAATCTTATCCCTCTTAGCATTCTCCTCTTATCTAAAGTCTCTCTTTTTGACATCTCCGCTCCTCTCATTCAAATAAATTCTAGTTTTGATAGATGGGATGCTCTCAAAAAATAAAATTATTTAATTACTTTAGGACTTTAAAAACAGAGCCAAAATAATTTATAAAAGTTCTAAAACATCCCTCACAAAGTCCTTTTGGTAATTTCCTTTTTAACTACTAAGGATATCACTCTAGATGCCTCTCTTCTAAAAAATTTCAGAACCTATACCTTGCTGAAATTTATGTGATGTAATATCCTTTAAACTTCTCCTACCTTCATTTGGAGTTTAATTGAGTGGTATTATAAAGGTCTACTTATACCTAAAGACCAAGGGGTAGTATTACCTGATTATGAGCCATAGGGTTAGCCAAATAAACTAGGGAATGGGTAAAACTTGTGCTGAAATTCTTTATCTTGTCTGATTTCAATTCTTGTCCATGTCTCTATTTCACATGATCAATAACTCTCCTTTTCTTAACCATATAGATGGCCAACCAATGGGAGCCTTAGTACTGTACTAGTGCCTTTGAGGAGGGCACACTGCAGCATACCCTTTGGGTAATGGTTCATCATATCGAGTGGTCGCATACACCCCAGTATACGATCTACAATGCACCCGCGAGTGCGGCGTCCACCGAGTACCTCACCATGGTGATCATCCAAGGATGGCACTTCGGAGTCCCTGCCTTCTGTTACTATAGGAGGGTTCGGTGACAGTTTACCTAGGCCTTGTTCCTTGTCGATTGCCCACGGGATTGGATGGACATGCTGCTGAAATTTTGCTACTTATGTCATTTCTTCTGCTGCTATATTTTTACTCGGATGACTGCTTTTATTTGGTCGGTCGGCCATTGTTGTAATAATTTGTAATCGCTTTAGTTAAGTACCCTTTACTTTTATAGATGTGACTGTACGGATGTAAATACCAAATGTTGTGAATGTGTGTGTAAGCCACTGATCATGAGACTTGCATAGTATACACATTGAGTCTTCGGGTATTCCATCTCTGGGGGTCCAACAACGGGCCACGTGGCAGTTCTGGGCGAGGAGGGTCGGATAGAGCCTTGTCCGTGCGCGACGTGTGCGGAAGTCCGGGCTAGGGAGGTGCAACCAAGAGAGACGTGGCGTAGTCAAGAGAGGGGGCCGGATAGAGCCATGTCCGGGCGAGGGGCGTGCAGTAGTGGCTTGTTGTAACACCCTGGCTATTCAGAAGCCAAAATGTTACCTAAAGAATCTAGCATATGACCTCAATACTAGAGAATGTTGACAATGTCTGAACCTTATAAGTATAACAAAAGAGATGACCAAGTTTCACAGGTAGAATTAACCATCCATAACCTAGGAGAAGTCATCAACCATATTTAACTTCATTTATTACAGTTCATCACTAAACAAATGAAAGGTAGAATCAAATCATATTATTGAAACTGAAATGTGGTGAATGAGTGGACGGTGCATGTCTACTCCCTCCCAAAAGAGTCATCCTCAACGGTCACCTAAAAAAATAAACAAACAAAGCAAGAGTGAGTCCGAGACTCAGCAAGTACAATGGATAAATAAACATATAGCAAAGATGAACATGACCACGACGTTAAAGAATATGAACAAAACACGTGATGCTTAATGAATGAATGGAATGAGAGAACCCTCTGAATTGAATGGACTGCACTCCTGCTTATACCGGTATAGCTAGTGACACACCCATCGGTGTTCACTTAAGCCTGTATTTATCGAAATGCGGGGATCCAAAATACCGTATGAAGAACGTTTCATACGGGTGTCCAAACTGCCCACATTGGAATGGTGGGACTTCACATGCCCATACTGGAATTGATGGGACTTTAGACTCCACTCCCGTGGAGCTCCACTCCCGTGAACGGAACATGAACATGGATGCATGAATAATCTTATGTACTATGACTAACATCATATCCACACATATGAAAGAATATATCATCAAAGCTTGTCATATATAACTTGAAAATACAACACGAACAACAGGCGTCTAGTATCCACAAAATATATGGTTGTCGATATACTTATGAATGGAGACTAGCATCTTCTCCGAATATACTAGACTCTACTCCTGTGGACGAAACATGAACAAGATCATCGGAACTTCTCACATACAAAATGAAAACGCAGTACGAGCATCATGCATCCAACATACACAATTCATACAATCAACAGTGTACTTGACTTTAGTGTTGCGATGCGTTGGGAGACAACGGTGATGTCGCTAACCTTGGCGCCTCACGCCCTACACCAAAGTTACTTCAATAAGAACCAAGGCATCAAGACACTACTCGCATCACCCCTAACTCATACCCCAACCCCATCACTTAATTGTACACGTTGCTTGAGTTAAACCACATTCTAGCAGAAAGCCTTATCGGACAGCAACAGTAAAAGTAGCATAACGTTTGCTCAAAAACTCAAAAAGGGGTGTTCTCAGGCTTGTTTGAAAGTTAATGAAATTATATACAACAACCTAGTTGGTGGAAATCCCGAATGCTATATGTATCTAACTCCAAAAGACCGACAAACACTTTCTGTCAGAACTACCGGCAATTCTGGACAGCAGCACGGTAAATGCCATAACTCCTAATTGGAGAAACCAAACTTAGCGTTCTTTATCAATATAAAAAGCTAAGACCAATACCTACAATAACCTAGTTGGGTGAAAACCCTGAATTTTCCATTAACACATTCATATTTTAAAAGACAACTTGACAGTTCATTCTCGTCAAGATTCTGGACAGTAAAGACGGAAACCATCATAACATTTGATCCGTACGTCGGAATTTAGTGTTCTTGGCGGCCACCGAAAGCTAAGAACAATACCTACATAACCCTAGGAGATGGATATCTCAAATTCGGCCTCTAAGATCACGAAACAGGCTACGCAACATTCTAGACAGAACCGACTTTCTAATCGCAGCAATTCGATCTAACCAATTATGATCCAATTCACATCTACCACTAATCAAATGATGAGGATCGGCATTCGTTACCCTTGCAGCACCCAGGAAGATTACGATCTAGCCTCGAAGATGATCCGCTCTTTGTCCCTTCCCTCCCTCTCCTTCTTGAACAGCAGCCCCGCGAAGAGCCTCGCCTTTCTCCACCAACAGCAAGCAGCGGGGGCGCCTATCACCAGGAAGGGCAGCAGGATGGAGGCGACTTGGGGAGGATTGGGGGCGCAAGGGGGAGGGGGCAGCAGGGTGGAGGCAGCCTGGGGAGGAGAGGGGCGCAAGGGGGAGAGGTGGGGAGGAGGGAAGTGGCGGCTAGGGTTAGGGGGAGGGGTGGTGCCTCCCCCCTCAAACCCCCCTTGGCCGCCCCCCCTTGGGCTAAACTGGGCTGCGGCCCATGGCCCGAGTTGTCGAAAAAATTCTCAAAAAACCCTTAACAGAAACCCTATTCGCTGGTTGAAAACTTTCCTACTGGGATAAACTCGAAATTGAAATAAGTTCTCTCTATCTAGCTTTCGGGATATCACATTCTACCCCCCCTTAACAGAATTCGACCCCGAATTCTACTTGTCGTTCTATTCACAAGAAGACCACAACTATAATTAATCACAATTAATACGTACCCGACGTGAACAACTCCGGTTACTGCTCGCGCATGCGAGACTCCAGTTTTCAAATCGTTCTCCCCTCGGAGTTATGGGACCACCGCACTTTGACGTAACTGACGTGTTACGGCTTACTACTCGTCCCAACCTGTCATGTGTCACTCCACGGACATGACTCGAAGGCACGGTCTTACTCGTGGGTCAACGGCCCAAACGAAACTTCACACTCCATATGTCTCCCACGACACTAGGTCATACAAAAAAATCTGTGCCCCACGCCAGGAGTCAAGACGGTCCTAGTGATACGTTATCTCTCAAATCTCCGCAACTTTTGGGAATAACCAACGTACCTTGGGCCAACATTCTCTTTGGTACCAAACCACACAACCTGTACATAACATACAGAATTCTTGTTCCTTATATCAATCGATCTCTTCACTTTAACAATGAGCACCTCCTTTAACCCGGGATGCACAACAGAACTCAACTGAGAATAAATGATTCTCATTGCAAACACGCAATACCAACTCCCCACCAAAGAGAGTTAAATCCAAAACCAAAATATTCGTCATGAAACTCCCCCACTTTCCAAGTAAGTAGTTTGCCAACAAACACCACGTAAGCCAAAGGCGAAATCACTCAAATTCCCAAAATAACCATTCCCTTTCTTTTTCTTAACCAAAAAGAATCACGTATACCAAGAAGAATCAACTCAATTTATAATTGACATATGTCTTAGAGACAAAGCTCAAATAAAACCAAGAGAATACATCATTATCCGAGAACACAACCTTTTCTCAAACTTTCTTTTTAGAATTCAACTTCCTCTTAAACCATGAGATTCCAAATCATCGCATAACACACTAATTCATTTCTTTTACTTTGGCAACCTCAAAGCTATGCTCAAACTGAACACAAAATCCACACCTATGTAAAGAGACTTTTTCAATCCACAAATAGCATACTCTGGTCAACTTCTCTACCAAAGAAAATTACTTTGACAAATAATTCCCAACACAACTCGATATAGATTTCAGCAACAATCACATCACCTCAATCTTTTAAGGATAAACAACTTGAAATTCACCGCATTCACACTCTTTTACTACATCCAAAGGATTCTATCAAAGAACACTATAACTCTTGGAACTAATCATAGGAAACTAAGATGCTAGCATAAAAATGCAAAGCCCAAATTCAACCTTTGAGAATCCTACAGAGAATGTCTAGTAAACCTGATAGATAATCCTCAGATCTGATGACTAAAATTTCACAAAGCTCAACAATAACCTCAATCATTATTGTTAACATCCCTCACTAACCAAGTGACCGCCCAAGGCGATTCGATTCACCAATCATAGGCCTTCTCCAACCCACACCAATCAAATGTAGCTACTCGACCACAAAATACCCATTCAAAATACCCTAACTGATTGATCAGGATTCAACATACTCAATCACTAACGTCAATAAATAAATATATTCTTGATCAAGTTATCCTTACAGATAATCTTACTCCTATAGTGTTACTCACAGAGGCCGAGTCATACTTGACAATAACTCAACAATTCCTGCTATCCCATTAATTAACACGACTACTAGATTTCTCTACACTGCTACTATCATTGAACTACACTATCATAATTCTTCTACACAATCTTACCGAGTACCCAGTTGCGACTACGAAATCTACTAACTCCAAAGTCAAACACTCCATTTAAATCAAATCCTCTCCAAGAGTTATTCTAATAAATCGTTTATTACTCAATGCCTCTCAAACAACTTGACACCCAAGGGCTCACAAAGTCATCTACTAGACCACCACTAACTGGTTGCCAAAACACAACTGGAAAGTCTTTGCAACACAATTCGGTTAACCCTTTTCTTAAAAGAAGAGGCAAATAGAAATAAATTTCAGCGCATTGGGAAAACGTTACCCCTCGCTGAAGATACAAGACCAAGGGAAATAGTCAAATAGTAATGATCTCGAAAATCAAAAGATGAGATCATAGTTAAGGGCACACGTCTCACAAGCAGAGAATATCAAACCTCAAACGAGAATAAAACATTGCTTTTGAAATTCTGGAAGTCATATGGGCAAAACAGAAAATTTAGACAAACTTAAATAAACTGCAAGTTACAAAACTTGACTTCAATCTCAAATACTCCTACTTCACTCTTTCCTTTAACAAAGAATGCAACTTTCTTTGATTTCAACATCACCATGCCAACTCCAACAAGAAAAGATTTGAAGACCACAACACAATGAATCACTTGGGAACTAATGAAACCTTTCAACACATCACTTTGCTCGAAACAATATCAACTACCATATCCCCATGAGGTCCAAATGTTCACAAACACACAATTAGAAGCATTTTCATTTAATCAACGTCACACAAGTAATCAAATTCTTTTATACCAAACATTCAACATTATCATCATAATCCCTTACTGTCAATCATGCTAACAATGAGATAATACCCTTAACGAGAATCATAATAGCCTCCTATCCCATCATAATCCTCTCCAAAAGAACGCAAGCCACAAGGTTGTAACATACCTCTTTTAACAAGATCAGCTATCAAATAACAATTTTACAAGGCACGCTATCAGAGACCACTTATTCATTCATCCACTCAACCACTAGTGTTGCTTAACACCCACCTCAACTATCATTATTAGTTGGCAATTGCATCTATCACGTATGCAAATAGGATCCTACTTCTATTTGCAGTCACATAACCCTTTTTAAATACAGAGTCAACATTCCACTTTATGCTAAGAGTTTAGGGCAAAATATGATTAAAGATTTAATAACATCATCTCTTGTAAAACAGGTTTTCACAAGGTTCTTCCTCAACATTCATCTAATCCGATATACATGTTTCAATCCAGCAATTATGTATGATCATCAGGTAGCTAGTTTATGAAAAAAAAATCCGAATTAATATCCTCTAAGGCAACGTTCAAACACATCCTTCACATAATCATCACTAATGGTAGATTAATCCATTGGGACCCATTACTCCATATTATCCAATAATTTTACCAAATTCCACAATCTTAATGATCATACCAAATCATCAACATCTTACACTTCTTAACAAATCTTAGATTCTTAGTATGTATAGTCATACCATTGAACAAGTTCATCATGCAATTATTCTTATGACAACAATGATCTACTCACATTTGCTTCTAAGGATCTTGATTAAGATCGATTATGCACCCCGCTACAGACCCAACTTGATGACTCATACATTGTCTACTATCTTTCATCCTTGCAACCTCTCACTTAACACAACAAACGTTGCAAAAGAGTTTTGACACTTTCTTTCTCAAAGAAGAAGTACCAAACTTCAACACTCCAACTACTACAAAAGGAATGCGTAGAGTCAAGGCTTTCACATGTTAAATAACTCGCAAAAGAGAGGTCACATTAACCAAAATACCAAGCGAATAAGCAGATCATCTTTTTCCAAACAAGAAAGACACACCTTCACAATAAAATTTTAACCTTGCGAACCAACAATGTTAACAAGCAGCAACTCTCGTCAGTCAAAAGAACAAATCAATGCTTTTTGGAACCAATAAAACCAAGGGAAAACGTCAAACTGCATTGTAACCACGAACCCAAGGAAAAAAAATTAATCCACCACCAGCATTTGATCAGAAAATCCCTATACAACCCAAGAAAGACAATAACCTTTCCAAAGAAACCAGTTCTCAACACGTGGAATTAGTTTACCCAAGGTAAGTACTCCACTATTCTCATTCCCCAACTAGCAGTACAACCTGGCCATGCCCATGGCCACAACCAAACTCTACCTCTTGACATCGATTATCCCCACACAAAACAATCATATAATCAATTAATAAGCTATCATACTCAGTTCACATCAGCAATTAACAATACGATATAACGAAAATGTAAATGCAATGCTTTGCCCATTCGACCTCACGTGCACCAAGTGTGTCAAGTTTTAAGTTGATAAGCAATTAGCAGATTTCAATTAATCTATTCACCACGGACCTGAAGCCCGCTCTGATACCAACTGTAACACCCTGGCTATTCAGAAGCCAAAATATTACCTAAAGAATCTAGCATACGATCTCAATACTAGAGAATGTTAACAATGTCTGAACCATATAAGTATAACAAAAGAGATGACCAAGTTTCACAGGTAGAATTAACCATCCATAACCTAGGAGAAGTCATCAACCATATTTAACTTCATTTATTACAGTTCATCACTAAACAAATGAAAGGTAGAATCAAATCTTATTATTGGCGAAATGTGGTGAATGAGTGGGCGGTGCGTGTCTACTCCCTCCCAAAAGAGTCATCCTCAACGGTCACCTAAAAAAATAAACAAACAAAGCAAGAGTGAGTCCGAGACTCAGCAAGTACAATGGATCAATAAACATATAGCAAAGATGAACACGACCACGACGTTAAAGAATATGAACAAAACATGTGATGCTTAATGAATGAATGGAATGAGAGAACCCTCTGAATTGAATGGACTGCACGCCTGCTTATACCGGTATAGCTAGTGACACACCCGTCGGTGTTCACTTAAGCCCGTATTTATCGAAATACAGGGATCCAAAATACTGTATAAAGAACGTTTCATACGGGTGTCCAAACTGCCCACATTGGAATGGTGGGACTTCACATGCCCATACTGGAATTGATGGGACTTTAGACTCCACTCCCGTGGACGGAACATGAACATGGATGCATGAATAATCTTATGTACTATGACTAACATCATATCCACACATATGAAAGAATATATCATCGAAGCTTGTCATATATCACTTGAAAATACAACACGAACAACAGGCGTCTAGTATCCACAAAATATATGGTTGTCGATGTACTTATGAATGGAGACTAGCATCATATCCGAATATACTACACTCCACTCCCGTGGACGGAACATGAACAAGATCATCAGAACTTCTCACATATCAAATGAAAACGCAATACAAGCATCATGCATCCAACATACACAATTCATACAATCAACAGTGTACTTGCATTTAGCATTGCGAAGCGTTGGGAGACAACGGTGATGCCGCTAACCTCGACGCATCACGCCCTACGCCAAAGTTACTTCAATAATAACCAAGGCATCAAGACACTACTCGCATCACCCCTAACTCATACCCCAACCCCATCACTTAATTGTACACGTTGCTTGAGTTAAACCACATTCTAGCAGAAAGCCTTATCGGACAGCAACAGTAAAAGTAGCATAACGTTTGCTCTAAAACTCGAAAAAGGGTGTTCTCAGGCTTGTTTGAAAGGTAATGAAATTATCTACAACAACCTAGTTGGTGGAAATCCCGAATTCTATATGTATCTAACTCCAAAAGACCGACAAACACTTTCTGTCGGAACTACCAGCAATTCTGGACAGCAGCACGGTAAATGCCATAACTCCTAATTGGCTAAACCAAACTTATCGTTCTTTATCAATATCAAAAGATAAGACCAAGGCCTACAATAACCTACTTGGGTGAAAGCCCTTAATTTTCCATTAACACATTCATATTTTAAAAGACAACTTGACAGTTCATTCTCGTCAGGATTCTGGACAGCAGAGACCGAAACTATCATAACTTTTGATCCGCACATCGGAATTTAGTGTTCTTGGCGGCCACCGAAGGCTAAGAACAATAAATACATAACTCTAGGAGATGGACGTCTCAAATTCGGCCTCTAAGATTACGAAACAGGCCACGCAACATTCTGGACAGAACTGGCTTTCTAATCGCAGCAATTCGATCTAATCAATTATGATCCAATTTACATCTACCACTAATCAAACGATGAGGATCGGCATTCGTTACCCTTGCAGCACCCAGAATGACGACGATCTAGCCTCGAAGATGATCCGCTCTTTGTCCCTTCCCTCCCTCTCCTTCTTGAACAACAGCCCCACGAAGAGCCTCGCCTTTCTCCACCAACAGCAAGCAGCAGGGGCGCCTAGCACTAGGAAGGGTAGCAGGATGGAGGCGGCTTGGGGAGGATTTGGGGCGCAAGGGGGAGGGGGCAGCAGGGTGGAGGCGGCCTGGGGAGGAGAGGGGCGCAAGGGGGAGAGGTGGGGAGGAGGGAAGTGGCGGCTAGGGTTAGGGGGAGGGGTGGCGGCTCCCCCCTCAAACTCCCGTTGGCCGCCCCCCCCACTTGGGCTAAACTGGGCTGCGGCCCATGGCCCGAGTTGTCGAAAAAATTCTCAAAAACCCCTTAACAGAAACCCTATTCGCTGGTTCAAAACTTTCCTGCTGGGAGAAACTCGGAATTGAAATAAGTTCTCTCTATCTAGCTTTCGGGATATCACACTTGTCCGGGAAGGGGGTGTGCGGAGGCGGCCTACTCCGGCGAGGGCACGTGACGGCTTTGAGTGCAGGCGGCGAGCAGCAGCGGAGGCCTTGCTCGTCGGCACGTGAGAAGTTCGAGCTATGGGGGTGCGGTGGAGATTAATGTCGGATGCGGGAAGCATGAAATTGCACACATGTCGGCTACTGGCACGTCCGTTGTGTTGTTTTTGCCAATATGACGTTGTATCGGCTACTTTTGTCAAAAGTGTCGCCAATAGTGTTAATTAGGACAAAAACTCAGCTCAAGCAGTCAGCTGGTTTTGTCAAAAAAAATTTGCCAAAATAGCACTGTTTGGAGCGTTATTAACAAAAATGCGCCATTGGTGTCGTTTTTGCAAAATTGGCACTCGATACCGTCCGTCGGTGGGACGGACGGCTCTCGTGCCGCCACGTCACCTCGTTTGCACCATCGGTAGACGGAGGCACCTCTGTTCGTCCCTCCCTCAGATGGATCCCCCTTGGCTTGACATGGTCGTTGGGGCGCTTGGCCAACCTGACATGGTCATCGGAGCTACAGTTCGAGGTGGCATATGCAGAGGAGCAAAATAGGGAGAGGACGACGAGGCGAAGGTGGTGACGTGGACACCGGAGGTGGTCAGAGTTGGCCGATGGCGAGCTCCAAGCAGTAGCGCGGATCGGTTCATGGTAGCAAGATGGTTCTGGTGATGCTCCATGGAAAAGGACACGCGCATGAGGTATGAAGAACGTGGGGTTGATGAGCGGTGGAATTCACCATAGGAGCGAGGAATGGGTGGTGAAGGGAGGCGGCCGGAGAAGAGATAGATGAAGTCGATCTCGATGCACGGTGATCCAAACTCAAAACCGCAAGAGGGGAAGTGTAGATTAGGGACTAGAACATGGGATGACGCAAGGGGATTGGCAAGGAACTCATTGAGGAGACGAGGAACGCGAAGACGAGGTGTCGGCCATCGCGGGTGCCCTTTTCATCTCTTTTGTCTCTGGCCGCACCGTGTCGCGCCCGTTCTTCCATCGATGAAGCTCCTTGGGATGACCCGTCCACATCACCGGTTCCGCCTCGATGTCTTCCACCATGTACTTCCATCCGTTGGAGTCCCCGAGCTCCAGATTAACGGCGTCGTCTTCATCTTCCAAGTGTCCGATCGAGCCCGTGACACCTAAAATGCCTCCGTCGCATTCCCCATCACTCCTGTGAGTCTCTAGCGGATTGGACCACGTCACCTTGTGTCCTGTCGCCCGACCTACAATTCCCACCTCTTGATTTCGTGTTTCTTCCTTCAGGCATTGAGATCTTCTTCCTCCTCCTCTCCGACCACCTCCCTTTGTCACCTGTTCCTCGCTCCTCCAGTGAGTCTCGCCGCTCATCGACCCCACGTTTTTCATCCCGCGCGCGTTCTACCTCATGTGCATGTCCTTTTCCATGAAGCGTCGTTGGAACCATCTCGCCACCGTGAACCGATTTGCGCCGCCGGCCAACTCCGACCACCTCCGATGTCCGTATCCGTGTCACCACCTTCGCCTCGTCGTCCTCTCCCTGTTTTGCTCCTCCGCGCATGCCGCCTCGAACCGTAGCTCCAGTGACCATGTTAGGCTGGCCGAGCACGCCGACAACCTTGTCAGGCCAGGGTAGATCCGCCCCAGGGAAGGATGGAAGAGGCGCCTCCGTCCACGGACACCGGCGCCGAGGGCGCCATTTTTGTTACTAACGCTCCAAACAATGCTATTTCAGCAAAAAGTCAGTTTTGTTTATAGAGCTGGATAGCGTTCCATAAAAAAGCACCCCACGGGAAGGCACAAATAAATCGACGTGCCTACCAGTGCGTCAACGATTTTTTTTAAAACAATATTATTTTAAAAGATAATTACAAAAATAAATAGTCGTCCCAAAAAATTACAAAAATGGGTACCTATCGTCGTTTGAACTGGCGATAGGTCCCTGTCGCTAGTTGAACTACTGGTGACGGGAACCCTGTTGACTCCCTGTTGCGGTCCACTCCCTGTCGCCAGTTCAACTGGCGACATGAAGTGAACAATGTTCCTGTCACTAGTTGAATTGGCGACAGGGACTCTCCCCTATGAAAGACCCCAGAAACCCTAAAATTTGGTTATGTTCCCAATGCATAAACCTTTTTGTATCATTATTACATTTGGATTAGTAATATACCTCTATTTCGCTAACTGTGGTGACAAGGTTGGTTGGTCCATTTGTGATTTTCATTGAGTCTCAAGGGTACAAAATCTGTTAGACTCACAATAACATTTTGTGATTGTCGTATGTTGTTGTAGTGCGGTGAATTTTTGAAGAATTTTGTGAGGATGATTGAGGTAGCAATGATTCGTAAGTAGGAAGGTAAGTGATATTGCGATGCGCTAGAGAATTCATACACGGTGGAGAACTTTAGAGAAATGATGCGATGATAACAACACGATAGTTGATCTGACAAGGGGGTTACATGGCACGCAGGCTAACGAACCAAGTACGATACATGCATGCCTTTAGAGAATTAAAAATACATGGGACATATGGACGAAGAGGATCGAACTAATGCGTGGAACGTGGCCATTTGCCCTTGTGGCCCAGCTCGGTGTTGTACTCCTCGCCTTGCGCCTTAGCCTTCGCCGTGATGGCCCTCTTTCGCGCCCTCTCGGCCTCGCGTCGCCTGGCATGCGCGCGCTCTTGCTCCTCGTGTAGCCTCTCCCGCCTCTTCTTCTCCTCCATCTCAACCTACAGCTCTTTGAGGTGTCTTTCACGGGCCTTGTAATCCTCCCTGGCCCAGCTCTTACGTGTCAGCAGCATCCACATGTCGTAGGGGTGGATCTTGTCGTCGATCCATTGGCTGAAGTCGCATAGGCACGATGGAGACTCCGATGGGAAGAGAGATGTGGTTACAACGTAACAGGAATCAAAATAGTGATGTGCATTGAAATACAATTTCATTACTGGCTGCCTATGGCTCGGCATGTCAAATCTGTGGTCAAGGTAGTCTGCATTGAAGTTTGGTCGGCACCAATGGCACTGCCCAGTGGTCCACTTGTTGGTTGATTTGACACACTTACAGGTGTCTCGACACCAACAAAGGGGTGGCACCACCCCTGTCGGGGGCCCTTTCAGAGGGCGTTCAGCGGGCATACGAGGGGGGCATGGCTCGACCCAAAATTGTTGGGCGTACTGAGAGGTGGCTGTTGAGGAGGTGGGTGGAGTGTGTAAGGCTACTGACTAAACGCCTGTGGAGAGCGGCGGTCTCTTGGGGAGACACCCAGTCCTGCAAAAGCTCGCGGATGCGCTTCCATTCCTTCTCTTTGTCTATGTTATCTAGGTAGTGTTGTTGGTGCGAAGTTCCTGGCCGAGTAGCACTGTATTTATAGCGGGAGCGAACGTAGATGTAGCGGATCCATTGCGATGAGGCATGGATGTGTTTTGCGTCTATGCGCCACACCCTTCGAAGCAGACTCATCGAGTCATGTTGCTACGCAAAGCTACCTCATCGGGTCATGTCACCGCGCAAAGCTACCTCATGTCACATTCTTGTCACAATGTGTTGTCATATCCATTCGTAAAGGTGGCGTGGGGGACTCATGGCGTAGAAAGAGGGTGGTGTTGGGGGTCCCAATGGAGACTCCCTCATGTGTTCGAGGTGTGCATGCAAAAAAGAGATATCCAAATACGAGACTAGCATAATAATAGCTGAACAGAAAATAATATTTACATGGTATGATTGAAATCTACAGGAACAAATATCTACTAGCGGCCCGGCCCCTCTTGGTGCGTACCCCGCATGTGGCCCTTGGCCTCGCCTAGGGTGGCTACTAGCGCTGATGCGAGTACGTCAGAGGCTTAGGCTGCTGAGGTACCCGACCGGCACGAGTAGCCGGAGGTGGTGTCGCGAGGGGGTCCTACGTCGGTTGGGTCGGTCTTGGTGCACTGTGTAGCTTTGAAGCCCCCATGGATACTTGGGTGCCACGCTGGTCCAAGTACTAGTCCGTGGAGAGTGCTTTGTTGTGCGACAAGTAATCGTCGTCCCAAAGCGATGGTTGATCTGTGAAGCATTACGTTACGCATGTAATCATGACGAAAACCACGGAAAAGGATGTTACAAAAGCAAGCAAGGTAGTAATACCTGGTGGCATGAAGACGGGCACCGATGACTCCACGTACACCTGCCCCGTGTACCGGTGGAGCTCAGGACCTGCAAGAGAAGATTGCGGTTATAACTAGTGGGGTTCTAAAAAAAGAAGCAGAAGTGAATGTCTCATGCTCACCTGCAAACTGTCCTGCGGTGCTCCCACCACGGTGCCACGAGGACACGCCCGCCACGTCCGGGAGAGGAGCCCATGGCCGTGAACCACCATGGCTGACCCCTCGTCCACACACTAGTGGGTCCATCGGGTCCCTCGGCGTGCGACAAGTCGCTATCTGGATCCCTCGTCTCGCCTTCTCCATGATCCGCTCCAGTACTGTAACAGCCCTAACTTAGGGTTTGTATTTCAAATGTAAAATTTTGAGGAGGAATAAAAACTTTTGTTGTCTCTTCAAATCATTTGAAAGTTCCTACATTTTTCCCTAGCAATTTCCATTTTCTAGAATTAAATTCTTGTGAATGGAAATTGTTGTTAGCAAATTATTAGCCTTCAAACTTGTGATCATCCTCTGAAATTATTTTTCCTATCATCTTGATCATCCTATCTACCTCCCTGAATTATTTCACAATTTTTAGATTTTATTTGCTATTTCAAATGGCCAAGTCAAACTAGTTGGAAACCTGGTCAAACCCTTGGTCAGCGTGCTTGTGAATTTTCTGCAGAATTTTTCAGTGCATAAAAAGTTCTGGAAAATTTATGCAATGTTGATCTCTGTCTCAAGTAGCTACCATAAAAATTTCGGAATTTTTGGAGCTCGGGATCTATCTCTAAAAATTCCCTAAACTCTCTCAGCTTTTAAAATCAAAAATCAGAAAACACTGTTTGTCGGGCTCGAACCCGAGCCCGACTCAAATCCGACCGCGCCAATTGACTCGGTCGCGTCAACTAGCTGCACCGCGCGCGAGACCAATCGATCGTGACCGTCCGATGCAAATCGAACGATCCACGTCGCGTGCGCAACCGACCTGTCCGAATGCATACACCAATCTCAGCCGTCCATTTCAGATCCAACGGCGGTGCGATCTCCGATCAAATCAAACCTCGGTTCGCACCGCTTTGCTCGCCGGCCGACATGTGGGTCCCACCTGTCGGCATCAACCTCGTCTTCTCCGCACTCACGGAGCTCACGGCCATGCGCGCATGCTTGCCACGCCTCCGCCGTCGCCACCTTTTGTCCTCGTGTCAGCCCGTGAAGCATCGCCGGGATCTCATCTACCCACTGAGCCCATCCACTACCCTTCGCGTCCATTCTTGTGTTTTCTCCGCCCAAATTTCCTTTCCGGCCGGAGAAGAACCCGAGAGCAATGCCGCCGTGTTAGCGCCGCCCTCGAGCCCGCGACCGCACCGCTGTGATCCACTCTCCTCGCCGCATCCATTTTGCCCGTTCCGAGCTCGTAGCACCCAGTGAATCATCCGGAGCCACTTCGTCGTCTCCGCCTCCGGCGATCTCGATCCCGTGAGCTCGTTTGCGACCTGGTGAGTTTCCAGCTCCGCCACCTAGTCCCTTAGGATCGCATTGATGCACTGAGTCTAACGGTGGGCTTGTTTCTGCCTTTTGTGCATCGTTGCGGGCGTGCGACCAATTCTTCTCCAAGCTCGGTTTTCCGCCGCCGTGGAAATTCCGGTCACCTCGGGCTTTCTTCGTCGGCGTTATCGTGTGCTTCTTGCTCCTGGTGTTGAGGCGAAGCTTAAGCACACCTTCCGGAGTCTTCTAGAAGCCCAGACGCCTTCTCGCGTGGACCGCACTTTCTTCCGCCTCCGCCGCCGTGAGCTCATCTCCGTCGACCATCGGGCTCGCGTCACCGCCACCGGTTCGTGAGATCTTTGCGAACCTTAAGGTACCACTCACTCGCCTTGAAACTCATTGGTTTGCTAGATCACCGCGCGCCGCGCATCGCGTTCGTGCTCGCCGGTGAACCGCCGGTGAAGATTAGTTTAACTTTAATCATGTCTTCTTTGAGTCACGATTTGTGGGCCTCTTAGGTTAATCGCGTTTAGAAATCCTTTAATCCAGCCCGTTATTTATTCTACGAGTCACCGCCATGTGGGTCCATGTTGTCGCTAAGTTTGTGTAGTTACGTTATGCGTGTTCTCTGTTGGAAGCGTGCTTCTGTGAGAGTGTTTTAGGTTTGCACTTAGTAGTCAAGACGTATTCTTTGAATACGCCTTCGACGCCACTTTAGGCGGTGTCTGTTGTCCCGTCGCGTTACTTGAGCCCATTGTCGATGGTGGGGCTTCGATGGCGGTAGAAAAAGTATTCATTGCTTTAGTATTTCTGGTTTATGTTTTCGTTGAGTGTTAATTCAATCAAACTTGTAAAATGTATATCTAATTCAATTTTTGTCCAAATTGCATGAAACCATCTTGTTAATTTTCATTTTAAATGTATTATTTACTAAAATTAGTTTCATCCATGCCTCTATAGCAAAAATCTGTTAACTAATAAAATGGTGTCTTATGTATCTTCTAAATTAGAAAATGCATATCTTTTCCAGTAATTGTCCAAATTAAACGAACCCAATTCTGTAGAATTTCATTTTCAGTATACTAACTATTAGGATAGGTTTTATACACTGGTTCTGTTCATGAAAATTTGTTAAGTGATTAATTAGTAACTTGTTGTGTTTTCAGCTTAGAAAATTCATAGAAAATTGCTAATAACTTAAAATGATTTGTTCCCTGTTTGTAAAATTTTGTTATATCTTGTTTAGGCTGTTGTGTGAGTTTTGGCATGATTTGATGTTGTTGTATGTTTGAGTTTTGTCGGTGTTATTCGTTCTTATTTGCTGTTGTTCGATCGTTAGGCTTCGATATTTGCGGCAACCCTGAGAACGATCCTCATGAAAGATATTGAGCAACAGCGGCCGTGCAAGTGGTTTGATCATGTTTAATCCCGGATTTTAAAGATTAATATTTTGTTTCAAATTGTATGTATGCATTGCTTAATTTGTGTTAAATTGATTAGTTAAATCCAGTGTTGCATATCCCGTAGCCAAAATATTGATCTCTACTACCGAGCCTAGGTTATTTCTTTGTGATTAGAGTGTTGGATGATCTCTTATCACTTAGTAGATACGATTTCAACTTGCTTAGACATGCTTAGCTATCGGTAGAATGGCGGTTATCGACTTTAGTCAGTAACCTTGATCACACAAAATTTACTACAACTTTATGTTTCAGATTTTGCTATGCTTACTTGCAAAACTAAAACCAAAAACAAAATGATTTAGACGCGCACAATGGTAAGATTGGTGTGATCTGTTGGGTGTGATCGAAAGGTGCCCGGTCAATTAAGGACCGAACATCTTGTGAGTTTCGTTATCCAGCATTTCGCGTGCTAACCACACTAGAGGGTATGGGACCTCTCTTGACCTAGTACTTTGGCGTGTATTGGTCCCGGTCGCAGGAGGTCGCGGGAGGGATGGAGGTGGGAGCATGGTAGTTGTCCAAAAGCTTTATCCCGAGTGGGTAGTTGTCTTTTCGGCTTTACCATGTAAGCGTATGGGTTTCTATCCATACGAGCGGCTCGGGTTGATACACAATATTGGAAGCAGTCTCGTAGGACTTAGTTGTGCGGCATACCTTCGAAGTGTGCTTGACTTAAAGGCGATGCGAGGTGTGGGTACGGTGGTACACCCTGCAGGTTAAAAACTATTCGAATAGCCTCGCCCTAGGTGATGGACACGCTTGGGTAAGCTTATCGAGAGTTAGACTACAACCTTTTAAAAATTAAAACTTGTAGGTGGTACGAACTGGGATTCGTGCTATGTTGTGGTGACTATTGGGATAGTCACTTCTAGGTGGTTGCTTGTACCTATCTTTATTTCAGCTTATTTCAACGGTAGAAATGAATTGCAAACTTGCCTTTAAATTACATTACATTATTGCAAATAAAGTTGGCTTTATGCAAATGAAACATATGACTTCCACCAAATAAGCTCGCATGTAGCATATGAACAGTGCGCTAGTTTACACGTCGGTCTTGCGGGTACAAAGACAATCTTTGTACTCGGTGCTTTGCTTAATGTTTTTGTTGCGAGAGGAAGAAGGTGAGCCTCGGGGCCTCACTTCGTGAGTTGTCTTTGTCGCCGTGGGTGACGACTAGGCTTGGCGGTCGGTCCGATGCCTTGTGGGTTGAAGGCACACCGATTGGCTTTGTTTATAGCCATCTTATGGCACTTTTGCTTCATTGTCTTTTCGTTGTTATTTGTGTATCTTTTGGGCGGTCGTGGGTGTGCTGTAATAACCTATACTTTTGTTTATCTTCCGTTTGGTAGTGTTGTGTTTGGACTCTATGTGTGGAATGGAGTTGATGTCTAATTTGGTACCGGTGTGTGTATCTTTGCTTTAGGAAGTATACATATCTCGAGGATCGGCTTATTTGATTTGTGATGCTAGGGCGGTGGTTGGTTAAGCATTACAAACCAAATAAACTGGGTCCTCACAAAGTTGGTATCGAGCCATTCGACCGTAGTAACAAGCATAGTCGTCCTTAGGATATTTTGAAAGTCTTATTTTCAAATTATAAAGAGGTTTATGAAAACCTAGGCGATTCTCGATTTTATTCCTTACCTATCTTAGCTTTCTACTCTCATCTTACTCGATTTAAGTTTTGAAACTTGGTTTCTCTCTTCACCTTTCAAAGATAGTTACTACTGGTGGAATTAGTTTGGGGAGAACCATGAAGTTTAATCCAACTAAAACTTGTGGGGATAATAGGGTAAGATGTAAAGGGAGTAGTTATGTGTCCGATTTTTCTTTGGTCGAACTTTATCCCGCCTTGTGTTTGTTTCTGGTTTGCTTTCATGAATTTTGGGCTTTCTTGCTCTTAAATTTGTTGCTAACTTGTCTTAGTAAAACAGATGGCCGGAGAACAGCGTGGCGATCGGCCAGTGGTCATGATGAGGAGCTTCCTCCTCCGACCATGGTCGAGGTGCTCGCTCGGTCGAGCGAAACCGCATGGACCAGACGCGCATCCCGGAGGTTATTGCTAGGAATACCTCCACTCCCGCCGGTGGTGGCGGCCACCGGACTC
The DNA here is from genome assembly GCA_036346255.1 of Ampelocalamus luodianensis. Classification (NCBI taxonomy): domain Eukaryota; kingdom Viridiplantae; phylum Streptophyta; class Magnoliopsida; order Poales; family Poaceae; genus Ampelocalamus; species Ampelocalamus luodianensis. The sequence continues at coordinate 17,657,737 of CM070632.1, read as the reverse complement.
GCGGGGACTTGCGAGTTCCTCCGTACCACGACCGCCGACTTTCTCCCGCTCGAGGACCTCTCGATGCGGATGATTGGTCGCGCATGGTTGAGCGGAAGCTCAACATAGCTCGATGCCGCGCGCAGACAAGGCACTTTCGCGTCCACCGGCTGAGGCGCGCACTCATGGTGGGAGAACTATCTCGCCATGCAGCCCGCGAGCCATGTGGTCGCGTGGGAGGAGTTCAGTCGACCTTTCGTCGGCCCACATCCCGGATGGCCCGATGAAGTCAAGAAGAGAGAATTCCTCGCGCTCAAGCAAGGGCGCAAAATGCGACGGAGTACTTGTACGAAGTTTAATCATCCGCTCGTTATGCTCCAGAGAGGTGGCCTCGGATGAGGCTAGCGGGAGAAGTTTATGGATGGCTTGTCCGAGAGCTGCGGGACAAGCTATCTATTGTGGACTTCTCGGACTTTCGTGCCTTGGTAGATAAGGCCATTGTTTACGAGCATAAGGTGAAGGCGCTGGGTGAGTCCCGCAAGCGCAAGTGGGGCGCATCGATCGCTCACACCACCTCGTTCGTCTTCTCGGTGGGCGGCACCGATGGCCGTTCTTTTGCTCCACCGGCGCCGAGACCATCTCGCACCAGCTCCTCGCCCACCGCAGGCGTGTTTCGACCACGTGCGCTGCGATCCAAGACAGAGCGGCCCCGCAATCCGGGCGCCGAGGTGATTTGTTTATTTGCCACAACAAGGGCCATTATGCGAATGCACGCCTCGAGTGTTGCAGCGACCCCTCGCCCTAATGGAGGACGCGGGCGGGAGTGGTCACCGCGACCGTAAGATTATTCGAAGACCGAGTGCGGGCGGTCGAGTCAACCACCTTTCGGTGAGGAGGCTCGGGGCGCGGATGTTGTGATTGGTACACTTCGTTAATTCGCCCCGCTGCAGATTATTTGATTACGGAGCATCGCATTCTTTATTTCAAGATCATTTGCTGCTGCTAGTGGTCTTTCTTGTGTTCCTTTGGGAGTTCCTTTGCTCATCCGCTCTCCGGGTCGGAAATGAGGGTCGATTCTGATGTCGGGATGTTCCTATCATAGTCAAAGGAGTGGGATTTTTGGCAGACCTTATTCTGCTCAGTTCAGCAAGTCTGGATGTGATTCTTGGCATGGATTGGTTGTCCCAACACTTGGGGCAAATCGATTGTGCCAGGAAGATTGTCTACCTTACCAGCCCTTCAGGCGAGCAGGTCGGGTTTTCGCCGCAGCTTCAGGGTCCGCATCTTTGTGCATTAGAAGCGAAGCCAGCCTTGCAGATTCAGGATGTCCCCATAGTATCTGACTTTGAGGATGTCTTTCCTGAAGATTTGCCTGGGATGCCTCCGGTTCGAGACCTGGAGTTTGTCATCGAGTTGCTGCCCGGTACCGCCCCGATTTCGAAGGCGCCGTATCGAATGCCTCCCAATGAGCTAGAAGAATTGAAGAAGCAGCTTGGTGAGCTCCAAGCGAAGGGTTTCATCCGTCCCAGTTCATCTCCTTGGGGTTGTCCGGTGATCTTTGTGAAGAAGAAGGACAAGACTTTGCGCATGTGCGTGGATTACCGTCCTCTCAATGAGGTGACGGTGAAGAACAAATATCCTCTGCCCCGCATTGATGATCTTTTTGACCAGTTGTCTGGAGCTCAGGTGTTCTCCAAGATTGATCTGAGATCGGGCTATCATCAAGTCGGATCGGTCGAGGATATTCAAGACGGCTTTCACTACTCGTTATGGTGCATGCGAGTACACCGTCATGTCTTTCGGTTTAACCAATGCTCCGGTGTTGTTCATGAACCTTATGAATTCAGTATTCATGGAGTTTTGGATAAATTTGTGGTGGTCTTCATTGACGATATTCTTATCTATTCCAAGACCAAGCGAGCATGCCGAGCATCCAAGATTGTTTTGGGCAAATTATGGAGCATCACTTTATGCAAAGTTCAACAAATGTGAGTTCGGTTGAAGGAAGTGGCATTCTTGGGCCACGTTCTTTCACCGAGTCATAGCTGTGGATCCCAAAGAAGGTCACGATGTTCTATCTTGGGGCCGGCCAAGTCGAGTCGATGTGCGGAGTTTTCTTGGTTTAGCGGGCTACTATCGCCGCTTTATCGAGAACTTCTCCAAGATCGCAGCCGGCGACCGAATTGCTCAAGAAGGATAAGAAGTTTGTGTGGTCCTCTCGCTTGCGATGAGAGTTTTCGGGAGCTCAAACAAAGCGGTTGACTTCAGTTGATCCTCACTCTTCCCGATGTCCACAAGAGCCCGATATTTATTGCGATGCCTCTCGTCCGGGACTTGGGTGTGTTCTTATGCGGGAAGGCAAGGCGTTGCCTATGCATCTAGGCGTTTGAGGCCTCATGAGCTCAACTATCCCACCCATGATTTAGAGCTTGCTCTGTGGTTCATGCACTCAAGATTTGGCGGCATTATCGATCGGTAATCATTGTGAGGTGTATTCCGATCACAAGAGCTTGAAATACTTGTTCACTCAGCCAGATCTGAACCTCAGGCAGAGGAGATGGTTGGAATTGATCAAAGATTATGACATGAGTATTCAGTACCATCCCGGCAAGGCCAACGTGGTTGCCGACGCACTTAGCCGAAAGGTGTATTGTAATACTCTGATGATCCAAGAGCAGCAACCGGCACTTCTTGCAGAATTTCAGCGTCTCAACTTGGGTTTGGTTGAGCATGGTTCCCTTGCTGCCTTGATTGTGCAACCAACCTTGGTGGATCAAATCAAGTCAGCACAGCAATCAGATGATGGTGTGGGTAAAATCAAGCAGAATATCAAGGATGGATCAGCCAAGTGTTTCACAGAAGATGAGCACGGTGTTGTGTGGTTTGGGCAGCGTCTTGTGGTCCCAAAGGTCCCAGAGTTGCGGGATTTGATTCTTCAGGAGGCCCATGATTCACCTTTGTCCATCCATCCCGGGGCCACTAAAATGTACCAAGATCTGCGTCAGAGATTCTGGTGGACTCGCATGAAAGCGAGATTGCGGGTTCGTTGCCGATATGACATATGTTGTCACGTCAAGGCCGAGCATCGGCGTCGGCGAAGTCTTCTTCACCCTTGCCTATACCGTAATGGAAGTGGGATTCAGAGGCATGGATTTTATCACCGGTCCGCCTGCACTTCTTCGAGGAAGGATGCTATCCGGGTGGTTATTGACATGATTGACGAAGTAGCACATTTTCACAAGTATGTACCGCCTCGTCGAGAAATTGGCGAACCTCTACATATCCCGCATTGTGAGTTTGCATGGTGTGCCACGAACGATGGTGTCGATCGTGGTTCTCTTTTCACTTCCGACTTTGGCACGATCTACAGAGGCCATGGGTACCGTCTTACTTTGGCCACCTATCATCCTCGGATCGACGGTCGACGGAGCGAGTCAACCAAGTCCTTGAAGATATGCTCCGTGCTGTGTTCTTTCCTATGGGAAGAATTGGGAGAAGAGTTTGCGCTTGCGAGTTCTCTTACAACAGCGACTTCGAGCTAGTCTCGGCATGGCACCGTTCGAGGCATTGTATGGGAGGCGTCATGCGAACCCCGTTGAACCCGGTGGCGGTGAAGCGGTTCTTTGGCGGATTCGATCAATGAGGCCGAAAGTCAAGTGCGATTGATTCGTGAGCACTTCGCGCGTAGCTCGATCCGCGCGAAGAGCTATGCGGATCGGCGTCGCCGTGAGCCGAGTTTCACCAATGACTTTGTGTATCTCAAAGTCTCGCCTCGAAGGGACATCGTCGTTTTTGTCAAGGGCAAGCGGCTCCTCGATATGTCCGCCATATCGCATCATCAAGAGAGTGGGAGCTGTTGCATACAAGTTGGAGTTGCCAGCTACACTCGAGGGGGTGCACGATGTTTTCCATGTGTCACAATTGAAGAAGTGCCTTCGTGTTCCTGTGGAGGAAACGCCATTGGAAAATATCGATGTGCGGAAGATCTATCTTATCGTGGCGCCCGTTCGTATCCTCAAAGAAGTCAAGCGCAACAAGGAACCGTGCGATCAAGTTCCTTAAAGTTCAGTGGTCGAACCACTCCGAGGATGAAGCCACTTGGGAACGGGAAGACCGTCTTCGAGCAGATTACCCATCCTTCTTCTCCCAGTGATCAGAATCTCGGGGCGAGATTCCTGTAAGGGGGGGAGATTTGTAACAGCCCTAACTTAGGGTTTGTATTTCAAATGTAAAATTTTGAGGAGGAATAAAAACTTTTGTTGTCTCTTCAAATCATTTGAAAGTTCCTACATTTTTCCCTAGCAATTTCCATTTTCTAGAATTAAATTCTTGTGAATGGAAATTGTTGTCAGCAAATTCTTAGCCTTCAAACTTGTGATCATCCTCTGAAATTATTTTTCCTATCATCTTGATCATCCTATCTACCTCCCTGAATTATTTCACAATTTTTAGATTTTATTTGCTATTTCAAATGGCCAAGTCAAACTAGTTGGAAACCTGGTCAAACCCTTGGTCAGCGTGCTTGTGAATTTTCTGCAGAATTTTCAGTGCATAAAAGTTCTGGAAAATTTATGCAATGTTGATCTCTGTCTCAAGTAGCTACCATAAAAATTTCGGAATTTTTGGAGCTCGGGATCTATCTCTAAAAATTCCCTAAACTCTCTCAGCTTTTAAAATCAAAAATCGAAAACATCGTTTGTCGGGCTCGAACCCGAGCCCGACTCAAATCCGAGCGCCAATTGACTCGGTCGCGTCAACTAGCTGCACGCGTGAGACCAATCGATCGTGACCGTCCGATGCAAATCGAACGATCCACGTCGCAGGCGTAACCGACTGTCCGAATGCATACACCAATCTCACCGTCCATTTCGATCCAGCGGCCGGTGCGATCTGATCAAATCAAACCTCCGGTTCGCACCGCTTTGCTCTGCTCGCTGACATGTGGGTCCCACCTGCCAAGATCAACCTCGTCTTCTCCGCACCTCACCGGAGCTCACGGCCGCGCGCGCGATGCTTGCCACGCCCTCGTCGCCGCCACCTTTTGTCCTCGTGTCGGCCGTGAAGCATCGCCGGATCTCATCTACCCACCGAGCCCATCCACTACCCTTCGCGTCCATTCTTGTGTTTTCTCCGCCCAAATTTCCTTTCCGCCGGAGAAGAACCCGAGCAATGCCGCCGTGTTAGCGCCGCCCTCGAGCCCGCGACCGCACGCGTGATCCACTCTCTCGCCGCATCCATTTTGCCGTTCGAGCTCGTAGCACCGGTGAATCATCCGAGCCACCGTCGCCTCCGCCTCCGCGATCTCGATCCCGTGAGCTCGCTTTGCGACACGGTGAGTTTCGGCCCGCCACCTAGTCCCTTAGGATCGCATTGATGCACCGAGTCTAACGGTGGGCTTGTTTACGCCTTTTGTGCATCGTTGCGGCGTGCGACCAATTCTTCTCCAAGCTCGGTTTCGCGCCGTGGAAATTCCGGTCACCTCGGGCTTTCTTCGTCGGCGTTATCGTGTGCTTCTTGCTCACGGTGTTGAGGCGAAGCTTAAGCACACCTTCCGAGTCTTCTAGAAGCCCGTATCGCCTTCTCGCGTGGACCGCACTTTCTTCTCCGCCCTCCGCCGTCGTGAGCTCATCTCGTCGACCATCGGGCTCCGCGTCACCGTCACGGGTTCGTGAGATCTTTGCGAACCTTAAGGTACCACTCACTCGTCTTGAAACTCATTGGTTTGCTAGATCACTGCGCGCCGCGCCATCGCGTACCGTGCTCGCGATGAACCGCCGGTGAAGATTAGTTTAACTTTAATCATGTCTTCTTTGAGTCATCGATTTGTGGGCCCTCTTAGGTTAATCGCGTTTAGAAATCCTTTAATCCAGCCCGTTATTTATTCTACGAGTCACCGCCATGTGGGTCCATGTTGTCGATTAAGTTTGTGTAGTTCGGTTATGCGTGTTCTCTGTTGGAAGCGTGCTTCTGCGTGAGAGTGTTTTAGGTTTGCACCTTAGTAAGCGAAGACGTATTCTTTGAATACGCCGACGTCACTTTAGGCGGTCTTGTTGTCTGGTCGGCGTTAGCGGCCCATTGTCGATGGTGGGGCTTCTTGATGGCGGTAGAAAAAGTATTCATTGCTTTAGTATTTACGGTTTATGTTTTGTTGAGTTGTTAATTCAATCAAACTTGTAAAATGTATATCTAATTCAATTTTGTCCAAATTGCATGAAACCAGTCTTTGTTAATTTTCATTTTAAATGTATTATTTACTAAAATTAGTTTCATCCATGCCTCTATAGCAAAAATCTGTTAACTAATAAAATGGTGTCTTATGTATCTTCTAAATTAGAAAATGCATATCTTTTCGAGAATTGTCCAAATTAAACGAACCCAATGCAGAATTTCATTTTGATATACTAACTATTAGGATAGGTTTTATACACTGGTTCATTCATGAAAATTTGTTAAGTGATTAATTAGTAACTTGTTGTGTTTTTAGCTTAGAAAATTCATAGAAAATTGCTAATAACTTAAAATGATTTGTTCCTGTTTGTAAAATTTTGTTATATCTTGTTTAGGCTGTTGTGTGAGTTTTGGCATGATTTGATGTTGTTGTATGTTTGAGTTTTGTCGGTGTTATTCGTTCTTATTTCTTCGTTGTTTGATCGTTAGGCTTCGATATTTGCGGCAACCACGAGAACGATCCTCCATGAACATATTGAGCAACAAAGCAACAAAGCAGATTTGATCATGTTTAATCCCAGTATTTTAAAGATTAATATTTTGTTTAATTGTATGTATGCATTGCTTAATTTGTGTTAAATTGATTAGTTAAATCCGTAGTCGCATATCCTGTAGCCAAAATATTGATCTCTACTACGAGCCTAGGTTATTTGCTGTGATTAGAGGTCATTGGATGATCTCTTGTCACTTAGTAGATCGATTTCAACTTGCTTAGACATGCTTAGCTATCGGTAGAAGCGGCGGTTATCGACTTTAGTCGGTAACCTTGATCACACAAAATTTACTACAACTTTATGTTTCACATTTTGCTATGCTTACTTGCAAAACTAAAACCAAAAACAAAAATGATTTAGGCGCTGCACAATGGTAAGATTGGTGTGATCTGTTGGGTGTGATCGAAAGGTGCGGGTCAATTAAGGACCGAACATCTTGTGAGTTTCGTTATCCAGCATTTCGGCGTGCTAACCACACTAGAGGTATGGGACCTCTCTTGACCTAGTACTTTGGCGTGTATTGGTCCCGGTCGCAGGAGGTCGCAGGAGGATGGAGGTGGGAGCATGGTAGTTGTCCAAAAGCTTTATCCTGAGTGGGTAGTTGTCTTTCGGCTTTACCATGTAAGCGTATGGGTTTCTATCCATCGAGCGGCTCGAGGTTGATACACAATATTGGAAACAGTCTCGTAGGACTTAGTGTGCGGCATACCTTGAAGTGTGCTTGGCAAAGGCGGTGCGAGGTGTGGGTGCTGATGGTACACCCTGCGGGGTTAAAAACTATTCGAATAGCCTCGTCCTAGGTGATGGACACGCTTGGGTAAGCTTATCGAGAGTTAGACTACAACCTTTTAAAAATTAAAACTTGTAGGTGGTACGAACTGGGATTCGTGCTATGTTGTGGTGACTATTGGGATAGTCACTTCTGGTGTTGCTTGTACCTATCTTTATTTCAGATTATTTCAACAAAGAAAATGAATTGCAAACTTGCCTTTAAATTACATTACATTATTGCAAATAAAGTTGGCTTTATGCAAATGAAACATATGACTTCCACCAAATAAGCTGCATGTAGCGTATGAGCAGTGCGCTGGTTTACACGTCGGTCTTGCGGGTACAAAGACAATCTTTGTACTCAGTGCTTTGTTAATGTTTTTGTTGCGGAGAGGAAGAAGGTGAGCCTCGGGGCCTCACTACGTGAGTTGTTTGTCGCCGTGGGTGGCGACTAGGCTTGGCGGTCCGGTCGGATGCCTTATGGGTTGAAGGCACACCGATTGGCTTTGTTTATAGCCATCTTATGGCACTTTTGCTTCCATTGTCTTTACGTTGTTATTTGTGTATCTTTTGGGCGGTCGTAGGTGTATGCATAATAACCTATACTTTTGTTTATCTTCCGTTTGGTAGTGTTGTGTTTGGACTCTATGTGTGGAATGGAGTTGATGTCTAATTTGGTACCGGGTGTATATCTTGCTCAGAAGTATACATATCTCGAGGATCGATTTATTTGATTTGTGATGCTAGGGCCAGGTGGTTGGTTAAGCATTACAAACCAAATAAACTGGGGTCCTCACAAGTACCCCTTTGATGTGCTACGCCACTAGTGGGAAGCGCTCCCCAGGCGTCATCTGATGCGCGGAGGCTGCCAACTCGAGGACCTCCCGGTGTAGATCCATCTGTACATGTAATCAATAAGTTGGAAACCTAAATCTTGCAAATTAAATATGAAGTATGGATTGTTCAATACGTACTGATCGGTGGAATGTTGAATCCGGCTGCGTGGGGTATGTGTCAGACGTCGCAACCTCGTGTCGTGGTGGGTCGTCCATGACCCGGACGCCGCGAAGCCTCGTCGACTGCCCTACCACTCCGTGTACTCTGCGTACTCCTTGGGGTCGTAGTGAGCATCCTCCAAGACGACGTCACGGTAGACGCTGAGCCAGCCCTCAACCAAAGGTAATATCTTATCCGCCCATGAGGTAGTACCACGTACTCCCTTCCTAGTGTACCTATGCACGACAATACAATTATTAGGTCAGTACATAATGCAGATTGTATGAAAGAAGTAAATCGTGAACTTACACATGGACGTGTGACGACACCCGCTGTCCCTAGGGGGCTGGGACCTGTTGTCGCAGAAGGAACTGGCACAAGACCCCGTGCACCTGATACTCCTCCACGAAGACATCATGCACCAATGCCCTCCGCATGTACCAGTACATGTAATCTCGCATGCACAGGCTCGACAGTCCTCCGGGCGCGCACACGTACACCCTCTCCTGAGTGTACGGTCTCTAGATGACGTGTTCATCCATCAGCTAATCGAACATCGCAACGTACTCCGGGTAGGACCCCTGTGAAGTGATCGGCGTGTAGGTGACCTATAGAATAGAACAACGGAAACTTAGCACACGAAATTGTGATTACATTACGAAAAAAAATAAATGTTCATGAAACTGACCCGTCGGCGGCACCACACCGTGCCCATGTTCGGCTAGTCCATGTCATCATCCTCGACGTACAAGCTGACCATGTACACTCCCAAGTCCACCGGTTAGTCCGTCACTCACGTGCGTACTAGACGTAGTTCTTGTCAACGCTGTCGCCGTGGGACCCCAGGAACATGACCCACCCAAACATCCACAGTAGGTACGGCTCGAAGTGTCTCCTAAGAATGACATCGTCTGCGTCCTCCGCCATACGCTCAGGCTGCAAGAAGACATGTACACGTTTGCAAGGTTCACAAATGAATTTATGCAAGAGGACAGTAGTTACGAAGACTTACGTAGAACTGGCAGATCCACCTCAGCGTCGACCCATGGGGGCTGCTGAACTCTGAGTATCCGCTGCCCGGTGGCAGCACATCCTACAACCTCGCCAGCAACTTCGTGTGGCACGTGGCCGGGATGTTGTGCGTCGCCAGAGGAAATCCATCACAGGGCAACCCGGTCAGGAAGGTGACGTCCTGAAGGGCCGGCGCCATCTCCCCGCACAGAAGGTGGAACGTGTGTGTATCTGACCTCTAATGGTCAACCAGCGCCGTCAGTAGGTCCCGGTCGTATGAAAAATGCCTAGACGTACGACCAGGATTGCGGTCCTGGTCATCCTCCCACGTCATTCCACTATCCTCGCTAGTGGAAGGAGACCTGCCGCTCTCAGCCTACGTCGAAACGAAGAACAAACGTGAGTCCACCTAAAGTTACATGAAGATCACAACTACACGTACCTCGGAAGCAAGCGTGGGTCCACCCTCCATGCTCTGATGAGCGTGCGCAGCCGCAACACGCCAAGCTCAATCGCTGCCTTGTCCTCCTAGGGGAGGATGGTACTGAGGCGGCTATGGTGATGCGTGTCAATCACCAGGTCAAGCAATTCGTAGTGGCTTAGGTCCGCCATACCTGAAAATTCAGTGCATACATTGTAAAGACTATGAAATTTGTACAAAAGGTAATAGGAAGCGGCATTAATTACCAGCCACAAATAGAAACCAAATTTAAGTTGGGATTATTTTGGTTAAACTACACAAACCCACTAACCTACTATATAGTTTTTACAGAATTTTTATAGCAATTTTGCTAAGCTACTTAGCAATTTAAACATATTTGTAATATGGTCTTCCAATTTCAACATAATTTTTAAATATTACTCGAGTGCAATTAAAAACCATAAATAAATTTTATAATTTTATCATTCTACTATACGTAGCCTATGTAGCAACTCTGGATTTTCTTTACAATTTTAAAATATGTCATGCTATTTTCTTATTTTAAAATTAATTTCTGGTATTAACAATATAATTACTGTGCACAAATGGCAAGCTAAATAAAGCTATCACTATTTTGATTACGCTCTACCTACCCTACTTAGCTACTCTACAATTTTTATAGATTTGTAATGGACGTCTTACTATTTCTGCAGATTTATCCTAAATTGTTTGAGTGCTGGAACATTCATAACATGTACACGATGAACTAGAATATACACAGCTCAAATGATGTACTACATAATTTGACTACATTTATCTAATCTACTTAATTCTATGTCGCTATTTTTGTTTGCTAACTTACAAGGTTTTGACATAATATACAAATTAAAGTTGCAAAAAAAGTACTGCAAGATGGCGGCCAGATCTGATGCTCCGTCTTTCTCCCCTCCGCGACGAACTGGTAGAGCTTTGCTACCTTTCTTCTCTCCCTCTCCTCCTCTCTTCTGTTTTTTTAATTAAAATGAGTTCTGGACTGATTTTTTGTGGTTTTTATAGATGGGATCCTGTCGCCAGTTGAACTGACGATAGGTTCCTGTCGCCAAATTAACTGGCGATATGAATACTGTTCACTTTCAGTCGGCAGAGAGTTGGATCGGCAACAGGGAGTCAACAGGGTCCCTGTCTCTAGTTCAAACGGCGATAGGTACTCATTTTTGAAATTTTTTGGGGTTACTATTTATTTTTGTAATTATCTTTTAAAATAATATTATTTAAAAAAATTTCTGCGGCAACGCGACACGGATAACGGACAACCCATTGCATCATGCACGAACGCGGCCACAGTGCCTCTGCACGAACGCGGCCACAGTACGATCGCCGCGCCAATTATAATCGGCGGGCGCGCGGTACGGCCAGGCGAGCAGGCGCCGTGCGCAGGCGAGTAGCCGCGCGCAGAGGATCCCCCGCGTCTCGCACGGCGCGGCGATGGCGCTCTGGCGCGCCAGACGCTGCGACCGGGCCCCTCGGCGCTCGTCATGTCCGTCTCGGCAAACAGGGTTTCTGTGTGCCCCTCTGCAGCCTGCTGACACGGTAGAGCTCAGAACTCAACTCAAAATTGGTCATCCGAGCTCACCGCCCATCGGTCACCCCCACGTGCGCCTGCACCTACAAGATGTCGGTGTATATACGTGTCCGGGCAACTCATCCATTTCGACCGTCTCTCGCTTCTCATCCACGACAAGCTATCTTAACCGCTGACCCGCCGGCTCAGCGTACAGTCAGTTCACACACGCGGGAGAGCACTGTTAAGTGGCTCTTTGCGTGCGCCATCGAACCGGGTTCAAATTAATTATACTCTTGGACCGGTCTGGGGAGCAGACCGGCCGGGGAGCCGAGGACCACACCAAATGGGAAAAGGAGGAAAAAAACTGCGCACCCGGACAGCGGCGCTCCGGCAAGCGACGCGCGCGCGCCATGCATGCACTGTACACGTTTTTGATCACGCAGTTTTTTTTTTTTTGGTCTGGGAGCCTTGGCTTGTCGTCTCATGCGGCTGAGCGAGCGACGAGCTCGACGTACGTAAAACGCATGAGTGCGACCGGGACGTCTCATGGCCGCGTCCTAGTACGCGGGCATGGACCGTTTCCTTCAATTCTCCGATTGACACTCGCAGCCACCTGTGCACCACCGGCCGGCTACCGGCAGGCTCTCGATCGTATCTGTGGATCGATTAATTCGCTCGCATGCGTACGTGATATTTCACTTAGCATGTTTCGAAAAGGAGGTGTCAGAGAAGTGCTTGAGCTTTATTCTAAATAAGACTCAAAATTTGAACTCTCATATCTAGATTCATGGATTAGATTACTTTGCCTCTTTCCCCTCATCCGAGTACTATTTTATCCGGGAGTACTCTATTTTTAGACATGAATTTTTACATAAGTTATATACTAGTTTTACATAAATTAAATTATGTAAAAATGGTGTGATTTTATGTAAAAAGAGGAACAAAATAAATTATAAAAACACAACAAAACTACAAAAAAACATACATATTCATTTATGTTGCAGCTCTCGACATCCCTAAACAAATTGATTACTCACTTATCACATTGTCTAGAGAGAAATCACCAAACATAACATGGATAAAAAACTTGAGTACTCACAAACAAAAAAACACTCGAGTACCATTTAGCAATTCCCTTCGGAAAATAATCCTGTTGGACTGGACCAGGTCCTATATATATATATATATATGCGCGTGCATGTGAAAGTTCGACCCTATTTAGCCGTGGGTCACGTGGCAGCACCAATCATATCCTGCTTAGTGAAAGAGCGGCGAGCTGACATATCCTAAAGTCGTACATGCATGGTGGCTCATTTTGGGATTGACTTCATGAGATATAGGAAATGTGAAGAAACTTAGAATCAATGGAAAGTGTACATGGCGGTACCAATGGTAGTACCATGTAATTACAGATTCAGATCGTCTGCGGTACAGTATCGTAGAGTTTCACTATATAAACAGTATTTCATGTGAGAGTGAACCTTTTAATGTAGTACTAGCAAAAAGTATCGTAGCAACAGCAAAGGGAAAACCGGCACGATTTTACTATAGCAAAACCCTGTAGCACTTGATATCGGTCTTTGGCTTTTTACTAACGGCAAAGATCGCTTCTAATGTCCATACCCTATAGATCCTCGGTGTTGACTTCTTCGCCCCAATCCCATAACTAAGGATGCCCTCTATGAACGCAGTCCCAGGAAATCCTCCCCTACTAATCTGCTACATATATATTGACACGGTTAGTTTGGACAAGTATACAGTTCTAAGTGTTTCCGCGATACAAGTCGCTATACTCGCTAGTATGGCGCGTGCCGGCTAAATGGAGCTATTCATCATGTGCCGACGATTCCGGCGAGGGAGCGACGAGGGCTGGCTCAATTGGCCGGTCGTCGTCGGCGCGCGTCCATCTCACGCAGGGGCCCTCGCCCTGCCCGGGCGTGCCTAGCATTTTGGGACACCGGCCGGCCGTGGAGGAGACGAGTTATGACTTAGGCGCCTAGCTATAGCACACTAACTACCGGTAGAGATCAACGTCGTCTTAGTTACTTCCGGGCTCCGGCGCGTACGGGGCTCGCCTTTGGCCTTGCGTGGCATGCATGTGGCCGACAGGTCAAATCAGTGGTGCTCGCTGGCCATCATGCTAGCGAGTAGCGTTTAGCGTATGTGTCTCGGAGGAGCGACGAGAAGTGGACGTCGCTCGCTCGCTAACCCGACAAAACACCTTGACCTCGATCAAAAACGGAACGGACGTAACTGAATATTTATTAATCGTTTTTGTTAGCTTCCCGTCGCCTGAATTGTTTTTGAAACCAAGTTGTCTATAATTACACGTTACTAAGCCTAAAATTGTATTACTAAGTGATGTACAATTTTAACACAATTTTACTTTAACTTTTAGTTTTATTTATTTTTGTATTAACCCTAGTTTTACTTTTGTCTAGTTTATAATTTTTTTTGTTTTGCTTTTGTATTTGTAGGTTCCTTTATATTTACTTTTGTCTAATTTAGAATTTTTTAATATAAAAAAATAGAAACCATTGAATGGTTATCTAATGTATCGAAGAAAATGACTAGGTGACTGTAGCTTATTAATTACGTGTTCGTATGTGACTTATTATTAGAGCGTCTCCTATGCATAGTAAATGGCAGTGTATCGCACATCTCCTAAAGCTCACACCCAACCCCTACTACGATTTAAAGCATAGTAGCTTCGGAATGACCACAACATATTGAAGCCAGCCTAGGATGCTCATCAATGTACTCGAGAGGGAATAGCTCTAGGCCCACAAGAATTAGTTGAACTATGGTAGCGCTTTTTGAAGCAAACTATACTCATCGACATCGACGTGGCACTCTCAAGAGTGCACCGGTGTCGAGCCCGGATTTGCATTTAGACTTTCTGTATATTACGAGGTAGTCCTATAATCAGTAGCTAAACTATATAGTATAATTATCGGCGAATATCATATTCATACATATATGTAACAAAAATAGTACTTAATATTATAGAAATCGTCGTAAATAGACCTTAAAGCCAAGTTCTTACATAACAGGCTGATCGACCGATGAGTTGAGAAAGTAAATAGCAGCGGAAGATGAATAAACTAAAAGGGTGTCCATGAGTTGTCACAGACAATCGACTGGGGCTACGACCATGTTATCGCCGTCATCTTTATTTTCATAGCCGGACGGCATAGAAGTATCCATACACCGGGTATTCAGCCTCGTAGTCTGATCCACATATTTGAGCAACAATTAGTACAAAAATACTCAACAAGCCCTCAAAGCAAATTCAAGTATATAGATGCATGAATTGTCAAATGAGGGGTTTTATAGTTATTTTAGCACAAAGCAAATTTAGTTCAAATACTATAATTATTTTCTAAACCTACGACTTAGCCTTTTTTAACTCAAAACCAAAGTTTTATTTGTGTAAGAAGTTTTATTCTCGTAATAAGGTTACATCCACCTACACTTATCTATTTGGTTCCATCCACCTACGATTATTTATTATGTTCCAACCAGCTACAATAATCCATTAGGTTCCATCTACCTGCTACTATTTATGAGGTTCCATTCACCTTTATTTACGTTAATATATTCCCATCTCACATTTTTAATTGAAACTCTACGAGTGAGGCTTTCTGGATCACGCCCATGCCTGGGGCATGCCTATTCGAATAGATTATACATTCTACAGAGATTGCACAACTTTACCTATAAGATATGATCAACTTAAAATATTGGCCATGACACGCTATCCTAGGCGTGCGACAAAGGTGATCATAACAAGGCATTTACGATAACTTGCCATAATACTACACTATCCAATAGATCGTTCTTCGGGTGTTTGAACACATTAACTCTGAACAAACCACCGTTGGAGAGTAGACGTATCCTAACTTAGTACCACCACAATACTCAAGGGGTGTGTATACAGAGATACGTCCTCCTACAGCCTAGGTCCAACAACCCAACCCAGACTACCCAAAATATGGAAATAGCATAACGACTCCATACTAGACTTGTGGTTGCACAATTATAAGTTCAGAAGGTGCGACACATGATTCGGTCCTTAATTGACTTAGACGAGACAAACCACAGACCATACACTACTACAAAAAGGCTAATACTGGACGCCTCATCACAGACGCTTGACCAAAATCGTCTGTATTACATGAAATCACAAACGGCTTGGTTTAGAGACCGTCTGTGTTACTGGCTGCACTAAAAACCGTCTGTGAAGAGGTAATATCACAGACGGTTCATGATGAAAACCATCTGTAAAGTATCACATACGGTTTTTTTGTTGAAAACCGTCTGTGTTACTTCACAGACGGTTCTTAACAATAACCTTCTGTGATATTACTACATATAACAGACGATTTTTTTTGTTGAAAACAGTCCGTGATAATTATCTCATCACAGACGGTGCGCCGTTTTGCTCGCTTACTTGTCATCCGGTGCAGTGTAGCTCCTCAACAATCTTCTTCTC
Organism: Ampelocalamus luodianensis; assembly: GCA_036346255.1. Taxonomy (NCBI): domain Eukaryota; kingdom Viridiplantae; phylum Streptophyta; class Magnoliopsida; order Poales; family Poaceae; genus Ampelocalamus; species Ampelocalamus luodianensis. The sequence continues at coordinate 17,641,778 of CM070632.1, read as the reverse complement.
CATCTCTGGCGCTACGGTAGCCGCGGGAGATCTCCAAGCCCGGTGAGTCCATCGTCACTCCGTGCCCAGTTTTAGTATCACCTCACCTCACTGAGCCCACTTGTGTGGTCCATTTCAGCTATTGTCTCCCACGCCGAGCTGTCACCGTGGACCTCTTTGTCACCACCGCCGCCATCGACACCAACTCTTCTCCGGTGAGTCCTTGACCCCACCAAGGTCGATTTCCCTACCTATATGTCCCCTTAAAGATGTGCATGTGCTTCGTTTCAGTTTATTTCCACCAAGAAGACATGTCACCGAGGAACTTGCCGCACACCGTCGCCTCTGTTCACCGACGACTAGCCACCTTGGATCTTTCCCGACTTCATTGACACCTTCCTTGTGATCGAGGTGAGCTACTGGAGCATAAACATCGTTAGATTTGAGTAGTTTCGGGCGTTTACGCCGAAATCGCTAGTGAAGCCCATGGTACCGCCATGGGACATCACCATCGGCTCGCCTCAAGCGATCTTAGGACCCCGAGCCACGACTATTAGCAATGCGATGGCACCCTGAGCCCAATTTGAGCTTTAAATCCTACTGCTTTTAATCATTTAGTTGATAAACTAATGAGTCTATGACATGTGGGACCGCTATAGATTTTATAAATAAAATGATGAAATAAAAAGATGAGTCACTGATAAGTAGGGCCCACATGTACGTTAATAAAATCCAGAAAATGTAAAAAATGAGACAATCCACCATTAGTTTAGAGAAAAATACACTTTCTCTGTTGGAAAGCGTAAGCCTCAGAAAATACACTTTTGAAGTCACCCTTTTATTTATTTCTAGGGTTTTCAATACGAACCGTGTGATGGACTGAAGCTAGATGTATGCTAAGAACCGTGTGAGTGAAGACTACATTAATGGTATGTTTGCTTTTACAAGAGTTGCCGAGGAGGATATGTTGAATAAGGGGGCGGAATATATGTACTGTCCATGTATTGATTGCAAGAATCTGAAGATGTTTAAGAACCAAGCGCAGATCGAAGCACACTTGATTCGAAGGGGTTTCAAAAAGGGGTATATATGTTAGACCAGTCACGGTGAAGAGCAGATTATACAGCAAGGTAGTAATAAAGACATCGCCGATGAAATCAACGATATGCCGCTGGATGATGTCGATTGCGGTTCTGATTCGGATAGGCTGCACGATGAAAATCTAGATTAGATGCTTCACGATGCAAAAGTGAACTATAGTGAGAACTGAGAGAGAGTTTGGTAAATTCGAGGGCTTGATGGAGGACTCGGAGAAGCCTTTGTTCCCAAGTTGCAAGCCGGAATACACAAAGTTGTCATCCGTGCTTGAACTGCTAAAATTGAAGGCAAGCAACGGTTGGTCCGACAAGAGTTTCACGGCACTGTTAGGTCTCTTAGCGGACATGCTTTCGGATGAAAACGAGTTGCCCAAAACCATCTACAGAGCCAATAATGTTCTTTGTCCATTGAGAAATAAAGTAGAAAAAAAATACATGCATGTCCGAACCACTGTATCCTCTACCCTAAAGAGTACACAAACATGCAAGTATGTCCAGTGTGCAAAGTATCTCAATACAAGTGTGATAATCAATTAGATGATGGTGGGGGAATCGAGGTGAAGAAAGAACCTCCTACTAAGGTAGCGTGGTATCTTCCTGTAATTCCTTGTTTGAAGCGGTTTTTTGTAAACCCAAAGGAGGCAAAATTGCTACGTTAGCACTTAAAGGAGCGTAAGCAGGATGAAAAGCTAAGACACCCTGCTGATTCCACCCAGTGGAGAAACATCAATAGGAGGTTTGCAGACTTCGGTGCGAAACCGATGAATATAAGGTTTGGATTGAGTACAGATGGAATGAATCATTTCGGTAACATGAGCAGCCGACATAGCACTTGGCCCATGACTCTCTGTATCTACAACCTTCCTCCTTGGTTGTGTATGAAGCGGAAGTATATTTTGCTGTCGATACTTATCCAAGGGCTGAAGTAAAGTAGGAATGATATTGATGTGTACCTAGCATCATTGATGGAAGATCTAAAAATACTGTGGATCGAAGGGGTATAGGTATGGGCGCGTACAAAGGAGAGAACTTCACTGTACGAACCTTGTTGTTCTGCACCATAAATGATTATTCCGCCCTTGCTAACCTGTCGGGCAAGAGTACAGAAGGGGTAAAAGCATGTAGTCAATGCTTAGATGATACCGAGAGTGTGTGGTTGAATCACTCGCATAAAATCGTATACATGCGTCACCGTAGGTTCCTCCGGAGGGCTCACCCACACCGCAGGATGAAGAAGCAATTCGACAGAGAGAAGGAGGACAGTTCAACTCCAAGGCATTTAAGAGGAAAAAGGTCTATGATATGGTTAAAGATTTAGATATTGTGCTCGGAAAGGGACGTAAATCGAGGACCCGTGAGAAGAACATCTGGAAGAAGAGATCAATATTTTGAGACTTACCTTATTGGGAGCACCTAGAAATTCATCACTACATCGACGTTATGCACGTAGAGAAGAATGTATGTGATAGCTTGATTGATCTTTTATTGAACATTCATGACAAAACAAAGGATGATGTCAATGCACAACTTGACTTGGTTGATATGGACATCAGACCTGAGTTAGCACCAACAAAGACCAATAAAGGACAAACGTACCTCACTCCTGCTTATTACACTCTATCTAAGGCCAAGAGAACTGAACTATGCTAGTGCTTGCATGGTGTGAAAGTTTTGTCCGGTTACTCTGCCAACATGATGAAACTTGTTTCGATGGACGATGTGAAGTTAATGGGTATGAAGTCTCATGATTGTCATGTGCTGATGACACAGATGCTCCCTATTGTAATTAGAAGTATTTTACCAATCAAGGTTCGAGAGACAATCATGTGGCTGTGTTATTTCTTTAACACAATTGCTTAGAAGTTTATTGATCCCGAAGGACTAGATGTTCTGCAGGACGAGGTGGTGACGACTTTATGTCATCTTGAGATGTATTTCCCTCCATCGTTTTTCGATATCATGGTCCATCTCTTTGTTCACATTGTGAGGGAGATAAAGATGTGCGGATCCATGTTCCTACGTAGCATGTACCCGTTTGAGAGGTTAATGGAAATTCTCAAGTCCTATGTACGTAATCGGTCTCGACCGGAGGACAACATCGTCGAAGGTTATGCAATTGAAGAGGTCATTGAGTCGCGTCGATTACATAACTCAGGTCGATCCAATAGGTGTGCTTCGATCTCGCCATGAGGGGAGACTCGAGGGTATCAGAACCATAGGAAGGAAAGCAATCACTCTAGAGATAAGAGCATATGCTCAAACCCATTTCACGGTCTTGCAACACAAGACTAAAGTGTCCCCATATATCGACTAGCACAAGGATGTGCTTTGGCAACAGAATCTGGAGCGGCTGGATGTTTGGATCACGAAACAACACAACATTCGGTTCAACCAATGGTTGAATGAGCGACTCGCTAAGAAATCGTCAAGTGATACGTTGACATGGTTGGCAAAAGGGCCAACATTTATAGTTATGACATGGCAAGGATACGATATAAATGTGTACACATTCTATACGTTGGCTCTAGATATAAAGAGCACTAACCAGAACAGTGGTGTCCGCATAGATACGTTTAGTACCGATGGGTTGAAGAGCTTCTACTATGGGTTCATAGAGGAGATTTGAGAGCTTAACTATTTTCTTTTCAAAATCCCCCTAGTTCTGTGCCATTGGGTCCATCTCCTAGAAGGTTGATAGGTATGGCGTCACTACTGTGGACCTCGAACGTGTCGGATACAAAGACGAACCATTCGTACTCGCTAACCAAGTTGTTCAAGTCTTCTATGTAATCGATCAGGCAAATAAGAAGCGCCACGTAGTTCTTCATAGAAAAAGGAGGATAGTCGGAGTTGAGAATGTAGTGGATGAGAAAGAATACAATCAATTTAACGAGTTGCTTCCTTTTAGAAACGGCATAAGGGTCGAAGAATAACAACGTGACAAAAATAGCTACATACGCATCGATCATCATGAAGGGTTAATTTTTAAAGGAGATGAGCAAGTGGAATGATGAATAAAATATTTATGTGTCATATGTTCTGAATTTGCTTTTATGTATATGAGAATGTGTCATATGTGAATTTGCATTTATGTATATGAGAATGTGTCATATCTGAATTTGTGAAATGGATATGCTTATTTTTGAAATGAATGTGAATTGGATGTATACATAAGATATCACAGACGGTTTCATCTACAAACCGTCTGTGATACATAATATCACATCCGGTTATTTATTAGAACCGTTTGTGATGTTCAACCTTATTTATATTCGGACTCTAGGGTTTGCCACGTCCCCCACTCAAACGATTAAGTTTCCTCCCCCAAGCCCACCGCCTCCTCCCTCGAGCCCGACGCCTCCTCCCCGAGCATGAGCCGTCGCCTTCCCGAACCTGGCACCCTCCTCCCCGAGCCCATCGTCGCCGTCCTCAACATCGCCTCCTCCTCGAGCCTGGCGCGTCTCCTCCCTCGAGCTTGCCGCCTCCTCCCCAAGAATGAGCAGCCGCTTCCCCGAACCTGGCGCCCCTCCTCCCTGAGCCTGCCTCCTCCCCTCCCCCAAGCACGCGTTGCCTCCTCCTCCCCCGAGCCCAGCGCGCCTCCCATTCGACACGCCCTGCTGCTCCGGTGCTCCCTACTCGTCCTTCCCCTCGATGTCCAAAGGCAACAGATGCTGAGTTGTCGACCCCGACGCCCCTTCCCCTCACACATTGCTCAGATTGCTTGGCTTTGATTGTTATCTGCTTCGTGAGTATCACAACATTTCAATTTAATTACCCCTTTGCATTTGATATATTCATATTACAATATGATGTAGTGGGTTTGAGATGAATGCTCTGCGATGATAATAGTCTTGTACTGAAATTGTTTTGATAATCGGGTTTGAACTTGAGCTCTAATTGGAATGGAATGCTTACTACTGTTGATTGATCTTTAGCATTTAGTCTTTTACTTTCGGTTGGTTAATTGGTTGAACCTCCAAGATCTGTGATTCAATTTATAATACATGTTATTCTGTTAGTAGATCAAGTGTTGTTGGCTGACTTGGAGGATTTACATATTTATATGTCAATTATGTCATTTAATTGGTGTGTATACCCATACACATAGAGAATCTTATGATAATATGTTGACGCATGTTAGAACTTCTATTTCTCGTGAATATGTCATCTGCTCATTCTTCGTCATCGTCACCTCATGCGTCTAATGTACTATCCTTTGGAAAATCCAAACGCAAGGAAAGAGGAATATTGAAAAGGCCCAAGGGCTGATTTACCATCACGAGAGTCGATGCGTTTGAGACCCCCTTGAGTCCTCGCCGAGCAACGTCCGCATTCCAGACAACGGTCGAAATAGTTGCATGCCAATGGGTCAAGATCACCTACGATTCATGGAAGGAGTTGACCAAAGATAAGAAAGATGCACTGGTGACAGAAATTTTACAATTGTTCCAGATACCAGAACAACACCTGGCCTCCATGCAACAATACACATGGCTAGCGGCGTGCAAAGCATGGAGGAACTTCAAGAGCACGCTTATCAAGAATTATGTGGAGAAGGATCTGACGCCCTTCCAAAAGTATCTGTTCGTGGAGGAGTACTGGGAAGACTTTATGGCGAAGAAGACGACAGATAATTTTAGGAGTGAAAGTGAGGTGCACAGGGCCCTCTAGGCAAAAAAAAACACGTACCTCACAGACTCGGCACCACTGGGTATGCGGGTAAAATCCCGCATTGGAGGGATCAGGACAAGCATGCAAGCCAGTTGGACGCCTCCTCGCCATTTGTCGGGATCCCTGACGAGCGCGCCCGACAGTGGCTAAGAGCGAAGTTATCTACCACGTCTTTGGGGGTCATCTCCTTTCCAAACCCTGTAGACGAGGAAGTGTCCTAGCGTCTGATAAGATATTGAACTACCTAGTTTGTAATTACTTGATAACTTCATAGGAAGTGAAATAACATGTCGGACTCTTGCAAGAAGAGCTGAGTACTGCACAATCTTCCTAAGGCTCATTCCAAGTAGACAGGGAGAGAGATATACTCTCCGTGGCCCTGGGAAACAAAGAGCATCCGGGTCGCACGAGAGGCATTGTTCTTTATGTTCCATGGAAAGATGGATTCTCAAAGGACTCCGGGATGTACCAGAGTAGGAAGAGAGCTAAAGCCGAGCACGAAGCACAACTACGAGAGGAGATTCATGCATCCATCAAAGAAGAGATGCAAGATGTCACACAAGAGGAGATTCGTGCATCTCTTACAAATCAATTGGAAGCCCCCGCCGCTACTTTGGTAGCCAGCCCCCCAAACGTTCGAGTAGCTGCGCGTCTATCCATAACTTAGAAATCAATAACAGATTTCCTGTTGATGACATCCTAGTAATAATTATTGTCCCTAGAATTCTCGATCCATTGATAGGCATGTTAGAGTAGCTAATTTTGTATTGTTATGTAGGTGGTTACGAAGTGCAAGCTCCGAGTGAGATGTCCCAACGTTGCCCTAGATGCTGCTTGGGGCCAAGCGTATCCATCTGGTGTCAGGGCCTTGCTGCACGGTGTAAATATAGCGTCGGGTTTCGCAAAAGTAAATGTGGATGGTGTTTGTGCTAATTTTGAGGTCGTCCAGCTTGAGATGCCCCCAAACGACGAGGTCGTGACTTTAGGACAAGCCATTGAAGCATTCATCCAGTAGCTCAAGAGAGACATCTACCTGGAGCTACCTGCACTGGTATCAACTTCATGGGAAGTATCTGCACCGGAGCTACCTGCACCATAGTTACCTGTACTGATGCGGCAAGGACCCGACGCATTAGATGCATCTACACCTCGTGCCCAGTCGACCTCTAAAAAGCGAGGCGGCAAGAGCAAATCGAAGCAGCCCGATGATATCCCCTTCTTGCCGTTAGCCTGAAAATTCGTGCATAGCGAGCCGTTGGTCGTCCCAGAAGAGGACCTTAAAACCCTAGGATTGGCTTCCCAGAGATTGCATGAATGGTACATGGAACAGACCAAAAATACAGGTGGACAACGGTGCTCGGGTGTCACCGTCAAGTTCAAGAAAATTCATTTTAACCATGAGATTCAAGACTGTGTTTTCACGGCGACCTTCGATGACTTATTCTTACTCTTCAACCTCGACTCCCTCGACGTCTCACTCATGCGATGTTGGACACTGTAAGTGTGTACAATCACGGTCTACGTTCGTGTAATACCGATAAATGTCATATATAACTTCTAGCTTTTGTACATATATATAGATACATGATCGAAGAAACCACATCAAGTAAACCATCGGTAGGTTTCCTCGAACCACATTTGGTCTCCGAGTAATGCATCAAGGACACTGCAACCTTCATCGAGGAGTACATGGCGACGTTTTTGCTGGATCATCGTGAGAAGGATTTCATACTTTTGCCCTACAACCAGGGGTAAGAGCTGTACCAGTGGCTATACTTGTTGATTTGTAAGGGGTAAGTGCTGTACTAGTGGCTATACTTGTTGATTTGTACTTTATAAGCAACATGAACTTAGATTTAATGACCATGGCGACATATACCTGTGTAGGTACCACTGAATTCTAATTGTAATTATACCAAAATGGAACCAGGTAAGATACCTTGATTCCCTAAAGAGGTCTAATAACAACTTCATAGCTGTCAAAAACTTAATTGACAGATAAACACATTTCCTCCATAGATAACTCTATTGTAGTCTTTCCTTCCTTTGCAATGACTAAGGCTAAGTTTTTGGAATCATGTAGGTTGTTCATCACGTTCTACGCAAAGAGATAAAAATGCAAGGGAGTGAACCTGCGACACGATTTCAAATTCTCGGTATTCGCTAGTATACATTAATGTTATATAAAACTTCGTAGTAATGCCTCTCGAACTAACCAAATCTATTTTTGTAGTGCCACCAGCAGCCGCCGGGCAATACATGTGGATACTATGTTTGCCACAACATGGAACTACTCCTCGGTTCCCTGATTATCAAAGATCCTCAGGTTTGCCAACCTTGTAATAATTATTTCATACTTATTAATTTATATATGCACAACTTTAATCTTCCTAGCGACATGTTGCGATTATCGTTGAAACTCCGTTGGAACAGGCCCAGCACGAACGCATTCGAGGACAGTTAGCGACCTTCTTGCTGCGTGAGGTCATAAGCCTAAAAGGGAAGTTCCACAATGTGGATTGAACTTGATTGAGATAAGATTGAACTTTATGGAACATGTGTGTATATTTGTTCATAAATAGTTAATTTTAGTTCATTTGAGTTAATTGATTTATGAAATGAATGTATTTGTTTATGAAATGAATGTGAATTGGATGTGTTTGTTTCTGAAATGAATGCGAATTGGATATGTACATGTACTTATTGTGTTTCTGCTTGTTTTATAGGGCATGGCTAGCATTTCCTGAGGCTAGCCAATAAACGGAAATAGATTTAGCAATACAAAAAAAATATCACAGACGGTTTCTTAGAACAAACCATCTGTGATGCATCAGCTATTACAGACAGGTTCATATACAAACCATCTGTGATACATCCAGCTATCACATACGATTTCATCTATAAACCGTCTGTGATACATAAGCTATCACAAACGGTTTCATCTATAAACTATCTGTGATAGTTTAATAATCGTCTGTGATAGTATGCATCATAGACATCATTGACCCATAAACTCAGACGGTTCACAAAACCGTCTGTGATGACGTTTTTGAACCGTATGTGAAGACCTTTTCTATAGTAGTGATATCATGTGCAATTAATGCACCTATCACATACGATCCACTCGTCCAAATCTCCACCATCCTATGAATAGCATTGTCATGTTTCCAGTGGTAACCCATGCTACCACAATTTAATTCACACTGTATCCCAAGTCTTGTAATGATAATGTTCGTATCATATTCAACTCAACCACTAAGCAGTGTCTAAGCACAATCACTAGTCATTATGGATTAATCACGGCAGTTAATATAATAATTAACCTAGGGTAACAAGGTATAAGGGTTTATCAACCATCAAGGGGGAGAATAGTAATAACAATATTTGGCACAGCTAGGTATCAACCTTTACATAGCATTTTATAAATAATATTAAACATGAAAGCAATACTTTGAAACAGAATAATTTGTATTTGAAAAGTAGGTTCAACATGATCAATGGTAAGGACTTGCCTTGCTCAACGGTTGATATTATTGGGACTTGGTCTTCTTCTGAAGCAGTGACGAAGTCTGCGGCGACGCTGGGATCTATTTAAGCGCAAAATGATGACTTCGAATAAATGCACATAACTCAAATAAATTCAAATAAAATTCAAATGAACTCCAAAAATTATGAAGATGGTACTGATGGAAAAGATCCTGAATTTATATGAATCTAGAACAAAAATAAAATCATTTGGATTTAAAATGAAGGAGAACGAGTTGTCCAAATTTTGACCCGAGAGAGATTCTAGAAATTCTGAAATATCTGACAAGGGGGCCTGGTTGGATTTTCTTTTTCTTAAGAAAATCTTCTATGGCTGACAAGTGGGGTCTAGTCGAGTATTTAATTTCCTTTTGAATTATTTTTCTTAAGGAAATTGCTCTGTGGCTGATAGGTGGGTCCAACTGGGTTTTTAATTTGTTTTATATTTATTTTTATTCAGTAAAACCTAAGAGACTAACAGGAGGGTCCACGGTCCATATGGATTCGGTCCACCCTACAACGCACAGGGTTAGGGGGTCCACACGTCAACGGCTTTAGGTCCTAGGACTAAGTCTACCTGAGGATTTTGAGTTGTGGGGCCCTCATGTCATACATACATTACCTAATAATTAACGTTAACTAATTACCATTAACCTAATCACCTGGGCCCACATGTCAGTGATCCTACAGTCTTCTTCATCTCGGAATAGAGGAGTTGCATAGGCAGCCATGGCTGTCTTTAGGGCGAGTTCGGTGTGGGCGAAGAGGACTACGGCGACCACCCGCGGCCCCCAAAATGGGTTGTGGGTTCCACGACAAACCTAATGGCTATGGCGGCACAGCGTGAGATGGACTGAGGTGGCGGTGCTCCAGCAAGGTCGACGGGGACTGTACTGTAGGTAGGGGCATCAACGCAACGAGGTTCGCAACTACCATTTGGAGCTCGGTTTAGCATCTACGAGCTAATGCAAAGCTAAACATGCACTCGGTGCTCAAAATGAGGTGACACACCGAGCACTCCACAATGGCTTGCGGCATCGCGCCAAGGTCGGCGGCGTGGCTACACTATGGTTATCTATGCACAATAATGTTTGGCCTAACAAGTTTGCAAAATGAAGAAACCTGCGGGAACGAAAGATCTCACCTGGAAGCTAAGCGAGGAAGGAGATCGAGTGTGGCGACGAGGTTGCGTGCTCCAGGCCGATGACTCTGGTGCACGGCAAGGAAGAAGAACATGCACATTAGAGAGGGGAGGTCGAGGCGACCAAGATACACGAGACAACGTAAGCAGAAGCTAATCAAACAAGGCGGGAGGAGGCGGCGACAGCTTGACATGCTCGGTGCTCCGGCTAGCTGCATTGACAGCGATGGCATACCTTTTTCTCTGTGAGGAAACAAGCACAGAGGAGGTGAGCATGATGACGAGAAAGTCAAGGTGGCCACAGAGTGCAAGAAGATGAGGACAAATACTCACTCTAGCGACCGGCAATCAATGGTGAAGATGGCGAATTCTTTTCCACCCGAGGCGGAGAGGAGGGGAAAAGTAGGGAAAAAAAGAGGAGATGCTGGTGAGCACGGTGGCATGCTTGGTCGAGGCTTAAGCAGCGAGAATATGTGGGAATGGATGAGGGCGAGCGTGGTATGGCGCGGACACCTGAGAGGAGCGGCGTGCAGGGGCCTAGCATACGGATGGGACGAGGTTGTGGTGTCGTAAGAGAGGGTGAGAGGCTCAAGGTGAGCTAATGCGGCTCTGGCGTGCGCGGCGCGTGTACGCCGCAACGTGCGAGAGGGGACGAGCGAGCTGGCGTGCGGGGAAGAAGCACAGTGCGCTCCCCGGGCGGCCTAACAGGTGGGGCTAGGCCCACATGTCGGTGAGCGTGGGTGTGAGAGAGAGCGAGCGCATGGGCTACGTGACTGCGGCGTGGAGCTGGGCCTGGCTGGCTAGGCCGCGAGGGGGAAGGGAGCGGGGCTGTGGCGCTGGGCCGAGAGTGCGCGGGCGGGCCGCGGGGAAGAGGGAAGGGGCTAGGCCGGTGGGGAGAAAGCGGGCCGAGAGGAGAGAGGGGGAAGAAAAGATTTGAATTTTTGTTTGGATTTTTGGTATTACATTTGAATTTGAAATTGAAATTCTGAAGAGATTTAGCACACCATTTAACTTGTAGATTTTTTATAATTCTAATTTGGAGCAAGGACGTTGATTTATCATTTTGAATTGCAAGGCAAGCTTTTGGAACTTCTCAAAATGCAACAAACATTTTTTTGAAATCCATGAAATTCATGGAAAATTTAAATTGTTCAATAATTGGGCTGTTACACTGGATGGTTAAAGTTATCTATAGAACTCATGTGATTTCCTAAATGTAATAGGGCTTGCCCCTCTATTTCCCGAATATTAAATGTGGTTGATTAAATCAACTTTCTACAACGAAGAGTTGGATCAGCATGATTCTTCCCTAACTAGGTTTTTTATATAGAAATTTTATACTACATTCTACTAGTAGTATAAATCAAATCTGACCATTGATTTGTTAAAAACATACTAGACTTTTCTTTGTATTTATAATTTTTCATAAGGGTATTATGGACTTTTCCAACTAGAGTTGAAAATATTACTCTGGTGGCATGTGATCCCCACATAGGCGATTACAATTCTACCCTCTTGGGATTCTATGATTCGTACTATCAGATGTAGTATAACTAAATCCTAACTAATCTGAACTATTGGATCAAAGAGAATAGTCGATCCGTATTAAATTGAATTTATCGTAAAAAAAGTTTTTTTTTTGTAAGAAATTAAAATCTTGTTCATGAGTAGGACTAATCAATGATTCAGCACTTACTAACAACTCCAAAACAGAAATCAGTTGGAACAGTTGGGCTGCCCGAAGCGAAGACTACGTTATAGCTAATTCTCTCTCTAAAAGAGACAAGCCCATTATAACCCCGACACACGGAAACGTATCTGAGATGTAAGACGTCTCAACTGAATCGAGCAGTCCCTTTCTACTCAATTGGGTGCATGGCTGCATGCGTTGATTGCCTACGAACTACACACTGTGAACGGACAATCTAGCTAGCATGCAAACAAACCCTTAATTATGAGCAGTGAAGAGAACTGACAAACCACAGCCCTCTAGCTAGCTACTAGTCTTTAATTTTGCCACTAATTTACAGTAGCAGTATATGCCAAACTAACATAGAACTACAATTAATGCTCCACCCAATTCATTAGGGTTACCGTGCCCTCACTCTCAATTTCGTTAACACATATTTTTGGGGGAATTTTAACTATATATATGTGCTAAATATTTTAGTAGCTTATGCATAATTAATGTTATCATGCTATTAAACTTTGTAGGCTGGTTTCCAAAAAAAAAAACCGTCTTTTCAGGGGACATTTCAGCAACACCAAACAATGTCAAGCAGAGCCTAAATCACATAATTGAAAGGTGCCAATTAAGGAACTACTAATTAAGTGAGTAGTACAATGAACAACAAACTATACCATACTCAGCTAGTCCATGCATGTAGCTAGCTAGCTAGCTAGCTAGTCCCTTCTCTCATCTACATTTTCCTTAAGTAAATTGATCAACGGATTAAGGATCATGCATGACGCATCACTCTCCAAGAGCTCGCATGAAGCTCATCTCTCCATCATGATCTTAATTGCCTTGCACATATGGGGCTAACTAAATCCCAATTAATCAAAGTGCTTGCTTCCATCCTCTACAAAGCCCCAAATCAAACTCTCCCTTGCTAGCTTGAATTCCTAGCTAGATAAATACATACATAGATACTCCACATATTTGTAGCTAAAGTAGTAGTATAAGCTAGCCATGCATGTACTTTTATAGCAAGCTAGAGGCTGGAGCCAGTCCTAGATCCACCTGCCGAGCATATGCATGCGTTGATCATGTGGCTCCGACCCCAAGGAAATCTATGAAGGTTGGCGACGCCGCGGGTTCAAAGTGAGCGCCCGGATCTCTTGTCCCTTCAAACGCGGCGGCGGCGGCGGCTGACGCGCCGTTTGGTTCGTCAGAGGTGAACTGCAGCATCTCGTGGTGGCCGCCGCCGTTGATCCATCCGCCGTGCGCCGACAGCAGGAACGGCGGTTCCGCGTACCGGCCGTCAAGCATCCCTCCTCCTCGCGCGGCCATGGCGTCCGGCCAGGAGAGGCGCCTGTCATGCACCGCTGCGGCGCCGGCCCCTGCATCCAGCCAAAGAAGCAACCGCAACACACGTGACAGCGTTAGTCCACAGTACAGTAAACTCGCGATCATTAACCGACGAAGAAGAAGAACCGATCGAATTGAATGAAGTGGTTGCGGGCGTCTCGCAAGGGAAGCAGGGAGAGAAAACGATGTGCGTTGCAACGGCAATAAGCTAGAGAGGAAAAAAAAAACGAAAGAAACAAATAAGGAAGAAACGAGCTGATCGATGAACAGGGAGAAGGCCGGCAGTCCGCAGTACAGGTGAGGGGGAGCATTTATGGGGATGGGGCACACGCACATCCATCTCCTCCATATCGCTTCCCGTGCATGGGAAGAAGAAGCTGTGGCAAGTTCGCCAGAACCCATCCATGTCCATCCATGGGTCAGGGTGACAAGCCCAAAGTTTACTGCTCGCTGCGTTGCGTGTGTCCGGATGCTTACCGCTCAGTGTGCTTTGTCACTGTGCGTGGCGAAAGTACGGACCGAGATCACGAGGCTATCATCAACGTGCAAATATCCACAGTAACTTGATATTACAAGCTATCGCTACCGTTTAATCGAAAATCGAAAGCGAATATCTATATCTATCACCAGAGTATTGCTAAAGTACACTATATAGCACTATTCACTCGTCATGAAACACTACTAACACAGGATACCTCTGCGTTCCCACTGTCTGGTCTTCGATCGATCTCCCCACGCTTCCTATTTCAAGCAAAGACATTTATTTCGGGTACATGCTTTGCCAATGGGAAAGGCCGTGTACCGCCCAATGTGGGGCTCCATTGCTGCGTGCACTGTGCGGGAATAATATGGCTAGCTAGTCCTAGTAGTATCATGCGTACTACGCACCTGCGTGTGTGTACTGTGCCTAACCGTGCCTCCTCAGCGATGAAATGTAGCAACTTTCACATTGCTAGCTAGCTAGCGCACAGTAACTCCCTAAAGTTTTACACACTTCGCACAAGGAATTAAACAAGAGATGGGTGCTTTTTTTATTAAAAGAAGAAGAAGAAGTCCTGTAGTCGACAAGGGCCTGGGCAGGGCAGTGCGACGGAGCTCAGCCTAGAATAATCAGCCGGGACTGTGTTGGGACCCGCATGTCAGTCACAACAGTTTGGCGGGTAGTACGTGACGTGGAAGTACTCTACTCACCGGGGAACAAGCAGAAGGGAGGCTCCTCGGCTGAGGCGGCAGCGCCGGGGAAAGGGAGGCAGTAGTGCCGGAAGCTGAAGCCGTAGGGGTCCCCGAAGCCGGCGGCGTCGTGGGCCGCGGCCACGAGGTGGCGGTGGTGGCCGACGACGTCTCCGGCGGCCGACGTTGGCATTGCGGCCGCGGCCGCCTCGAGCTTGCGGTGGACGGCCTGGTTGAGCTTGCGGCGGCGGTAGGCAGTGGACTGCTCGCGGTACTTGCGCGCCATGATGACGTGCCAGTGGTTCTTGACGGCGTTGTCGGTCCGGCCGGGGAAGAGGCGCGCGATCATGGCCCACTTGTTGCCGTAGAAGCGGTGCGCCGCCATCAGCCGCTCCTCCTCTTCGTCGCTGAACGGCCGCTTGCTGATCCTGGGGTCCAGCTGGTTGAACCACCGCAGCCGGCAGCTCTTCCCTGCGTGTATATATATATACATACGTACGTACGTACGGCAACAGTGTCATCCATCGACCGACGGCGACGACGAAAATAGTAAAAGAAGTCGTGAACACACGGCGAGCTTACATACCGGATCTGCCGTCGAGCTTCTCGGCGATTAGGTTCCAGTTCTGTGGGCCGTAAAGCGCGACGAGCTCGCGGAGCTTGGCGTCCTCGGCGGGGCGCCAGTGGCCGCGGGCCGCGAGCCTGGACTGCCCGCTGCTGCTGCTCTCCTGGTGGTCAGCAGCATTGCCCCCGTCGCAGCCGTTGTACCCTGCCGCGGTGGCGCCCGTGTCCATGGTGGTCGTGCCGGCGGTGAGCACGCGGCCGCCGCCCTTGGAGGACGACGACGACGACGCCTGGTCGGTCGTGGCCGCCACGCGCACCAGCCACGGAGGAGGCGGCGACAAGCAAGGCATCCCGGCCAACCACCTACCTACCTTCGAGCTCTCTCGCCCCAGAGGCCAACCAACCAACCAAGCTAGCTAGCGAGGAGGAGGAGGAGAGGATGCAGCAGCAGCTTAGCTTTTCTTTTCTTCAACAGAAACCCACACGGCTAGAGCTAGAGCTAGAGCTAGCTACAGCTTGAGCTAGCAGAGCTAGGCCTCTCTCTCTCTCTAAATGCAGTAGTAGTGTAGCAGTGTGCGTGCTTTTCACTGTTGGATAGGCTAGCTAGCTGGTGAGGGAGGGATCGTCTGCGCGCGCGGGTGTTGAGCTGGTCGCCGACATCGATTTATGCGTATCGTGGCGCCTGCTCGCGGTGGGAGGGCAGGGCCGCCGATGGCTACGGGTGTGGGGCGCCGCCCGCCCGCGCGCGAGACCACTACTGGCTGCTCCACTTTGCTACACTTCAGAGTCGCTCGAAGAGTATAAACCATGGTTCAAAATTTAGGCCGATGAAAATTGTTTCTATCGGACTCCTCGGTAAATTTTCAAATTGATTCTAAAAAAATTGTTTTGCATGAATTTTATCAAATATAAAAGAAATTTATTTTCAAAAAATTTCGGCTGATATTTTCAACCGAATTTTTTTTATTAAAAAAATCAATTTTTAATTTGAAAATTTCGTCCAAAATTTACCGAAAATTTGGAAAACTGGTCCTACCGGACCGCCGGAAAATTTTTGAAACCGGTTATATGAACCCTGGTATAAACTAGTACTACTATTCTTGCATCTTGTTTCTTCTGTGTTACAGCTGATGATTAACTAAGGATAGGTTATCATCATCACGATAAGTTCGTGATTAAGCAGCACCGGATGGAGCTAATTAACATGGTACTAGTTGCTCCATGAGTCTTGTAGCTGTGAGGATGGTTTTCATGGGACCACGGGCACGCAGTTGGCCGCTGGAGCAACTGTTGCCGTGCTTAATTCAGGAGTCGTCCTACTGCCGTATATGCAGACCATACGTACTCTACTCTATCAGGGTTCTTCTAGTTAAGACCGTATAGTGTAATGGGTGTTGAAAATCTAGCAACATTCAAGCATGCACGTACGTACATTGCATACGTAATTTTTAGGAATATAGTGTATGCATATATTACATGATTTCGTAATATTTATTAAACATGAGAAGCTACTTGATGTCACTCCAGTTAGAGCTGGCCAAATGGGCGGCAAGACCTGATCCGGTCCAGCACAGGCCCATGCCGGTACGACCTATTCTGACCCGCGAACTAAATGGGTCGTGACAACCCTAGCCCGTTTAGTCCGTTGGGCCAATTCTGACCCACTTAGCCAGTTAGACCCGAAAATTTAAAAAAATCAGAAAAATCTAAAAAAAATAAAAATAATGAGAAAAATGTGTAGAATTCAAAAATACATATTAAATTATTAAAAAAAAAATGAGATAAGCATATTGAAAATATAATAAAATTTGTTATTAATGTTTAAATAGTTGTCTCGTTAAAACCTTTGCCATTTATCCCATAAGACATGAAAATTGAAAATATATATAAAAAATCCTAGAAAAATATATAACTTTTAAAAAAACCAAAATAAATTTATATATACCTATAAAATAAACTATATAAAATTAAAAAAACAACAAAATAAAACAATGTAAGTGTTAAAATTGAAAATAGAATCACACACACACACATATATATATATATATAAGCCTAGATATATATATATATAACAAGCCTAGAGGTTGTAAGTGTCAGGATAAATGGGCTTGGCACTATTCGTGTCGTGCCATACCAGCCTGTTGTGATAGCGGCTCAGGTATGGCCTGAACTGTCGTACCGTGTTGGCCTAGCCCATAAATAATACGTGCCATACTATATCTGAATCGGACTGATAGTATTGTGTCTCGGGCCGGCCCGACCGATTGGCCAACTCTACTCCAGTTTGCCAGCTTGGGAAGAAAAGGAATGCTGACAAAGAGGAGCCGATCTTTTGGTTGCATGTGGTGCGCAAGAGCCAGCGAGCAGTAAAATTTTTACAGGCGTGTGATCGAGTGCGGTAAAACTAGAATTGCAGAAGATCTTACTGCACACTAGGCTTGTCACTGTCCCAGCTGTCTACTAGTGCTACCATCTCTTATGGCTTTCACTGAGTTTAACAAAGCATCAAGAGTCCCCACCGCACGTGTAGATGTCATCTCACCACATGTGAGTCTCTCTCTCTCTCATGTGTGTAGGAACAAATATTTTTGCTTCTAAACAGGAAATCGGTACGTCCGAATGTATACGTGCGCCGAATAGTTTTTTGTTTCTTGTTCTCTCGAAATTGCTGTATGATTTGTAACGTGTTACTAGTTGTGAGGCTGACATACGAATCCAACGTCTACGTATCAACAAGATACATCTTGTGGCTAAGAAAATTTTATTTCAACCATTAGGATATTGTGGCTGCTTGATTGGGGATTATGCCTTGGTTGTCAGTGTTAATAACAATACAATAGTCTCTCTAGTAACAACAGAATAATGTTCCAAAATCCGTGCAGTACAACCACTGTACCTTCAAGCAAAGAAAAAAAATATTTTTGTGAGTATATTTCGATTGAAAAGATGGAAGTGAAATAAGCAATTTTCTATCGCAAGTACTGTTTTTTTACTAGTTACTACATTTAGGCCGCCATATGTACACATTGTAACGGTGCTTTATTTGAACAAATATAATAGCATTTTTCTGCGGAATATAATAACAATTTGGAGCAGGCACCTTAACTAAACACACCAAATTCTTAAATATCCCGTTGCCTTTTCTCTGAACCGATTAAATATTTTGGTACGCGGCACACGTACAAATATGGTGGAGGGGGATTAAAGAAGCCAGAGATGACATCTCCCAGGAATCTCAACAATTGCAGATACTTAAATATTTCAGAACAAGCCACAAGTACAAAAGGTAAAATAAAGAACAGTTTCAGATCACGGTCTTGGATCTTCTCCCAGGTTCCATAACAATAATAGTAGTAAACAAATTACTCCACTCACGTACTCTTATTGTTGAATTACTCTGGTACGTTGTGCAGGGTAGGCGTACGAATAATAAACAAGCTAGCTAGTGAGAGGGGTTTGCTTGACTTGCTGCCTCTATCTTCCTCCTGACCACTTGACAAAACATGCATGCAGGCTGAAGCTAGCCCGTCGCTCCAGTGCTGTCTGAATGAGCCCTGCAACAACTACAGGCACCTTTCTTTTCAACAGGGGGCAGGTAACTGTGCTGCGGCCTGTGAACCCAGCACGCACGCACGCTTTTGTCCAAACCCAATTATCAATTCAGCCCCTAGCTTGCTATCAGTGCACATACGTATGTGCCTGAACGGTGGCTAAAGGTGGCCAAATGGGCGACTCGGTATGGCACCGACACAACCGGATACTATAGGGACTTTCGGGTTATATTCGTAAGACCAAGGTATTCCTGATTTTATACAGATAATTTTGGACCTTCTGTGAATGGATTCCAACTTAACTCTATTTATGTGAGAGGCTTCACCGAAAACTAGAGCCTCGATGATCATGCGTACTACTCCTCTGCGAGCACTACATGATAATCAGTTCTCCAACGGTTCATGCACTACATTTAGTGAGTTAAATTGGAAGCCACGAACAGTGAGCATGAGACCATGTTGGCTCCCAAGATCAGCGACCAACATGCCCCCAAACTCACATTTAGCATTGATCACATCCATACAATATTCATACATTCATAGTTCAAAAGACATACATCATAATAGTTCAAGTCTACAACTAGTACAAGTGGTCGACTGGCAAATTCAAATGAGAACATAAAGTAACAGCGGAAGCAACGTAAATAAACCAAAAGTCCAGCATGGTATGCCCATAACCTATCGGCAACCGACCGAGAGTTAAATAGTAGCACTACTCGTTAGCGTCGCCTAAATCGGGCTAATGAGCTCAAAGTCTTCCTCACCTGAAAACCAGTAGACAAACTGGTTGAGCACAAAGGTACTTGCAAGTCTTACATAAATAAAAATTAGTTATGCTAGAGGTTGTTCCAAAGGATGGCTCATATTAGCTTAGTTTTGCGAAAAGACGTAATAATTTACAACCTACACATACTAGTTTTTTTTTCATTTGCCATTTTGAAATCAGATTTGAAGTAGAAGTAAAGCATGTGTTAAAGTAATAAATTGAATAACAATTGAATCAAACAAACAACAAAGTGGTAGCCCACTTTGATACAACAAAATGCATGAACATCCCATTCATGCCGAATACCAAGTTTAACCATAATTTAAATTCCAAGTCTAATAATAGTAACTCCCGAACTCAAATGATTGTCCATAACCGCGGACACGGCTATTCGAATAGATTTATCTTTGCAGAGGTGTACTACTTTACCCACACGACTCGACTAGCTCGTAAGCCACCAGAAATTAACGCACTTCCTATGGTGTATCGGCTGGGGAAATCAAGATTCAGTATTTGTAGGCAAGAAGATCCCATTGAGATAGATCACTTATGCGAGATGAATCCCAACTTAGTACATAAGCATATAGCAAATGCTAAGTGGGCACACATGTTGTGTCAGAGGGGCTAGTGTAAGGTAGTTAGTATGTTGGGTGAAACCAACATAAGTAATCGTGCTCACTTGCACAATATATATTACACTGGGTTCCTAAAGAACATAGGATTTCATGGTCTCTATGTCCTCACACCACCTGTGGTCTAAACCAATAAAACCTTCCTAGTACTTGACCAAACGGTACCCATATCCCGCGTGTGGTAGCACGAGTTTTTTTTGAATCAACGACGTTACCAAAGTTCGGTCCTTGTTGGTCCAGACAAGTCCACCACATACCCAATCTCGTGCACGAAGGCACCCTCACTAGCAACCACTTGTTCAGACCTCAAAACTCTTTTAAAAAGACAATTTAACTTAAGAAACAGATACGAAGATCCGGAATAAAAAAAATAAGATAATAAAATTTTTGTATCCCATAATTGTCAGGTTATTCCCGACAATCAAACTACCGTATCTAGACTTGTATGGCTAAGCAAACCCATACCATATAATTCACATATCCTACCTTAAGTATGTGGGTACTAGAATAATTCAAGGATAATCTCAATGAATAGGAGATAATTAATCTACACATCACAAAAATAGCAACATTATCAAAATAACATGCAAGCAATTATCATTGCACTAACTTAACAAAACTGAGATCAAATATAATGCAAAAGAAAGTTCAAAGGATGCTTGCCTTGCCGGTAGTCTAATTGCTCACTCTCAGTGGCGTACAAGTCAATATCAATCGCTTTGGAATCTAAAGAATAAAGATACCGATAAACATTAAGAAATACCTCAAAATTCAAATTGCTCAAAAATGCATGATTTTTCTACAGTAGCTAAATCACGATTTTAGATTAATTTAGGTTAACAAATTATTCCATTTGGATTTTGTATGTAGAAGTTATAGTGGTTTGAAATTCAATTTGCTGAAAAATCCAATTTAAATATAATCGGTTACTATTCATTTAATTTAATTATTTGAGAAACATTTGTAGAGTAGTAGTGGGACAAAGGATTACATAGGTAAATAGAGAATAATAATATAAGACCAAAATAGTTGAGTTTACTTCATTTGGAGTTTTCAAGATTTAGTTATGAATTTCTAAAGTTATCAGCATTTTATAGTGTAAAAATAATTCATTTTGGGATCACTCTCCTCAAAATATAGCTTCTGTTACAGAGATAAGATTGAAATCATTTTTAGAAATAAGTCCATTTAAAATAAAAATTATCAAAAGTGGTTTCACTGTTTTTGGAGTTAAAATGAATTAGTTATGTATTTTAGAAGTTAATACAAAATTTCAGTGTGTAAATAAACCAATTTCGAATTTTCTAAAGCTTTTATTCCTTTTCTTACCAACAGCTAACCTAGCGGTAGTCACTGACCAGTGGGGCCAGTGAACAACGTGCTTTTCCCCTTTTTAACTCTGGATTTAAATTCACCCTAACATGCAGGGCCTGCCTGTCATGGACTCAGTTCCAAGAACTGAGTCCATCGGCGCACATGCACAGGGTGCGACACTAATGTGACTAGGCCCACATGTTAGCCGCTGCTTCGTTTCACTTAACACATTTGTTTTCCGTGCATGGGTCCACATGTAAGCGACTTATTAACTTTCTTTAAGACATCAACTTAAATGCTAATGATTACTGCTTAACGCAAAATCTCCTAGCTACAGTACATGTCCGTGTACGACAAATGGATTTCTGTCCCGTGCATTTGCCTGGTGGCTTGCCGGCGCTACGCGCCATGGCAGAGCCGGCCAAGGACTAGGATAGGTGCGCAATAGTGCTGCGCACCTAAAGGGAGTGGTCTTAGCACTTAAGGTGGACTAGAACGGCGACTAGCCAGAGATGAGCGGCGGTGCTCATACGGAAAAACATGCATGCAAGAAGTAAATCTCTACAATGTCCATTCAACGAGTGCCAAGGCATCTAGGGACTATTAGTGTGCTAACTGAGCGAATAAAATGCTCGCGGAAGCTTGGAGATGGTTAGAGCTGGGCCAGCGTCGAAGAAGATGACGGTGGCGGTGCGCTTCAACGAGGAGAGATCGACTAGGGCAAAACAAAGAGAAGTGAATGGTCAGGATAGCTCAAAGAAGCTACGGAGATGGTAAGGAAACAATGAATCGGACAATGGCTTACCGAATCAAGGTGGGAGACGAAGGGACTGTTCTTCGGCCGAAAATACAATCCTTCCAAATTCGCAAAATCCTGCCATGCATTGTCCAAATAGGTTTAGGGGTTTTCAATGTCATGTTAGATGGCATGATATGACGCGAAAGAATGGTCAAGAACCTCACCGAGACGAGGATGACAAGGTGGTGCTCTCGGGTGCGCGCTCTAGAGCTTTAGAGAGCACGAAGAAGGTCCGGGTGCTACAAGGTAAGGTAGGAGCTGAGATTAGTAAAAATGGAAAGGGCATGGAATATATGTGAGAACCCGGGGTATTTAACTTGTAATACTTAACCTTCAAATGGTTTTAGTATTACCAATCAAATATCCTAAGTCTCGGTGGACATGTACTTCCCAGAATTGTAGTACACATACACCTTTACAAAATCATACATCAGTTCCATACAAGATTACAATATTGAGTATAAAGCAAAAGACATACATAATAGAGTCATTACAACAGGGGCCGACCGGCCAAAAAGACAAGTAAAAAGCTAAAGGAACAGTGGAAGCAAAAGCCATAAGATGGCGATAACAAAAGTCAACCGGTTTGCCATTACCCCACAAGGCAACCGACGGGCCGCCAAGCTAGTCGTCTAGCACGAAGTCGGTCTCCTAAAAGCTAACCCCTTGGGGGTCAACCTCCTCTGCAACAGTTAAGCAAAGCAAATGAGTACAAAAATGTACTCGCAAGACTTACGATTAACAAGCCTATACATAGTTACATGCAAGCTTAAACAAAGGAGATGGTCATATGGTTCATTGGACGCATAAGGCAATTTTTATTTGCAATATTGTAAAAGATTGAAGGCAAGTTACAAATCTATTTTTATTTATTGAAATAACAGTGAGAACAATAATAACATAAATAACAACCTAGATGTGACTAACCCAATAGCCACCATAGCATAGCACGAATTCTCCATTCGTACCACCCGAATTCAAGTTTTAATGAAAAGTTATAGTCTAATTCTTGCGGGAAATAACCAAGCGTGTCCATAACCTAGGACGAGGCTATTCGAATAGATTGAACCCTGTAGGGGTGTGCAACTTTACCCACATGTCAGACCGCCTTTTTACCAAGCTATTTAGCACACTTCCTTTGGTGTGCTGGCACGGCTAAGTCCTACGAGACGTTTTCCAATATTGTGTATTAACTACGAGTCGCCTGTGTGGATAGAAACCCATACGTTGCATCAGAGTCATTGTAAAGCCGGGAGTCAAGTACCCATATAGGGTAAAGCAACCGGACAACTACAATACCCCTCGGTGTGGAGAACCTAGAAAAGATTCCACTCCCGTGCACCCAACACATAAACACATTCCTCTTTTTACCACAACACACACACACACACACACACACACACACACACATCCTCCTGCAACTCGGAGCCAACACATGCCAAAGTACTAAGTCAAGAGAGGTCCCATATCCCTCTCATGTGGTTAGCACGCAAAAGTGCTTGGATCAATGGCGCAAGTAATTTGGTCCTTGTTGACTCGGGCACCATCCATTCACATCCAAAAACCACACCGTCATACCAATGTGTCCAAGTCCAAAATTTTTTTTCAGTTTTAGTTTTTTCAAAGTAACATAGCGCAAGGTGCTAGACATAAAGTCATAATAAGTTTTGTGTGATCAAGGTCATCGACTAAGTCAATAATCGCTCAATTCTACCGGTAGCTAAGCATGACTAAGCATCACATCGCATAGACCTAAAAGACCATATATCATCCACCGGGCTCTAATTCACTAGCGAGATTATTAACTTAGGCTAGTGGTAGGGGATGAACAATTTAGGGAAATCATGCAATAGGATTAGCTACCTCTAATCGATAAATTAACTTTGACAAATAAAGCATGCATACATATACTTTGCAAACAAGATATTAGACTTTGAAAATAATAGGATCAATATGATCAAATAAATGAAACATATGCTTGCCTTGCTGGAGATAACTGTCTTGTTGCAGAGGATCACTCTCGTACTCAATAAAATCGTCGGAACCTATCGAAAGAACGAGAAAATCCAATATGAACGAATAACACCGAAAAATACTCAAAATCCAAGGTCAACCAAAACCCATGAAATTTAGACAGAAGGTAGAGCATGATTTTAAATGAATTTAGCAATAAGAATCAATCGATTTGGATGACGCATACAAAAGTTAGAGCCTAAGCAATTTTCATCGGGCAGAAAATTCAACTAATTAACTTTTGGTTACTATTCATGCATAAATTTTCATAAGGTTGGTGAACATGAACATTTTATGGTAGACAGAGCATGACAATCTAAGAACAACAATTATTAGTTCACTTCATTTGGAGTTAAAATGAATTTTTATGATTTTTTCAAGTTATGAAAGTAGTACACAATTAATTAGTATAACAAGATTTTCAGAGGCAATATTACAAGATTTTCAGAGGCAAAGACATTTTTAAACCTATTCTACACTAAAGCATAGTAACAGAGGAATCTAACAAATTTTAGTTTACTGAATTTTTAGTTACAGAGAATTACTTATGTATTTTTCAAGTTAAATGAATTTTTAGAGCAACAAATAATGCTAAAACAAGGTAATACAATGTAACATCCCAATTTTAGGCTTGTGTTTCAAATGTAAGAAAATGAGTAGAAATTAAAACTTTTTCTTACATCTTGTATTCCCTGTTTGTACTGAACAGCTTTTGTACAAGAAGTTATGGAAATACAAAGTCACAAGGCTTTGATCCAAATCTTGATCCTTCAAAAACATTCTTGTTCCACCTTGTGATAATCTCCTGGAAATATTTTTCCTAAATTCTTGGGTTGGCTTGGGGCTCCTCTGAAAAATTCCACAATTTTTAGAAATTATTTGAATGTTGTTGGAGGGAAGTCAACCCAATTCAAAATCTGGTCAAACCTTGGACCAGCACCTTGGTAAATTTTGGAGGAAAATCCACAGCACCAAAACCTCTGAAAATTTTATTCAAGGTAAATCCTTTAGCTGACAAACTCCTGTAAAAATTTCAAGATTTTTGAAGTTGTTTTGCTAGTTCAAACAATTCTCCAGAGTGCAGCCCTTCCAAAAACCTAAAATAAAGCTCTGGTTCGAGTCAGGCTCGAGCCCGAGTCCGACCCAGCCAATCGACTCGCTCGAGTCAGGTCACCAGGCCGCACCCGAGCTTGATCCTGGTCCTCCGTGGGTGAGCCGTTGGATTTAAAATCCAACGCTCACAAACCACCCCGCCACCTCTTCTATTCTTCTTCTTCCTCCTCTCATCGTGTACGCGGCGTGCAGCGAGGCGAGTGGCGATGCGAGCCTCTGTCGCATCGTGGGGCCCGTCAACGGCTCTGAACCTCGCTTTTGCCCATGTTAGGTGCAGCGCTGACCTTACCTGCCTCCTCGCCTCGTTTTCTCGCACGGCAGAACCTTTTGTCCCATCGCCATTAAACCACTGTCCTCGAGCTCAGTTAGCTCCGAGCTACATGAGCACCGCCGAGGCTTTCCTCTAGTCCCCTTCTACCTCCAGTCGCCCTCCCAAACCTTCCTCTGTAAGGTTGAGCGCCAAATCTCATCGTGAGTTCGTTTTCTGCCATTTTGGCCGCGCGAGCTCCAGCGGCGACTTGGGTCCTCCAGTGGTCCTCTTACCCTGATTTTCGTTTCCCTGGAGACCTCTGGTCATCGCAAAGTCGGTCCCTAACTCCTGTTTGGGTTGTTTTCTCAAAAGCAACTCGAATCGAAGTTTCGCGGTTTGCGGCCGAAAAGGGGACTTCGTCATCTCCAGCTCCGGTAAGCCTCCTCCGTCCCATCGTGTTGTTCTGGACCACCTTGTGGTTCGTGCGAACCTATCCTGACCATTCCTTTCGCTGTTGGTTGATCAGAGATCCGTGCCGTCGTCATCTCCTCCGCCTCCGGTGAACTGCTCCGCTGCCAGCACTCCTCCGACCTCCTCTGGACCACCCCCGTGCCCTGGTGAGTCCATTTTAGCCCCGTAGAGCTCGAGCACTTGTTAGCTTAGCGTGTAGTGGACCTCTTCGCCGTTTTCGGTTTTCACCGAAACTTGTCCTCCGCCCTCCTCCAGCTCGCCGGCGTTCTAGGCCTGCTCCGCCGTCGAGAACGCTTCCACTAGGTTCGCAATAGTATTGCGAACATTTTGGCATAATTGGTTAGCGCCGCCGCGGCTCTGGTCGTCGACGACGTGCCGGCGAGCTCACCGTCGAGCTCTGTACCTTGTCGCGTTTTGTCAAGTCATTGGACCTCCTCGGGTTCATCGTGGCCGTCCAAGACCACCCTCGTGTTAGATCCCGACCGTAGGATCTTGTCTGCGAAAACTCAAGTCCCAGGACCTCTTCAGTTTAAATCCTAGCCCTTATTTGATCTCTTCGTGTTTAGATCTAAACCGTCGGTCCCTTTTCGGTGAGAACTTAAGTCCTAGGACCTCCCGGTCGTGATCTTAGCCGTTCTTGAGCTCTTCGAGTTGATCTCGGCCGTTAGATCTCTTGGTTTGAAGTCTCTAGCTGCCAGGACCTCCTTGAGTAATCTTAGCCATTAAGACCTCCTGGGATTAGCTCTTAGCTGTTAGATCTGGCGCTGTGTAAAATCTTGCGCGCTTGGACCTCCCCTAGGGTTGATCCTAACCGTCTAGGACCACCCTGGTTGAATCCTAGCCGCTAGGACCACTCCTGCTCAAAAGGACCTCCTCTTGGTCATTTTGCCAAGACCACCCCCTGGACCTCCACCGAGGTCCTCTTTGCAAAAAGACCTCCCCTCGGTCATTTTGTAAAGACCACCCTCGGGGTCCTCTTTGTAAAAATCCACCCTGGTCTTTTATAAAGAAAACCCCCGCTCAGGACCTCTTAGACTCAATCCTAGCCGTTCACGACCTCCCCAGATTTAGATCTGAGCGTTAGATCCCCTTTGTTAAATCCTTAGTCTCTGGACCTCCTCCGCGTCGATCTGGACCGTTCATGACCTCCCTCGGCCTTATCTGAGCCGTCCAGATCTCCTCCCGTTAAAACACTATCGCTTAGGACCTCCCCGAGTAGATCTTGGTCATCCAAGACCTCCTCGTGTTATCCCAGCCGATCAAGACCTCCCTCTGGAGATCTTGACCGTCTAGGACCTCCTCCTTTGGATCCGTAGCGTTAGTACCTCCTCCTCTGGTCTAAATCGTTAGATTTAGATCTAACGGGATAGACCTCCTTCCTCTGAGTTAAAGCCTTAGGACCTCCCCTAATGCTCGGGACCGCCAGATCTTGATCTGACGGTCACAACCTCTGTTAGGCGCGAGGACCTCCTTTGCGTGCGCTGTGCATGCACTGGTCGTGGCCGTTGGATCAGATCTCAACGGTCCAGACCTCCCCAGTGCGGAGGAGGTCTTTTGTGCGCTGTGCTTCGAGGTCCGTGGCCCTGCGATGCAAGATCAACGGCCCACGACCTCTCCTCTGTCTTCCAGTTCATTTGGACCTCCCGAGAGCTCGAATTTTCTAAGTCTTTAATTGTTTCAAATTTCAAAAGTGCATAACTTTGTCATTTTAATTTCTTTTTGAATGATTCCAGTTGCTGTAGCTTTGTTATAATGTGAACTTTAATTTGAGAATGGATTTAGGCATTGTTATGTAGTAGAAAATGATAGAAACTGCTAGAACTTGTTTAATATGAAATGGTTGTTTAGTAATTCATTGAAAATTTGTAAAATGCATAACTTATTCTCTGTAACTCCAAACTGAGCAAACTAAGTTTTATTAAAACCCACTAAGAAAGTACTGTAATATAGAATAGGTCTTCATATGATTATTGCCACTGAAATTAATGATTAACTTGTTTTAGAACTTAGAAAAATCATAACTATTTCATTTCAACTTCAAATTGTGCAAACTCAGTTTTGTTGTTGTTAGGATAACCATATCTACCCACCATAAAAATTTCAAGTTCCAGATCATTCTAGAAATGTTCATCATGAACAGTAATCGAAATTAATTTAATTATGATTTTTCAGGCTGAGAGAATTTAATTTAGCCATAACTTTTTCATACTAAGTCCAAATGGAGTGATTCTTATTTCTAAAATTGTCTAAAATCAACCTCTAGCTGCTGTAGAAATTTTATTGGATTTGGATGTTCTTTGCTGTTGAGTTCCTTTTGGTGTTCTTCGTTCTTATCGGTTTTTATCGCCTTTTCGCGTTAGGTTCCGAAGAATTTATTGAACCTGAGCACTCCCCTCTGCAGCAGGAACAAATCCAGCAAGGCAAGCAGTTTGATCATGTTAATCTCAGTATTTTAAGTATTTATGTTGTTTACAAATTATACGTAATTGCATTGCTATTTTGTGTTAACTATTGTCGCTAGTTGACCTAGTAGATGCATTTCCTTAGGCAAATGAATTGATCTCTACTACCATGAGCCTAGGATTACTTGCTGTGATTTAGAGTTCGTGGATGAGCTCTTGTCACTTAGTAGTTTGCGAATTAATTGCTTAGCCATGCTTAGCCGGTAGAAATGGGCGGTTATCGACTTGTCGATAACCTTGATCTATAAAACTTATTATGATTATGATTTCCACCTTGTGCCATGTCTACTATTGAAAACTAAAACCGAAAACAAAATGATTTAGACTTGGGCACAATGGTAAGATGGTGTGATTTTTGGTGTGGTGGAATGGTGCAGAGTCAATTAAGGACCGAACATCTTGGGAGTACACATTATCAGAGCAATTTGTGCGTGCTAACCACACTAGAGGGTATGGGACCTCTCTTGACTTAGTACTTTGGAGTGTATTGGCTTGGGTTGCGTGGAGTCGCGGGAGGGATGGTGTTGGGAGATTGTAGAGTCCGAAAGCTTCCCCGTAACGGGTGGTTGTCTTTCGGTGGCAATGTAGCGTATGAGTTTCTATCCATACGAGTGGCTCGGGTTAATACACAATATTGGAAAACGTCTCGTAGGACTTAGCCCGTCTTGGCATACCTTGAAGTGTGCTTTGTGGCTTAAAGGCGATGCAAGTGTGGGTACATTGGTACACCCCTCTGTGGTTAAAACTATTCGAATAGCCTCGTCCTAGGTTATGGACACGCTTGGGTAAGCTTTCAAGAGTTAGACTTCAACCTTTTAATTAAAACTTGATGGGTGGTACGAATCGGGGATTCGTGCTATGCTGTGGTGGCTATTGGGATAGTCACTTCTAGGTGGTTGCTTGTATTTACCATTATTTTCGCTGTTACCTTCAACATTAAAATTTATTTGTAAACTTGCTTTTAAATGTATTACCTTATTGCAAATAAAGTTGGCCTTATGCAAAATGAGACATACAACCTCCACCTAAATGAGCTTGCATGTAGTTTATGAATAGGTCTGCTATTCCACACGTCAGTCTTGCGAGTACCTTTGTGTACTCAGTTATCTTGCTTAAATGTAATTGTTGCAGAGGAAGAAGGTGAGCTTGAGGGGCCTCACTTCTGTGAGTTGTGCTGTGGTAGCTTGCGAGGCGTCTAGCTTGGCGGCCCGGTCGGTTGCCCTGTGGTGGTGTTGGCTAACCGGTCGACTTTTGTTCTAGCCATCTTATGGCACCTTTTGCTTCCGCTGTCATTCTTGTATTTTGTTCTATTTGGCCGGTCGGCTCTTTTGTAATAACTTTACTTTATGTATGTCGTTATTGAACTTAGTGTTGTATGGTGTATGGAAATGATGTGTAATTTTGTGATGATGTGCATATGCTGCAATTCTGGGAAGCATATGTCCATCGAGGCTTAGAATGTTTAATTAGTAATGCTAGAACCATTTGGAGGTTAAGTGTTACTAGTTAAATATTCCGGGTCCTCACATACAACTAACACAAATTTTCTGGTACAGAACATGGTTCAAACAATTTTTAGATTAAAGTTCAGTTAAACTAGGAAATAACAAAATTTGAATCATCCAAAAAGGAGTTAAAATGAATTACTTAAGCACTTTTGAAGTTTAACACAATTTACAGTTCACAAATAAAAGACAAACTGGATTTTCTTATTAACCCATAGCGGAAAACACTTGGGCCGTTGAGATTGAATCGAACAACCGAGACGAACGGGACGATCGAAAAGCCCAAGAGGAAGCGGGCGATGGGAACGTTCTGGAGGTCCGAACGTTCAAATCGATCTAGAGCGTTGATCCAGAACTAGGCGGTCCATAGATCAACTAGCGCTGCGCACGCATACACCAGGGTTTAAGTGCGCAGGGCCCGCATGCAAGTGACTCACAAGCCACTGAAGGACAACCATTAATTATTAAGCAAATGATTAGCTATTAATGACTAGTATTTGTCGTAACTGCGTCACTACCGTGCCGGTCGGAGTACGACAAACGCTCGAGCTCAAAACTGAGCTCACCGCCGGCGACTCCGGTCACGGCGACGCGAACTAAGGGCAGGAACGGGTCCTAAATAGCAATGCGTACACTACAAGGTTACTCTCGACGGTGAGCTGGCCTAGAACGACGGCGATCCAGAGAGGAACGGTGGTGACAAGCACGACCAAAGAACAAAACGTGAAAGAGCTCCGCAGTGTCCAAGTAAGCGAGTGCACGAGCATTAGGGATGTCAAGCAAAGCTACCTGAACACTGGAGAGGCTAAGAGATGGACGTCTGGCGACGAAGACCAACACCGGCGCTGAGGAAGATCACGAGGAGAGGGTGGCCTGGGCAAAAAGAATAAGACCAAAGGGTACAGGAAGCTTCAGTAAAGCTTAGAGGTGGTACACGAGCAAGGAATTGAAGAGAGGAGTCCCTTACCGGAGTTGAGGACGAAGGGGACAAAACTCGGCCAAAGATGAACAAATCCGAAATTTGATGATTCCTGAGAAGGCCAAGCAAAATTGGGTTAGGGAAAAAGATTAAGATGATAAGGGCGCAAAGTGATGTGAAAGGAAGGGAAAAAGGAACCACTGGAGTGCCAGTGACGAAAAATGAGCTTGCTGGCCGTCAATGGCGATTTTGGTGGTTCTAGAGGTTGGAGCTCAATTGAGCAGAGAGGAAGCCAGGTAAAGCTACGGTGAAGATGGAAAGAGGAAGTGGAGGAGCTCGGGGCTTCTTAAAGCCGGAGAGAAAAGGTTGAGCAAGGACGGGCTTTAATGGCGGACATGGCCTAAAGCTCTGCCAAGGACGAATAGAGAAGATGGGAGCAGGTAAAACACGATTTTGAGGGTGAAACACTAACAGGCGATGAAAAAGAGGGTTTCTAGCTGTTGAAGGTGATGCACGGTGGTTTGACAAGGCACTACCTCTCCCCTGCCATGGCGCTCATGCGAGTTAGGTCGGAGAGATGACTAGGTCCAAGGCGGTCCCACCAGGCAGTGAAACGCACCAAAATGGCTTGGGTCGAAAAGAACAAGGGGGTCAAGCTAAGTAAAATGGAACAGGTTGGAACGCCTCAATAGTTGGATCAGAAATGGACGACCCAGATTGAAAAAGACATTCGGGTGGTCCAAACGTTCAAAGCAATCCTAGCGGTCCGATCAAGATCACACGGCTTAAACGAGTTGCTTAGCTCGAAAGGTCCGAACATCACAACGAAAGCTGATGGTTTGATGGAAATCAAACGACCCAAAAGGGTTCGCGTTAAGAATGGGTTGGTTTGAGCTCGAAGAGGGTTGGGTTCAACTGTGAGGGTTGAGTCCGACTCAACCCAAACAGTAGAGTTGACTAGGGTAGATATTGAAGCTGAAAATTTGAGGAATTTTTTATGGAGCTACACAACTCCAAAAATTCCGAGATTTTTACAGGAGGTGTCCAACTCCAGGATTGACCTTGTATAAAATTTCTAGAGGTTTTGATGCAAAGCATTTTTCTTCAAAAATTTCTCAAGGTACTGATCTAGGGTTTGTCCATGAGTCAAACTGGTTTGACTAGCCTCTTAAAATTATCAAATAATTTCTAAAAATTATGAAATTTTTAAAGGAGTCACCCAGAAGCCCTAGAACCAAGGAAAATATTTTCAGAGGATAATCACAAGATTATCCAGAAAAGTTTACAAAGGGGTCAAGACTCAGGTTAAAAGAAGCTTGAGGCTTTAGAGTTCTACAATTCCTTTGCAAGAATTTACAGAAAATTCAAACAACAACAAGATGCACCAAAAGCTTTAAACTTTCCTTATTTTTGTACATTTGAAACACAAACCAAAATTTTGGGATGTGACAAACTTACCCCCTTACAAGAATCTCGTCCCGAGATTCCGTTCACTTGGAATAGAAAGACGGGTAAAAAGATTTAGACCATGTTTGGTACAGCTCCTACTCCCAGCTTCTCATCTGGATCTCATGGAGCCGTGCCAAACACACAGCTTCTCAAAACCACCTGATTCTAATTCTCGCGAGGAGCTGTCTCAAAAATGAACTAACAACGAGAAGCAGCCTTCCAGTAGATTCTCGTGAGAATCCAACTTGCATAAACAAAAATACCCATTGAAGTTTGAAGTTTTTACCCGCAAATGCCATCCAATTAACCCCCGAGCAAATCCCACCGCGTTGCCCTTTCCGTACCCCTTCTCCTACCCTCGCTTCCTCGTCTATCTCGGTGCTCTCGCGACAGAAAAATCGCCTCAGGTCCTCTCATGCGCCGCCTTGGGTCCTCTCGTGAGAGCCGCCTCGGGTCCCCTCGTGCGCCGCCTCGGGTTGTAGATTGCTCGCCGCCGGCCCCAGACTGCGCCGCCGCCTGCACAAGAGCGTCAACCCCGAAAACCCTAGAGGTTGCACCACCTCCGGCCGTCGATTGCTCTGCCTCAGGCCCCGTACTGCGCCACCACCTGCACCAGAGTCGACGACCTCAGAAACCCTAGAGGCCGGGTACCTCGACTTCTTCGCCGTCGCAGGTTTCCGAGGACCACCGACGGGCTCCGACGAAGGTAAGCCAATGTTATTTTCCCTGTTAGCTTTGCTTGATGTCAATGTTTTGTGTATGATTTTATTCGTGCCTGTGTGAATGATCTGTGAATTCATGCATCTGTGAATGCTTTTATTCATACATCTGTGAATGATTTTATTAATGCATCTATGAATGATCTGTGAATGCCTTTAATTTGGCATGAAATGAATGATTGAGGATTTTTTTGCCATGCGTTTGTGAGTGCAGTGGGCACAAATTAACATCTGAATTGATTGTCATGATTTTTTCATGGGACAGTTATCTGTGAATTGAGGCTTAAGGCTTTGTCCTTTGAGTTGTAATAGAACATTTCTTAGTCCCCTT
Source organism: Ampelocalamus luodianensis (assembly GCA_036346255.1). Taxonomy (NCBI): domain Eukaryota; kingdom Viridiplantae; phylum Streptophyta; class Magnoliopsida; order Poales; family Poaceae; genus Ampelocalamus; species Ampelocalamus luodianensis. The sequence continues at coordinate 17,608,306 of CM070632.1, read as the reverse complement.
CCTGTGATGTAAGTGATTGATGATTGTTGTTGATTTCTAATCTTGATAAAAAAAAAATTCATGCTTACCTGAACCTGAACAGGTAGTATAGCAAATTCTAGACATTCTAATTAGTATAGTATATGTGTATGCATCCGGCTCATTGTGCTTTTGTTTCATATCTTCAAAGACTCAGAATTGACAACCAACAACAAGATCTTTGTACTACTGGTAGTAGCACCAGTGGTGACATTGCGAGGAGGCTGGTGAGGCGAAGGACCATGGTGCTCAGGAAGGTGATACCCGGAGGGGACGCCATGGATGATAGTGTGGTTCTTCTTTCAGAAGATGAGGGTGTGCCTGAATTTGCAGAGAAAAACATGAACTTGATGGTGATCAGAGATACATCACTTAGCTTGTGCAAAGTTGTGAAGTATAGATCAGGATTTTGTCATGTTCTTTGAGATCAGTGGGGGACTTGTAAGCTAGCTAGCAAGCTACTGTGGTCTTGGCACTTAACAGCTGTGTGCAAAATAGCTGTGAAATTGTAGACAACGTAGTATCCAAAATTCTATAATTTGTGTACAAATATATAGGAGAAAGACACTAATATAATTGAATTATTACAACTAGGGGTAACATAGTCTATTTGCCTCTAATCCTACCTCATATGGTTTTTGGAGCCAACCTACCAGCCAAACGCTTTCAACAAATAGCTCCAGATTCTCAGAGAAGTGGATTCTGAGAGAATCAGAAGCAGAATCTAGAAAATGAGAATTTGGAGCTGTACCAAACAGGGCCTTAGTCGCTTTGCCAACACCCAATCTTCTTCCCAAGGCTAATCGACTCAATTATTAATCCACATCACTATTGTCCCAACAGTTTTGTCTTGGACACCTAAATTGTTGCCCATCCAATTAAAATCTACTGATCATATTTGGACTATGGCAACCAGCTCCAATATATCTTTCCACAATTTATACATTAACTACCGGACTACTTGCTTAGCAGAAAAATTCCAAACCACCATAGACATTGATTCACTCCCATCTTGATCACAATTCCAAAAACTCTTTGAATCCTAATCAAAATCACCATATTGCTCACATATTCCATTACAATTGTTTTTCCAAATTTCTATCATAGGGTATCTCCCATATAACCTCCAATTTGTGAGCATTAAAAATATGCATTTCACTGTCTATAATCCACCAATTAACATATATCATTAACCATTTATCACTTATTTGTCATTTCCAGCAAGATTTCCCTCAACAAATTCAATTACCCCTATGCAAGCTCCGATTGCATCTTCAGACAATGCCTCTATATCTCTGCTTTCCAATTCCTTTTTGCAGCATGATCGATTCACTGGCAATAAACAATCCATCAAATGCACCAATTAATCTCTTAAGGTCTAATCCACTCATCCCCACTCTAGGATCTACTTAACAACCAAAATCAACATAATTATCTTGGGTTAAAAAATGCATATCCTTTACACACAGTCACTCCATCCTAGAGAACTAAATCATCAAGATCATCCATCCAAGGTGAGCTTGCAATTCAATTATAATTCAAATAATTTGAATTATTAACCTCATCCAGATCAAATCATCCACAATAATTGTCCCAGTCCAAATTGATAACATCAATTCGATGCCTTTCAAAAAGAATCTTTTGATCCCCAAGTATCATTTTAAATCCAACCACCACAATTTATCATCCCTAATTGATCCCATAATACTGTCCTTGGGACAACCATTAGCACAAGGTTAAATCTCCTATTTACTCCTCGTAGTCATATATTACACAACCATTCCATCACCTAGTCATTCCTCATTTCCAGAAATATTATAATCTGGTTATATACTCAAATACAACTTCACAACTCTCAAATTATCATCATGAGTGTCCACCAAAATTCATAATGACTTCACAGTTGCATTTCTAACTCTATTACACTAGGCCGGAATCTGACTCGCAATATTATCGACATATTGACTAGGACATACCTATAGTCCAAACCCACAAGTGAACACACAAAATTATTTATTCAATTCTATACATACATTCCAGGAGTCCCACCTGCATGTCTTTAATCATAATTCCAACACCATCTGCATGCAAGCTTATACCGCACTACAATCTCATATCACAATATTCTATGATAATGCTAATTATCCAAAACCCACAATTTATCTCACATAAGCTAATATCTCAGGGGTCAAAATTCAAACTAACTCTTCTAAGACCATACCAGAGATTCATGAGGAACAATCCCATTTCTTTTATTAAGAAATAACATGTTAACCAGGCAATCCCACCAACATCAACCTAGTATTAGGCAATTCCATCAACATTAACCTAATATCTGGATTAAATCAAAATAGCGGTTACTAAATCATATCCTTCTCTTTTCACCGATCTCGCTATTGGTCAATTAATTAGCATGCGACTTCCATTAAAGAGATAAGAGGGAGGGTGTAACATCCCAATTTTCAGAGCTTGAAAATCATTTAAATAGTTAGTAGGGAAAAATTCACCATTTGGATTTATTTGACTTTAAATTCAAAAGCTTAATATTGGACTTTACAAACAAAAACCTTTAATGAGAATAATCCCAACATGAACAATAGTCAAAACTATTTTATTTGGGTTCTATGTGCTCAAATATATTTTCTAGATTTTTCTAGAATTTTTCTGAGTTCATTTGCTATTTTCTATTGCTTATTTGAATTTCTGGTAATTTATAAAATAGAAAAACTATTTAAAATATCGGAAATCCCTTTGGGCCGAATCTTCCTTCGATCCGGCCCATTCTCTCTGTTCGGCCCAACTCCTTGCCCCATTCGCGCGCGCGTATACGCCTCCGTGGCAGCGGCGTGTGGGCCCCACGCCTTCGTCGTCCCCTCGCGCCGGCTTCTTCTTGCGGCGGCGGCGCGTCGCCATTGAAGCAGCTCGAGCCGTCCAACAAAAGTGGATGCGTACGATTTTATGCGCGGATGATTCTTCGAAGCCCTATCTATCCGCGCCGTTTACGTTGAAATCTTATCCGACACGGACTCTATCCCCTTCCAATCCCGTTTCTTCCTTCGTGTTCCTTTCGGACTCTTTTAGGGTTTCATCGCGACGCCTCCTAGCCTCCGGCCCTATAAATAGGACCCACAGGATCGCATCAACGTCGCACAAGAAACCCCAAACCCCTAACCTCCCGAGCTCTTGCGCGCGCAATTCTCCATCTAGGGTTTTCGGCCGCGCTTCGTCGCCGTCGATTTGCGCGCGCCCGATGTCGCCGCGTCGTCGTCGAGTGCACCGTCAGGTTCAACATCACCAGGGCTACCTCCAGGAGCCTTCGCCGCCGCCAGAACCTCACCGGAGCTCCAGTCCGACAAAACCCGAAGCACCTCCGCCGCTCTGAGCTCGCCACGGCCGCCACCGCCCTCCGATCACGGAGTTGCATCGTGAGGTTCGCATAGCGCCCTCTACACGCTGGTACCACTCACCGCCGGTGAAGCCCCGCCGTTCGCCGTTGCCATCAGTCCCCGAGCCGTCGCCGCCGTTGGGTCCGACGTGGACGCCACCCCACCTGCCACCTCAGCATTCGCGCCGACGTGTCGCTTGTGTGGCGCCGTGTCAGCAGGCACGTGTACGCCCGCGTGGCACGGTCCACCGAACCCCAGATCTGATCTGGCATGGACTTGGTCCACGGTGCACCATCTCACCGACATGTGGGTCCCACCTGTCAGGCCTTTTGTCACCCCGTCCGAACGTCCTCCGATGACGTCAGCATTGCCCAATAATCCGATTTTTCTTTAGAGAAATAATTCGGAAATTCCAGAAAATCCAAATTAGGGTTTCTTTTTAGATTCAATCTTCCAGAGCTCATAACGTTTGCATCCTAACTCCGATTGAGCCCATTCAAATTTCTAAATTTATCTAAATTCAAGCTCTATTTATCTGAGATTTTTATTTAATTTTTGGAGCTTGTTTTGCCTCTGTTATTTATTTGTTTTGTTTATTTGTTTCGTTTGCGAGTAGACGTCGATTCGTCGGGGAATTTTGTGGAAGAAGGAGCACCCCAAGATCAGGACCAGTACATAGGCCTTTTCTAAGGCAAGTCATACCTTTGATCATCTTGAACCCAGCCAAATTACTTTACTTCAAATATCGCATTCTATTTTAATTATTTATTTAAATGCATTCTATTTGTTATCCAAATTTGTTATCACACCTTGGCCTTGTATGTCATAATCCCTTGTCACCCTAGATTGGTTATTAGTTGGTAATATTGTAGCACCAACGTGGGTTGGTTAGATGCGAGTACAATTGCTTAGCCATGCTACGAGTCTCACATCTTATGAAAGTTGCAATTATTAATTATGATTAAGTGACTATGGAACTATGTGATAAAAACTGTGTGTACTGTGTGCTATTACTTTGTGGATGGCATGTGTTGCGCTAAAACCAACTGGGTGGTAAAGGATTTAGACTGAGGCAAGTGGTGGAAGCTGTGTGATATGGTGGGCTTTGTGATGGGAATGAAAATCTTTGTGATTTAGTTAGAAATTGGAAGTCTTGCCTTGGTCAATTAAGGACTTAACTTTGTGCGCTATTGAACTGAGCCTTACTGTACGACCACATGCCTGGTATGGGACGGGCCTAACTTAGTAAGTTATTGATTCTCGGCATTGATGTTTAGGTGGATAGGTTAGGCTGTGTGACAGGGTGGAGGTGTGACTACTTAGTGGTTGCATCGCGGGACGGTTCGCCGCTTCCCTATCTAGCGGTGTGTGTTATGCCAAAGTGCTTCGTTTGGATTGGCATAGCGGTTTGTAAGCACACTGGGAATGTCAATGTTTGAGATGAAGTTTCTGAACCGTTTTGTTATGATTAGTGCTTGCTACACTAGTTGTATCTTGTGGGTAAAGTGTACAACCTCTGCAGAGTGTTAAACAATCTATTCGAATAGCCGCGTCCGCGGTCATGGACATGCTCGGGGATTTCACACGAGGGGTAGTTTTCATAAAATGTTGGGATGGGAGCTATGTGACCTCTATCATATGGCTATGTGAAATAATCTGTTTAGCTGTGTGTCTTTGTGGAAACAATTGCTAAATTAGTATTGTCTATTTGTTTTGAATTATGCTTTCAATCTATTATTCGTATTCAATTGCAAATGTTGCTTTTATGTAAAAGAACCGCAGAAGTCTTTTCTTTGGAATAAGCCTGCATCTATACATTGCATTCTGTGGTATGATTTGCGAGTATGGTTGTGTACTCACGCTTGTTGTAAAACTTGCGCCCAAACCTACAGAAGAGGAGTCTACGCTTGCTTTCGAGGAGGAGTTCGCGAAGGTTGTTGATCGTTAAGGTCGGATCGATCGGTTGCTGTGGTGAATTGGTGGGATCTCTGTTTGGAGTTATTTCCGTTCATTCTTGTTTTATTCTTTGTTAGCCTGCGTGGCTTAATAAGTGTAAACTCGACCATAAGGTCAAAACCCTTATTTGTTATTCAAACTAATCGTTTACTTTATTTATCGTTTGTGTGGATCGATATTTATCTATGTTAACCACGTGTGCACTAGCGTGATCTGGACTAGTGCGGTATACAGAGGGTTCGAATCAAATTGCGGGTCCCGCAGAGGTGGTATCGAGCCATACCGATCGTAGGTCTTGACCTTAGTGAGATTGGCCGTCTTTAGAGTGTCCAAACTATTTTCTAAAAGAAAAATTAACTTGCAAGGTTAATTAATTGCTTAACTCTCCTCATATCTCTCCGCCTCAACTTTTGCTATAATCCTTTCTCTCCTATTTGTTTTAATGTTTGCTCTTACCTGTTAAATCTGTCTTGACAGATGTCTAAATCTTGAGCTATGGTGAGCGCACTGGAGGGTATGCCGCCGAGCTTTGGAAGTTGCTCCAGGTTCTTGGAGGTTTTGATCGTCCGCTGTACGTCGGCAACAACTGGACGGTGAATGGACAAAACCGTAGAGTGATTTGTCGCCTGACGATCTACGCCAGGAGGAACGACAAGGCAAGCCAACCTTCGCACGTTTCGGTGAGGAAGATCACTTGGCTAGAGGGTATCCAGGAGTCGTCGCGCTTGGCCATGCTGCGTTTCTGCAACATCTACGCACGGGAGCTTCAGGACACCGTCTTCCGTTACCACCCCAGAGCTGCAGCCATGGACTTGCCAGCACGCTACTCGTCCACAGAAGGAGAGAGCAACGCTACCGTCGTGCACCTCTCCCGATTCGTGGCGCCAGAGAGAAGCCTTGGAGAGGACCATCACGGAGTTGGATCATGTCTATGAAGCCTTGCAGAGAGCTGAAGTGAAGGTCTCCACTCTGCAAGAGATTCTCTATGAGGACCCCGATTTATTTGACTTGTAATGCTTAGCCTTCCATTTACCCTAGCATCACAAAACAAATAAACCAAGCCTCGAGATATGTATGCTTCCCAGAAATGCAGCATACACACCCCGTTACAAAATCACGCATCAATTCCATACAACATAACATTAAATCCTAACAAAAGACATACATAATAGAGTTATTACACAAGAAGGCCGACCGGCCAAACAACATCAAAGTAACAATAACAGCGGAAGCAAAAGTGCCATAAGATGGCTATAAACAAAATCCAACCGGTTAGCCATAACCCACAAGGCAACCGACCGGGCCGCCAAGCTAGTCGTCCATACGCGAGCAATTCTCACAAAAGTCGATCCCTTGGGGATCAACTTCTTCCTCTGCAACAAATAAGCAAAGCAAATGAGTACAAAAATGTACTCGCAAGACTGACGTGTGGAATAGCAGACCTGTCAATATGCTACATGCAGGCTTTTTAGGTGGAGGTTATATGTCTTATTTTGCACAAAGCTAACTTTATTTGCAATAATGTAATACAGTTGAAAGCAAGTTGCAAATCTGTTTTTAATGTTGAAATAATAGCGAAATAATGATAATACAAGTAACCACCTAGAGGTGACTAACCCAATAGTCACCACAACATAGCACGAATCCCTGATTCGTACCACCCATCAAGTTTTAATTAAAAGGTTGTAGTCTAACTCTTGAAAGACCTTGCCAAGCGTGTCCATAACCTAGGACGAGGCTATTCGAATAGTTTTAACCCTGCAGGGGTGTACCAATGTACCCACACTTCAGACCGCCTTTTTGCCAAGCTATTAAGCACACTTCCTTTGGTATGCCGACACGGCTAAGTCCTACGAGACGTTTCCAATGGAATGCGTTAATTAAGAGTCGCACGTATGGGGTTAACCCTTAGTGACCAGCCGGCGAAATGGGCCACTAGGACCACACGTTGTGGTGGAGTCAAGCAAAGCCGGGAGTCATTAGCCATTTAGGGTAATGCTAGCCGGACATTTGCAAGACCCCGGTCGGGATGGAGGACCTAGAAAGGAACCACCCCGGTCACGCCTTTGTGATCATTTTTTCTCTATAAACTACAGCCAGCGACTCATTAATTAATGCCTCCCAAAGTAACAAGATGTTCGGTCCTTGTTGACTCGGGCACCATTCCAGTCACACCCAAAAGCACACCAACATACCATTGTGCCCAAGTCAAAATCATTTTGTTTTCAGTTTTTAGTTTTCACAAGTAAACATGGCACAAGGCTGAAATCATAAGTAATAATAAGTTTTATGTGATCAAGGTTATCGACAAGTCGATAAACGCCCATTTCTACCGGGAGCTAAGCATGGCTAAGCAATAGTTCGCAACTACTAAGTGACAAGAGTTCATCCAACGAACTCTCAATCACAGCAATAACCTAGGCTCATGGTAGTAAAGGATGATCATTTGCTTAAGCAAATGCACCTACTAGGTCAACTAACGGCAATAGTTAACACAAACTAGCAATGCATACATAGAATTTGGAAACAACATAAATACTTAAAATACTGGGATTAACATGATCAAACTGCTTGACTTGTTGTAGGTCACTTTCTTGCTGCAGAGGATTCACTCACGTACTCAATAATTCCTTCGGAACCTAACGCGAAAAGGCGATAACCAAATAAGAACAAGAACTCCAAATAAAACTCCATAGCAAAAGTTCTCCAAATACCATGAAATTTATACAGCAGCAAGATTATGATTTTAGACAAATTTAGGAATAAGAATCAAGTCATTTGGATTAGGTATGAAAAAGTTATGACTAATCTAAGTTCTCTCAGCCTATTAATTCAATTAAATTAATTACTGGTACTGTTCATGGTGAAATTTTCTAGAATGATCTAAGGTCTGAAATTTTTATGGTAGGTAGATAATGTCATCCTAAGAACAGCAAATCTTGAGTTTACATCATTTGGAGTTATAATGAATTAGTTATGATTTTTCTAAGTTCTAAAACTAGCATATATCATTTTTCAGGAACATAAATAAAGACAAGGCCTAGTTCACATTAAAGCATGCCTACAGACAAATTTTATTAAGTTGAGTTTGCTCAGTTTGGATTTACAGAGAAAAAGTTATATATTTTACAAATTTGAGATAATTTCTAAACACCCATTTCATATTAAACAAGTTCATGCAGTTAAAGTCATTTCCTACTACATAACAGTGCCTAAATTCATTCTCAGATTAAAGTTCATACTCTAACAGAGCTAAAGCAATTGGAATCATTCAAAAAGGAGCTAAAATGACAAAGTTATGCACTTTTGAAATTTGAAACATTAAAAGACTTAGAAAATATGAGCTCTCGGGATGTCCAAATGAACTGAAGGAAAAAGGAGAGGTCGTGGGCCGTTGATCTTGCATCGCAAGGCCACGGACCTCGAAGCACAACGCACGGGAAGACCTCTTCCCGCACTGGGGAGGTCTGGGCCGTTGAGATTGGATCCAACGGCCACGACCAATGCATGCACAGCGCACACAGAGGAGGTCCTGGCGCCTACGGAGGTCGTGACCGTCAGATCGAGATCTGGCGGTCCCGAGCACTAGGGGAGGTCCTAAGGGTAAACCTACGGAGGGAGGTCTGGATGGCTAAGATCTCACGGAGGAGGTCTTCAACGGTCTAGATCTCCGGAGGGAGGTCTTTGCGGACACGATCAAGTGAGGAGGTCTGGGCGATCAAGATCAAGCGAGGAGGTCCCGATCGGTGGGATTCAACCGAGGAGGTCTTGGACGGCCAAGATCTACTCAGGGAGGTCCTAAGTGACAGGGTTTTAACGAGAGGAGATATGGACGGCTCAGATAAGGCCTAGGGAGGTCCTAAACGGTCCAGGTCGACACGGAGGGAGGTCTTGAGACTAAAGATTTTGCAAAGAGGATCTAACGCTCAGATCTAAACCTCGGGAGGTCGTGAATGGTCCAGATTGACTTGAGGAGGAGGTTCGGGGTTGTCTTTATAAAAGACCAGGGGTGACTTTTTACAAAGAGGACCCCGAGGGTGGGCTAAGGGGTGGTCTTTGCAAAATGACCATGGGGAGGTCTTTGCATGACGGAAAGATCCAAACGGCTAGGATTTAACCAGGGTGGTCCTAGACGGTTAGGATCGACTCAAGGGGAGGTCCTAGCGCGCAAGATTTCTCACAGAGCCAGATCCAACGGCTAAAAACTAAACCAGGGAGGTCTTTAACGGCGGAGATTACTCTAGGAGGTCTTGGGACTTAGAATTTACTCGGAAATCCTCCTACGGTACAGATTTAACCGGGGGTAATCTTAAGGGCTGAGATTAAACTAGGGGGAGGTCCTGAGAGCAGAGGTCTTCACGGAGGAAGATCTCGACGGTCGAGATGAACCCTGGAGGAGGTCCGAGCGGTTAGGATTTTACAGGGAGGTCTTGGGGGTGAGGATTTAGCGGAGGATGACCCCGATGGCTAAGATCTCCCAGGGGGAGGTCCTTGACGGCTCAGATTTGCTTGAGGTGGTTTTGATACACGACCAGGGGTGGTATTTTTGCACAGAGGACCTCGGAGGAGGTCCTGCACTTAAGGATTTTACAAAAAGGATCTAAGGGTCCAGATCTACCCTAGAAGAGGTCGTGAATGGCTAAGACCACAACCGGGAGGTTCTAGGACTTAGGTTTTTACAGAAAAGGGATCGACGGTTTAGATCTAATCACGAAGAGATCATTAAGGGCTAGGATTTCAGCGGGGAGGTCCTGGAACTTAAAGACTTCACACACGAAAATCTAAAGGCCAAAGACTAACGCTAGAAGATCATTAACGGTCTAGATTGAGCCTGGGAGGTCTGAAGACTTAATGAAACGCACGTGTTGCCGACAAGAACAACAATTAACACCAGGGATTGGACTCTCGGACAACTTAAATGCTAATCATTGGGCTACAAGACTTGCCCGAGTAAGGCACGACAAAAACACGAGTTCGGTCATAAGCTCACCGCCGGCGATGGGGACCACGCCGGCGAGAACCAAGGGCACAGATGGACTCCAAATAGCGAAGATAACCTAAAGGTGCCAAAAACTTGAGCTAAAACTCAACCTACCGGCGGCTAGCCGGAGATGACCACCGGAGGTGAAAAACGGCAAAAGGAAAGCTAAGGAGGTCCAACAGAGCCGGATTTCCAAAGCTAAGGTACTCACTTGAGAATGGAGGAGGTCCGGGGATGGCCGAAAGAGCTCGACGACAATGATGCTAGCCGGAGTTGAGGAAGAAGGAGCAAAACCAGCCAATGAAGAGCAAGTCCCCAAATCTGACGATCCCTGAGGAGGTCACACAAGGCCAGTTAGGGATATGCTCAAGGTGATTCAATTAAGCTAGTGGACAGGACGAGAAACCCAAGCGAATCACTGGAGCCCTGAAGGCTTCGAGGAGCTCCAAGGACCGACAATGGTGGCTAGGAGGTCTTCGGGTGTTCTGAGCACAAGAACACAGAGAGAAGGAGCTGAGGGTTTCATTAAAGCCAAGAGAGCAAAGGAGTGGAGCAAGGTTGAGCTCCACGGTGCACTTGAGTCAAAAGTCCCTGCCATGGAAGTACATGAAATGACAGGGCAGGTGGAAAAGAGGACATTAGGAAAAAGGTGCTGACATGCATTAAAGGTTGTCAGAGATAGCCGTTGACAAGGACTTGATTTGACAAGGCGCTGCCCCAACTGCTGTAGCTCTGGCACACACATATGCCTGCAAAAGCGATGATGACCAGTCCCAGAGGTCCCACCAGGCAGTGAGAGGCCCAAAAGAACTGGTCAAGGAGCATAGCGATCGGGTGGACTTGAGCTCGGGTTAGGAGGTCCGGGTGGTTGGATTTGAAATGAAGGGTCCCGATTTAAAGAGGTGATCGGAGGTCTTACTACACAGGGAGGTCCGAGCCACAAATCTAAGGATGGACGACTCACGATCACCAAGGTGCACAGGGTGGTCGAGGAGGTCCGAAGGGGATGACCAAGGGTCAAAGTGGTTTGATGGCCTCTTAAAATGTTCAAACAATTTCTAAAAATTGTGAAATTTTTCAGAGGGGTCACATACCATCCCAAGAACTTAGGAAAAATATTTCCCAGAGATGATCAAAAGGTTTGACAAGAATGTTTTTGGAAGACAAGGTTTTCGATCAGAGTGACTTGTGACTTGTAATCCCATAATTCTTTTGCAAGAATTCTTTAGAACATACAAGAATTGCAAGATGTAGGAAAAGTTTTAATTTCTACTCATTTTCTTACATTTGAAACGCAAACCAAAACTTGGGATGTTACATTCTCTACGACCAAGTTCCCGAAGAAGAGGAAGACTCGAGGAGGATTCCGGAGAAGATCCGGAGGAAGGCCCAGTGGAGCAGAGGAAGAGCGAGCTAGAGCCGCTTGCACCAGAACGCCTGCTCTCGCCGCACCGCCTGTGGCATCAGATCGGTTGCCAAGATGCCGGCTCACTTCCAAGTCTACAGCCGTCAGGAGCGCCGCCGCGGTTGTGGAGGCTTTCTTGAGTAGTTGTCTTAGTTTCGGTCTTTCAGGCTTAGCCAGTTTCAGTTTAGTAAGTCGCCCTTTAGGCGGTAGTTTTGTGTGCTTAGGTCGTTGTTTCTTTTTGTGGGCGAGTATGAGCTGCAAAGGCCCTTAGGCATTTGTTGCAGCCATGCTAAGACCCTATTTAATAAAGGTATTTCATTTGAGTTTCTTGAGCTGTGTTTTGTTGGGTTTAACATACCCCCTGCTTAGTCCTTAACTCATCTTGTGCTTGCTACCTTATCTAACCCGTGGAGTTTCGCCAGATGGTTCAAACTCGTCAGACTGCTGCTAGTGGTTCCGGCACCCCAGTGCCGAGAAGCAGTGAGCAACCAGCCGCAGGAGCAGTTCCGCCACAAGCACCTCCAATTGACTTGCAAAACTTTGGAGCTTTCATGGCAGCACAGACTCAGCTGATGAATACCATGATGACTCAGATGCAAGCTATGAACAACCAGGCCAACAACAACAACAACAATCAACAGTATGGAGCCCCAGCTGCTCATGGTCACCATGGACCATCCAAGCTTGCAGAATTTATGAGGACTCATCCACCAACATTTTCCGGACACGTGTCCCCAGTAGAGGCAGATGATTGGCTTCGGGTCGTTGAAAGGAAGCTGCTGATTACCCAAAGGCGATGACCGTGAGAAGGTCCCGTATGCCACTCACCGGATGGAAGGCATAGCCGAATGGTGGGAGAACTTCGTGCGCGCATGAGGCGCCACAGATATCACCGGGAAGAATTTTCGCGACATTTCGCGAAGATCATGTACCGAAGGCATTATCGATCCAAGAAGGATGAGTTCGCGCTCTCAAGCAAGGAGCTATGTCGATATCGACTACCTCAACAAGTTTTCTACTAGCTCGCTATGCGCAGAAGATGTTGCCACGGACAAGGCCCGCTAGAGTCGCTTTCTGAAGGGGCTAAACACTGGACTGCAAGTCAGTCTGATCGCCCATACTTTTCCTGATTTCCAAGAACTGGTCAACAAAGCCTTTGTTCTAGAGGACAAACGCAAGGAACTGGAGGATAACCGTAAGCGCCGGATGGCTCAACAAGGAAATCAGCAATCACAGCAGAGGGCAAGAACAGTGCCACCACAGTTCAACCGGTTTCCACCCTGCATTTCGTTGAGCACTCGCACCAACTTCAAGACCCGCCCACCGCCGTAACTTCCGCAACCCTGCACCCGTCAACCCCAACCCGGGAAGCAACCGCAGAACGTACCATGGGTATGTTACACTGCCGCCACGGGATATTTTTCTAACCAATGTCCGCAGAAGGGTACAATCACTTCAGTACGTTTCAACCTTGGAGCTACGCCATCCAAGACGCCAACGCCAGGCATCAACCAAGGAGCTTCACAAGTCGCCGGTCAAGCCGGAGGAGCACCACAGTCCGTGATCAGAGGCTGTGTCAACCACGTCACTCTGGAAGGAGCCTAGGGATCACCGGACGTCGTACTGGGTAAGTTTCTGGTTAACATAGTACCTGCATCAGTTTTGTTTGATTCTGAAGCTTCGCATTCGTTTGTTTCTGGAATGTTTGCAACCGAGAATAAATTGGAAGTTATGCAACTTAAGCATACTCTATTAGTCCAGTCGCCTGGAGCAGAGCTAAGTGCTAGAGAGGGATGTTTAGGAGCTAAGTTACTCATAGCTGGAGTTGAGTTTCTAGCCAACCTAATTGTTCTAGACACCCAGACCTTAGATGTCATTCTTGGCATGGATTGGTTATCCACGCACAAAGCTGTGCTAGATTGTGGCCGAAGGGCCGTAACAATCGAGGATACCGAAGGAAACAAGGTAGAATTTCTGGCCACCTCAGTTCGTGATGGACATTTGCTAGTAAACAGTTTGAAGACCCTTTCCTTGGAAGAAGTACCAGTGGTCAGTGAATACCCAGATGTGTTTTCAGAGGAGTTACCAGGAATGCCACCGGATCGTGACATTGAGTTTGTCATCGACCTAGTGCCAGGGACAGCACCGATCTCAAAGAGGCCTTATCGGATGCCAGCCGATGAATTGGTAGAGATGAAGAAGCAGATAGAGGAACTTCTTGAGAAAGGTTTCGTGAGACCTAGTTCGTCGCCATGGGGAGCGCCAGTGTTGTTTGTCAAGAAGAAAGATGGAAGTATGAGGATGTGTATTGATTACCGTTCCCTCAACGAAGTTACCATCAAGAACAAGTACCCACTACCCCGGATAGATGATCTGTTTGATCAGATGAAAGGAGCCGGAGTGTTCTCAAAGATCGACCTGCGATCAGGTTACCATCAACTGAAGATTTGTCCTAAGGATATACCGAAGACCGCGTTCTCAACACGGTACGGACATTATGAGTTCCTAGTCATGTCCTTTGGTCTGACTAATGCCCCTGCATACTTCATGAACATGATGAATAAAGTATTCATGGAATATTTGGACAAATTCGTAGTTGTGTTCATTGATGATATTCTAGTGTACTCCAAGTCGGAGGAAGAACACGCCGAACATTTAAGGATAATATTGGAAAAACTCAGAGAGCATCAGTTGTATGCCAAGTTCAGTAAGTGTGATTTCTGGAAGAAGGAAGTTGATTTCCTTGGTCACGTGATGACAGCTGAGGGAGTAGCAGTTGACCCCGGTAAAGTTAAAGCAGTATTACATTGGGAGCAGCCCAAAATTGTAACTCAGATTCGCAGTTTCTTGGGAATGGTAGGTTATTACCGCCGTTTCATCGAAGGATTCTCATCAATTGCTAAGCCTCTTACGCAATTGTTGAAAAGGAGAAAAGTTCACTTGGACTCACTGTGAGGAAAGTTTTCAAGAGTTGAAGAAGCGCTTGACTTCAGCCCTAGTGCTGATTTTGCCAGATATTCGCAAGGATTTCGATATCTATTGTGATGCTTCGCGTCAAGGATTAGGATGCGTCCTGATGCAAGAAGGAAGAGCGCCGCTTATGCGTCAAGGCGCTTGAGACCTCACGAAGAGAATTACCCTACTCATGATCCGGAATTAGTCGCCGTAGTGCATGCTTTAAAGATTTGGCGCCACTACCTTATCGTAATCGCCGTGAAGTCTACACGCATCATAAGAGTCTAAAGTACATCTTCACCCAATGATTTGAACATGAGAGAGAAGATGGTTGGAATTGATCAAGGATTATAATCTTGGGATCCACTACCATCCGGAAAAGCCAACGAGTTCGCACGCCTAAGTCGTAAGAGTTACCGCAATGCTTTGGAAGTAAAGGAAAGTTGTCCGAACTTTATGAAGAATTTGAAGCTAAGGCTAGAAGTTGTGCCCGAAGGATTTGTAGCCAATTTGGAGGCAGATCTACCCGGAGAAGCAGATTCATGAAGCACAACCAAAGGATCCGTGTTGTCGTAAATCAAGATCAAAATGGCAGAAGGGAAATTCAAAGATTTCACCAAGGATGATCAAGACATACTCTGGATTAATGGTCGTATCTGTGTACCAGATATCGATGGTCTAAGACAGTTAATCTCAAAGGAGGTCCATGACTCAAAGTATTCGATTCACCCTAGAAGTACCAAGATGTACCAGGATGTTAAGACTAAATTTTGGTGGCCAAATTTGAAGCGAGAAGTCGCAGAGTTCATTGCCTTATGCGACATCTGTCAGAAAGTAAAGGCAGAACACCAGAGACCAGCAGGATTGTTGCAACCGCTAAAGATTCCAGAATGGAAGTGGGAAGAAATCGGGATGGATTTCATCACCGGTTTACCCAAGACCCAATCGGGTTACGATTCGATCTGGGTAATAGTCGATCGTCTAACCAAGGTTGCCCATTTCCTGCCAGTCAGGACCACATACTCAGGAGATCGCCTTGCGGAATTATACATGGCTAGAATTGTCAGTTTGCATGGAGTGCCCAAGAAGATAGTGTCAGATCGAGGATCTCAGTTCACCTCTTGTTTTTTGTAGAGTTTGCATGAAGCATTGGGTACCTATCTAAATTTTAGTACCGCGTATCATCCACAGACAGATGGACAGACTGAAAGAGTTAATCAGATATTGGAGGATATGCTGAGAGCTTGTGCTCTAGCTAATGCTGCCCGATGGGATAAGAGTTTGCCATATGCAGAATTTTCGTACAACAACAGTTACCAAGCCAGTCTGCAAATGTCACCATTTGAAGCTTTATATGGCCGTGCTTGCCGAACCCCGTTGAATTGGTCAGAAACAGCTGAACGATCAATATTTGGTCCGGACATCATTCAAGAAGCAGAAGAGCAAGTGGCCATGATAAGAGAAAGGTTGAAGATAGCTCAGTCCAGGCAGAAGAGTTATGCTGATAATCGTCGTCGAGATCTCAGTTTTGAACCCGAGGATTTCGTTTATCTTCGAGTGACCCCGCTCAAAGGTGTCAAAAGGTTTCATGTCAAAGGGAAGCTTGCCCCTAGGTATGTTGGTCCGTTCAAGATTCTGGAACGCCGTGGAGAAGTTGCTTATCAGTTGGAGCTACCGCAGTCGGTAGAAGGAGTGCATGATGTCTTTCATGTCTCGCAATGGAAGAAGTGTCTTCGTGTGCCAGAAGAGCAAGCCCCGTTGGAATCAATTGACTTGAAGGAGGATCTTACCTACAAGGAGCAGCCAGTCAAGATTTTGGATGTTGCAGAGCACCTCACCCGAAGCAAGACTGTTCGTTTTTGCAAGGTCCAGTGGAGCAACCACTCGAAAGGAGAAGCAACGTGGGAACGTGAAGAAGAGCTGAAAGCCGAGTTCCCTAGCCTTTTCTCTAGCTAGCCTGAATCTCGGGGTCGAGATTCCTTTAAGGGGGGAGGTTTGTAACATCCCAATTTTCAGAGCTTGAAAATCATTTAAATAGTTAGTAGGGAAAAATTCACCATTTTGATTTATTTGACTTTAAATTCAAAAGCTTAATATTGGACTTTACAAACAAAAACCTTTAATGAGAATAATCCCAACATGAACAATAGTCAAAACTATTTTATTTGGGTTCTATGTGCTCAGATATATTTTCTAGATTTTTCTAGAATTTTTCTGAGTTCATTTGCTATTTTCTATTGCTTATTTGAATTTCTGGTAATTTATAAAATAGAAAAACTATTTAAAATCTCGAAATCCTTCGGCCGAATCTTCCTTCGATCCGCCCATTCTCTCTGTTCACCAACTCATGCCGCCGCGCGCGCGCGCGCCGCCTCCGTGCCACTGACGTGTGGGCCCCACGCCTTCGTCGTCCCCCTCGCGCCCGGCTTCTTCTTCGCGAGCGGCCGCGCCGTCCGCCATTGAAGCAGCTCGAGCTTCGTCCGACAAAAGTGGATGCGGCCCTGATTTTATGCGCGGATGATTCCTTCTGGAAGCCCTATCTATCCCGCACCCGTTTCCGTTGAAATCTTATCCCGACACGGACTCTATCCCCTTCCAATCCCGGTTTCTTCCTCGTGTTCGTTTCGGACTCTTTTAGGGTTTCCGCCGCCGCACGCCTCCCTAGCCTCCCGGCCCCTATAAATAGGACCCCTGGGATCGCATCAACGTCCGCACAAGAAACCCCCAAACCCCTGACCCTCCCGAGCTCTTGCGCCGCCGCAATTCTCCATCTAGGGTTTTCGGCCGCGCTTCGTCGCCGTCGATTTGCGCCGCCGCCAGTGTCGCCGCGTCGTCGTCGAGTGCACCGTCAGGTTCAGCATCACGTGGCTACCTCGAGAGCCCGCGCGCGAGAACCTCACCGGAGCTCGGTCAACCGACAAAACCCGGCACCTCGCCGCTCGAGCTCGCCGATCGCCACCGCCCCTCCCGATCACCCGAGTTGCATCGATGAGGTTCGCAATAGCGCCTCTACACGCGGTACCACTCACCGCCAGCGGCCCGCCGCTCGCCGTTGCCATCGGTCTCGAGCCGCCGCCGTCGGGTCCGACGTGGACGCCACCCCACCTGCCACCTCAGCATTCGTGCCGGCGTGTCGCTGCGTGGCGCCGTGTCGCCAGCACGCGTGTGCGCGCGGCACGGTCCACCGAACCCCAGATCCGATCCGCATGGACTTGGTCCACGGTGCACCATCTCACCGACATGGGTCCCACTGCCGGGCCTTTTGTCACCCCGTCCGAACGTCCTCCGATGACGTCAGCATTGCACAATAATCCGATTTTTCTTTAGAGAAATAATTCGGAAATTCCAGAAAATCCAAATTAGGGTTTCTTTTTAGATTCAATCTTCAAGAGCTCATAACTTTTGCATCCTAACTCCGATTGAGCCCATTCAAATTTCTAAATTTATCTAAATTCAATCTATATTTATCTGAGATTTTTATTTAATTTTTGGAGCTTGGTTTTCCTCTGTTATTTATTTGTTTTGTTTATTTGTTTCGTTTGCGAGTAGACGTCGATTCATCGGGGAATTTTGTGGAAGAAGGAGCACCCCAAGATCAGGACCAGTACATAGACCTTTTCCAAGGTAAGTCATACCTTTGATCATCTTGAACCCAGTTTTCAAATTACTTTACTTCAAATCTTGCATTCTATTTTAATTATTTATTTAAATGCTTTGGGTATAGTTATTATCCAAATTTGTTATCACACCTTGGCCTTGTATGTCATAATCCCTTGTCACCCTAGATTGGTTATCAGTTGGTAATATTGTAGCACCAACGTGGGTTGGTTAGATGCGAGTACAATTGCTTAGCCATGCTACGAGTCTCACATCTCATGAAAGTTGCAATTATTAATTATGACTAAGTGACTATGGAACTATGTGATAAAAATGTGTGTACTGTGTGCTATTACTTTGTGGATGGCATGTGTTGCACTAAAACCAACTAGGTGGTAAAGGATTTAGACTGAGGCAAGTGGTGGAAGCTGTGTGATATGGTGGGCTTTGTGATGGGAATGAAAATCTTTGTGATTTAGTTAGAAATTGGAAGTCTTGCCTTGGTCAATTAAGGACTTAACTTTGTGCGCCATTGAACCGAGCTTCTTCATGCGACCACATGCACGGTATGGGACGAGCCTAACTTAGTAAGTTATGGATTCTCGGCATTGATGTTCGGTGGATAGGTTAGGTCAGTGTGACAGGTGGAGGTGTGACTACTTAGTGGTTGCATCGCGGGATGGTTCGCCGCTTCCCGTCGGCGGTGTGTGTTATGCCAAAGCGCTTCGTTTGGATTGGCATAGCGGTTTGTAAGCACACTGGGAATATCAATATTTGAGATGAAGTTTCTGAACCGTTTTGTTATGATTAGTGCTTGCTACACCAGTTGTATCTTGTGGGTAAAGTGTACAACCTCTGCAGAGTGTTAAACAATCTATTCGAATAGCGCGTCATGGTCATGGACATGCTCGGGATTTTACACGAGGTAGTTTTCATAAAATGTTGGGATGGGAGTCTGTGTGACCTCTATCATATGGCTATGTGAAATAATCTGTTTAGCTGTGTATCTTTGTGGAAACAACTGTTAAATTAGTATTGTCTATTTGTTTTGAATTATGCTTTCAATCTATTATTCGTATTCAATTGCAAATGTTGTTTTTATGCAAAAGAACCACGAAGCCTTTTCTTTGGAATAAGCTCGCATCTATACATTGCATTACGTGGTATGATTTGCGAGTACGGTTGTGTACTCACGCTTGTTGTAAAACTTGCGCCCAAACCTACGTAAGAGGAGGAGTCTACGCCGCTTCGAGGAGGAGTTCGCGAAGGTTGTTGATCGTTAAGGTGCGGATCCCGATCGGTTGCCGTGGTGAATTGGTGGGATCTACGGAGTTATTTCCGTTCATTTCTTTGTTTTATACTTTGTTAGCCCTGCGTGACTTAATAAGTGTAAACTCGACCATAAGGTCAAAACCCTTATTTGTTATTCAAACTAATCGTTTACTTTATTTATCGTTTGTGTGGATCGATATTTACCTATGTTAACCCTGTGTGCACTAGCGTGATCCTGGACTAGTGCAGTATACACAGAGGGTTCCAGAATCGAAATTCTGGGTCCCGATAGAGGGGCATAAGGTGAGTAACAATCAGCAAAAGAGAAGCAATTGACAAAGGAGGAAAATGACAATACCCTAACATAAGCATACAAATAACAGCGAGGGAAGAACTCCAATTACTTGTAAACAAGCACAAGAATCAACATAAAACCACAATACATAAGATCAACTTCCTGGCATGACCAACTCGTATTGAAAGAACGAGCAATCGGTTGACAAGAAAAATTTCAGAACACAACTCAAGTTCTATCATATCTAATAAACATGGTAAAAGCCATCTAGGGGTGTATTAGGAACTAGCCATCTAATATCACATCTTACCCTTTTAAATCCCACAAGTTTTAGTTGAATTAACCTCTCATTTTTAATCCTAACGACGAACTATGTGCTTGCGGTCCAGATTTTCTAAAAAATGATGCATGCTGATGAGATGCATACTAATTTTCATTTATTAACTTGGGGATGTGACAGAAACAGCCCATTCTGGCATGGACCATTTTGGCCCATGAAAGTTACATGCCTAGGTGGCAGTCCAATCACGGCCCAATGGGCAGTCGTGCCGTGTCGGACCGACACGGGCCTGTTTAGCCCGTCAGGCTGTTTACAACCCACTTAGTTAGAAAAAAATCACAAAAATGCAAAACAAAAGTAGGAAAATTCTTAAAAATTTCAAAAAAAAATCATAAAAACATGTAGAATTCAAATATACCTACGAAAGTCATAAAAAATAAGACGTGAATATTGAAAATGTAATAAAGAGCTTTATTAATATTGAAATGGCTGCCTCGTTAAAACATTTTCCATGTAAAAACCCAACATGAGAAAACCTTGGCAAAAGAAAAAGAGTACAACCTATAGCTCTACATACATCTTTGTTCTAATTGTCATTGTCGAGGTACATATTTTCGAACAGGTCCGATAAATCTGTATTTCCCATAGAGTGTTGTGTTCACGAATCAGCTTGGCCCCAGTCCTTCATGGTTAGAAGTATCTCCACCATTTTACACGTGAGACGTGTTCTTTTTTTCCTCTAATATTCTTCCAGAAAGATTGAAAGCAGACTCAAAGGAAACTATCGAGACAGGAACAGTTAACACATCACGTGCAAAGTATGGATAGCACAGGATATGCTAACTTATGGGCATGCCACCATTGCAAAGTTTTGAGGCCTTCTGAGTTGAAATTCACCATATTCGCTGTCGAGATAGGTGGATAGTTCCCCAATCCTTGGGGTTGTTCTTGGTTGAGCAGGCGACTCTATAGAAGAAGAAGACCTGGACCTAGAAGAAGAGCCATCGAAAATCTTGCCCCGCATATGTTTCTTGCTACTTAAGGCGGCGGCTACTGGAGGTCATTGCAAGCGGACTCTCTAGAACTTATTTTCATACCTTTGGTAAACCTCGCGTAATCGAGAATGAACTTCTGCAAAATAGTTAGTATAGTCTAGCCCTGTAGTATTACTAAGAAGATCAAGAACATTAGCAAATTCTTCAATTTTACCTCTAGGATCTAAAACAAATACAAATGCATATAGAAAATGGATTTCTCTCCAATATTTAAGATATTTAGTTTTCATAGCAACAATTGCCTTGCATAAAACTAAGTTATTTTCATACATTTTCAATTGAGTAGCAATCTGTAAAATATTATGCACAATAATAGGATATGTTGGATAGTACACAGCAGACAAAGCAACAGTGGCCTCATATATTTTTTTGAACATTTGAAATTGTTTAAAAATGTGGGTTTTTTTAAATTACGCTTCGGCGATCTTCGAATTTTTGATCTGTTAATTGAAACCTCAACTCCAAAAACATAAAACTAAATTCAAACCGAGTTTAAAAAGAAAATAAATTGAAACCTTAAAACTGCGGTCTGAGCCGAAACAACACGGCCCAGCCCGACTTCTTTTTTCTTTTTTCCTTTTCTCTCTTTTCTTTTCTTTTTCACTTTTTCTTCTTTCTTCTCTCTTTTCTTCCCGCTTTCCTTTCCTCCTATTCCTCCTAGCCCACACACTAGCCTCTGGCTCTTTCTTCTTCTCCCCTATTCTCCCAAGCGGCATTGGAGCAACGCCCACCTGTCGTGGATGCCCCCAACTCCGCCTGGTGTTACACTGCCGTCACCTCTCGCTAGCCCCCATCGCATCGCCATACTTTCACCTACTATCATTGTAGCCACGACACCTGTCGACGTGTCCTTCCCACTATGTCAGCGTCGTCGAGCACAGCTTCATCTCACCACCGTGCTTCCCGCGAGAAATCATGCCACGCCTCGTACGCCCCTATAAGCTAGTGTCAAGGCCAACAACGAGTCTCCCTTCCCCCCTCACCCCTCCACTTTCTCCGTTGAGCACCAGATGATAGGGAGATTGAGCTCTCTATTTCCGCCGCCGCATCGTCGAGCTAGTCTGGTGAGCACCGACCGTTCCCGCCATGCGCACCAGCACCACCTCTATGTCTGCATCCTCGAGCCCACCTCCTCTCCTCCCTCGCTCAGAATCACTCGCACCAAACGTGCGTCACCTGTGCCGACGCTGGTTGCTGTGCACCACTCGCTGCTCCTGCTGCCCTGGTGAGCCCCTCCCATTTTCATTCGTGTTCCTAATCCACCTCCTCATTTCTCCTCAACCAATTTAGTGATCCTTTCCTAGGACATCGTCGCACCACCATCATCTGCATGTCTGTCCAAAAGCTGCCACCACCATCGCCGCCCTTCCTCCGGTGAGCCCCGCGTCAATTCCTCGCGACTAGAGTACCCATACGCCTCCCTTGTCCTTCCTGAACCATCGGATGGAGCTCTCCCTTGCCCGGATGCCGCCCCCACGGTGGACCACCCACGCCGATGTCAGCTCACATCGTCGGCCCGAATTGGTTGTCCTCTCCCCCGACCTCTCCCCCGACCAACCACATGGGTGAGCTCCCGTAGCCCCCTCGTGCTCATGCTCCCCCTAACTCCTCCCCTCTTCCACCCAGGCATTACCGCCCCATTTCCTTCCCCACTATCGACCGCTGCGCGCTGCCAGCACTAATGGGTTTGTGAGCCCATGAGGATTGATTGCCTAGAGCTGGAGCTAGAGTTGACCGAGCACCGGGCGGGAGGAGGAGGCTGAGCCGGGAGGAGGACGGGCCGACAGGGGCAGATCTGGGCGTGAGGAGGGGCGGCGGCCGGGAGGAGGACAGGCGGATCTGGAGTGCAAAGTGTAGACGGCCGGGTGTGAGGAGATGGCGCGCGGCGGGAGGACAAGGCGATGAGGAGGGGTGGTGCGTGGCGGTCGGGCGCGAGGAGGTGGCTGTGAGGAGGGGGTGATGCGTGAGGAGGGGGGACGGGGGTAGGAGGAGGGAATGGGAGTGGTGAGGCGGAGGAGACGAGGAGAGACCGAGAGTGAGATGTGGAGGGTAGGCAAGCGACGGCTGTGTCTCAGTCTGGTCATCTAGTGGACGAGGAGGGGGACACGAGGGGTAGGGTTTTTCAACTGTGCCCACCTGTTAGTAGGGATGGCGGGTAATCGGGTGGAGCTCCTCCGTACCCATGCCCGTTTACCCGTTCGGCAGAGTTTGCCCCCCATGAACATACCCGTGGGTAATAAAGGAAGAACATACCCACCTCTATTAGGGTTTTTGCCCATGGGTACACGGGTAATCGGGCAGGATTGCCATCCCTACTTGAACTTGGACACTATCCTTTATCACCTTAGAACTAATGGTATACATACTAGTTAATAAGTCCGTATCTAAGTGTCATGCTTAGCCTTACTTAGATACATTGGCATGCGAGCAATGATTTGCCCCGACAACTTTCAAAACTCAAAACTGGATTTGGGCAGTCGAGGCTAGAGCCTGGCTCGTGTGTTGAAAAGAGAAAGAGATTTCAAAAGAGAAAACATGAAAATTGTTTTTAGACTTGGGCGGGCGGAAAGAGTGGTGGATGTGTAAAGGAGTACGCTAGAATGGGTATGGGGAAGAACTGCCAAGTCGATTAAGGACTGATTCCTGTGATGACCTCTCGTGCACTAATAGTGCAACCACAAGTCTACCATGTGTAGGACCTGGCTCACTAATTTGCTTCATCCGGCGTTACTTCATCATTACTTCATCATCATGCGAATGTGGTGTAACGTCCCAAAATTTGGCTTTTCAAAAATCTTTTGAGTAGTTTAGGTCCCTGGAAAATTTCACCAATTTTATTTGAATTAATAAAGCTTAAATGGAATTTTCCTAAATTAAAAATATTTAATTTGACTAATATAAACATTAATTAAATAAAAACCTATGTTATTTGGCTTCTTTGTCTTTCAAGGAATTTTTGGTATTTTCTGAGATTTTTCTGGATTTGTTTGCTATTTATTTGACCTCCTTGATTTTTGGCCTTTTATTTAATTCCGAAAATCAGCATTTTCTCTCTCCTGCCCATGTGCTACAGTATCCACGATTTACTGTTCATCTTCCAGCTCCGGGCGCAGCAGAGTCCAGTACGTGCACGAAACAAACTGAAAAATTCAAATTTCCATATCTCCCTCTACGGTGTATATAAAAGCGAGCCGTTTGCGCCCACGCGTCCGTATTGATCTCCTCTTCCAATCCTCTGAATTGGTTTCCTCCAAACCGATCTAGTTTCATCGCAATCTCCAAAAAACCGAGCTCTAACTGAAGTTCTTCTCTAGCGAACTGCGCCTTCATCCGACGTCCTCCGGCCGAACCGTCTGCGATGTTGGCTTCGCGTCGTCGCGTTCTACGTCATGGTTCCTTCCTCTTCGCCCGAAGATAACCGGAGCACCGTCGGCCATGTCAAGCCCTAAAACCGAAACGTGTTCATCGCGTTCCTCGCTTCCTCGGTGAGTTTTTCCAAAATCCGACCGCGTCATCTTGTGCCCCTTGTCAATACCTTTTTTCCCCCTCTTTTGGATTCAAGATTCATCCACCGTGTGCCGAGAATCGAGCGTTCTCTCACCTCTTGTTCGTCGTCCTTCTCCGGTCAATTGCTCCGCAACCGTTGATCCCTTGCCTTCAACTCCACCACCGTTGAGTTCGCGTCGCCGTGTTCTACGCCGTGCTCACCTCCCTTTTCACAGATTGTCACCGGAAGTGTTACGCGCCCGTGAGGCCGCCGTCGTCGGCGTTCTTCGCATCGCTGCAGTCGCATGAAGAAAAATCTTGATGTTCAGACCGCGTCATCATCTCCGGCTCGTCGTTTCCTTTCCGTTTGCCCTTCGCCACCGCTGGTTCGCCTCCGTTCTTCGGAACCGCCATGAGCAAGAACTGGCATGCCCTCGGTTCACTGTTCATGCACATATGTGTCAAGTACGTACGTTTCTTCTCTCTATTGTTTCTTCCCTGTTCGGCTTGGTTAATCCTTCTCTGTTAATTCATTGCTCTGTACCAAGTTTTTGCCATCTCCTGCCTTGTCATGTGCACATCTCATACCATCAAGCATTAAGCATATGTCAATGCAAGATGTACACATTAATTCTCTCTGTACACCTTTCTTTCTCTTTCTGATGTATGGTTCCCATATGTCAGTGCATCAAATAAATATCTATCCTCTCACTTACATGTAAACCCCACATGTCATCCGCCCAATTAAACACCCTAATTATTTCTCTCACTTACATGCGGGTCCCGTATGTCAGTCAAACCTTGGTCAACCCTAGTTCATGAGCTTGGTCCACCGTGGACTAGCATATCTCCGTGGACCTGGTCTATAGACCAGTGGCCCATATGTCAACCCCTAATCCTATTTTCGGGAATTAATTTAATTCTTGAAAATCCTTTTATCTTATTGGTCCCGCTTGTCACTTCTCTACCTTATTTCTGGAATTATTTTAATTCTAGAAATCCATATATATCCGTCGATCCCACCTATCATACACTCATTCTTTTTCTAATATTTTCGGAATAGAATATTTCGAGAATATTCCGTAGAGCTTTTTCATCATTTCATGTGAATTTCAATCTTTTAAGAGTCATATCTTCTTCATCCGAATTCCGATTGAACCCATTCAAGTTCCTAAATTCATCTAAATTCAATATCTACCTTACAGTACCATTCAATTTTAATTTGGAGTTTATTTGATTTGCCTTTTGAATTTAGTTTGTTTTGCGCTTTCTTTCTCGTTAGATGCCGAAGTCCCGGAATCGTCTGAAGGAGCTGAAGATCAAGCAAGTAGAAGATTGAAGATAAAATAAAATCATCATTGCTATTACAAGGCAAGTTATACCTTTGATCATATTGAATCCCAGTTTTTAAAATTACTTTGCTTTAAATTATTGCATTTACTTTAAGTAATTATTTAAATGCTTTTGGGTTTAGCTATTAATCCAATTTGTTATATCCACTTGGTCTATTATATGTCATAATCTTTTGTCACCCTAGATTGGTTCATATTTAGTTGGTGCTATGGTATTACCAACGTGGGTTGGTTAGATGCGAGTACAATTGCTTAGCCATGCTACGAGTCTCACATCTCATGAAAGTTGCAATTATTATATGTGAATAAGTGACTATGGAACTTCGTGTAAAACTATGTGCTATGTGTTATTACTTTGTGATGGCATGTGTTGCACTAAAACCAACTGGGTGGTAAAGGATTTAGACTGAGGCAAGTGGTGGAAGCTGTGTGATATGGTGGAAGCTTTGTGCATGGGAATGATAATCTTTGTGACTTAGTTAGAAAATGAAAGTTTTGCCTTGGTCAATTAAGGACTTAACTTTGTGCGCCATTGAACTGAGCCATACTGTACGACCACATGCCTGGTGTGGGACGGGCCTAACTTAGTAGGTTATGGAGTCTTGACATTGACTACTCAGGTGGTAGGTTAGGCTGTGTGACAGGGTGGAGGTGTGACTACCTGGTAGTTGTATCGCGGGACGATTCGTCGCATCCCTGTCCAGCGGTGTGTGTCGGACTAGCATTCTTTGTGAGCTGGTCTGGCGGGAAAGCATATCGGGAGTGTCAATGTTGACATGAAGTTTCTGAAAGGTTTTGTTGTGATCAGCTCTGATCCAGTTGATTGCATCTTGTGGGTAAAGTGTACAACCTCTGCAGAGTGTTAAACAATCTATTCGAATAGCCGCGTCCGCGGTCATGGACATGCTCGGTGATTTCACACGAGAGGTAGATTTTCATAAAACTATTGGGAAGGGACAGCTGTGTGATTTATGTCATATGGCTGTGTGAAAGAATTTGATTAGGCTATGTTTTGAATTATGCTTTCAATCTATTATTTGTATTCAATTGCAAATGTTGCATTTCTGCAAAATAACCACAGAAGCCATTTCCTTTGGAATAAGCCTGCATCTATACATTGCATTCTGTGGTATGACTTGCGAGTACGGTTGTGTACTCACGCTTGTTGTAAAACTTGCGCCCAAACCTACATAAATAGAGGAATCGTCGGTCAACAAGGTCTACTTCAAGGATCAAGAAGAACTAGGTCGCGCACCCCAGCCGATTGCCTGTGGGCATATGGATGGGCTTCACTGAAGTTATTCCGTTTCGTTCCGCTGCAGCTTCATTGAGCGATTCACCTTCTGATGCATTAATTGTAAGCTTTGACCTTAAGGTCTTTACTCTGATATTTATTGTTATTTGCCTATTTACTTGTCATCTTTGTATATGGAAATGATATTTCATCGATGTTGCCACTATGTGCACTAGCGTGATCCTGGACTAGTGCAATATACACAGAGGGTTCAGAATTGCATTTTTGGGTCCCGACATGTGGCATGGATAAGTCCACTACGGCGCAAGGAGGGAGCCTCCAGGGGGCGTGGCCCACGATGGTGAAACCTTGCGGGTAGGGTTGCATTGGGGCGGGGCATTGTAAAGGCTTTGATATGATCTTCTTAGTCTCACACCTACAGCAGATGTTGACATTAAAAGTTGGTTGTTTGTGTGGGTAAAGTTGTGCGACCTCTGCAAATGTAAAACTGTTCGGATAGCCGTACCCACGATTATGGGCGATGTTGAGAACTTGCTTGATTAGATTTTAAGTTTTACTAAATGATTTGTGGATGGGGTAAAAAGCCGGGTTGGAGCTCAAGGATTTGAGTTGTTTTGGTTGGAGCCAGTGGAATGTATTGGGTGCATGCAGCCGCGGGATTCGCAAGGTGGATGTAGTTTAGGATTCGCGGATGGGTACAACCTAGAAATTGGTGGGGGGATGCATCCTCGGGCTTGAGGGTGGTGCAGCCGTGGGATTCGAGGGTGGTCCAGCCTGCGGGAGTTAGGGGGATTGCGACCTAAGTTTCGCGAGGGGTGCAACCTAAGTTTCACCGAGTAGTGTAGTTAGAGAGTTGCCAAAGGCATTTAGGCCAGAATTTCAGGTGTAGGCTGGCCGGAATTACCGGGTGGTGGTAGACTTGGAATTGTCGGGAAGATGTAGTACTGGAAAATGATATAGCATGGGGTGAATGGAACTGATATCTATGTGTGAATGGATAGAACCTTTGGGTACTATTCTCCACTAGAGGTGGATGGAACATTCGCTACTATTATACAAAAACATTGGATTTCATCAAAACCTATGTTAGTTAAAAATACTAGGTCTCAGGATTTGCTACTACATAATCTAGTTCAATAAGTGGCTTTATGCAAACAAAAGAACCACAAGTCATTCCTTTTATCAGCCTTGCATATTATATAACTACATTATGTGTGTTGGCTCGCGAGTACGGCTATGTACTCATGCTCGCTCAATATATTATTATTCAGTAAGCATAAAAGAAGAATGCTACATTGACACTTATAAGTATTCGTCAAGACTAGAGATCAAGAAGGCCAAAACTAGGTCACAGGCCCTAGTCAATTGTCTGTGGGTATATCATGAGGCTTCCATGTGGTGTACTTTTATTCTACTTTCGCTGCTATTCTTTGAAAGGTATTTAGCATGTCTGGCCATTTTGCAAGTAAAAAGCCATAAGGTATATTTATGGTTTGTTTATTATTATGCAATAGCCTTATGTATTCATGATATGTGATTGATATTCAATGATGTGACTATAGGCACTAGCTACTGATCTAGGGACTAATGCTATGAACACAAAAGATTCCAAATTACAAATTTGGGGTCTGACATCTTCTCAACAACGAACTAATGTTGCTTAGTCAATAGTTTACTATCGTTGATGCTCTGATAGTGCGTTTGAATAAAAACAGAAAAAAGTGCTTTTATATAGTATCAGGTAAGTAGAGTTCCATCTTACCGGCATGTCCAAACTGAACTTTCTTGGACATACACCTATTGCTCTACAAAAGTTCTTATATACTGCTATTCTTACGTTAGAATTATTCAAGAAAGATATCACATCACGAAAAGATTTGAGATACACAACCAACCTCTTCAAACCAGATTTGACTATAAGGTTAATAATATGACATGCACATCTCTGATGGCGCAAGAAAGAATCGATGTATGTACTGAAGACTGGAGTAAGAATATCCATGGCCTTAGAGTTCGTAGTTGCATTGTCTAGAGTAATTGAGAATTTTTTTTGCAAGACCAAAGTCTTCCATGACTTTGGTAATACAGTTCGCAATATTCTCTGCTGTGTGTGCTACATCAATTAATTTGAAGCCTATAATTCTTTTCTCCATTACCCATCCATCATTAACATAATGAGTAACTACACTAAGATAATCCTCTCTAGCATGGCCACTCCATATGTCCGAGGTCAGGGCCACCAAAAATGTGCACATAGCAAATTTATCCTTTAATTTATCACCGTGTTCATTGTAGTATTTTACTAGATCCCTAGTTGTTGTGTGTCTAGAAACGAAAGAGAATCTTCGATTATGCGCAGTTCTAATGTAAGTTTGAAAAGCATTAGACTCCCCAAAGCCTAACGGTAAATCCTTGGAAGCAATTAAACGGTAGAGAGATTGACGGGCTACCTCAAGATCATAGTTCTAGCTACGTATCGTACCATCAGGGTTGTACTGGAGCTGCATCTACCTCATCACCACTCCTTGGCTGGCCTTAGATCTTGTAGCATATCTTTGCAAGTGCCCCGTCCCTCTTGTAGACTTTGTAGACAATTCTTGATGATAAATTTTGCAAATAGCATATGGTACTTGATTTCCTTGTGCGTCCGGCTTGGTTGTCCTGTCAAAATTCTCCCAGATTGCCAATGTAGATGGTCTCGACCTCATTGCTCCGGTGGTCGCCGATGAAGATGCTGCTGTGGAGCCTGATGACGGAACTCCACCTTGCCCTTCCGCTAACAACAGTGGTTGGTTTGAGGTAGTCGTAGCCTCCATGGATGCAACTTCCTCCGGTGAAAGTCCGTAATCACCAAGAGCAAAGCCATCGTAATTTTTCATATAAAAAACTGTAAAATTGAAACTAACACTATTATTACTTGCATCTTAGCATAACAAATACTAACAATAAAATTATGCACAAAATAGTATTGTACCTCTTTTGCTGAATTATTGCCGGAAATTGAAATTTTCAAATTTGGCACAATTTTTTTGAATTTTGCCAAATTATCTCACAACGAATTTGATTTTGCAAACCAGAATTTGAAAGAGAGAATGAGGAATGGATGGGTGCTGAATGAGGGGGGATATGGCAGCTATTTATAGAAAAAATGTTGGTTTTTTTAAAAAAATTTAAAGCCTCAAATGGTCAAAAATGCCCAACGGGCATATTCCCCCTGGTCGTGTTGTGCTAGGCACGGCCCAGTGTGCTGGCATGGCCCGCTTGTGCCTCCTTTTGTCCCCTAGTCCCACTTCCACCTGCGCCCTAGCGTCCCTGCCCCTTCGCCTGGTGGCTGCCGTACGCCTACCGCCCCCATACGCAGCAGTGCCACACTACCACCGGCCCACCGCCCTCCACCTCCATGCCACCCTACGCCGGCGCCGCATCCTCCTCCCTCCGCGTCGGCCCGTGCCGCGCCTCCTCCTCCTCTCCTCCCAGCCTCCTTCCTCCGCGTAGGCCCACACCGCACCAGCTCCTCTCCTCCCGGCCTCCTCCCTCCGTTCGGGCCAGCACCACGCCACCTCCCCCTCTCCGCCCCTTCTTCCTTTGTGCTGCCGCTTCTTCCTCCGTGACAGCGCTGCCCCTCCTTCCTCCTCCTCCTTCCTCCACATTGGCCCTTTCTTCCTCCGCGCTGGTGCCGCCCTGCCCTCCTCCTCCTTCTTCCTCCGTGTCGACCCCTTCTTCCTCCGCGTCGGCGCCGTCCCGCCCCCTTCCTCTCCTCTCGGCTGGCCGACTCCCTCCCTTAGCCTCTTTGCACCTGGGCCACGTGGTCCGTGCCGGGCTGACCCATCGTGCTTGGGAGGCAGCCCAAGCTTGGCATTGGCCTTTGCGCCATGTTGGCCTGGCCCATGAACAGTGCAGGTCGTGCCGTGCTTGGGTCAGGCCAACAGTAACATGCCTCAGGGCGGCTCGACCGGCATGGCCTATCTGGCCACCACTAATTGCGGCTATAGTAAAATGAGTCTGCTATGGTGAACAATGCACATCACTATAGCAATATATTGTAGCAGTAGTGCCACTCCTACGGCGGAGGCAAAATTTACTATAGCACATATACTGTAGTTTTTGACCTGAACCATTAACTTCCCATATGATGGTTGTGGGATGATTGTAATGCAGAGTACTGTTCATCCTATTTGTTTTGTCCTCCAATGTAGATGATCTCATTCCATATGGGGTAGCTAGTAGTGAATCCATGTACACGTGTGGTCAGTATAGTAATCTAAACGGTTCATGTCTCACCAACAATGTTTGTGCTAGTTACTAGTGGTCGAGCTGATTATATCATTTACTTAGTACATACTATGATCTCTCGTAACGTCGGCCCTAGGGCGTTGAATTCCCGAAATCGTCATGTGTGTACCATACTAGTCCCATGATCAGTGGCTAGTACACACATCCACAATATTGGCATACACATCCATACACAATTGCATACAACATGAAACAAATATGGTACATAAACTTAAATGATTACATAGTTTACAATACAAGGGTCGACCAGCCAAATAAATGTTCAAGCATCAGAAGTAGCAGCATAAATTTAATAGATTAAACGAAAAAGTCCAACGGCATGCCCATCCAAAACCTCAAGCAACCGACAAGGATTAAACCCTAGAAATTCACATCCCTGTACCCCCGGTACAGGGACCTAAGAAGGCATCGTCCGGCATTTGATCATCCTCATCCTCTGAACAACAAACAAGACTGAGTATATTGCGTACTCAGTAAGACTTGTAGTGTATCGCAAAATTTATATACATGCTTGGCTAACAAGGGATGAAGCTCTATGCTACAAGTTGTTTTCAGCATTAAGCAAATTTTATTTGTAATTTAAATACATAGTATTTTACAATGGAAGTTTAAAGAGCAGTTAAATAAGTAAGGAACAAGCAAGTAACTTGATAAATAACAAATCACAACCCTCCTTGGCTGTGATCAACATCTTATTTTCAGCCATATACACGACACTCAGATTATACAACATCAAAATATCCATCCCAATATTTCCCGATCGATAAGGCTATTTTTGTAAAAGTAGAGGTTATACCCGACGTGATTGCACTAAGTATGCTCATGACCGCAAGCATGGCTATTTAAATATAATTACACTCCGTAGAGGTGTCCAACTTTACCCACAATATATGAATTCTCTAATTTATTCGGCATCCATCGATACCACCGCTCACAATATTTTAGTAAGCAGTCTAGAGCATGTAATGAATCCCATGCACACAGCTCTACCTTAACAAAACACAGTACCACTTGCCTCTGTCTAAATCTTGTCCCACCTGGTTGGTTAAGTGAAACATATGCCATTCACGAGTTTTAGCACACAATATACACAATTTTATCACATAATTTCATAATCACTTAGTCAGGTTTATAATTTCGACTCACATGAGATGATGACTCGTGGCATGGCTAAGCAATCTACTCGTACTAACCAACCCACGTTGGTGCTATGATAATACCAACTAAATAATGAACCAATCTAGGGTGACAAAAGATTATGACATATCAATAAGCAATGTGGATATAACAATTTGGATTAATTGCTAAACCTAAAAACATTTAAATAAATACTTAAAGTAAATGCAATAATTTGAATCAAAATAGTTTTGAAAACTGGGATTTAATATGATCAAAGGTATGACTTGCCTTGGAATAGATCTAGTAGTAGTCTTGGTCTTGAGGCACTCCTTCTCCCTCAAAGTTCCCCGAAGTATCGACGTCTACTCGCAAACGAAGCAAATAGACAAAAATAAGTAAAATAGAGAACAAAAAACTCCAAAAATTAAATAAAAATCTCATATAAATAGATCTCGAATTTAGATGACTTTAAAAATTTGAATGGGCTCAATCGGAGTTTGAAATTATTCCGAAGTATAGGCTTTGGAAGTTCAAATCTAAAGAAAATACCCTAATTAGGATTTATCAGAATTTCCAAATTATTCTTCAATAGAAAATTGGATAATTGCGCATGCTGACGTCAGCGAAGGATTTTCGGAATTAAAAGAAATAAAAAGAAATCTAACATGTGGGACCACATGGCAGCAGCTCGGCTCACGGTGAACGAAGTTCACCGAGCCTTTGGATCTAGGGTTTGGTGGACTGCACACGCGGCGCTGTCGAGACTGCCATGCACGCGACACGTAGGCAACTGGCAGACGTGGGTGCTAAGGTGGCGGCTAACGTGAACGACGGCGAGGGGTGGAGCTCGAGTTTGATGGATTTTGGCGATTGACGGCGGCTCGCCAGCGATGGGTGGTATCAGGAGGTAGAGAATGCGAAAGCGAACTCGCAGGTGTGCTTACAGGTGCTCAAGAACGTCTGTGTTGGCCAGCGGCGAGGTCGAAGTGGCGAGATGGATCGGGTTCGTCGACAATGGTTCTAGAGAGGCCCTCCGGTGAAAGCGAAGGTGGCTCCGAGATGCGGGCAATGCGGCGATCCCAGCGACGGCTTCCAACGGCGACGAGGGCAGCTGGAATGACGACGGTGGCGACGAGGTCCTTCGGTCGGAGTTGAAGACGACGACGTCGGCAACAACACTAAGCGATGAATCGATGGCGGTGGCTAGGATTTCGAGGGCGGCGCGTCACGAGGTGAGCCTCCTAAGGGTCCTTGGGGCCTTAAATAGTCCCAGGTGGCGTGCCCTACACGGACTCCAAAATGGAAAAGGTAGCGGCGAGGCAAAGGAAAGGGGAGTTCGAGTCGGGGACAATGAACAGTAACCCCAGGTAGGGTCCACACGTCAGCGATCCTGGCTCAAACGCGAGCATGTAGCAAACGACGCCGCAGAGAATGAAAGCTAGGCCAAGGCGGCACTGGCGCGGGAGAGAGAGAAGACACTGACATGTGGGGTCCACATGTCAGCGGAGGCGGGGCGCGCACGCTGGTGGCTGGGCTACAAGTGCTGGGCCGAGAAAGCGAAGGAAAAGGGCTGAAACAAGAAGGTTTCGGCCCAAGAGGATTTCTGAGATTTTAAATACATTTTCTATTTTATAAAATACTAAAAATTCAAATAAGCAATAGAAAATAGAAAATAAACTCAAAAAAATTCTAAAAAAATTCTAAAAAAATATATCCAAGCTCATAGAATCCAAATAAAATAGTTTTGATAATAGTCCATGTTGGAATTATTTGTATTAAATTATTTTGATACTAAAAGTCCATATTAAGCTTTTGAATTAAAATTCGAATAAATCCAAATAGTGAATTTTCTCCTACTAATTTTTCAAAGGACTTTAAGACTCGAAAAATTGGGATGTTACAAACCTCCCCCTAAAGGAATCTCGACCCGAGATTCAGGCTAGCTAGAGAAAAGGCTAGGAAACTAGGCTTTCGACTCTTCTTCACGCTCCCACGTTGCTTCTCCTTCTGAGTGGTTACTCCATTGAACTTTGTAAAATGAACAGTCTTGCTTCTGGTGCAACACTGCGACATTCAAAATCTTGATTGGCTGCTCCTTGTAAGTGAGGTCCTCTTTTAACTCAATTGAATCCAAAGGGGCTTGTTCTTCTGGCACACGAAAACACTTCTTCAACTGCGAAACAAGAAAAACATCATGCACTCCTGCTAACGACTGCAGCAGTTCCAATTGATACGCAACTTCTCCACGGCGTTCCAAAATCTTGAACAGACCAACATACATCGGGGCAAGCTTCCTTTTGGCATGAAACCTTTTTACACCTCTGAGTAGGGTAACTCGAAGATACACAAAATCCTCGGGTTCAAAGATGACATCACGGTGATGGTTGTCAGCATAGCTCTTCTGCCTCAACTGGGCTATTTTCAATCTTTCTTTGATCATGGCCACTTGTTCTTCTGCTTCCTGAATAATATCTGGCCCTAATACCAAACGTTCAGCTGTTTTTGACCAATTCAAAGGGGTTCTGCAGGCACGATCATACAACGCTTCAAACGGTCACATTTGCAGACTGGCTTGATAACTATTGTTGTACGAGAATTGTACATATGGTAAACTCTTATCCCAACTGGTAGTTTTAGCTAGAGCCTAAGCTCTGAACATATCCTCCAATATCTGATTGACTCTTTTAGTCTGTCCATCTGTCTGAGGATGATACTCAATACTAAAATTCAAATAGGTTCCTAAGGCTTCATGCAAACTTTGTCAGAACTGAGAGGTGAGCTGAGATCCTCGATCTGACACTATCTTCTTCGGCACACCATGCAAACTGATGATTCTTGACATGTACAACTCTGCAAGGCAACATCCT
Organism: Ampelocalamus luodianensis; assembly: GCA_036346255.1. NCBI lineage: Eukaryota > Viridiplantae > Streptophyta > Magnoliopsida > Poales > Poaceae > Ampelocalamus > Ampelocalamus luodianensis. Next base: position 17,572,734 of record CM070632.1, on the reverse strand, counting down.
GAGTAAGTGGTTTTGACAGGCAGAAAATGGGCAACCTTCGTCAAGCGATCAATTATTGCCCAAATCGAATCATATCCCGATTGAGTTCTGGGTAAACCGGTAATGAAATCCATTCCGATCTCTTCCCACTTCCACTCTGGAATCTTCAGCAGTTGTAACAAACCTACTGGCCTCTGATGTTCCACTTTTACCTTCTAACATACGTCACACAAGACAACGAATTCTGTGACTTCTTGCTTCTAGTTAGATCATCAAAATTTATTCTTAACATCCTGGTACATCTTAGTACTTCCAGAGTGAATCGAGTACTTTGAGTCATGAGCTTCCTTTAAGATTAGTTGTCTTAAACCATCAACATCTGGTACGCATATATATCCATTGATCCACAGTGTTCCTTGATCATCCTTTGTGAAATCTTTGAATTTTCCTTCTGCCATTTTGAGCTTAATGTATGAAATTACAAGATCCTTTGGTTGGGCTTCACAAATCTGTTTCTCCAGGGTAGAGTGTACTTCCAAACTGGCCACAAATCCTTCAGATAGAACTTCTACCTTCAGCCTCTGAAACTCTTCATAAAGTTCTGGGCAACTCTCCTTTACCTCCAAAGTGTTACAGTAGCTCTTATGACCTAAAGCATCTGCAACTACATTGGCTTTTTCAGGATGGTAATGGATTCCAAGGTTATAATCCTTTATCAATTATAATCATCTTCTTTGCCTCATGTCCAAATCTGACTGAGTGAAGATATACTTCAAGCTCTTATGATACGTGTAGACTTCGCAACGATTACCGATGAGGTAATGATGCCAGATCTTTAAAGCATGCACTACGGCAGCTAATTCCAGATCATGGGTAGGATAATTCTCCTCATGAGGTCTTAATTACCTTGACGCATAAGCGACGGCTCTTCCTTCTTACATCAGGACGCATCCTAATCCTTAACGCGAAACATCACAATAGATATCAAAATCTTTTCGAATATCTAGCAGAATGAGCACTGGGCTGATGTCAAACACTTCTTCAATTCCTGAAAACTTTGTTCACAAGCTGGGGTCCAAGTGAACTTTTTCTCCTTCTTCAAAAATTGTGTAAGAGGCTTAGCAATTGTTGAGAATCCTTTGATGAAATGGTGGTAATATCCTGCCATTCCCAAGAAACTGCAAACCTTATGATGTGAGTGTGGCCCGATCTTTCGAAAGGAACTGATAAGTCGATCGTGGAGAACACGACGTTGATGATCCAAAGGCTACGACCAAAACGGATTGAACCCCTCGCAAATCACTGCACCACTACTATGTTGGTTATCAATCGTGCCGAACGCGGTTGACCTCGCCAAGAAGGCTATCTCCTACAAGCGAATCGAGAACACAAGCAAGAGAGTACAAGATGCAATCTGTATTACGAATAAAAATGAAGCTCGTAAAGTTGCGGTTTCTCAAACCGAACGAGCGCGAAACTACTATGTAGAATAATCTAAAAGGAAAACCCCAGCAAAACTAAAGGGCGACGGCTCCTATATGAGGACGACGGCCAAGAGGTGGAACCCTAGGACGAGGTATTGTTCATGGTATTGTTCGCATGTGAATAGTGCCCATATGAATAGTGCCTAGGGGTGGCCGGTCACCAGATGAGCCAAGTTGTCGGCCAATACATTACATAGCCTGTGGGCCAACAATTGGTGATGCAGCACCATGGCGTGTAGAAGTAGCACCATGGCATGTAGACGATGCTCAACTCGTATGAGTAGACGTGGCTCGGTCCAACTGGTGAATATGGCAGTGCAGTAGACGAAAGTCCTATCGGAGAGGATGTGGTTGAAGTAGAGGATGTCGTGCAGCTGCAGTTCAAAGCAGTGGTTGCATCCTTAGAGTTGATGTCCTCATCATCCTTCCTTTCTTGAATTTGAGTCATCCTCGACTCAATCGTATTCTTCAAATCATTACTTTTCTGCAAAAGGTTAGTATCAACAGGAGGCAAAGAAACACGCTATTCTTCTAATGGACATAAAGATTCTTTACAAATCATAGTATAGTATTCGAATTCATGTTTTTCTATGTCCATGCAATCAGATTTTGTCGCTAACATAACAAGAGTTGTCAATTTAGTTTCACCTTTCCTAGCACTATCTTCTTTCTTCTTCGGGTGCACAAGTTATTTAACTACAATCTTATGTTCACTTTTGCTACTCTCCTTTTCTCTATTAGTTCTCTCTAATTCATCCTTGAAAATAGTTTCAGGAGACATAGGCAGCAAAGTGATTTTCTTTTCTTTAAACATGAAAGTATACTTATTGGCTCTAGCATGATGCACCATGTCTCTATCATATTACCAAGGTCTACCAAACAACAAAGAACATGCTTGCATAGGTACTACATCGCAATCAGCATAATCATGATAAGAACCAATAGAAAAATGTACTATCACAGTGCAAGTTACCTTCAACTTACCACAATTGTTGAACCCTTGAATGTAATATGGACGAGGGTGCTGTTGTGTAGTCAATGCAAGCTTCTCAACTATGTCCATGCTCGCCAAATTGTTACAACTTCCTCCATTAATGATCACACGACATGAACGCTCTTTGATGATAAACTTTGTTTGGAACAGATGGTGACGTTGATTCTTCCCAGCACACTCCATTTGTGCACTAAGTACATGCTTCACTGTATACGTATCTAAAATTTTAGCACCATATTGTTCCTCATCTCCCTCAGGTCCTTGGTCAGCACCTGCGGGGTCAGTGACCACCATAGCATGTGTAGATCTATGTGACCCTGCCATTGTTAGTAGAAAACAAAAGCAACACAAAAGTATTATCCCTATCAGCTACTAGGTGATGGATGGTGGAAATACACTCTCAAGTGTCTTACCACACTCTTACAAGTGTTCTTACCAACGTAGCAGGTGGTACAACCGGTGGCTGGTTCGTGATACCGTGTCGAGAGTGGGTACGATTGCAAGATGGGACATGTTCTGATCAAGAGTAGATGGAGCTCAGAAGGCACAATATGTAGCAAGGATTAGCAATAATCAAATCAGTTAATGCAAGTTGAAAGATTGTTCAAAGTACTTAGCCAATGTTGCTGATCCTAGCCTAATCAAAGCTAGCGAATCAAAGTCCTATAAAGATAAGTGTATATACGCACACGCAACGATCAATGTGACTTGATGTAAGCAAAGGAGAACCTCACAACAAGTTCTAGGAGAGACGGTAGCCAACTAATCAAACTTTTTTCCAAGGGTACAAGATTATTCGCGCGATGTAGAGCACAAAACAGCAATATCGGTAACAACATGAACAACCCCTAGATGGAGCAGAAACAACAGCTAGTCTCAAACGATGAAAAGGCAAAGTTTTATATGGCTTATATATACTCATTTGAAATGTTTGGATGAGATCTACAACTTTCTCAACTGGACGAACCCCAAATTCTGAAGGGAAGACCGAAGGAATCGCCAAAGATAGCTGATTTTGGGGGTCTTGGAAGGCGACTAGCGCAAGCAGGTCATTTTTTATATGCGCATCGTCGTTAGCTTTCAAACGAGTACAAGAACGTCAAATTCTGACTCCATATGAAAAAGTTATGCCCGTTTTACTGAAGGTGTGTCAAACAGACTCGAATTCGTTTCGGTTTCAACTTCAAACTGCAATATATTTTGATCCCGTGGGCCAAACGTGCCCAACTTGTTTGTGGAAGCTTGTGGCTATATCAGGAAGGGCTCCACCAATTTTTACTGATTTTCGTGCAAGTTTGATGCATTTTCAAATTTTCGGAATAGAGGGCTCTCTTTTTTCTTTTTCTTTTCTCTCTTTTTTCTCTTTGAGTCCGAAATCAAATTCTCTCTGTTTCTTTCTCTCTTTTTTTTCTTTGCTCAAGCAAACCCAAACTCAACCTTTGGCCAAACCGAATTAGGGTTTCCCTTGTTGATTAACCAACCGACGACAGAAGCACTGGACTGCCGCGGTAAGAGCTGGCAGCGCGGGTTATCACGACAGGAGATGGCCGCGCCTTGGCTTGCTGTGGTAGGATAGGGGCAGCGGCGGCAAGGACTTTGGTGGTTGCCGCGGTAGCGAATTGGTGGCAGCGGCTTGGAAGAGGATGACTTGGTGGCCGCGGCAGGATGGATTGGTAGCGGATGGGGTGTCCGCGGCAAGGGGTGGTAGTGGATGGGGTTGTCGTGGAAGTGATCTTTGGAGGCGACGGCAAGGGGGACGGTGCAGCAGGGGGTCGTGGTGGCGCGGCGGAAGAACATATTTGAACAAGATCAAGCTACGCGAAGGAAACACGATGCAAACTAGACAACGACGAACTAGACTCTAACTAAACTAGACATCAGCAACTAACACGACGATGTAACCAAAAATTCAACAAGCAAAACACCGAAATAAAAATCGCAATGGCACAAGGGGTGATGGGACAGCGGAAGAACACGACGAACAAAATATTTTTGTGGGGCTAATTTTTTGGATTTTAGGACGATGAACGACCACTAATCCAGAAGAGGAAAACTGTGATTACCTAACGGGCAACCTTTGCTCTGATACCACCTGATGTGAGTGTGGCCCGATCTTCTGAAAGGTACTAATAAGTCGATTGTGGAGAACTCGACGTTGATGATCAAAGGCTCCGACCAAAACGGATCGAACCCCTCGCAATCACTACACCACTGCTCCGTTGGTTATCAACAGTGCCGGATGCGGTTGACCTCGCCAAGAAGGCTATCTCCTGCAAGCGAATCGAGAACATGTCGGGACCCAGAATTACGATTCTGGAACCCTCTGTGTATACTGCACTAGTCCAGGATCACGCTAGTGCACACAGGGTTAACATAGGTAAATATCGATCCACACAAACGATAAATAAAGTAAACGATCATTCCCATCACAAAGCCCACCATATCACACAGCTTCCACCACTTGCCTCAGTCTAAATCCTTTACCACCCAGTTGGTTTTAGTGCAACACATGCCATCCACAAAGTAATAGCACACAGTACACACAGTTTTATCACATAGTTCCATAGTCACTTAGTCATATTTAATAATTGCAACTTTCATGAGATGTGAGACTCGTAGCATGGCTAAGCAATTGTACTCGCATCTAACCAACCCACGTTGGTGCTATAATAATACCAACTAATAACCAATCTAGGGTGACAAGGAAATTATGACGTACAAGGTCAATGTGTGATAACAAATTTGGATAATAACTATACCCAAAGTATTTAAATAAATAATTAAAATAGAATGCAGTACTTTGAAGTAAAGTAATTTGAAAACTGGGTTCAAGATGATCAAAGGTATGACTTGCCTTGGAAAAGGTCTATGTACTGGTCTTGATCTTGGGGTGCTCCTTCTTCCACAAAATTCCCCGACAAAACGACGTCTACTCCCAAACGAAATAAATAAACAAAAAAAATAAATAACAGAGGCAAAACAAGATCCAAAAATTAAATAAAAATCTTAGATAAAGAGAGCCTGAATTTAGATAAATTTAGAAATTTGAATGGGCTCAATCGGAGTTAGGATGCAAAAGTTATGAGCTCTGGAAGATTGAATCTAAAAAGAAACCCTAATTTGGATTTTTCGGAATTTCGAATTATTTTCTAAAGAAAATCGGATTATTGCGCAACGCGACGCCAAGGAGTTTCGGGAATTAAAAGAAATAAAAATAATATACAAACATGTGGGAACCACATGTCAGTGACATGGCTCACGGTAGACCAAGTCTACCGAGCCGATTGAATCTGGGACCGGTGGACCATGCCACGCACATGCTGACGAGACAGCCACGCATGCAACACGTAGGCACGAGGGCTGAGGTGGCGATGAGGTGGCGCTGACGTGGCTACAGCGAGGGCGGCGGCGCTCGGGAACCGAGGGTCCCGGGGAACGGTGGCGATTCACCGGCGGTGAGTGGTACCGACGTGACGGGGGTGGCACGAGGAACTCGTAGGTGTGCTCACTGGTGGTCGGGGACATCTGTGGCGGCCGCCGGCGAGCGTTAGGCGGCGGAGGGGCTACGGCTCGACGGTCGGTGCTCGGTGGACGCTCGCGAAACGGCGCCACCAAGGTGAAGTGTAGCCCGCGCGATGCGGCGGTGGTGCAGACCACGAAGCTCGAGCAGCTCCGGTTGCGACGGAAGAGCTCGTCGGAGTTGGCGGCGGTGCAGATCGTTTTCGAGCTCCTACGGCGGGTAGTGTTTGGCGCGACGGCAAAGGCGGCTGCGGGAGGGGTGCGGAGGCCGAGGGCTACCTCCCCTTTTATACCCGGAGGCCTGGGAGAGTCCAGGGCACCAACGCCCAAAACGGGATAGCACGGTGGCGGCGAATCCCAACGGATTCGAGACGACGATGACGTGGCGGGTGGGTCCCACCGCCAACGGCTAGGGCTTAGGGAAGCGCGCGCGACACGGCGGCGAAATGACTCGACGACGCCATCGACCCAAAATCGATGGAACATTCGGACAGCCCGACTCGATCATGCACATCCAGCAGTTCATCCTCGATCGAACGGTGGAGAACAAGCAGGGCGCTCGGAAGGAAAGAGAAAAGGCGGAGAGACTGACATGCGAGGCCCGCATGTCGGGCTGAGGCGGCACGCACGCGGCGAAATGGTCACACGGGAGATGGGCCAAGGAAAGAGATTCGCCCGAGAGGATTTTGAGATTTTAATAGTTTTTCTATTTTAGAAAATACGAGAAATTCAAATAAGCAATAGAAAATAGCAAATGTACTTTAAAAATTCTAGAAAAATCTAGAAAATATATCTGAGCACATAGAACCCAAATAAAATAGTTTTGGCTAATGTTCATGTTGGGATTATTCACATTAAATATTTTTATTAGAAAGTCCAATATTAAAGCTTTTGAATTTAAAATCAAATAAATCCAAATGGTGAATTTTCTCCTACTAACTATTAAAAGATTTTTAAACTCGTAAAATTGGGATGTTACAAACCTCCCCCCCTTAAAGGAATCTCGACCCCGAGATTCAGGCTAGCTAGAGAAAAGGCTAGGAAACTCGGCTTTCAGCTCTTCTTCATGTTCCCACGTTGCTTCTCCTTCCGAGTGGTTGCTCCACTGGACCTTGCAAAAACGAACAGTCTTGCTTCTGGTGAGGCGCTCTGCAACATCCAAAATTTTGATTGGCTACTCCTTGTAGGTAAGATCCTCCTTCAAATCAATTGATTCCAAAGGGGCTTGCTCTTCTAGCACACGAAGACACTTCTTCAACTGCGAGACATGAAAGACATCATGCACTCCTGCTAACGACTGCGGTAGCTCCAACTGATAAGCAACTTCTCCACGGCGCCCAAAATCTTGAACGGACCAACATACCTAGGGCAAGCTTCCTTTGGCATGAAACCTTTGACACCTCCGAGCGGGTAACTCGAAGATAAACGAAATCCTCGGGTTCAAAACTGAGATCACGACGACGATTATCAGCATAGCTCTTCTGTCTAGACTGAGGTATCTTCAATCTTTCTCTTATCATGGCCACTTGCTCTTCTGCTTCTTGAATGATGTTCGGCCGAATATCGAACGCTCATTGCTTTCACCAATTCAACGGGGTTCGACAGGCACGGCCATACAAAGCTTCAAATGGTGACATTTGCATACTAGCTTGGTAACTATTGTTGTACGAGAATTCTGCATATGGTAAACTTTTATCCCATCAGGCAGCATTAGCTAGAGCACAAGCCCTCAGCATATCCTCCAATATCTGATTAACTCTTTCAGTCTGTCCATCTGTCTGTGGATGATACACGGTACTGAAATTCAAATTGGTGCCCAATGCTTCATGCAAACTTTGCCAAAAATGAGAGGTGAACTGAGATCCTCGATCTGATACTATCTTCTTGGGCACACCATGCAAACTCACAATTCTTGCCATGTACAACTCCGCAAGGCGATCTCCTGAGTACGTGGTTTTGACTGGCAGAAAATGGGCGACCTTGGTCAAACGATCGACTATTACCCAGATCAAATCGTAACCCGATTGGGTCTTGGGTAAACCGGTGATGAAATCCATTCCGATCTCTTCCCACTTCCATTCTGGAATCTTCAGCGGTTGCAACAAAGCTGCTGGCCTCTGGTGTTCTGCCTTTACCTTCTGACAGACGTCTCACAAGGCAACGAACTCCGCGACTTCTCGCTTCAAATTTGGCCACCAAAATCTAGTCTTAATATCCTGGTACATCTTGGTACTTCCAGGGTGAATCGAATACTTTGAGTCATGGGCTTCTTTTAAGATTAATTGTCTTAGACCATCGATATCTGGTACACAGATACGACTATTAATCCAGAGTATGTCTTGATCATCCTTGGTAAAATCTTTGAATTTTCCTTCTACCATTTTGAGCTTAATGTCTAACAACACACAATCCTTTGGTTACGCTTCACGAATCTGCTTCTCTAGGGTAGACTGTACTTCCAAATTGGCTACAAATCCTTCGGACACAACTTCTAGCCTTAGCTTCTGAAATTCTTCATAAAATTCTAGGCAACTTTCCTTTACTTTCAAAGCATTGCAGTAACTCTTACGACTTAGAGCGTCTGCAACTACGTTGGCTTTTCCGGGATAGTAGTGGATTCCAAGATTGTAATCCTTGATCAATTCTAACCATCTTCTCTGTCTCATATTCAAATCTGACTGGGTGAAGATGTACTTGTGCTCTTATGATCGTGTAGACTTCTTCACGATTACCAATGAGGTAGTGACGCCAAATCTTTAAAGCATGCACTACGACAGCTAATTCCAGAGCATGAGTGGGGTAATTCTCTTCGTGAGGCCTCAATTGCCTTGACGCGTAAGCGACAGCTCTTCCTTCTTGCATCAGGACGCATCCTAATCCTTGGTGCGAAGCATCACAATAGATATCAAAATCCTTGCGAATATCTGGCAAAATCAGCACTGGGGCTGAAGTCAAACGCTTCTTCAATTCTTGAAAACTTTCGTCACAAGCGGGAGTCCAAGTGAACCTTTTCTCCTTTTTCAACAATTGCGTAAGAAGCTTAGCAATCGACGAGAATCCTTCGATAAAACGGCGGTAATAACCTGCCATTCCCAAGAAAATCGCGAATCTAAGTTACGGTCTTGGGCTGCTCCCAATGTAACACTGCTTTAACTTTACCGGGGTCAACTGCTACTCCCTCGGCTGTCATCACATGACCAAGGAAATCCACTTCCTTCTTCCAAAAATCACACTTACTGAACTTGGCATACAACTGATGCTCTCTGAGCTTTTCCAAGATTATCCTTAAATGTTCGACGTGTTCTTCCTCCGACTTGGAGAACACTAGAATATCATCAATGAACACAACTACGAATTTGTCCAAATATTCTATGAATACTTTATTCATCATGTTCATGAAGTATACAGGGGAATTAGTCAGACCGAAAGACATGACTAAGAACTCATAATGTCCATACCGTGTTGAGAACGCGGTCTTCGGTATATCTTTAGGACAAATCTTCAGTTGATGGTAACCTGATCGCAGGTCGATCTTTGAGAACACTCCGGCTCCTTTCATCTGATCAAACAGATCATCTATCCGGGGTAGTGGGTACTTATTCTTGATAGTAACTTCGTTGAGGGAACGGTAATCAATACACATCCTCATACTTCCATCTTTCTTCTTGACAAACAACACTAGTGCTCCCCATGGCGACGAACTAGGTCTCACGAAACCTTTCTCAAGAAGTTCCTCTATCTGCTTCTTCATCTCTACCAATTCATCGGCTGACATCCGATATGGTCTCTTTGAGATCGGTGCTGTCCCCAACACTAGGTCGATGACAAACTCAATGTCACGATCCGGTGGCATTCCTGGTAACTCCTCTGGAAACACATTTGGGTATTCACTGACCACTGGTACTTCTTCCAAGGAAAGGGTCTTCAAACTGTTTACTAGCAAATGTCCATCACGAACTGAGGTGGCCAGAAAGTCTACCTTGTTTCCTTTGGCATCCTCGATTGTTACGACCCTTCACCACAATCTAGCACGGCTTTGTGCTTGGATAACCAATCCATGCCAAGAATGACATCTAAGTTCTGGGTGTCTAGAACAATTAGGTTGGATAGAAACTCAACTCCATCTATGAGTAACTTAGCTCCTAAACATCCCACTCTAGCACTTAGCTCTGCTCCAGGCGACTGGACTAACAGAGTATGCTTAAGTTGCATAACTTCCAATTTATTCTTGGTTGCAAACATTTCAGAAACAAACGAATGCGAAGCTCGTAATCAAACAAAGCGATGCAGTATCGAGTTAACCGAAACTTACCAAGACGACGTCCGTGATTCTGGGCTCCTTCCGAGTGACGTGGTTGACACGCCTCGATCACGGCTATGGTGCTCCTCCGCTTGACCAAAAACTTGCGGCTCCTTGGTTGATACCACGCGCGGCGCCTTGGATGGCGAGCTCCAAGGTTGAAACGCATCGGAGTGATTGTACCTTCGCGGACAATGGTTAGAAAATGTCCTGGCCGACGACAGTGTAACATACCCGCGGTACGCTCTGCTGGTTGCTTCGGGTTGGGGTTGACGGTGCGGGGTTGCGGAAGTTTTGGCGGTGGGACGGGTGCTTGAAGTTGGTGCAGTGCTCAACGAAGTGCAGGGTGGAAACCGTTGAACTGTGGTGGCATCGTTTTGCCTCTCTCGTGATTGCCGATTTCTTGTTGAGCCATCCGCGCTACTGTTATCCTCCGTTCCTTGCGTTTGTCCTCTAGAACAAAGGCTTTGTTGACCGCCTTAGAAATCGGAAAAGTATGGACGATCGATCGACTTGCACCCAAAGTTGTTTAATCCCTTCAAAAAGTGACTCTGGCGAGCCTTGTCTGTGGCTACATCTTTTGCTGCATAGCGAGCTAGCTGAGAAAACTTGTTGAGGTAGTTAGATACCGACATAGCTCCTTGCTTGAGAGCGCGGAACTCATCCTTTTTCAGATCAATAATGCCTTCTGGTACATGATACTAGCGAAATACTGCAGAAAATTCTTCCCACGTGATATCCTGTGGCGCCTCATGAGCGGCACAAAAGTTCTCCCACCATTCAGAAGCTATGCCTTCCATCTGGTGAGTGGCATACAGAACCTTCTCCGGCCATTGACCGGGTGATCGCACTTCCTTTCAACGACCCGAAGCCAATCATCTACTTCCACTGGGGAGACATATCCAGAGAATGTTGGTGGACGGGTCCTCATAAACTCCGCAAGTTTAGACGGTCCATGGTGACCATGAGCAGCTGGGGCTCCATGCTGATGATTGTTGTTGTTGTTCGATTGTTCATAGCTTGCATCCGATTCATCATGGTATTCATGAGTCGAATCATACGCCATGAAAGCTCTAAAGTTTTGCAAGTCAATCGGGGGTGCTTGTGGCGGAATTACTCCTGCGGCTGGTTGCTCATTGCCTCCTGGTGCTGGGGTACCGGAACCACTTGCAGCAGTCTGGCGAGTCTGAACCATCTGGTGAAGCTCCACGGGTTAGATAAAGTTTAATTATTTTATTGGATTTTTGTGGAATTTTCAAAAGCTTTTCCTTAATTAAATTAAAGCTAAACAAATTTATGTGCAAAATCTATTGCCACAAAATAGCTGAAAATATTTTAGTTAAGTCCTAAATGCTCCAGAGAATTTCTGTGAATTTTCTCAGAATTTTTGGACTTAATATACTATATTCTATAGCCTAATTGAATTATCAGCAATTACTTAAATGGGAAAATCAAAAGAAAACCCCAAATAGTAATTGGGCCGAAACTCAACTCGGCCCACATCCTTCCCGTGCACGCCCGGCCCGCTCCATCGCGCCATCACCGTCAGCCGTTGGATTGAAATCCAACAGCAGCGCCCGAAACCCACTTACCGCTTCGCGCAACATAATTTTCACCGTTGGATCAGGATCTCACGGCTACGCCCAATCTCAACTTACCGTTTCGCCAATCTAATCGCGACCGTCCGATTGAAATCGAACGCGCCCCCGTCGTCTTCTTTCTTTCCTTCTTCTTCCTCCCCTCCTTCCTTTTTCGCCCGCGCCTTCCGCCATGAACACGAAATGGGGAGCTTCCATACACGGCTAAATCCCGGGCAAATCACCGGAATTTCGCACGCATTAAAGTCCCTGACCTTCTCCACCCCTGACACGGCCCTTTCTTTCCTTTCTTTCGCCGCGAATCCCCGAATCTCCTCCGCGGACTCGCCGGGACCTTCTTGAGCTCCACAGCAGCTCGGCCACGCCCGCGCCCTATAAATAGTGGCGCCGGGACCGCATCGACCTCCACACCTCAACGCCGCCACTCACGAAACTCCTCCGTCACCGTAGCGCCCCACTCGAAGATCTCCGCCGCGGCACCTCGGTTCTTCTCCGCTTCCGCGCCACGAGAGCCCTCCGTCCCGCCGACCACACCATCGCCACCACCGCATCGACGCGGCCGAGCCATCACCCACTTCCTGAGACTCGCCGAACCTCTATTGCCGACGGACCGCACGCGCCGCCGCCAAACTCCATCGCCGACGACCTTTCCGTCCCGCGCCGCGCCGCTTTGGTAACCCCGAGATCGCATCGCCTCTCTTCCTTTGCGCACCTCCACTCTCGCCGCGCGGCAGAAGCGCGCGCGAGCTCGCCACCGAGCCATCTCCCGCCGGCACACGTGGTCGGGCCACATCGCCGCCACTTCGGTGCCACCTCGCCGCAGAACACGCGTGGCGCCCACGTGTCACGCCGGGTCAGCGCCCGTGTGGCAGGTCCACCGCACCGACCGCACATGGCTCGGTGGAATCAGTCCACCGTGAGCTGTGTCTATGACACGTGGGGCCCGCTTGTCAGAAAATCCTTATAATTATTTTAAAATTCCGGAAATTCATCGCTAGCGTCAGCATTGCACAATAATTAGAATTTCCTTTAGAAAAATAATTCAGGGAATTCAATTAAATTCCAGATTTTGTATTAAACTTCTAAAATTCATATCTTTTGCATTTGAACTCCAAATTGGGTGGTTCAAGTTGCAAAATTTGTCTAAATTCACAATCTAGCTAACTAAAGCAAAATATTTCAATTTGGAGTTATTTTGAGCTGAGTTTTTGAATCTATTTGAATTTGGAGTTAATTTGTCGTAATTTCACGTATAGACCTCGACGACTCCGGAGAGTTAGATCCTTCCGACGATTTAGAATTTCAAGACTTCAACGAAGGCAAGTTACACTGTTGATCATATTGTTTCCAGTATTTTAAATTATTTAATTTCTGGTTTTAAATTACTATTGCATGCATATGTTTATATAATTGTTTAAATGTCCTGTTTGTATATAGTTATTCCAATCTCCATTGTATGGCCAATTTGGTTATTGAATATGAATACCATGACACCTTTAGGCAAAGTACTCCTAAAATTTGTCATATGCTTAGCCATGCTTAGATCACATTTATTTGGGAAGGTTTAGCCAAATCTTTTACAATTTGATTTTAAATATGTTTCGGTGGTATTGTTTTACCACGAAAGGTTTATTAAGAGTTTTTCACTCTAAATAAAATAAAATGGGTTTGGACTTGGGCGAGATGGATGTATGGTGGGTGCAGGTTCATGCACGAGACAAATATGGTTAGGATTACGGCCCATGGGTTTAATTAAATGGAAAGTCGCCCAAGTCAATTAAGAACCGGTCTTTGAGCGTATTTTGCTACGCCTTACCATACCACCACATGTCTGGAATGGGACAGATTTGGCTAAATAATCTGTGGTGTCTTAGTGATATTTATGCTATGTTGTATGTGTGGGTGTTGGTTAGACATTAGTCCCACCGCGCAAGAGGGGCTTAGGAGGATGGTTAGTCCAATGGTAGCGAAACCTTAGCGGGCATAAATACATTAAGATATCGCTTTGTAACGGCCTCATGATAATTGCTTAGTCACACGCCTTCGTAAGCGTGCTTTGGCCGACATTAAAAGCAAATTATCTCGTGTGGGTAAAGCTGCACAAACTCGCAGAGTAGAAACTATTCGAATAGCGCGTCATGATCATAGACATGCTAGCAAAGCCACTCTAAGTTAGACTTGTTTTTTGTTTATAAAATGATTTCCACACATGATCTTAGGATGTATAATCCTATGGAAAAATGGGGCGGGTAGCCAAGTGATAGGAGGGTATCGTTCACCATTCATTCAATGGAGGTTATCCACTATTCTTTGTCATCTCAATCACTGATTTCAGTTATAATATTAAAAACTGGCCTTAGAAAATTATTAATAGTATTTAATCTGAAAATGCAGTTTATGCAAAACAACCCTGCCATTATCCTTTGTTTACCCTATGCATGCATTAATCTTCAATATTAGGTGTAACTTGCAAGCACGGAAGTTGTGCTTACTCTTGCTGAATAATCTTTATTCAGGAAAAGACCTATATCAGGACGGTGAGGACCTGGACGAATAGGCTACGTCCCCAGACGATTGCCTGTGGCAAGTCGTGTGGCCTACTACTACTTTTCCGCTGTGCTATTTCTTTTTCATTTGGCCTCAGGGCCAGTTGTAATAAAACTCTAAGATGTTATTAATAAAGAGCGTGATATGATTTTGCTATCACTTTTGTTGACTGTGTACACTGAAATCCTGGACTAGTGTATAAACACAGAGAATTCGGGATCCTTCGTTCCCGGGTTCGACACAATCATCTGCTTCCACTGGGGAGACATGTCCAGAGAATGTTGGTGGACGGGTCCTCATAAACTCCGCAAGTTTAGACGGTCCATGGTGACCATGAGCAGCTGGGGCTCCATGCTGATGATTGTTGTTGTTGTTCTGATTGTTCATAGCTTGCATCTGATTCATCATGGTATTCATGAGCTGAGTCTGCGTTGTCATGAAAGCTCCAAAGTTTTGCAAGTCAATCGGGGGTGCTTGTGGCGAACTGCTCCTGCGGCTGGTTGCTCATTGCCTCTCGGTGTCGGGTACCGAACCACTTGCAAGATCATGCGAGTCCGAACCATCCGTGAAGCTCCACGGTTAGATAAGGTAGCAAGCACAAGATGAGTTAAGAACTAAGCAGGGGCTAGGTTAAACCCAACAAAACAGAGCTCAAGAAACTCAAATGAAATACCTTTATTAAATAGGGTCTTAGCATGGCCGCAACAAATGCCTAAGGGCCTTTGCAGCTCATACTGCACACAAAAAGAAACAACGACCTAAGCACACAAAACTACCGCCTAAAGGGCGACTTACTAAATCAAATCGCTAAGCTCAAAGACCAAACTAAGACAACTACTCAAGAAAGCCTCCACAACCGCGGCGGCGCTCCTGACGGCTGTAGACTTAGAAGTGAGCCGGTATTTTGGCAACCGATCCCGATGCCTCGAATCGTGCAGCGAGAATGCAGGCGTTCTCGGTGCAACCGCTCGGTGGCTCCTCCGCTCTGCATCTTCCGCTGGCTCCACTGGGCCTTCCTTTGGATCTTCTTCGGAATCCTCTTCAGGGTCTTCCTCTTCTTCGGGAACTTGGTCATAGAGAATCTCTTGCAGAGTGGCGACCTTCTCTTCAGCTCTCTGCAAGGCTTCATAGACATGATCCAACTCCGTGATGGTCCTCTCCAAGGTTTCCTCCTGGGCGGCCACAAACTGTGCGAGGTGCACGACTGTAGCGTTGCTCTCTTCCTGCGTGGACGGGTAGCGAGCTAGCAAATCCACGGCGGCGGCCCTGGGGTGGTAACGGAAGACGGTGTCTTGAAGCTCCCGCGCGTAGATGTTGCAGATACGCAGCATGGCCAAGCGCGATGACTCCTGGATTCCTTCCAGCCAAGTGATCTTCCTCACAGAGACGTGCGAAGGTTGGCTCGCCTTGTTGTTCCTCCTGGCGTAGATCGTCAGGCGACAAATCACTCCACGGTTTTGTCCATTCATTGTCCAGTTGTTGCCGACGTACAGTGGACGAAAAAAACCTCCAAGAACCTGGAGCAACTTCCAAAGCTCGGCGGCATACCCTCCAGCACGCTCACCATAGCTCTGAAGACGAGGCATCTGTCAAGACAGACGAACAGGGTAAGAGCAACTTTAAAACAGCGGGGAGAGAAAAGATTATAACAAAAGTTGAGGTGAGAGAGATATGAGGAGAGTTAAGCAATTAATTAACCTTGCAATTTAATTTTTCTTTTAGAAAATAGTTTGGACACTCTAAAGACGACCAATCTAACTAAGGTCAAGACCTACAGTCAGTATGGCTTTGATACCACCTCTGTCGGGACCCAGAATTACGATTCTGGAACCCTCTGTGTATACTGCACTAGTCCAGGATCACGCTAGTGCACACAGGGTTAATATAGGTAAATATCGATCCACACAAACGATAAATAAAGTAAACGATTAGTTTGAATAACAAATAAGGGTTTTGACCTTATGGTCGAAGTTTACACTTATTAAGCCACGCAGGCTAACAGAGAATAAAACAAAGAATGAACGGAAATAACTTGAGCGTAGATCCCACCAATTCACCACAGCAACCGATCGGGATCCGGACTTAACGATCAACAACCTTTGGCGAACTCCTCCTCGAAAGCGTGAGACTCCTCCTCTTCGTAGGTTTGGGCGCAAGTTTTACAACAAGCGTGAGTACACAACCGCACTTCGCAAATCATACCACAGAATGCAATGTATAGATGCAAAGCTTATTCCAAAGAAAAGGCTTCGTGGTTCTTTTGCATAAAAGCAACATTTGCAATTGAATACGAATAATAGATTGAAAGCATAATTCAAAATAAATAGACCATATTAATTTAACAGTTGTTTTCACAAAGACACATAGCCTAAACAAATTATTTCACAATGCCATATGATTGAGGTCACACAGCTCCCATCCCAACATTTTATGAAAATCTACCCCTCGTGTGAAATCCCCGAGCATGTCCATGACCGCGAACGCGGCTATTCGAATAGATTGATTTAACACTCTGCAGAGGTTGTACACTTTACCCACAAGATACAACTAGTGTAGCAAGCACTAATTATAACAAAACGGTTCAGAAACTTCATCTCAACATTGACACTCCCGATGTGCTTACAAACCGCTATGCCAACCCAAACGAAGCGCTTTGGCATAACACACACCGCTGGACAGGGAAGCGGCGAACCGTCCCGCGATGCAACCACTAAGTAGTCACACCTCCACCCTGTCACACAGCCTAACCTATCCACCTGAACATCAATGCCGAGAATCCATAACTTACTAAGTTAGGCCCGTCCCATACCTGCATGTGGTCGCACAAAGAAGGCTCGGTTCAATGGCGCACAAAGTTAAGTCCTTAATTGACCAAGGCAAGACTTCTATGTTCTAACTAAGTCACAAAGATTATCATTCCCATCACAAAGCCCACCATATCACACACGCCTTCCACCACTTGCCTCGGTCTAAATCCTTTACCACCCAGCTTGGTTTTAGTGCAACACATGCCATCCACAAAGTAATAGTACACAAGACACACAGCTTTATCACATAGTTCCATAGTCACTTAGTCACATTAAATAATTGCAACTTTCATGAGATGTGAGACTCGTAGCATGGCTAAGCAATTGTACTCGCATCTAACCAACCCACGTTGGTGCTATAATAATACCAACTAATAACCAATCTAGGGTGACAAGGAAATTATGACGTACAAGGCCAAGGTGTGATAACAAATTTGGATAATAACTATACCCAAAGTATTTAAATAAATAATTAAAATAGAATGCAGTACTTTGAAGTAAAGTAATTTGAAAACTGGGTTCAAGATGATCAAAGGTATTACTTGCCTTGGAAAAGGTCTATGTACTGGTCTTGATCTTGGGGTGCTCCTTCTTCCACAAAATTCCCCAACGAAACGACGTCTACTCGCAAACGAAACAAATAAACAAAACAAATAAATAACAGAGGCAAAAACAAGCTCCAAAAATTAAATAAAAATCTCATATAAATAGAGCCTGAATTTAGATAAATTTAGAAATTTGAATGGGCTCAATCGGAGTTAGGATGCAAAAGTTATGAGCTCTGGAAGATTGAATCTAAAAAGAAACCCTAATTTGGATTTTTCGAATTTCGAATTATTTCTCTAAAGAAAAATCGGATTATTGCGCAATGCCGACGTCGTGAAGGAGTTTCGGGAATTAAAAGAAATAAAGAATATACCGACATGTGGGACCCACATGTCGCTGACATGGCTCACTGAGACCAAGTCTACCGAGTCGATTGAATCTGGGACCGGTGGACCATGCCACGCACGCTTCGACGAGGCACCACGCATGCGACACGTAGGCACGAGGGCTGAGGTGGCGACGAGGTGGCGCTGACGTGGCTATAGCTAGGGCGCGCGGCAGGACCGAGGCCCCGCGACGGTGGCGATTCACCGGCGGTGAGTGGTACCGACGTGACGGGGTGGCACGAGGAACTCGAGGTGTGCTCACCGTGGTCGGGACGTCGATGGCCGCGGCGAGCGTTAGGCGGCGGAGGGCTACGGGCTCGACGAGGCGGTTCGTGACGCTCCGCCAAACGGCGCCACCAAGGTGAAGTGCGCTCGCGGCGATGCGGTGGTGCACCACGGCTCGAGCGGCCCGGTTGCGCGAAGAGCTCGTCGGAGTTGGCGGCGGTGCGATCGTTTGAGCTCCTACGGCGGCTAGGGTTTGGCGCGAGGGCAAAGCGCGTCGGGAGGTGCGAGGCCGAGGGCTACCTCCCTTTATACCCGAGGCTGGGAGAGTCTAGGCACGAACGCCCAAAACGGGATAGCACGCGGCGCGCGAATCCCTAACAGATTCGGAGACGACGATGACGCGGGTGGGTCCCACCCCGCCGCTAGGGCTCAGCGCGCGGGCGGCGAAACGACACGGCCACGAAAGCAGACTCAAGGATCGACCGCTCATCCTAGATCGAACGCCCAAAATCGATGGAACATTCTGACGGCCCGACTCGATCGCACATCCACCGCTCATCCTCGATCGAACGGTGGAGAACAAGCGGCGCTCGGAAGGAAAGAGAAAAGCGAGAGGCGACATTCGGGGCCCGCATGTCGGGATTGAGGCAGCGCAGACGCGGCGAGCTGGGCACAAGGGAGATGGGCGAAGGAAAGAGATTCGCCCGAGAGGATTTCTGAGATTTTAATAGTTTTTTCTATTTTAGAAAATACCAGAAATTCAAATAAGCAATAGAAAATAGCAAATGTTCTCAGAAAAATTCTAGAAAAATCTAGAAAATATATCTAAGCACATAGAACCCAAATAAAATAGTTTTGGCTAATGTTCATGTTGGGATTATTCACATTAAATATTTTTGATTAGAAAGTCCAATATTAAGCTTTTGAATTTAAAATCAAATAAATCCAAATGGTGATTTTTCTCCCTACTAACTATTAAAAGATTTTTAAACTCAGAAAATTGGGATGTTACAGAACACAAGCAAGAGAGTAGAAGATGCAATCTGTATTGCGAATAAAAATAAAGCTCACAAAGTTGGGGTTTCTCAAACCGAACGAGCGACGAAACTGGTATGCAGAATAATTAAAAGAAAAACCCCAGCAAAACTAAAGGGCGACGACTCCTATATGAGGACGGCAGCCAGGATGTGGAACCCTAGGCCGAGGTACTATTGATGGGACTGTTCATGTGTGAATATTGCTCGCATGAACTGTATGGGCCTAGGGGTGGCCGGTCACCAGATGGGCCAAGTTGTCGGCCAATACATTACATAGCCTGTGGGCCAACAATTGGTGACGCAGCACTATGGCATGTAGACGTAGCACTATGGCATGTATACGACGCTCGGCTCGTATGAGTAGACGTGGCTCGGTCCAACTGGTGAATATGGCAGTGCAATAGCCGAAAGTCCTATCAGAGAGGATATGGTTGAAATAGAGGATGTCGTGTAGCGACGGTTCGAGGCAGTGGTTGCATCCTTAGGGTTGATGTCCTCATCACCTGAGTTACTGTCTTAGGCTGTTCCCAATGTAACACTGCTTTAACTTTACCGGGGTCAACTACTACTCCCTCGGCTGTCATCGCATGACCAAGGAAATCAACTTCCTTTTTCCAGAAATCACACTTACTGAACTTAGCATACAAGTGATGCTCTCTGAGTTTCTCCAATATTAACCTCAGGTATTCAGCATGCTCTTCCTCCTACTTGGAGTAAACCAAAATATCATCAATGAACACCACTACAAACTTGTCTAGATATTCCATGAATACTTTATTCATCATGTTCATGAAGTATGCAGGGGCATTAGAGAGACCAAAGGACATGACTAAGAACTCATAATGTCCGTACCGCGTTGAAAAGGCGGTCTTTGGTATATCCCAAGGACAAATCTTCAATTGATGGTAACCTGATCGCAGGTCGATCTTTGAGAACACTCGGCTCTTTTCATATGGTCAAATAGGTCATCATTTCGGGAAAGTGGATACTTATTCTTGATGGCGACTTTATTGAGAGAACGGTAATCGATACACATCCTCATGCTTCCATCCTTCTTTCTGACAAACACAACTGGCGCTCCTCACGACAACGTACTAGGTCTCACAAAACCTTTCTCAAGAAGTTCTTCGATCTGCTTCTTCGTTTCCACTAACTCATCGGCTAGCATCCGATAAGGTCTCTTAGAGATTGGTGCTGTAAGGGCACTAGATCGATGACAAACTCGATGTCACGGCCGGTGGCATCCCTGGTAATTCCTCTGAAAACACATCTGGATATTCTCTGACAACTGGTACATTTTCCAACGAGACAGTCTTCAGGCTGTTGACTAACAGATGTCCATCATGGATGGAGGTGGCTTGAAATTCCACTTTCTTTCCATTGGTATCTTCAATTGTTACGGCTCTTCGACCACAATCTAGCACGACTTTGTGCTTGAAGAACCAATCCATGCCAAGAATGACATCTAAGGTCTGGTTGTTTAGAACAATTAGGTTGGCCAGAAACTCAACTCCAGCTATGAGTAACTTAGCTCCTAAACATCCCACTTTAGAACTTAACTCTGCTCCAGGCGACTGGACTAACAGAGTATGCTTAAGGTGCATAACTTCCAACTTGTTCTTGGTTGCAAAAACTCCAGAAACAAATGAATGCGTAGCTCCAGAATCAAAGAAAACTGATGTTGGTACTGAGTTAACCAGAAACTTACCCAGTACGACGTCGGGTACTTCTTGGGCTCCTTCCAAAGTGACGTGGTTGACATGGCCTCTGGCCACAAACTGCGGGGCTCCTTCAGATTGACTGGCAACTTGAGAAGCTCCTTGGTTGATGCTGGGTGCTGGCGTCTAGGCCGGTGTAGCTCCAAGGTTGAAGCGTATTAGAGTCACTGTTTCCTTCTGAGGGCAGTTGTTGGCGAGTTGTCCTGGCTCCCGGCAACTGTAGCAAATTCTTGGTACCGTCCGTGGGTTGCTTCTTGAATTGGGTTTGACTGAAGCAGTTTTATCCAAGTTCTGAGTAGTTGGATGAGGTGTTGAGGTTGGTGCAAGCATCCTGAAAGAAGTCTGTGGTGGAAACTGATTGTACTGTTGCAGAACTATCCTTGCCTTCTGCTGGGGCTGATGACTTTCTTATTGGGCCATTCCGCGCTTACGATGGTCTTCCAACTCTTTGTGCTTATCCTCATGGACTAAAGCTTTATTGACTAGTTCTTGAAAATTCGGGAAGGTATGGGCGATCAGGTTGACTTGTAGCCCAGAGTTCAGTCCTTTCAGGAAATGACTCTGACGAGCGTTGTCGGTGGCGACATCTTCCGCGGCATAACGGGCAAGCTGGGAAAACTTGTTGAGGTAATCATTCACTGATATCCCTCCTTGCTTGAGTGCGTGGAACTCATCTTTCTTCAGATCAAAAATTCCTTCTGGCACATGATACTGGCAAAAAGCTGTTGAAAACACTTACCAGGTGATGTTTTGTGGCGTCTCATGGGTGGCACAGAAGTTTTCCCACCATTCGACAGCGATGCCTCCCATCTGGTGAGTGGCATGGAGGACCTTCTCATGATCACTGCATTAGGTGATCAGTAGTTTCCTTTCAATGACAAGAAGCCAATCATCGGCCTCAATTGGTGAGGCGCGCACTCCCGAAAGAGGTGGGTGGGCGAGTTCTCATGAACTCTGCCAGCTTGGATGGTCCATGATGGCTATGGTTGGCTGGTACTGTGTTGTTGTTGTTGTTCTAATTATTGCTCATAATCCGAATCTGGTTCATCATCGTGCACATCATCTGCGTATGAGCTGCCATGAATGCTCCAAAATTCTACAAATCAAATGGAGGTGCTTGCGGTGGAGCTTCTCCTACTGGTGCCTGCTCGTTCTCTTCTGACACTAGGGTGCCGGAACCACTTGCAGTAGCATGACGAGTCTGAACCATCTTGCAAAAGCTCCATGGGTTAGGTAAGGTAGCAAGCACAAGATGAGTTAAGAACTAATCGAGGGGGTGGGTTTAACCCAACAAACACAGCTTCAGAAACCAACTGAAATACTTATATTACTTAAGGTCTTAGCACGGCTGCAACAAATGCCTAGGGGCCTTTGCAGCTCATACTCACACACAAGAAAAGTAACGAACCTAAACACACAATCTACCGCCTAAAGGGCAATCTTAAACTGGCTAAGCATGACTGAACTTAAATCTTAGCGAACTACTCGACGAGATAGCCTCCATGGCCTCTTCTAGGTCTTCCTCGTGCTCATGCAAAAGCTTCCATAGGTCTGCAGCAAGTCCGCCCATGCGCTCACCGTAGTTCCGAAGACGAGGCATCCGTCAAGACGGACAAGAGGGTAAGAGCCAAATTAAAATGGCGGGGAGAGGAAAATTTCAGCAATATTTGAGTCAAGAGAGACATAGGATGGGTCAAGCAATTCATTAATCTTGCAAGTTAATTTTTACTTTAGAAAATAATTTGGACACTCTACAAACGGCCGATCTAATTAAGGTCAAGACCTACAGTTAGTATGGCTCTGATGTCACCTCTGTCGGGACCCAAAAATCCAATTATGGACCCTCTGTGTATAATGCACTAGTCCAGAATCACGCTAGTGCACACAACGTCAACATAGATAATCGATCCACACAAGCGATTAATAGAGTAAACGATTAATTTGAAAAAAAAAATTAGTTTTGACCTTGTGGTCGAGTTTACACTTATTAATCTACCCAGGGCTAGCAATAAAGAAATAAGCAGCGAAACAAAATAAACTCCAGTGGAATCCCATCAATACGATCGCCACAGGCAACCGACTGGAATCAATGACCTAATGACCCGGTCAAGATCCTTAATCGGAATCCCACCTTATCAAGTGCTTCAATCTTATTTGCAATTTCATATTGCTATTTATCTTGTTCTTGCTTGTTCTTCGATTACATGCAAGAATAGACCTTCGTGGTCAGGTCGATCATGCTTCTAGCAAGGTCTATAACGAACTCGGAATTGGTTCAACGATTGCCGGGCATATTGGTCGTGTGCGATTGGTAGCCGAATCGTGAGAGTCGTCTCCACCAAATCGAATTATCCATCTCATCGAAAGATCAGGACACCCATTGTCGTGTAAGGTGGTATCATAGCTACAGTTGATCGATGAGAATTTCCAGTTTTCTAGTAGTAGATTCATTTTTCATACCTAGAGTCCAGAAAATTGCCCAAAAAATTATTGCATCTATCATCCCTGTCCAAACCCCTTTGAGCCATTGCAAAAAAAATTTTGGTATTTTGCTTGTTGAATCATTGGTTGCATCGTCGTGTCTGGTTGTTGATCTTTAGTTCTAGTTATTGTCCAGTTGGTCGTTGTCTAGATTGCTTCTCGTGTTTTCCTTCGCGTTGCTTGATCGTTCTTTTAGGGTTCTTAGTTTTTGCATCTAAAACAGAAAATTCGTGGGTTAGAACTCCTCTAATTCGCACCAAAAATAGAAAATTCATATTGTTAATCTGATAAAAAAAAACCCGAGAGGATTGCTGTGATCTTTTGAGAGAGTTGATGTTATTTGCGACTTGCGGCAAACGCTAGGGTCGGCCAGATAGTAGGAGAAAGAGGCAACCGCAAAAACAAAAGCCGTGGTAGAAAAAAAAAAAGAGAAAAGAAAAGAGTGTTAAAATTCGTGGAGACCTTATACATATAACCACAAGCATCCAAAAAAATTCAGCAAGTTTGGCCCACGGGTTTGAAAGATATAGTAGTTTCAAATTTGAACCCGAGACGGTTTCGAGTCCGAGTAGGATTCCGTCTCAGAGACACCTTTAGTAAAACGGGTATAACTTTTGCATACAGTGTCTGTTTTCGACGTTCTTGTGCTCTTTTCGAAGATAACGACGAGGTGCATCCTTTCCATATAAGCCACTAGACGCCATCCAGGTGCCCCAAAATCGGCCATCTTCGGCCCCGAATTCGCGTCGCAAGTTTTCGGTTTCTGTTTTTGGCGATTCTTTCGGTCTTCCCTTCAGAATTTGGGATTCGCCTCAACTACAAAGTTGTAGATCTCATCGAAACCTTTCAAATGAGCATATATAAGCCATATAAAACTTTGTCATTTCATCTTTTAAGACTAACTGTTGCTTACTTCTTAAACTAGAGGGATGTTTACATTGCACGTTTTTGCGTATTTGTGCTCTACATCGTGTGAACAATCTTGTGCCCCTACACAAGAAGTTTGAGTAGTTGGCTAGCGTCTCTCCTAGTACTTGGTGTGATACTTTCCTTTGCTTGCATCGAGTCACATTGATCTTTGCGTGTGCGTGCATACACTTCTCTCGATAGGCTTTGATTAGCTAGCTTTGATTAGGCTAGGATCAGCAATATTGACTAGTACTTTGAATAATTTTTTAACTTACATTACTGATTTGATTGTTGCTAATCCTTCTTACCACATTGAAGCCTGTCCTAGCTCCACCTACTACCATTGTACAGGTACCAGTTGCTTGTAATCGCTTTATCAATCTTTGAAGATCATTTAGCACCGACACTAGTTGCCGGTCACCGCCTGTGTTGCTTGGTAAGAATTGGTAAGAACTTGGTATTAGCTTGAATGTGAGAGACTTTGAGCCTCTAGATCCTAATAGTTCATAAGAACATATACTTGTGATTTGTTTCCTACTAACTATGGCAGGTTCATGGGATGATTATGAGATAGATCCATGTCCTCTTCGAGCCATTGAACGGGAGCGCAAGAAAGTCCGCAAGAAAGATGCAAGCTTGAGCCAAGTTTCTCCACCACAGAAGGTACATGATCGTGATAGTACACTTGCGCTTGGTAAAACTAAACTCAGTTTGCCATCCTTTGCTGGTAAATTTGATCCTGATGCCTATATTGACTGGGAGATAGTTTTAGACAAAGAATTCGAATATTATGAATTGTCTAATAGGCAAAAGATTAAAGCTGCCACTAGTGTTTTTATTGATAATGCAATACTTTGGTGGAAGTATCTTCGTAGACATGGAAGAGTGCCTCAAACTTAGAATGCTTTTAAAAAACTTTTGAGAGATGACTTCGTTCCTAAATATCATGCTGATTATTTGCTAGCCATATTCTAACGTTTAAACCAACGTAATAGAACTATAAAGGAATACTATCATGAATTGAAAACTCGTTTATGGCGTTGTGGCTTAGAGGAATATGCTGAAGCTATAGAGAATACTTTCTTAAGTGGGCTTGATCAAGAAACTCAGGACATTCTTGTTCACAAAGAATATAATTCTCTCCCTCATTTGTTTATACTTGGTTGTAAGATTGAAAGTCAGATTGAGGAGAAGTTGAGAATGCTTGATGATAGGGAACATGAGAACAAACCTGTGTTTGTGTCTTTTTCTGTGACTAACAACTTGCAGGATGTTGAGAACCATGCCAAAGAGGAGAGTGAACTGATTGAACCATCGACTCCATTGGTTGAGAAGGCAGATGAGGAGATGGATGCACCTACATCATTTGAAGAGAACCAAAAAGGTAAAGATCATGGTGCTATCATCACTCAAGGTGAGTATGCTTGTGAAGAACTACAATTGTCCATTGTTCATGCTATTTTAGAGCAAAAATTAGTGGAAAACAATTCTGATATACACATATTTCAAGTAGAGAACACAGTCTACATTGATTTGAGTGCACCATGTTATAAAATTGTTAATTTACCTACCGACTTGAGTGCACCATGTGATGAAATAATTGAATTGCCTGCTGTTTTGAGTGATTCATGTGACGAGTTAATTGCTTATAATGATCATGTGGAATTGGTTAGACATAAAGAAGTTTTGACTAGAATTTCTCCTACTGATTCTTTGTGTTACATTATGTTAGATTCACCTATGAAATTGTCACATGCTATGGAGAAAGTTTGTAAAATCGCATATTCGAAATCCTTGTCTAGTGCCTACACCCCTGGGTATAAGTTTAATTTGATTGAAGATTATAGTGTAGATAATCAATTTCTTGTTTATCGAATATGCATAACTTGTGATTACATGGATGAATTGAAGCTTGCTATTTTGAACAACAATTCTTATGTACCGAATCTTATTCATTATGAGAGAAAATTAAAATTTAGTGACCATTCAATGCCTATGTGTTCATCTCTTATTGTACCATCTGGTATGGACAATCCGCATCATGATGTTGAAATATGGAAGAATTTACACATCTTTTCACCCTTGCTAGATGAATTTACTATTGCTCAATTGAAATATGATTATATGGATGAACTTTGTTTGATTCCAAAAGTTGTAGATTTGTCCATATGTGCTACCACTACAAGTTTACAACTTCGGAGAGTTGAATTGCATAAATACTTCACTTATATTTGCAAAACTAGTTGCAATAATTACTATGTGAGAAATTTTGTTTTGGTCATTAACATATATGATTATTCTTGGGGTAATAATATAATAAGGTTTTATGATCGCTCCTGTTTTATAACATTAATTGTGCAACAACGAAGAATTGTTAAAACAGATGACATATACATATACCATGCATATACCTTGGTTTCTTTATTACCCTATTTTCAGTCTATCAAAAGCCAAGGATGGCTTTGTTTTCAAGAAGGGGAGGATGATGAGGATACGACCCCTATAGATACAACCAAATTTGATATGCTTGCTGTTCAAAATACAAGAGCTCGTACACTTCACTCAAATTATCAGGTGAGCTCGTTTTTAGGAGTGCCTTTATATTATATGAACTATATGATGCTACCTAATGATGAAAATGTATATTTGTGCAGCACCACGTCACTTTGTGTCCAAGCCAAGCAAGAGTTCAAGTTGGACACATTCTGAAATCCAGTTCGGCCTTCGGAGACAGCTCCAACTTCAAACGAGCATAACTTTCACATACAGACTCCGTTTGAGGTCCACGAGTACTTGATTAAAAGCTTATCTCGTCCTCTTTCAAACGGATCTGGCTTCACCTCCAAATTCCTTCTGTGTGCACCATAATCATCAAAAAAATATGCTGCATCACCTATTTGGGCCGTGGACCTTGTAATTCGAAAAAACCCTAGGCCCATCACTGTTCATGCAGTACTGTTCACACATGAACAGTACCACCGCCCCTCCCTCTTCCTCCTATATATAGTGGCCATCACCCTTAGGGTTCGTTGGATTTCGTTTATGTTTAGTTCGCCTTCGTTGCAACTTGTATCTTCTGCGTGTGTCGACTAGACCACCCGGTCAAGATCCTTAATCGGAATCCCACCTTATCAAGTGCCTCAATCTTATTTGCAATTTCATATTGCTATTTATCTTGTTCTTGCTTGTTCTTCGATTGTATGCAGGAATAGACCTTCGTGGTCAGGTCGATCGTGCTTCTAGCAAGGTCGATAACGAACTCGAAGTTGGTTCAGCGATTGCCGGGCATATTGGTCGTGTGCGATTGATACCCGAATCTTGAGAGTCGTCTCCACCAAATTGAATTATCCATCTCATCGAAAGATCGGGACACCCATTGTCGCGTCACCCCGAGCATGTCTATGACCGCGGACATGGCTATTCGAATAGTTTTGTTTAACACTCTGCAGAGGTTGTACACTTTACCCACACGATATAACCAGTGTGGACCACACTGATCATAACAAAACCTTTTAGCAACTTCATCTCAAGCATTGACACTCCCGATGTGTTTTACTATCGTACCAACCCTACCACAACGCTTTGGCACGACACAGTACCATTGCACTTGGAGACGGTGAACCACCCATAGATGTGACCCTACCATAGCGGTACACACCTCCACCCATGCAACATAGCCTAACCTACTACCTGAGTAGTCAATGTCAAGAATCCATCACTTACTAAGTTAGGTCCGTCCCATCAGGCATGTGGTTGTACAGTTGTGGCTCAGTTCAATGACGCACAAAGTTAAGTCCTTAATTGACTGAGGCAAGACTTCCAATTTTCTAGTTATGTCACATAGATTAATTCCCATGCACACAGCTCCACCATAACAAAACATAGTACCACTTGCCTCTGTCTAAATCTTTTCCCACCCGGTAGGTTAAGTGCAACATATGCCATTCACGAGTAATAACACACAGTACACACAATTTTATCACATAATTCCATAATCACTTAGTCAGGTTTATAATTGCAACTCACATGAGATGATGACTCGTGGCATGGCTAAGTAATCTACTTGTACTAACCAACCCACGTTGGTGCTATGATAATACCAACTAAATAATGAACCAATCTAGGGTGACAAAAGATTATGACATATCAATAAGCAAGGTGGATATAACAATTTGGATTAATAGCTAAACCCAAAAGTATTTAAATAAATACTTAAAGTAAATGCAATAATTTGAATCAAAATAGTTTTGAAAACTGGGATTCAATATGATCAAAGGGATGACTTGCCTTGGAATAGGTCTAAGTACTGGTCTTGGTCTTGAGGCACTCCATCTCCTTCAAAGTCCCCCGAAGTATCGGTGAGTACTCGCAAACGAAGCAAATAAACAAAAATAAATAAAATAGAGAACAAAAAACTCCAAAAATTAAATAAAAATATCATATAATTATATCTCGAATTTATATGAATTTAGATGTTTTGGCGGTGTTCCTTATATATTATAGCGCTGCATTCGTCTCTCATCCATCGCGCTGCAGTCGTTTCCCACCACCATCTCCTCATGCGGCCAGCGCCGGCGCTCATCGGTGATGTCAGGGCGGCCGCAAACCATCTCTCCACCACAGAGTGGATGCTTCCCTCGTCGGCCACCCAAGTCCACACCATCTCTATCCTTCCCTCCCAGTCGCCGACCCCTACTCACCAGCTTGCCTTCTCCAACATCACCACCACGCCCAAGAGCAACGGCGGTAAGGGGGGCGAATAGAGAAGCCCTCGGTTTGAGGTGGTGCACGACGACCTCCTCCATCTGCTTGCGAATGGCAACAATGCCCGCAAGATGGATGCCCTCCTCCCGCTCCTCTACCGTTGTGGTGCCACTGACGTGGTCGGTACCTAGTTATACCCACTGCCACATTCTCCTCTCAACATATCGTTTACTAATCTGATTGTATCATCACTTTTCAATTGCAAATAACATGCAGGGGTTGCCAGAGCGCCCATGCGGCAGCCGTTGGTGAGATATGGATCATCCATGTAAATTTGATTTCTTCATTTCACTTGAATCTGTGTGCAAATTCCAGTTCCATGTAAATTTGGTTTCTTCATTTCACTTGAATCTATAGCTTTCATGGTTTCTATAGCATTAGTGTTCCCTTATGATGTATGGGATTGATGCTTTTTCCATGTATTTTCAAGAGTTTCTGAAGATAGAAAGCTCACATATATATTTATCTTCTAGGTTCAAGTTATATATTAGGAACTGTGTTGGTACCAACTGTGAAACATTCAAAATCCATTTTTTTGCAATAGAAAAAACTATCACAGACAGTTTTGAATAAGAACCGTCTGTGACAATTACTATCACAGACGGTTCTCGGAACTGTCTGTGATAGCTTTTTTCACAGACGGTTTAAAAACCGTCTATGATGACCACCTGTTATCACAGACACATAAATACAGACGGTTCAGAAAACCGTCTGTGATGACGATTGAGAACCGTCTGTGATGACCCTTTGTGTAGTAGTGGTACATACGTACGTGGCTCGTAGGCTGCAGAGGTCAGCCATGGGATGAGGAGAGCTCGTGGCCTCATGGACGACAATGTCGAGGACGACATCGTGAGGAAGAGCGGCAGCAATCGCCGACCTACTCGCCTTGGTCCTCACCAGCATGCTCTGTGATCGCTGCATATACGTATGATCAATGCCGTGATCGTAGAGCGATGGGATCGAGGTACGTATAGAGTGATGTCTGGATGATCATCTTCGATGGCGGATTATCCTTTTTATAAAACAAGGAATAAATTCGACACGTGAGACGAAGAGACGCATCGGGGAGCCGAAGCCACATTGATGTGAGCGAAGACAGCGTCAATGATGATGGCGACGAAGAAACTCATTGGGGAGTTGAAGCAATATTATCACAGACAGTTATAGTTAAAAACCATCTGTGAAGTCTACACAGACGGTTCGTGTTTAGAACCGTCTATGAAGTCTATAATTATCACAGACGGATCATGTTAAGAACTGTCTGTGATACTTCACATACGGTTTTCAATATGAATCGTTTGTGATATTACATCTTCACGTACGGTTTTAGCGTAACAAGTAACACAAACGGTCTCTAAACTAAAACCGTCTATTATTGCATGTAATATAGACGATTTTGGTCAACCATCTGTGATGAGGCGTCTAGTATTAGCCTTTTTGTAGTTGTGGATGACAACTTTGTTGCCATTCCCTAGTTTCTACAGATCATTTCAGTGTCCGAATTACCAAAGATCTTGTTTTCATTCAACTCTACATCTATACACCAAAAGTCTCAATTTGAACACTGAACTGAACAATCATACATCCATACATAGCTAATATCTACAGATCTGAAAAAAGAGATATGTACATAATTCTAGCTCCTGAATAGGATCATTTGATTTTATGTATATTGATATCCAACATGAATGTAAAAGAATCAAATAATATTGTATATTAATAACATGTATTGTAATCCATCCACAGAAAAGGCTGTAGGAAACATCAATTTTACATAGCAAAAAACAAATATCACCATATTCTATTTTCAGATAATCCAAATGGGGGATTTACCTTGATACCCATTTCTTCTACTCTACCAGCCAGTTCCAAATGGATGAACAAAACATGGAAGAACTCAATTCTTTCATTCATTTGGACAATTTGACACTGGTTGCAATGTCACATTGATACCTATAATACTCAAATCAATGTCATAAATAAAACTAAAATTTGCACCTAGCAGACAAATGAAATGGGTTCACATTCAACCATATTTGATTGAGCAAAAGTCAGTAGATAGTGCAAGTAATTTGCACCTTGCATTTCTGAATTTTTATAGAGAAAATACACAAGAACACCTAGAGTCAATGACCAGAAAGAATAGCAAATAAGGCAGATCAGTCATGGTAGCAAAGGAGGAGGAGGAGGTGCCGGGGAGGGATCCCGAGGAAGAGACGTCGCAGGAGGAGGTGGAGGCCGGAGCAGGAGGAGGAGGCCGAGCGGCGTGGTAGAGAAGGAGGCCCGGCAGTAGGGGAGGTAGCCGGAGGAGGGAGGATGGCGCTGAGCTGGTGAAAGGAGGAGGGGCGGCGCAGGAGGAGGTGGAGGCCAACACAGGAGGAGGAGGCCAATCGGTGTGGGGGAGAAGGAGGCCCGGCACGGGGGAGGGGGAGGAAACGCGTCGAGGAGGAGGGAGGTGGAGGAGGCCAACGGGTGGGCAGGATCAAGATGTGAATCTGGATCTAGGTGAGGTCAGCGGGAAGGATGGCGCTAGGGAGGAGGTACGTCGTGGGACGAGAAGGTAGTCGCCGGGGAGGTGGAGGGAGGAAGAGGAGGGCGGCGCGGCCTCACCGGCGCGGGAGGAGGAGGGAGGCGCGTGGGAGGAGGAGGAAGGCGCACGAGCTGAGCGGGCGTGAGGAGGAGAAAGGCGCTTGGGAGGAGGGAGGCGCACGGGCTGAGCCGGGTTATATGCGATGGTATTTTACGGGTAATTACCTCTGAATTTCGAGGGTAATTTGGGAATAGAGGTGAAGGGAAGCCACGGGAAGCACCTCACGGCCGGTTTCTGGCTTCCACCGTTGAACGGGGAAGTGGCTTCGGTGAAATTATCTGCGAAAAGCCGACTGTTTATTTCAACTTATGGCTTTTTCAAACAAAAACCAAAAACCAAAAGCAGAAACAAACAGAGCCTTTATACGTAGATTCTAAGGCTTAGGCTGCGCAGATAGCTGAGTACGTGCCCAGGCCTGCAAGTCCATTTATATACTCTTGACAGTGTTAGGGCAGAGCTGAGAATCGATGCACCCTATTATCCAGGAGGCACGAACTTGCACACAGGAAAGCTAAGCATCCAAAGGCCACTGCAAGTTCCTAGGAGAGCAGCGACTCACAAGTACAGCAAGCGATCAACAAAGTTGATTGCCCCGGCCCTGAATGAGGAAAAGCGACACGCAATCACACACGAAATTGTTCCAGGCTGGCTAGCTAGCTGCTAGCTGCGCGTGTACATGGTCAGAGATCGACATGACGCTGGTGAGTGGTGAGGGACGCCAAAGTGTCCTGGTCGATCGATCGACCTCTCTGCATAAGATATACATATAGATAGAACGATAGCTAAGCTGCTACATGTTTGTAGCCCAAGAAGGGCCTAGAGGGATATAGTACTAGATGGCTATATACTACTGTGTGACTAGACTAGTACAAGATATCATCTTCCCCTCCGTCTGAGACGCATCGATATGGTCCATGAGAAGGCATAGTCAAAAACCCAACATCAGTAAATTTCCTGTAGAGTTGTCACCAAATGCATGGCTGAGACCAAAAAAAGAAGGGCTGGAAAAGCAGTCACTTCCCCAGGAATAGTTATAGTGGAAATGTCTCGTGTACATCGATCGTCCACCCGTGCATTGATCGATCAGTCGTTTTTCTTCCGAGTCTTTTGCTGGCTGAAATGATATGTTTTTTATTTGCAATAACAAAACTAGTTTTTTTATCTGAAATGGTAAAAATAATATTCCTATTATGTTAATTTGTCATAAAAAGCTATGTGTCTCGTTCCCAGATCGCGGCAAGCGACCTACCGTACTCCCAATTCGCAGTATACCACTGCCATGGTCCGAGAACGGGGCACGTGGTTTTTCGTAGCGAATTAGCATGGTAGGATATTATTTTTGTTATTTCAGACACAGAATATACTAGTTTTGCTATTTCTTTCAAAAGAGGTTAAATGCGTCAAAAACTCATCGTCTTCTTCCTGGTGACTTCAAATTGGGTGTGCTAGCTAGCTAGCTGGATGGTGATTGGTGCTAGCTCTTCTATCGACCAATAATAGTATCTTAAGGGAAACAAATTTCATTGGCATTGTAGCTGCATCTTGCGTGCATGGCTGCATTTAGGTTGTTTTAGAAAAATAGTTTGCAAATAAATTGACATTGAAATTTGTTAGGGCAGAGATGAAACCTCATGGACGTGTTACATGCGTCTTGGTTCACCGCTCCTTTACCCTCTCTTTTCATGTGCACGCCCGTTTGGTCAAAAAAACGTTTTGCACACCGTAGGTTTGGATAAGATCATAGATCAACCTTTCAAGGGCAGAAAAAAAAGAGAGAGATATTTGCTTCAGTACGTATTCTCCTAAAGAAAACAGAAGGATTGCTTTCAAAATTATAAAGAGATGAAAAACAATAATTGTATTCTGGTTCCATTCATGTGATTGAAGAAAGAAATGTCAGAATTGAAGTGCCCGTTATCCAAAGTAACATTTAGGAGTAATATTCCTCGCCCTTGATTTGCTTTAAAATTACTAAAATCGGCGCGGAAGCAAAATCCGAAACAAAAACCGAGGATGGAAACCGGCCTGCGCGGTCACATAGCTAGACACGCAGATGTGCATCCAGCCTACCAGAGTTTAAGTCATAGACTTGGAGATGGTGTCTACCGATTCTAGAAGTATATATACGTGTGCGCTCAGTAAAAAAAACTTTTATAAATGATACGACTAAGTATTGTTATATTTACTTAAGTCGAAAGATGAAGCACTAGAATACTTTTAAATTTTTAAAGCTGAAGTTGAAAATCAACTAGAAAAGAATATCAAACGGTTAAGATTGGACCGAGACGGTGAGTACGTCTCAAATGAATTCTCTCAATTCTATGAAGAAAGTGGAATAAGTTATGAAATTACTCCACTATACTCACCCCAATCGAATGGAATAGGCGAAAGGAAGAACCGAACTCTTTGTGATTTGGTTAATGTCATGCTAAAAAGTTCAGGCATGTCGGACTATTGGTTGGGTGAAGCCGTTCTCACAGCTAGCTATGTCCTTAATAGGTGCCACCTCGCAATCAGGAGAAAACATCTTATGAAGGATGGAAGGAGAGAAAACCTAACTTGTCATTTCGTCAAATTTGGGGATGCCTTACAAAAGTGTATGTGCCGTTACCGAAGAAAAAGAAAGTTTGGTCCTAAGACTGTTGATTGTGTCTTTCTATGGTAATGCTAAAAATAGCACGACCTATAGATTTCTAGTGATTAAATCCGAAGAAAGTGACATCGCTACAAATGTAATGATGGAATCTCGTAATGCAACATTCTTTGAGCATGTGTTTCCTAGAAGACCAAATAAAGTCATTGACCCTAATAGTTCAAATGAACTCTCCATTCTACCTAGTGTGGATAATGACGCTCTAGAATTGGAGTTAAGGAGGAGTAAGAGGTAGGGGACTGAAACGTTTTTGGGCGATAATTATATCACCTATGTCGTGGATGATGAACTACAACCCTTTCAGAGGTATATGCATCCCTGGATGTGGATTACTGGAAGGAAGCAGTCCGTAGCGAGATGAATTCCATCATAACTAACAGAATGTGGGAAGTTACGGACTTTCCATCTAGATACAAGCCAGTGGGCTACAAATGGATATTTAAAAGGAAGCGTAGACCTGATGGTACTATAGAAAAGTACAAGGTCCGTTTAGTGGCTAAAAGTTTCATGCAAAAAGAAGGTGAAGACTATTTTGATACATACTCTCTTGTGGCTCGTTTACCCATAATTCGGGTGCTTTTAGCACTAGCTACTGCATATAAACTCCAAGTATATCCAAATAGATGTAAAAACCGCTTTCCTAAACAGAGAGTTGAATGAGAAGATTTACAGTACTACAGAAAAGGTCATCACAGATGGTTCAAAAACATCATCACATACGGTTTCATGAGCCGTCTGACTTTTTGGGTCAGTAATGACATGAGGTCATCATAGATGGTTATTAACGCAGAACCGTCTGTGATAGTTGATGTATCACTGACGTTTTGTAGATATAATCATCTGTGATAGCTTATCTATCACAGACGATTTGTAGATGAAACAGTCTGTGATAGCTGATGTATCACAGATGATTTGTCCTAAAGAACCGTCTGTGATAGTTATTTATCTATAAAATCTTCAAGCAGTGGCTGCTTGTGCCTTTAAAACCAGCTTCATATATATACATAGTTCGTAGTCCCTTGTTAGATAACTCGAGGCTTGAATTCAGCTAGCTAGCTCGCTCCTTGGGTGTTCATCCTAAGCGTAGGTGAACCACGACCTACTTCATCGAACTGTTCATTTCTACTGCTATTACTTCTGAGACCGTGGTTTAGGAGGATTCTACAAGCACTTGGAGGATTGGCATGAAGCAAATCACACACTCTAGTGTGTCAGGTTCGATGAAGTAGGCTATGGTTCACCTGCACGTTTAGGATGAATGCCCAAGGAGCAAACTAGCTAGCTAAATTCAGGTCTCGAGTTAGTTAACAAGGGACTACGAACTATATATGAATATATATGAAGCCAGTTTTAAATGCACAAGCAGCCACTGTTTAGAGATTTTATAGAGAAGAGATCAGGATAAGAGGAAAGAGTGAGGCAAAAATAGGTGTGTGTTGGTTCCTCATTTAGTACGCCACCCCAACACTTAATCTGTAGTTACCAAAGGGAGCATTTCAAGTAAGTACTCAATAGCTCCACTGCAATGTTTAGGATTTTTGTAGTACTTTCTGTTGATGCTACATATCCTTGTGTATAAGCTCTATGGATACTAGCTTGTTTGCAAAATGAACTACTTGTTTGCACTAGAAAGAAAATTTTATTGAAGCTTGTAATTTAGGAAGTATGCTATCTTTTTGCATGTACTTGCTGTCATACTGGAGTTTGGATTACCTGCTAGGAGAAGAAGCACTCTTCCCCAACCAACATTTCTATACTAGTACTACCACACAAAGCAGATTAAATATATCCAATAGCACAACATATAAGCAAAAGTAACACAAATCACACAAAGGTTCAAAGAAGGGAACTACACAAATGGGCGAGGAAGAACAATGCTTACATGTCATCATGATGTAACACAAATCACACAGAGATTGAATATATCCAATAGCACAACATATAAGCAAAAGTAACACAAACCACTCATGAATTCAACCTACATTGAACAAACTATTGAGCAGGTAGGAAGAATAATGCTTACAGGGCATCATGATGTCAAACAGAAAACCTGAGTCCATATTACACATTTCGAAGGTACCTTGCCGGAGGCGATGTGTGTTCGGGAGAGGGGAAGAGGCGAGCACGGGGAGGAGGCACATTGGGCTCGAGGGAGGAGGGGTGCCGGGCTTGGGGAGGAGGCTCATTGGGCTCGGGGAGGCGACGACTCATGCCTAGGGAGGAGGCATGCTGGGCTCTAGGGAGGAGGGGCACCGGGTTCAGGGAGGCGATGGCTCGTGCTCGAGGAGGAGGCGGTGGGCTCGGGGGAGGAGGCGTGCTGAGCTCGAGGAGGAGGCAGCATCGTGTACAGCGACGATGAGCTTAGGGGAGGAGGGAGAGAGTTAGAGAAATGTATTACTTGTTTGAGTGGGGGCGCAGGCAAACCCTAGAGTCTATATATAAATAGGGTTGGGCATCATAGACGGTTCAAAAGTAGAACCGTCTGTGATAAATACACACCACACACGATTCAAAAGTAGAATTGTCTGTGATAATAAATATTCTCATATACATAAATGCAAATTCAGAACATATGACACATTCACATATTAGTAAAGCATTAGTTTCAGCTCAAAGTATGATTTGCCGTTGTCATATTTAATTAGTGAAGAATATTGACAAAAATGGAAAGAAATTATATCTGAATATTTGCTAAAACTATGCTAAAACCGCTAATTTTATGACAATATGCTTTACTTCAAGTAGTTCGACACCTTTGCAAAGAACTTGGCGTACTCATACCTAATCCTATAGCCATCGTTGCAGAAGACTTCGTAGTCATCCCACCCTATCGACACGCCGTATCTAGTACTTGTGCACCGGTGGTTGTCCTCTGGCAGTGCCAACACCCGGCCCTGCAGCCCGGCCATCTTCTTCCACGTCGTCGCCTGGACCACGTCCGCAGCGAGCCTCCAGCACCACTTGCACTTCCGGTTGGTCCTCTTGGTCATCTCGCACCCGCCATCAGCTGGCTCGCCCTCAACCTAGCTGATGTAGTGCTTCCCAACGTCGCGCGCCTCGCTGGCTGTGTAGAGGAGGAGGCCTAGCATGTAGGCCATGGTCTTGTGGCCGAGGACGGCCGCCTGTTCTGAGGCTATCAAGGCCACGCTGCATGTCTTGGTGCACAAAGACGAGCATGAAGCGACGATGAAGCAGGCCTACGGGTTGCTAGCGCCGGCCAGGTGGTTGACGATGGCGAGGTAGCGCTCATTGTCCAACCACTTCATCACCTCCTCGCTCCAGCGCCATGCGCCTCCCCACGGTGCACTCCTTGGACACCTTATACATGGCCTTGCAGTAAGAGGTCAGCCATGGGCTGAGGAGAGCTTATGACCACGCGGCCGACGATGTCGACGACTTCGTGAGGAAGTGCGATGGCGATCGCCAACCTCATTGCCTTGGTCCTCATCGTCATGCCCCGCTGCTCACCATGGCGCGCGATCGACGATACTAGCTAGTTGCATACATATTGATCAATACTGTATGTGCGTCCTCACCATGGCGCGCGATAATCATTCTTATAAAAGGAGTAATATCGGTGCGCGAGACGAAGAGACGCATCGTAACGTCGGCGCGCGAAACGAAGAGACACATCGCACAGGAGCCAAAACATTGAATTATCACAGATGGTTATATTTAAAAACCATCTGTGACGTATGTAATCACACACGGTTCTTGTTTAGAACCGTCTGGAGGCCTCATCACAGACGGTTCTTATTCCAAACCATCTGTGACGTATGTAATCACAAACGGTTCTTATTAAAAACCATCTGTGATGAGGCCTTCAGCTTGAGTTGTAAAGATAGAATTACTTTCCCTAAGAAGATAGGAAAATGAGTGTCAACCGTTGTAGAGAGTGTTTCGGTTATTTTTAGGCAGAATCTGAAGGTTTGGTCTCCTAGAGATATCTAGGTCTTGTTCTTACGTTTCAGTGGCCGCCGAGTTCACTCAAATCCGAGGTCCGAGTCAAAAGTTATGATAGAATTAGTCTTGACTGTCCCGAATCCTGACGAGATTCTGCAGTCAATTTGTAAATTGTATAAGAAATTGTTATTCACAGATTTTGAACTTGGTGTCTCCTAGAGAATTGAAGTATCCCCTGTCAGGTTTAGTTGGCCACTGAGTTTACTTGATTCCGAGTTATGAGTCAAAAGATATGTCTGTTTTAACAGTTGCTGCCAGAAACCTGACGTGATTAATCTGTCTGTATATTTTCTATATTATGATAGAAGTTGGAAGAATCTGAAAGTTCACCCAACTAGGTTATTGTAGGTAATTCGATAACCTTTTCAGATTGGTAAAGAACGCTCAATTCGGAGTTGAAACATAGAAGTTATGATCAACTGAATATTTCTGCTGAATTTTGGTAGGCTGATTCTGTGCTGAATGTTCAAACAATTATTAGCCTATTAATTTTACCAAATTGGTTTGTCGCGTCAACTAGAGTTTTGTAGTTAGACCAGTTAAGAATCTACAGAAATTGGGTTTGCTATTTTTCGACTTCCAGGCTGTGAGTTATGTTAGTCCCCGTGTTTGCTGTCCAGGATTTTCTTTTGGACAGACTCCGCTGTTTTTCAGTTTATGCGATATAGGATTTAATTGACTCCTAAGAGAAGTAAAATAGAACACCGACTAGTTGAGCTGGGTATCTTGTATACTTATTAAGTTATTTCGTTGGTTTAGGCGTGAAACTTGGTATAAGAGCGCCGTTGCGGATAACGCCGCAACGCGAAGGCAAGTACCATGTTTATTTGGATGTATGTGCATTGTGTTTATTAGCATGAGTTGTTTTGGTACTTGTGAGACATGTGAAATGAGTTATTCATGCCTGTTCAATACATTGAGTTCATGAATAGAAGTGATGTTATGGTATATTTCATTTAATTGTTGCATGCATTCATTGACATTTGACGCCCACGGAGTGGATGAGAACCACCATCAATTCCAAGATGGTTGGATAAGACCCATTAATTCCAATATGGGCAATGTTGGACACCGTATGAAACGTTCTTCATACGGAAGTGGATCCCGCATTTTTGTTAAGATGCGGGCTTGAGTGATCACCGACGGTGTTCACGGCTATACCGATATCTGGCGTGTGTGCAGTCCATTTCCTTGATTTGAGCATTCATATCATGTATTCATAAGTAATCCAATGTGTTATGATCGAGCCCAATGATGTTATGTTTGGTCTTCAATGAATGAATGTTTTTCTTAATCATTGTACTTCTGAGTCATGGACTCACTCTTGCTTTGTTTGTTTATTTCTAGGTGATCGTTGATGAAGTTCACTTGGGAGGAGTAGATGAGCACTACTCGAATAATGCACTTCACATTAGACTCATTGCTATAAGAAATAATGATTCTCTTTTGTCATCTTTTGGTTTGTAATAAATAAATTTAGTCATGGATGGTACCTCTATGATCAATGAGAACATAGATGAGAACTTTAAGTCATTTGGTTATTTGTTATCTTAGCTCATTATCGTTGATTCATGTTTAGATCTTGGAATTGGATTTCATGACTAGTTTATGATTACTTGTGTGTTTTTGATGTGTGGAACCTCCGGTATCCTCGTATACAAAGGAGGCTCTGCAAATTTAGTATTTCAACTTAGGATAGTTGCATTCGTGCTCGTCTTTGAGTTGGGGTGTTGATTGGTATCGAGCGGGCTTTAGGTCCGTGGTTAAAATAAAATTATTAAATTGACACATCGTACAGAGAGGATGGGTTGGGCAATTCGTTGTTTCCGCAAATTTTCTTGTTGTTATGATTTATTGGTTGTGCAATCGTTGTTCATTTAGTCTTTGTTTCGTGGTGTTGTCCTTAGATGGCGAGAGGTAGAGGCCGTGGCGCCCGCCACCGTGGTCGCGATCGGGACGTGGTCCGTTAGCCGCAACGCCCGCGAAGAGGTGCGTGGGGTTAATGAGGAGGTTGCCTCACCGCTCAACCACCGTGGAAGCTCAAGCTGCGCCGCCGCCGATGCTCAAAGCGGTGTCGGCGATTATTCGAAATCTTCAAAGGGAGAACGAGCAGCTCCGTCGGCAGTGCGGCGGCTTATCCTGCCGCTCTGCCGCTCCTGCCGCTCTGCGACCGCCGTGGATGTTGCCTTGTTGCCATGGCAGTCCGGTTGTTGCGCAGATTCCACCGAGACTAGGATGAGTCTTCGTGAGTGGATGACGCTTCGACTGGACACGTTTGATGGGGCGGGTACCCCAGTTCAGGCAGCAGATTGGCTCCGGTACATGGAGCGTCAGTTCGAGGCATTGGAGATGAACTCGGCGCAAAGGGTTCGTTTGTGGCCTTTCAACCGAAGGTCAAGCCGATATCCGTGGGAAGGGTTCATGCTGCTAGGACCCGGTCAGCAGGGACCAGTTACTTGGGAAGTTTTTGTGGCACAGTTCAGAGCCAAGTACTATCCGGATTCTTTTATTGAGAAGATGGAGCAGTCATTGCTAGTGTTGACTCAAGGCAATAGGTCGATTCGAGTGCGAGATGGAGTTCAACAACAGCACGCTTTGTACCGGTGTGGTGGCTGATGACTTGGAGAAGGCCAAGAGGTTTCGCGGGGTCTCCTTCAGAGTATCGTCGGATCTTGGGAGCCTCGGTTTGCGTGATTTCAAAGATCGTGGTTGAGCAGGCTAGAGGATAGAGCAGAGAGGAATTCTCCTTCGAGGCAAGCGGTGGTGGCGCTACTCATTGGTGGTTACGGTGGTGGCGGAAGAGGAGTTTTGTGGGTGGAGGTGGGTCCTCTCGGCCTACTTCCAAGAGGTTTGAGGAGCCGCCCATCTCGTCCGGCTCGGCGAGCGATCTTTCTCTTGGCGCCACGTTTTCTTCTTCCACACCTCGGGATGCGCCCGATTGTGTCAAGGTATGAAATGTTTTAAGTGTGGAGAGGGGCATCGTGCGTCGAATGTTCTTTCAAGGGGACTTGTCGTCGGTGTGGTCGAGAGGCCACAAGCTTTCTCGTTTGTGCGAATCCAGCAAGTATCATCAAGTGGGAAGCGCCCAGCAGCGTCGTCCTCTAGTACTCCTCGGAGCTCGATTCGGACTCTGGTTGCACCTTTTGTGCCACGATTCTCTCGAGATGGGTTCCATCGGCAGATTTCACTCTGCGCCTCGACCGGGTTCTTCGGAACCCTCGCTCCTTCTCGCCCTCGTTCTCACTGCTGCAGTTCCGCCTCCCTCTCGAGTGTTGGTGCGTCTTCGCTCCGGCACCTTTGGGAGTCACGCCATGCCCACCGACACCGTGGGCATACGATGTGGTGACAGTACTCTATTAGTTGATTCACATGAGGCTTTCGTGCCTGCTTTGATTCAGGGCTACTTATTCTTTTGTGTCCTTAGATTTTGTTAAGCAGGCGGGTTTGAGTGTGCGATCTATTTACGAATCTGTGGTGGTCGGTTCCCAGGAGGTCTTATTTCTAGCTCTGATTTGTCTGTTTGTACTATCACTTTAGAAGATGAGAATTTCATTGTCAATCTCATGGTGATTCGATTATCACCTTTGATGTTATCTTGGGTATGGATTGGCTATTCTTTTACCGTGCCAAGATTTGTTGTTTTGGAAGACGGTGACTTTGCAGGCTCCGTCGGAGAGGAACTAGTGTTTGAGCGGTCGCCGCTTGATTCCCTGTGTGTTGGCTAGTCTGTTTCCTAGTCGTCGAGCCTCGAACATTGGGTTGCTTTGGTCTCTTAGCGAGAAGTCTGAATCTCCACTTCGTATTGAAGATATTCTGGTGGTGAATGAATTTCCTGACGTGTTTCCTGTGGAGCTTCCTGGGATGCCTCCAGAACGTGAAGTGGAATTCCGGATAGATCTTGTTCCGGGAACCCGACCTATTTCGATGTCTCCGTACCGTTTAGCACGACCATTCCAGGAGGAGTTGAAAAAGCAACTGAATGATTTGCTATCCAAAGGTATGATTCGGCGTAGTGTATCGCCGTGGGGAGCTCCTGTTCTGTTCACTAAGAAGAAGGACGGTAGTTGGCGTATGTGTGTGGACTACCGGGCTCTTAATCAAGCAACTGTAAAGAATAAATATCCGTTGCCCCGTATTGAAGATCTCTTTGATCAGTTGAAGGGAGCTAAAATATTTTCCAAGATTGACCTTCAGTCAGGTTATAATCAGATTCGAGTTCGCGAGCAAGATATTGAGAAGACAGCTTTCTCTACAAGGTATGGTCATTATGAGTATAAGGTTATGTCATTTGGACTAACTAATGCTCCTGCAGTTTTCATGGAAGCCATGAATAGTATGTTGCACCCTTATCTTGATGATTTCGTCGTAGTATTTATTGACGACATCTTGATTTATTCCAAAACGGAAGAGGACCATGCTCAACATCTGAGGTTGGTACTGGAGACCTTGAGAGTGAACCAATTCTATGCCAAATTGAAGAAATGTGAATTCTGGATTTCTGAAGTTGGGTTTCTGGGCCATGTAATCAATCAAGAGGGCATTTCTGTCGATCCAAGTAAGATTTCAACGATGGTGGAATGGAAGAGACCAACCAATGTAAAAGAAGTGAGGAGTTTTACAGGTTTGGTGGTTACTACCGGCGTTTCGTGGAGGGTTTCTCTACCATTGCTAGACCAATGTCTCGATTGACACGAAAGGTGTCAAGTTTCAATGGACGGATGCGTGTGAACGGCTTCGTGTACTTTGAAGGATAGATTGGTGACCGCCCAATTCTCACCCTTCGAACCAGGAAGCGGTTCACTATTTATTCAGATGCGTCTAGAGTTGGGCTGGGTTGTGTACTTATGCAAGATGGGAAGGTGATTGCCTATGCGTCTCGGCAGCTGAAGAAACATGAACAGAACTATCCTACTCATGACCTAGAGCTTGCAGCAGTAGTACTGGCTTTAAAGATCTGGCGCCATTATTTGTATGGCGAATCTTGTGACATTTTCACTGATCACAAGAGTGAAATACATCTTTACCCAGAAAGATTTAAACCTGAGGCAGAGGAGATGGTTGGAGTTGATAAAGGACTATGATCTCACCATTCAGTATCATCCGGGCAAGGCAAATGTTGTAGCCGATGCCCTGAGTCGCAAGGCGACACCTCCTACCCTCAGTTGTCTCATCGCTGATTTTGAGCGTATGGATATATCTTTTTGCTTTGCGGGTACCGCCGAGACCGAGACCCGTTTGCTTCTTGAGTCAGCCATTCCAGAACGAGTACGGGAAGCACAACAGCATGATCAAATGCTCCAGCGTGTGAGGAAGCGCCTAGATGAAGGCAAGCAAGGCCATTTTGGTATAGATGAATCTGTACTTTGCGATTTAAAGTCGCTTTGTGTGCCACGAGGGCCAGATTAAAGATGAGATTCTAAAGGAAGCCCACGTACTCATGATATCTGTACATCCAGTGAGACCAAAATGTACAAAGATTTGAAGAAGAATTTACGTGGAAGAGAATGAAAGTCAATATTGCGCGAGATGTGGCCTCGTGTGGGATCCGCCGTGGGTTAAGGTGAACATAAGCGGCCGGCAGGATTGTTGCAACCTTTGGAGGTTCGGTGTGGCCATGGGATGACATCTCCATGGATTTTGTGGTTGGTTTACCTCGCACTCAGCGAGGAAGGATGCTATATGGGTAATAGTGGATCGGTTCAAGAAGTCGCACATTTCATTCCTATTCGAACCACCACCTCATGAGCGATTTGGCTCCACTTTATGTGCGAGATAGATAGCGGTTGCACGGGTGCCAAAGACTATTGTTTCCGACCGAGATGCCAAATTTGTTTCCAAGTTTTGGGAGAGTTTGCGAGTGCTTTGGGCACGCAACTCCGTCTTAGTATCGCATTCCACCCTCGCATGGA
The DNA here is from genome assembly GCA_036346255.1 of Ampelocalamus luodianensis. Taxonomy (NCBI): domain Eukaryota; kingdom Viridiplantae; phylum Streptophyta; class Magnoliopsida; order Poales; family Poaceae; genus Ampelocalamus; species Ampelocalamus luodianensis. The sequence continues at coordinate 17,528,322 of CM070632.1, read as the reverse complement.
TGGTCACCGAGCGTCACGATTCAAACCTTAGAAGATATGCTCGGTGTTGTGTTTTATCTGGAAGGTGGTTGGGAAGATCACTGGCTTTGGCGAGTTCGCCTATAATAATAGTTATCACTCCAGATTCGAGCTGCACCATTTGAAGTCCTTTATGGCGGAAATGCAGATCTCCGTTGTGTTGGGATGCGTGGGAGAGAGGACAGTTTGGGTCCGAGAATGGGTTCAGCAAACTGCGTGGCTAGAGTGGCCAGTTAGAAGGAACTTGTTAGCGCTCGAGTCGGCGAGAAAAGCTACGCAGATGTCGAGGCGAGAATTAGAGTTCAAAGTGGGTGATGAGGTCCTTCGAGAGTATCGCCTACCAAAGGCGTAATGCGGTTCGGTACTAAAGGAAAGCTTAGCCCAAGGTACATCGGACCGTTTCGGTTATGGCAAGAGTTGGAAATTTGGCTTACCGTTTGGATCTCCCGAGTCTATGAGAGGGATTCATAATGTGTTTCATGTGTCCATGTTGAGGAAGTTCTTATTTGACCACGAGCATGCAATTCCAATGGAGCCGTTGAGCATTGATCAGACCTTACTTTTGAGTCCCGACCAAGAAAATTCGGACAAATCGAGAGCGGGTTTTGAGGAATAAAACCTGAAGTATGTCAAGATTCTTTGGTCTCATCAATCGGAGAAAGAAGCCACTTGGGAACTAGAATCTGCATGCGCGAGCATTATCCAGATCTATTTGTTCTTTGTACGTGTTAAATCTTGTTTTCAATTCCTTAGACTTACGCTTTTGGTCCGTTGCGTGAGTAGAATTCGGGTCGAATTCATTAGGGGGTAGAATGTCATACCTGTTTTTAGTCGGGAAGAAAGAATTTGTCGGGGAACTCCGAAAGCGTAAAACTCTCGGTTTTCGGAGTTTTTAGAGTCGTGGGCCTCGGGAAGCCTTCCCCCTTGGCCGGCCATGGGCCTAGGCCCATGCGCCTCCCCTCTAAACCCTAACCAGCCCCTTTTCTTTCCCCTTGGCCGAACTCCCCCTCCCCTTTGGCGCCACCCTCCCTCCCTCCTCTCTTCCCCTCATGCCCTGCCCTAGGAGTCGCCCCAACCTCCATTGGTGCTGCTCCTGCTGGTTTGCCTCCCAAACTTCCTTGGACCTTCTCCGCTGCCGGTTGCGCAAGGAGAGGAGGAGGACAGCAGCTCGCTTGGGGCAAAAGAGGTGAAAAGGAGGAGAGTTTCTTCGCCAAGGATCCTTCTACCTACTCCTGGTTGCAGCAAGGGTAACGATGCGATCCTCGTGGTTTGATAGTTGGTAGAAGAGATTTGGATACGTTTTTGTTTAGGCAGACTTGCTGAAATTTAGAATCTGATTCTGTCCAGTACGTTGTAGAGAGTGTTTCGGTTATTTTTAGGCAGAATCTGAAGGTTTGGTCTCCTAGAGATATCTAGGTCTTGTTCTTACGTTTCAGTGGCCGCCGAGTTCACTCAAATCCGAGGTCCGAGTCAAAAGTTATGATAGAATTAGTCTTGACTGTCCCGAATCCTGACGAGATTCTGCAGTCAATTTGTAAATTGTATAAGAAATTGTTATTCACAGATTTTGAACTTGGTGTCTCCTAGAGAATTGAAGTATCCTGTCAGGTTTAGTTGGCCACTGAGTTTACTTGATTCCGAGTTATGAGTCAAAAGATATGTCTGTTTTAACAGTTGCTGCCAGAAACCTGACGTGATTAATCTGTCTGTATATTTTCTATATTATGATAGAGAAGTTGGAAGAATCTGAAAGTTCACCCAACTAGGTTATTGTAGGTAATTCGATAACCTTTTCAGATTGGTAAAGAACGCTCAATTCGGAGTTGAAACATAGAAGTTATGATCAACTGAATATTTCTGCTGAATTTTGGTAGGCTGATTCTGTGCTGAATGTTCAAACAATTATTAGCCTATTAATTTTACCAAATTGGTTTGTCGCGTCAACTAGAGTTTTGTAGTTAGACCAGTTAAGAATCTACAGAAATTGGGTTTGCTATTTTTCGACTTCCAGGCTGTGAGTTATGTTAGTCCCCGTGTTTGCTGTCCAGGATTTTCTTTTGGACAGACTCCGCTGTTTTTCAGTTTATGCGATATAGGATTTAATTGACTCCTAAGAGAAGTAAAATAGAACACCGACTAGTTGAGCTGGGTATCTTGTATACTTATTAAGTTATTTCGTTGGTTTAGCGCGAAACTTGAGTATAAGAGCGCCTTCGTTGCGGATAACGCCGCAACTTGAAGGCAAGTACCATGTTTATTTGGATGTATGTGCATTGTGTTTATTAGCATGAGTTGTTTTGGTACTTGTGAGACATGTGAAATGAGTTATTCATGCCTGTTCAATACATTGAGTTCATGAATAGAAGTGATGTTATGGTATATTTCATTTAATTGTTGCATGCATTCATTGACATTTGGCGTCCACGGAGTGGATGAGAACCACCATCAATTCCAAGATGGTTGGATAAGACCCATTAATTCCAATATGGGCAATGTTGGACACCGTATGAAACGTTCTTCATACGGAAGTGGATCCCGCATTTTTGTTAAGATGCGGGCTTGAGTGATCACCGACGGTGTTCACCTGGCTATACTGCGATATCGCGTGTGTGCAGTCCATTTCCTTGATTTGAGCATTCATATCATGTATTCATAAGTAATCCAATGTGTTATGATCGAGCCCAATGATGTTATGTTTGGTCTTCAATGAATGAATGTTTTTCTTAATCATTGTACTTGCTGAGTCATGGACTCACTCTTGCTTTGTTTGTTTATTTCTAGGTGATCGTTGATGAAGTTCACTTGGGAGGGAGTAGATGAGCACTACTCGAATAATGCACTTCACATTAGACTCATTGCTATAAGAAATAATGATTCTCTTTTGTCATCTTTTGGTTTGTAATAAATAAATTTAGTCATGGATGGTACCTCTATGATCAATGAGAACATAGATGAGAACTTTAAGTCATTTGGTTATTTGTTATCTTAGCTCATTATCGTTGATTCATGTTTAGATCTTGGAATTGGATTTCATGACTAGTTTATGATTACACGTATTTATGAAAAACAATTCCCCAAAAGATGGTGATGCTTTGGTTACCAACGATTTATTCGAAGCAGATTCTAATAAATCCTATCCGTCGGACTTCCGTCTTTATTTGTTTAATCTTGCCACAAGTTGTTGGCCTATAAATAACCATTAGAAGGGCAGAACTAAGAAACAATTACTCACAAACTTCCCATCTTTTCTTACTTCTATTTTTTCTTAAAGTTCTTATCTCCATATATACCCTTCTAGTAAGATAAAATTTACGGAACAAATTGACTTTTTGACCACCGTGGAAAGAACAAATCCATGGATGACTTCAATTAAGGTGGTCGGAAAGTCAATTTGGTCTATGAATTTGAAGTCCTCAAGAAACAAGATGCCTACCAGATTACATATCTTCTAGTAAAAGAATAAATAATATCCCTACAATCAAGTGAGCATACACTTCATTGTCTAGGATGTGTAACTTCTGATCAAGTATGTTGATCAATAGTTACACATCAAAGATAGTGAAGTTACATATACGGAACAAGGTGTCTATCGTATTACATATCTTCTGCTTTCTTCTGTTGGAGATCAACTTCGGTCACTTTAAAAGATCAATCCCGAGGAACTGGTCAGAATCGACTAACCAGTTATTTCTCATTACAGACGATTCCAATAAATAACCATCTGTGAATTTAGTAATATCACAGATTGTTCTTCAACATGAACCGTTTGTAATACTTCATACACGATCTTCAACATGAACCGTCTGTGATGGCAATCAGAAGGGGGGGTTGAATGATTGCAGCAAATTGACCCCCGAATTCCAACTTCTCCTTGTGTGCAAGAACACCAGAACCACTCGGTTGACTTCTTGAAGAACTTCACAGCAAGAACACCCTCAAGCGCACAACAAGAACACCAAATCAAGAATCAAAATTGAACAAATCAGAACTTTATATATCAAACTTGATTTGTATCTACAAAGCGCTCAGCAAGCATCCCTCAAAGCCTCCAATCGAAGGACCTCTAAACCGCAGTGAAACAGTAACAAAGCTACAAAAAAAACACCAAAATTCCGTACGCAAGGCGCACCCTTTGCCTTCTTTTTATAGGCAAAGCTCTATCCGTATCAAAAATGAAAACGCAATCAATCTCTCCGAAAATCAAGGGACCCAAAACCCTTACCAACACGGGTTTTACCGAAACAACTCAAACTTTCCAAAACCGAAACTATCCACGCTGTAAGCCTCCAGGAATCCGTTTCCCGTAGCTTCAACGTGATCCACTTTGGTCTCCACGTGCTCCAGCATGATCCAAACCACCACGTGACATCCATGACCTTTAAGACCTCAGATTCTCCCCATCCTAGTCCGAGTCCACCTCATTACCGACTGTGATTCGTCCTCACGCTCAACCGGCACATGCAAAAACCAAAGAAACCAAATCTTGGCACAATTTTCCAACTTGACTATCCATTATCTCACTCACACCCATAAACACTATCATGCATCATGCAACAAGACAAAGCTCATGAATTTAACTTATCCTTAGTCAAAACCTCAAAACGACAATTTCACATAGCACAATCGGAACTAACGCCATGATACGCCCGGTACTACCGCACAAGCGGTCGTACCGCTCAAAGCACTGCGAAACTACCGCTCCTCGGGAAATCTCAAGATCTTCCAAAAACATGCTCTCTGGAAATTCCATACCGCAACATTGCGGTCATACCATTGTGCGGTACTACCACCGTTCAAACTGCGGTATTACCGACCTGTGGTCCTACCGTTCCTCAGCAACGGTACTACCGTTTTTCACTTAACAGTGCTTGTCAGAAACACTCTCTCTAAAAAACCAAGCGCGGTACTACCGCCGGCTAACCAACGGTACTACCGGACAATGATGTACTACCGCTTTCACAAACGGCCGGTAGTTCCGCAGATATAAAGCTGGTACTCCCGCTCTTAAGAAATTCAACACAAGACTTTGGGAAATTTCATACCGCCAACAATTGTGCGGTTGTTCCTCTCAGCGGTAGTTCCGCGGACACAGAGTCGATACTACCGCAAAACCTGACACATGCTGATTTTCAACAGAACTCAAAAGCAGATCAGCAACTAAGATCACAAGCATGTTCTAGAGACAATGTAATCATCATTTAAACACCAGAACTAAGTCTTCCTTATTGTCAATGTGTTCATCATCAAATATCATGTGCAAAACCTCCTGGTCTTAAATCTCCCCCTTGATGAATACATTGACAATACTTTGAATGAAAGATTTGAAAGCTGCCAAGCAAAATGAATGTTTCAAGAACTGCAGCTGAAAAACTTCCTTTAACACAAGAAAAGCAAATTTATGCAAAATTTTCTCCCCCTTTGGCAATGTGATAATCAAGAGCTTCAAAGAAGAAATGAAGGAGCATGAAGAGTAAAAGTCCAGAAGCTTTTGTGATGTTGCAAATAAATTTATTGAAATAACCAAGCCATTTGGTTGAGTAGAGCTAACAGAATCATATAAATGCATATACCACAGAGCAATGTTTAGATAAGTACTTTCAAGTGATAAAACAATTTAGATTCATGACAGGCATGTCACACAATGACTAAAAAGATTATAAAACCACAAATAGAAGTCACCAAAAAGTGAAAGCCAAACAGTGAGACAAACTTTAAATCTGGATGAACTAATTAGTCTCATGTATCATCCTCTTGCTTCACTTTCAATTTTTATTTGCATGTGGCATGTTTGTAGCATACTTCTTTTCAAGGGTGGCATGCTTGAAGCATACTTCTTTTGATTTAAGCATATTTTTGTGTATTTTTTTTAAACAGAAAATACATAGCTGTGTATGGCATGCTTGAAGCACACTTCTTTTCATATAAGCACTTGTGTGCATATTTTTCTTTGTGAATATACACAGCAATGTATGGCATACTTGAAGCACACATCTTTTCATATTCCTTTTCTAAACCCTTTATTTTTATAACATGCCAAATTGAGTCAGCAACACAGGATTGAAATGAGAGACATTTTTGCTTCAAATCCAAGACTTAAAATAGGACTCACAAACAAGCTTATCCTTTTTAGTAGGCATCACTAAGTGATACTAATAATCAATATAGTCAAAGATTTCAACCAAGTCATGCTTTAGTTCTTTATGTAGCAAGATTATTAAAACCAGTCAAGATCAAAACTATAAGCACATGAAAAAATATGATAGAGAAAGCTCTACTACTCTTTTTATTGTAATGGCTTGGACTTAGTGAAAAATTAAAGCTTCTGAAATTTTGATCAAAACAATTCCCCCTCAAAATAAGTCCATAGGATGAACAACACCCAATTCATTCCGCAAACGAACAAAACGAGAAGTATCAAGTGGCTTAGTGAAAATATCAGCAAACTGAAAATCAGTTTCAACAAAGTGAAGAACAATATCAGCCTTTTCCACATGATCTCTAAGAAAGTGAAATTTGATATCAATATGTTTGGTTCTAGAATGTTGCACTGGATTTTTAGCAATGTTAATAGCACTAGTGTTATCACAATAAAGAGGAACACTGCCCAAGTCTAAACCAAAATCTCTGAGAGTAGAAGAGATCCAAAGAACTTGAGAACAACTGGCAGCCGCAGCAACATACTCAGCTTCAGCAGTTGATTGACTAACAGAAGATTGTTTTCTAGAGAACCAAGAAACTAATGATGTGCCTAAAAAGTGACAAGTGCTAGATGTGTTTTTTCTATCAATTCTACACCCGCAAAATCACTATATGAGTGTGCACGCAAAGTAAGACAGGATGAAGATGAATAGAAAAGATCAAATTCTGAATTCTTTTCACATCTTGACGATGGGATGCACGAGGTGAAGCTTGAAATCGAGCGCATAAACACACAGCAAAATGTATGTCCGGTCTTGAAGCAGTCAAATAGAGTAGAGATCCAATCATACTCCTATATTCTTTTTGATCCACTGCCTCACCTTCTTCATCTGGGTCAAGAACATTTGTAGACCCCATTGGTGTAGAGATGGGTTTGCAAGTTGCCATGTCAAAGCGTCTAAGCAAGTCTTTTGTATACTTGGTTTGATGAACGAAATTGCCTTGCTTGGTCTGTTTTACTTGCAATCCTAAGAAGTAAGTTAACTCCCCCATCATACTCATCTCAAACTCCCTGCTCATAGTATCTGAAAACTTGGAAACCAAAGCATGAGAGGAGCCCCCAAAGATGATATCATCCACATAAATCTGAACAAGTAATAGATCATTGCCATGTCGAAATGTGAAGAGAGTTTTGTCTACCTTGCCCATTTGGAAATCATTTTTTAACAGAAAAAGCTTGAGCCTTTCATACCAAGCTCTGGGAGCTTGTTTCAATCCATACAAAGATTTTGACAATTTGAAGACATGATTATGAAACTTAGGATTTTCAAAACCAGGTGGTTGCTTAACATACACTTCCTCCTCAATGAAACTATTAAGAAAAGCACTTTTAACATCCATTTGATACAATTTAAAACCTTTAGATGCAGCAAATGTTAAGATAATTCGAATAGCTTCTAGTCTGGCTACAGGAGCAAAAGTTTCACCAAAATCAAGACCCTCCACTTGAGAAAATCCTTGAGCAACAAGTCTAGCCTTATTTCTAACAACAATACCATCCTCACTTTGTTTATTTTTTAAAACTCATTTAGTTCCAATTACATTATGTCCATGAGGAGATTCAACTAAGGTCCAGACTTTGTTTCTCTCAAAGTTTTCTAATTCTTCATGCATGGCATTGATCTAAGACTCATCAGATAAAGCGTGACTTACATCATTAGGCTCAAAAGAGGCAACAAAAGCAGAATGAGCATGTGAGTCAGGAGTGGTAAACTTAGAACGTGTTACCCTTTCATGAATGTCACCAATCATCAGTTTTGGAGGATGATGCCGTTGAATCCTCAATGGTGCAGAAGGTTCTGAAATAACTTCGACATTATGAACACCTTCGGCTATCTGTTCATCACTTGGTGGTGGCGCAACAACAGTATCTCCAATTGTAGTGGAAGTAGAGGGTGCATGATCATCAGCAGGTGATGGCATGGGAGACGAATTATTACCAAAATCAAGATCATCTTCCTCATTAATGAATATGCTTTCGGACTCCCCCTGAGCTTGTGTTCCTGAAATGTCGGTTCTAGAACAAGAACTGACCTCATCAAAAGTAACCTCACAAGTCTCAATAATTTTGTTAGTTTCAAGGTTAAATACACAATAGCCACGTGAGTGAAGGGGATATCCAAGAAAAATACCATCAGTTGATCTAGATTCAAATTTGTCCAGATTACCATGTTTAAGAATAAAGCATTTACATCCAAAAATTCTAAAGTGGGAAACACTAGGTTTTTTGCCAAATCTTAGCTCATAAGAAGTCTTGTGCAATGAGGCTCTCAAAAATACTCTATTAGAAACATGACAAGCAGTTGAAATAACATCTGTCCAAAAGTTCCTAGGAGTGGTATGTTCATCAAGCATAGTTCTCACCATCTTAACCAAGGTTCTATTTTTCCTCTCAACACCCCCATTTTGTTGTGGAACACGAGGAGAAGAAAATTGATGTTCCATACCCTTTTCAGAGCAAAAAGAAGCAAACAAGGAATTCTTAAATTCAGTACCATTGTCACTTCTTATAACTTTTACAGCACCATTCAACTCATTATTAAGTCTGAGAAATAAATCTTTGAAATGACCAAAAGCCTCATCTTTAGATACTATAAAATAAACCCATGAGTATCTAGAGAAATCATCAACAATCACAAGAATATACCATTTGCCTCCAACAGATTGAACTCTTGAGGGACCTACAGTGTCCATATGCAACAATTGTCCAGGGCCATCTATGATGATTACAAAAATAGAGAAATGTGAGGCAACAACCATCTTACCATGACTACAAGGAGAGCAAACCAAATCTTTTTCACTCTTAAGTTTAGGTAACCCCCTAATGAGATCCATTCCACTGATTCGAACAAGATGATCAAAACCAATATGTCCTAACCTACGATGCCAAAAGAATAGATCCCTAGATTCAGAAGCTACCAAACATCTAACATTAGGTAAAAAGGAATGATTGAAGTCAGCTTTAAAAACCTTCCCTAACCGAGAGATGTTGAACACAAGATCACCTGAAGCATCTAAAACTCTGCAAGCATGTTTCTTAAAGCTTACCTTAAGATTTTCTTCTATCAATTGTGAAACCGAAAGTAAGTTGTATTTCAATTTACTTACCAAAGCAACATCTTTGAGAATAAACTTGTCATTTACACGCACAGTACCTTTTTCCATCACAATTCCAGTTGAAGCATACCCAAAAGTAATCAATTCATCACTGGATACCTTAGTGAGGGAGGAGAACCATTTTGAATCACCTGTCATGTGTCTTGAACATCCTGAATTAACTAGCCAAATGTTTCCCTTCCTCAATTGTTATACCTCATCAGGGTCACTATAGAGATCATCATCATCATTAATTTCTTCACTGCTTGCCATAAAGCACATCCCTGTGAAGTCCACCTCTTTTGCCTTCTTTTTATCATCCTCATTATCGCTTTCAGAATCGACATCACTCAGCCCAATCTCCTCAAGTGCTGAGAGCACCTTGTTGACAGCTTTACGATAATTTTGGTTTTTGCTTGAATCAAACTTGAATTTTGAATGCCGAGCTGATGCTTTGTCATCTTTAGCTTCCTTACCTCTCAGGTTGGGACAATTCACCTTAATGTGGTTTGGCTCACCACATTCAAAGCATCTGATTGGACCTCCTCTTCTCCTTGATCTGATATTATTGATTGCTTTAGTCATCCTATTGGAGAAGAGTACAAGCTGTTCTTCCGGAATCTCCTCCAACTATTCATCTGAAATAGCTCCAAAAGCAAACAAGGAAAAACTAGAAGAACTAGATGAGTTGTCAGTTTGGTTAGTCACTAAACCCAAAGAATTTGACTTAGTTTTCTTGGCCAAAATATCAATCTCATGTGTTTTCATCTTAGAATAAAGATCATCCCAGGTGAGCGTTTTCATGTTAACAGACTGATTGATAGTAGTAACTAACACTTCCCAGACAGTCATATCCAAAGCATTCAAAATTTGACGTGCATTGTCAGAATCAGAGTAGATCAAATTAACAGATTGTAAATCACCAATGATTTTATTGAAACGATCAAAAAGAGCATCTACTGACTCACCCGGCTTCATCTCAAATTTAGAGTACTCCTTTTTGAATTGGTTCTGACGAGCACCTTTAACAGATTTTGAACCTTCATGATAATCAGCAAGTGTAGTCCAAATTTTGTTAGCAGATTTAATGTTGGCAATTCTAACAAACTCGTTTCTACTCAAGCCTTGCAACAAAATATTTTTAGCCTTACCATTAGCTTCAACATCAGCAGTGTTGTTGTTGGTAATCACAGCAGGCACCTCATAAGGATTTTCAACTTTTTTCCAGATGACATTACCTTGTGCTTGCAAAAAGACCTCCATGCGTGTCTTCCAATAGATGTAGTCTGATCCATCAAAATATGGTGGCTTACCTCAGAATCGATCTCGATTTGCCATTGCAACCTCGCTCTGATACCACTTGTAGGATCGTAATGGCAATCAGAAGGGGGGGGGGTTTGAATGACTGCAGCGAATTGACCCCCCGAATTCCAACTTCTTCTTGTGTGCAAGAACACCAGAACCACTCGGTTGACTTCTTGAAGAACTTCACAGCAAGAACACCCTCATGCGCACAGCAAGAACACCAAATCAAGAATCAAAGTTGAACGAATCTGAACTTTATATATCAAACTTGATTTGTGTCTACAAAGCGCTCAGCAAGCACCCCTTAAAGCCTCCAATCGAAGGACCTCTAAACTGCAGTGAAACAGCAACAAAGCTACGGTAAAAAAAAACACCAAAATCCCGTACGCAAGGCGCACCCTTTGCCTCCTTTTTATAGGCAAATCTCTATCCATATCGAAAACGAAAACGCAATCAATCTCTCCGAAAATCAAGGGACCCGAAACCCTTACCAACACGGGTTTTACCGAAACAACTCAAACTTTCCAAAACCGAAACTATCCACGCCGTAAGCCTCCAGGAATCCGTTTATCGTAGCTTCAACGTGATCCACTTTGATCTCCACGTGCTCCAGCACGATCCAAACCACCACGTGACATCCATGTCCTCCAAGACCTTAGATTCTCCCCATCCTAGTCCGAGTCCACCTCATCACCAACTGTGATTCATCCTCACGCTCAACCTGCACATGCAAAAACCAAAAAAACCAAATCTTGGCACAAGTTCTCCAACTTGACCATCCATTAGCTCACTCACACCCATAAACACTATCATGCATCATGCAACAAGATAAAGCTCATGAATTTAACTTATCCTCAGTCAAAACCTCAAAACGACAATTTCACAAAGCACAATCGGAACTACCGCCATGATACGCCCGGTACTACCGCACAAGCGGTCGTACCGCTCAAAGCACTGCGGAACTACCGCTCCTCGGGAAATCTCAAGATCTTCCAAAAACATGCTCTCTAGAAATTCCATACCGCAACATTGCGGTCTTACCTTTGTGTGGTACTACCGCTGTTCAAACTGCGGTATTACCGACCTGCGGTCCTACCGTTCCTTAGCAACGGTACTACCGTTTTTCACTTAACAGTGCTTGTCAGAAACACTCTCTCTGAAAAACCAAGCGCGGTACTACCGCCGGCTAACCAACGGTACTACCGGACAATGTTGTACTACTGCTTTCACAAACGACCGGTAGTTCCACAGATATAAAGCCGGTACTACCGCTCTTAAGAAACTCAACACAAGACTTCGGAAAATTTCATACCGCCAACAATTGTGCGGTTGTTCCTCTCAGCGGTAGTTCCGCGGACACAGAGCCGGTACTACCGCCAAACCTGACACATGTTGATTTTCGACAGAACTCAAAAGCAGACCAGCAACTAAGATCACAAGTATGTTCCAGAGACAATGTAATCATCATTTAAACACCAGAACTAAGTCTTCCTTATTGTCAATGTGTTCATCATCAAATATCATAAGCAAAAAACCTCCTAGTCTTACAACCTTCGTCTTTTTGGTGCTCGGTGGTGAGACGCACTCGGCCAGTGCATTATTGTGGTCTTGTGTCCCATATCCTGTACCTCAACTTCGTGATTTGGTGTGTCCCAGATTGCGAGGATCGGCACTGTATCTCCGTCAACCTCGTCTATATTGCGCGGCATAGCGAGGCGCTAGGTTTTCTGAGACAGCGTCTATTGACGTGCCTTGTCTGGTTCATCTCAGTAGCTTTGATCCTTTTTTACTTTGCATATATATATATATATATATATATATATATATATATATATATATATATATATATATATAGGAAAATGGTATAGTACTCGAGAATACATGCTCCACCTCTCATATACCACTTAAATTGTATGATGATACCTTTTATCAATTTGAGTATACTCCAATAATGATTATAAGATACCCCAAAGTGAGTTGCATGAAAAATTTCATGAAAATCCACTTTTATACCAAAATCGTGTATATACTTCTTTTATGTATAAAAAGGGTACATAGCAAAATAAAGAGCTCCAATGAAAATTTTCCGATCAAGTCACATTGGAGTATCTTATAATTGGTATTCAAGTATACTGAAAGTGATAAAGAAGTATAATATATTCATTTAAGTGGTATATTGGAAGTGGGAGTACATACTCCCGGGAGTATGAAACGGGTGTCCTATATATATATATATGTGTGTGTGTGTGTGTGTGTCTGTGTGTGTGTGTGCGCGCGCGCGCACGCGTGCTAGTTGAAATATATGATCTGTGATTGGGTTGATTATTGTAGCACTGGGAGATATATTGCAAAGATATATATGTGTGCTTGCCTTCTGGTCTGTGATGATAATGGTCAAATACTGAAATTGAACTGATAATCAATTCATATTTGAGCTCTACTTTGTTACTTATTGCTGTCATCTTGATCTGCTGTCATTCTATCACTTTTGAGTGGAACTAGTTGTATTGCATTTTTGGTTCTGGTGGTCTCTAGCACTTATGTGGGTTTGTCCTTCTGTTGTCCAAGTAGCAGACTAGCTGATCTTCTGAGTTACACTAAGGATTACCAAGTTCTGTTGGTACTCAAAGTTCTGTGTGTGATCAACTTTGGTTCCCTGTTGACTGAAAAACATACTCTGGCCTTTTGATTTTGAGGTCTTCTGACAGCTTAGTAAATTATTGGTTAGAGCTCAAATTTTGAATCTATATTGTCATGTTTAATTAATAAAGAGTATAGACTAAAGTATTGAGAAGGCCAAGATTAAAATCTTGTGCAACTCTACAATGAGAGCAATATGAAAATGTTAAATCTTAGCCTTATGCTGATTTCTTTTGTGCACATGTTGTATATATTGACCATATTGTTCTTTTTAGATGACCAGGAAGAATTACATGAGTATATGTTAATTTGGTCCTTTAAATTTTACTGGAATTATGCTCTAATGTTATTTAAATATACTAGAATTAATTCTAAAATTTTGCTAAAACTGTATTTTTTAGAACATGTAAGTGGGTGCTGTGAGTGTAGTGTGTGTTCAATGTACGTCTGACTTGTACTCTCTAAAAACAGGAACTAAAAGTTAATATGAGGTGGATGTACTAGGAGTGCTACTCCTTGTAAAGTAAGTAAAAAATATTGACTATTGAAATATCCACTATATTTCATCTATATTCCATTATTTAGTTCATCTCCAAATTTTTTATATCTATTTCAACAAAGTTCGGAATTTTTGAATAAAATTCAGATTATTTCGGCCTAGATTTTCCGAAATTTTCGGTGACCGGTTTTCTCAGCGAGGGACGACATTTCTTGAAACCAATATTTGAATCCGTTTTCCTAATTGCCATGCATTCATGCTTGCATTGGTGCCTTCGATGTATATTTACGGACTGATCAGAGGTCGAAGAATGTAAATTTTATCTCCACGCACGTCAAAGCTCCATCTCCAGGTAACACGGGGCACCGGAGGAAATCGAGGAGTCTATCTTTTTCCTCGTCCATTCAGAAGTTGATCTACTGATCGATATGTATGCTATATTGTGCTGTACATGATATATGCAGTATAGTAACACAATTGCTGAAGGAAACATTATAGAAAAGCAGTTCATATACGTACAAACATTATTCCACACCGATCCGTGGAATAACTACCTGCACCTGATGCATAATAATGCTGCCCCTCTCTCTTGCAGAGCAGACTCTCTTGCAGAGCAGATTTCTGAAGACATGCTAATTTGGAAGAGAGCTCTTGTCTTGACTTCTCTCCTACAGAGGAGATTTATGAAGATGTGCTAATTTGGAGGAGAGCTCTGCCTTAGTTGAAACTCAAAACCTTGGACTGCAAAGGAAATGGAGAAGAGGATCTAACTGTGGATCCTCTATAATTGCTCAACCTCTATAAGACTATATATCCTACATGAACTGAATTGGGCAATGTTTTTAAACTATCTGGGTTTTAAAAACTTTGATTAATTTCTCAATAAACAGCCATAAGCCATGCATATACTTGTAGTAGCTAGTTAGGACAAGTGGTACATGAGCCTCTTTGGACGCCACTGCTTAGACGTAATCTAGAAAAGGAACGCTCATTCGACCAATAATGGGAGAACAAGCGAGACAAATTTTTGTCCCTCACGAGAAAGCGATCGACCTCTTCTTCTTCAATCCTCCATACATCACGTGGCCGGCCCATCTCTGAATCCAGACGAAAACCTTGCGTTTGTTTCCGGCCAAAGCGAAGCTCGGCCGAGATACTCAGAATCTTTGTTGATCAGTTCAAGTTATCCTCTTCTGTCGTTGCGTCCAACTGCGTATCAGTCGGCTCCATGGTAACTATACCGAGGAACATTTCAGAATTTCACTGATGTGTGCGAGTGAGAGAGATGTTGGCCTGAAAGTTGGAAAGTTTTGGATTGCATGGAAGTAGGCAGGTTTAGTGGCCAGGTTTAGCAAGCTAGAGTGGGCAAGGTTGCTGTTGTCTGAATGCCAAGGCAGGAAGATCTGCACAATTGGTCCATGCAATGCAAGAAAGCAGCTGATGCAGGAGCAGGGTTCTGAAAACCGGTTTAAAATTTTAACCGGGTCCGGCAACGCTGAAATTGCCGAAAATCGGAAAAATTCGGTCAAATTTGGCCAAAATTTTTAAATCAAAATTTGATTTTTTTTCAAAGTTAAAATAAAAAAGAGATAAAATTCAAGCAAAATTCAACCGAGAACAGTTATTTCGGCTGGTTTTGAACTTTTACCCAGGGTCCGATAGGAGTGATTTTCGGCCTGTTTTCAACTGGTTTTCAGAACCCTGTCCAGGAGTGTGTGTATGTTAGTAAGTAATTGCAAGGGAGAGGGATAGGAGGCAGAGGCAGAGGCAGAGGCAGGCAGGCAGGATGCATACATGCATGGTCCACATCCATGCTCAAAAGTTTCCAATCTGTCCATACATGACAACCATGCCATGCATCGCACAAGCTTTGCAGCACACCCAATCATGGTTACTTCCTACAAAGCTCTACATTTATGCGGTTATGCTACCACCACCAGCATTTTCTAACGGCTTACAATAATTGTCTCGAGCTCAATAATTGATGCACAGTACAATTAACACGCTACATACTATCTGCTTGCTGATACTATCATAAACAACCATGTCAAACAAGGAAAAAACGATCTGTTTCTCGGTGTCATGTGAAAGATGCTGCAAGATTGCTATCCACAAGAAGAGCACCATTCATGTTATAAGCATGGCAAGAAAAGCAACATAAAAGGTGAAAATTAAGGTCTATTTAGAACGCATGAATTTTCTCGATTCCCGTGGAATTGAACTGTTTTCCTTCAGAATTCATTCGTTTCAAACGGGACCTAAAGCTGGAGGAAAAATAAGGACGAAGAATCAAGCTGTCTAGAGGGAGAAACAACAAAAGGGTTCCAATTCCGATGGAGATGAAAAGAGGATTTCAGCCTAAACGCATGTGACCTGTGTCTCTGCTATCTGCATTGAAATTTCTGAATCCTGAGCATGCGTAGCCACACTGCCTTTTGCTGCTCTAAATTCCTTACCTAACACTTGCACCCCACCCCCCCCACCCCCAATGCATGTGACTACATACGCACTTCAAAATCAATAGTATTAGCCAGTTAGGAGAACATGCACAGGCAGTTTGCTTCTTCTCTGCATCTGTTCCTGCATGCATGCTTCGCACTAATGCATCTAGAGCACCAGTTCTGAACTTTCTTGTACATTGGATTCACTTGTATCTACAGTAATCAGAAGCAGCAGAGTGGCACGTACAGATCGATTACACTGTGCAGCACAACGCACAAGCTCATGCCCATTCTAACTACTACTAGTAGTAGGACGGCAATCGTGCATATAGGGATTGGGGACAGAGAGCTTGTGCCACCACTGTCTCACTGAGCATTCATGCATGCATCCCCTGCTCCTCCTGCTGCTGTTCTGTATGGGCAGCGTTCATATTATACGCCTCGATCCTTGTTAAAAACCTAGCTAGCTATGGACAACCAACTGATCAACTTACTGGACAGTGGACACACAGGATATTGGACATCTCGACATTAGTTGTTCTCGCGAAGTATACGCATACTTCAGCTTGTTTTCTTGACAAGAAAATTGCACACTTTCTAAAGCAACTGTTGCTACTATCCCGTCGCCGCGGAGGCGAACCCTCAGCTTTAACTTCGTTTGGTCTGTAAGCTGTGTCGTCTTTTACTAGAGTACAGAAGCAGGTGGTGCCATTATTTTGAACTCTGAAATTTACAAACAGCATATGGGTACACTGAAAAATCCTTGCTGCTGCTGCACTTCTCTCTCTCTTGAGCAGACAGAATTCTTCTCCCCATTCACGGTCAGAGCGCGAATTGAAGCAGTAACAGTCAAACTCTATAAATGAGGATTAAGATCTCAAACCTAAACCCACAAACGCCTGCAGCACGCATGCATTCGTGTCGAGGCAGAGGCAGAGCTGCCATTCCTGCACCTGCAAATTAATCCGCAGGATCTCGCGCACGTCATACAAACAGGCAGTATATACTCGGCGAAACTTTCTCCAATGCAGCTAGGCCGGCCGGCGCATTGAATCCGGTCGATCTCTGCAGGTATTGATCGATCAAAGCAAGCAAGACAAGGGTAGGCTACGATCCAGGAACGGCACACACATGGCATACCACTTACATTCTCACTTGAATGCCCGCAACAACAGCAACACGATCTTCGCGACGATGGCGATCGACATTCGAGATCGATCGATCGACGCATCATTCAAGAGACAAGGTCTCGGTTGCCCATGCATGAAAGCGTATACATGTCCCCTCTGCGTACGTACCTATGCATATAGTATCATCATGCATGTGGATCGATACATATGTAGAGTTCTGAATCCTAGGCAGGACGATCGAGAGCAACTGGCGTGATTGATTGGTGTGTACATCTCTATATGAGACAGAGATATATAGGCTGGTCCTGCGTGCAGCAGCCTGCATGTTTCGAGCAGATACGTATCTCTATCTATTGAAACAACACCAATACAGGATGCAACCACAGATTGTGGGATGGAAACATAACCCAAAGTTGAATAGCACTTGGGACCATACCAAGTCGTTCTCTGAACTTTTTGGTGTACGTATGTCTATACGACGGCACACGTATGCCCTAAGCGCCTACAACAGTACAGCATGTGGGCTATATGTATACAGAATTCAAGAATTCAGACATGAGTACGTACGGCGATGTAATGGCATGATGTAGCTTAGTGAGTAGCTAGGTTGGTCCTGCAAGGGCATGTTTCATGCCAATGCAACCAGCGGCCGTTGTTTTGTGAACTTTGACGTGTGTGTTTTATTATACTTCACTGGTCATCAACCAGGGCACTGCACGGACTATAGTCATCAACCCATACACCTGTGTGGCTATATGTTTTAAGCAACTAGTGAAATTTTTCGTGCAATTACATAGCTAGATACTGCAACATATTGTATTTGTTATATAAATCTATCACTTTTCAAAAATATACTTGTATTTGTCATATAATTGTAATAGTTGTAATATATACAATTATAATAGTTGTAATATATATACATGATTAATCTGCACCATCATAATCTGATTCCACCAAAATAAGTAATGTAGATCTCCCCTTTCTCTCTCAATTAATGAGATAATTTCTTATCTATACATGATAAATTTGCATCTTGCCCCCACTGAAATAAGCGATATATATCCTCTTTTTCTCTCGATTAATGAGAGAATTTCTAGGAATTTTTTTTTGACTCAAGGATTATTGGGGGTTTTTCTCGACCTTCAAAGCGCAGGAGGTAGCACATTGAATATCACCATGTTTGTCTATTTATAGATTATATTGGTGTTAATATTTTTCATAATATTTAATTCAAAATTGATGTAATTTTTTTCAATGTTTTAATTTGTAATGCTAGATCCAAAAATTTTAAGTTTTAACTTTTCAAGATCCAAATTGGAAATTGATATATATTTAGCATTTTAATTACAATTCTGAATTTAAATGTTATTGCATATCCAGCTTCAGTTATTTCTCCATCTAAAAAAGGCAGATTAAACAGCTTCAGTTATTTTTCCATCTAAAAAAGGCAGATTAACTTTATTCTAGATTCCAGTTTTTGTTTGAATTCTTATGTTAGATATAATTAATGAAAACTGATTACAATAAGAAGGTCAATTGTCATGGCCAAATAAATTTATTTGATTTTATCTCATATTAATATGGGAACTATTCTGCCTTTCTTTTAAAAATATATAATAATATAATTAATTATTAAAATGTGTGACTCATTTGAAAAAGTAGACAATTATAATTGGAGTTATACGAACACATGTACAGATAGATGCTTTTGCTATTCTTTCTGTAATTGTCGTGGGATTTTGTAGAAATTACATTTTGAATAATGTTGATACTTCTAGCTAGCCTTATTAACTTTCATTATATAAATTTGTGATTTTTTGAAAAGTTTACACTACTCACACAGTCATGCTCTAGCTATATTAAGCTACAAAAAAAGGAAATTGGGGTTATATGAACAAATGCACATATATATGCTTTTACTCTTTTTAATTTAATTGACATGGGATTTTTTTAGAATTTATTTTTGAACAATATTAAAACTTCTAGCCCTTTTGACTTTTTACTATATTAATTTGTGGGTTTCTGGGAATTCAGCTCATCTATTACTCATGGAGTCATGCTCTAGCTCCATTATTATTGTAGTTATATGAACAGATGCACAGATATATGCTTTTACTATTTTTCTTTAATTGGCGTGGGATTTTGTAGTATTTCCTTTTTAACAGATGCACAGATAGATGCTTTTAAGATTTTTTTCTTTAATTGACATGGGATTTTGTAGAATTTATTTTTCGAATAATATTGAAACTTCTAGCTCTTTTAAGTTTTTGATATATATATTAACCTGTAGGTTTACGGAAAGCTTAATTATTTACTCAAGGAGTCATGCTCTAGCTACCCTAAGCCAAAAACAAAAGGTCATCAATCTCTTTCATGCAAAGTATATACCTTTTGTTGCTCATGATCTCTTATTAGTACTGAATCATCCGGCTGTATCTCATGCATGGTCTTGTATTCAGATTTCAGAGTGGCCGTGCATTACTATTTGGGAGAGCCAGATTGGCAGGTGTTCATGGTCATGCATGTAACATTGATTACGGGCATATGCACGGCATTTTCTTTCCTAACCGAGTCCAATCCAACTTTAACGCATGTATACGGCCGGCAAGCACTTTTTTCCTACCACAGATTTGATACCGAGTGTACATCGTTGTTGGACTTTGATTTGTACTCGGTTCGAGTTCAATCCATGATACTACATGTCTACATATACACATGCACGTAGCAACCACAACTGTTATATAATTCAGACCACAAAATTGACAGTCTAGATCTTTTCTTTATCACCAATTAACTTGGAAATTTCTATTCTTTTTATTTTTCTCCCATTAACTTGGTAATTTCCAGTTTTTTTACCCCATAGAGTTAACACGATGGCCTTTCTAGTATTTAATTGGTCTCGTGCCTCGCCCCCGACCACGAGAACGCGCGTTTCGTAGAGCAGCGTTTGTGATAGTTCAATAATATAAATAATACCTAAGCGACATGCACCTAGCTGCTAGCTACCACTGTACGTGCATGCATGGAAGAAGCACATGGCTACTCCAAGGATTCAGTGCGTAGGGGGACATGTAGGAATAGGATCGATGCAACCATGTTCCGCCGTACTAGGGCCGAGCGTAGATGCATGCGACGTATGGATTCTACTCATGATAGCTATACGTTTGTTCTGGTAGTGGTTGAGCGTTACTTCCTGGAGCACTGAGCAGAGACACGAACGCACGTACGTACTTCCTGAGCACCGTTAAACACACCGGCAGTGAGAACCATGCACGCAGGCACGCACGTACGTACTGCGCGTAGGTCGCGACGTCCCGTAGATCGAGCGAGCACGTTCACACACCTTTTCAGGAGAGAACTCACACGCTGTTTCCTCTCTTTTGAACACACGCACGCACTCAGGAGGTAGAAGACGAACAGAGAAGCACAACTCAATTTCGACGCTGCAACGGCTAGCTAGCGTCGTTTTTTTCCTCTTTATTTTTCTCAAGTACTGGACACACAACTGATTACATAGCTCAATGCATGACTAGAAAACAGACCGAATACTTGGTCCACTAGCGCACCACTCCTTGCATGCAGCGGCATTCTTGGATGCAGCTACATGCATGGCCACTAACAAACGCACACATGACTAATTCTTGCGCCGACTGAGTCAAGCAAGTGTGCATGCAGACCAACTAACTCAGCTGCATGCACACGCACGCTCCTAAAAGATCTCAGTCTGATGGATAAGTCTCTGTGTTGGCTTTTGCCGCCCTTCAAGGACAGCATCCTTGACTGGCGGTTAGCATCTCTTTTGGACAGAGCATCTTGGACTAGCTTTAGGACTAGCTTTAGAGGACAGAGCATCTAGGACAGAGCATCTTAGACTAGCATATGCTGAGTAGCCCTATAAATATGTATCCCCAACCCTCGAGTTGGTATGGCATTGTGAAGAGAAATATACAAGAAAAATTGTCCCATCTCCAAGTGTCATTCTCTCCATGAGAGTAAGGATCTTGCTATCACCAAGAGCAAGAGTCCAGCGACTAACAAGTGGTATCAGAGCAAGGATCTTGCTATCACCAAGAGCAAGAGTCCAGCGTGTAACAAGTGGTATCAGAGCTTGTGTATCCTGTAGCCTGAGCATCTCCTGCTCATCTCCTTCTCCGGTTTCGCAGACCCAGAGTGCAGCAGCGACTCGCCATCCACGCCACTCCTCTCCGAGACGCAGCAGCTCGTCGGCGCCCTCTCCACGCAACACCCCGAAGAGCGCGTCATGTCCGCAGGCGATCTCGGCCTTCGGTCGCCTCGAGCATGCGGCGTCGGCCGACGGCCGAGCTCGCGCGCGCAGCTCGCCATGAAGAAGGGGCGGCAGATCGCGCGAGCGCAGCAGCGCCGAGGCCGGCAAAAGCGAGCCGGGCAGCAGCCTGGCGGCGAGGTGGAAGTGGAAGCGGCGGGCAGATGCGCGCGCGGCGCCGCAGCAGAGGTCAAGTTCTGCGCGGCAGCAGCAGCTCCATCTTGGCGGCGATGACGACGCGACCTTGAGCCGGAGAGGGCAGCGCGCGAGGGCGAAGCGGCGCAGATGGGCGCCGCGCACACCCACGCAGCTTGGCGGCAATCCGAACAGCGCGATCGCACGATGGCGCTCTCGAGGAGGCGCGACGGCGGTGGCGCTCGAGGAGGCGCGCCGCGGTGGCGCTCCGAGGAGGAGGCGCGCGGCGTGGCGCCCGAAGAGGCGCGCACGACAACGGCGGCAGACGGGTCGATAGAGAGCGCGGCCTTCACAGGCAGCGTGGCTCTCTCTCCCCGGACCGGTATCGTGGTTACCACGGGTTCCAGGCTGTTGTCAGGGACGCCGGCCCCGGCGGTGGGTGGCCTACCCTCACCAAGGCCAACTACGTCGAGTGGGCCGCGGTGATGAAGGTGAGGCTCCAGGTACGGCACATGTGGGAGGCAGTCCGTGCGGCGACGCCGACCACGACCAGATCGACGGCGCTGGATGCCTCATCGCTGCGCCCCGCCGAGATGCGCTTCGCTCTCCAACAAGCGATCGCCAGGAGGCTTGGGACGCCATCGCCTGCGACGGCAGCCGACCGCGCCCGCAAGTCCACACCGCAGTACTTCGCGACGGAGTGGGAGACCCCGCCTTCAAGCCGTGAGGACGTTGATGACTGCTCTCCGCCTCAACACTCTGCTGCGAAGTTGGTACAGTCGCGACGACACCTACAGCGAGGAGAGAGCGCGAGAAGCTCTTTCGCGCCCGAGAAGTACAAGCGGATGGCTCGGTCGATCCGGTCTCGCTGGACCTCTCCACGATGTCGATCGAGGAGGCGATAGGTCGCCTCAAGGTCGCCAACGATGATGAGCCACGCCTCTCGACCCGTCACCATTGGCGGAAGCTCCTCCTCACTCGGGAGGAGTGGGCTGCCGCCAAGGTGACAGAAGAAGGGGAGCCTTCTTCCACGACAGCGCCGTGATGCGTGATAAGCGCGCAAGCGCGCAAAGACGCCAGCATGGGCGCGAGGACATGCCGAGGGTGATGACCGGAGGCGCCGCGGCGCGGCGCCGGCAAACAAGAGCCGACGCGAGACGACTCTTGCTACAATCGCGCAAGCTCGGTCATCGGGCCAAGGATTGTCGATACCACGACGCGGCCGCCCACGCCGCGCGGAGGAGGAGGAGCATCCGGCTCGCTTCATTACTCAGCGAGCATCGAACTACCTCTAGCGGCACCGCCGAAGCGCTCTCCTCCACCTTGACGAGCCAAAAGCACACGCCTCTTGGCGAAAGTTCCGCAACAAAGAAGACCGACGGGTGGTGCCTCGACACCGCGACACCCACCACATGACCGGGCGGCGGAGTTCTTCTCCGAGCGTGACTCGAGCGTTCGAGGCTCTCACAAGTTTGGGACACCTCGGCGTTGAAATCAAGGACGACGCTCGCTCTAGGATCGGGATGGCTCGATTCCTCCAAGGAGACACACAAGACTTAGGGAGATTGATGGATAAGTCTCTGTGTTTATTTTTGCCGCCTTCAAGGACAAAGATCCTTGATGGCGGTTAGCATCTCTTTGGACAGAGCATCTTGGACTAGCTTTAGGACTAGCTTTAGAGGACAGAGCATCTAGGACACAAAGATCTAGGACAAAGCATCTAGGATGAAAGATCTTAGACTAGCATATGCTTGGCATATGCTTGGTGGTTAGTCCTATAAATATGTATCCCAACCCCTCAAGTTGGTATGGCAAGAAATATACAAGAAAATTGCTCCATCTCCAAGTGTCATCCTCTCCATGAGAGTAAGGATCTTGCTATCACCAATAGGAAGAGTCCAGCGACTAACAAGTGGTATCAGAGCAAGGATCTTGCTATCACCAAGAGCAAGAGTCCAGCGTGTAACACAGTCAACTACATACAAACTCAATTAACACGCAAGACACTTAGACAGCAAGATTAATTTCTAACAGCACGTCCGACCGTCTCGCCACGCGCGCGTCCGTCCGCAAGAGATCGGCTGGTAGCTACTGCAAGATCTAGCACGTACGCAGGGGCGATCCGCATAGAATGCATGGATCTCGGCGTAACTTTCTCCCAGGCGCATTAAAGCCACGGCCGCTAACTAGCTCACACGACTCACAAGAGAGATGCATGCGGATGCTGAGATCTTGGCATATGCACAGAGAGAAAGGGGTAGAAAGAAGAAGCTGGTCATGCATGGCCGCTAAACTCCAAGGAGGAGCTAGCTCGCTCTATCAAGGACGCATGCTTGAATGGTCGTAACAACTAACCTTTGAAACGGCGAGTCCAAGACGTACGCACGCGGCAGGGTAGGGCCCGTGCACGAGGCTAGCTAGCTAGATCGATCGGTGTAAATGGCGAGCGGGGGAGGGCGCGCGCGCGCAGGCAGGCAGGCAGCAAGTGAGATCACATTTTTGTTAGCTTGTGGGGCGACGGCCATCATGACTGCGTCGCGCGATGGGGAGTTAAGGCAGCGCAGCAACAAACCGCGCAGTGGTGCCGACGCGCGCAGCTAGCCAGGGGCCAGGGCCGGACTGGTACTGTTCCATGATGAGCAATTGCAGGTGGTGCCTGCGATTTCATACGATCTGATCGTCGCGTTGCGACTTAAATTGTCGTCGTCGTCGTTGGCCCGCGCGCGCGCTGGCCTCTCTCCCACCTCGGATTCAGAGCTGTCCGGAGAGGGGAATATCTGACGTTGCAGGGAATTTAATCCTCGCTGAGGAGAGGGCATGGCATGCAGCCAGCGAGCCTGCTGCAAGATGGAGCAGGATATACGTTGCAGATTATTTGCAGCTTGCAGTTGCAGAGGCGAGCTAATTGACGCAAGCGAGGTGAAGGACTGATGCTGTATGTGTGGTGCGTAATGCATTTGTGCGTCTCTTGATTGGGCCCAGATTGAACTGACTTGACTTGGGATTGGGGGAGCTAGCTGCTTGTGTTTAAAAGTTGCCATTATTGCTTTCCAGCAGATTCAGTGGTTTGATGATTGATTTGTGAGCAGGTTTCACATGCTATATCTATTTGCCAATGTAATTACAGGTGAATTTTCTGACTTGTCAGGATTGCAGGGGTATGAAGCATTCATGGTGAAGATCGATGCAGTCCTGACTGGTGAGGGGTGTGAAGCATTCTGCAGTCCTACTTTCTCAATATTTGTCCTCGCGCATACGGAGGCGGCGGCATAATATTTAAATTTTAGGTTACTTAGAAATAGCAAATTCGTAATATTTAATAGGATTGAAGCATACTTGTATGTATTGGATTGAGTAGTACTATGTCTATCTAGGAGGGGCAAGTATGATCCAATTCCATTAAATATTACTTAAATGACAAATAAGAGGTTGGAGAGTTATTCAGTAGCATATAAGGAATTTTCTCTATTTGTTATATAACTCTATTGCCTTTCGAAAGTATAGATGTATTTGTTATACAATTGTGATAGTTGTAATATATATAGATGATTATTCTGCACTATTATAATCTGACCACGCCAAAATAAATGGTGTAGATCTTCTCTTTTTCTCTTGATTATTGAGAGAATTTCTATAAATTTTGTTTTTTATTTAAGTATTATTGAGCAGTTTTCTAGATCTCCAAAGAAAATGAGGTAACTTGAGTATTATCAGTTGTTTATAGATATATAGATGGATATTAGTTTCCTGGGTTGTTTGGTGTGCAAGGAAAATACTTCTATGGGATCATCTCTACGTGAGGACTGCTCATCACCGTCCGTTTGTGATCTCACAAAGACATGATCGGGTGATTATGGAAATAGTCCCACATGGTAAACAACCCCACATAAATTTTCTCCAAGTTGCGCATGCTACGTCTAGTCATTGTAAACCTACTTTAAAATTAAAGGGGCTTGCTATGGATATTTTCCCTTTGAAATCCATTGAACCAACTAGTAAATTAGTTTCCAAGTTCACTGTGATCCTTATAAGGGCTCCAATATCTACCGAGAAACCAGAACCAGCAGCCGGTAGTTTTTGGTAACCAAGTAGAACGCCGTCCAGTTAACCCCTCCAAATCTCCCTCTTTCAAATTAACTAGATAGAGAAGTGCAGTACACGCTTGGAGAGGTAAAAAAATTGAGAGCTGCAATGAGTATGAACATGGATAATGTGGTTGTTGGCTCATCCTAAGTTTCCTTTTTTATATGAATAAGGAATAAACTTCGGAAATAAAAAAAAAAATGTACTGAACACATGTATGTCATTCAATTTAGATCCATCTCACACAACAAAAATCTGCAAGTAATAGGAACAAATAACACACGCTGGCTATATGTAATGATATATGCACCACCACACGTCAGGCTTCATTGATTAACTAAGATGTGACATTGTGAAAAGGCATAACTAACTGCAAAGAAATATGAGCTGCACTTGGTATGTCGGAACTTGCACCTTGAAGCAAGGTTAATATGAATACAAATGGCCTGCCTGCCTGATCATGACACCAATCTTCGATTTTGAGATTAGGCACTTTTCTTCAAAGAAAGGCATGAGCAGACCGTGGCAGTTGGCACTTTTCAGGAACCATCAACTGTCTTTTTACAAGAGGACAGAAACATCTTATAATCATAATTTGGAGAAGGTTGAGCAACCCCATGGCTCTGTAGGCTTACAATCTGTCCACTATACCAAAATTTACATGATAGAGCTGTGTGACATCCTATCCGAATCATCCAGTTCCTTAGAAACTCCGAAGCCATGCAGACAACAACCCATTTATAAATTTTATACTCTAACACAAGGATCAAATTATAGGAACAATTTATGATTTTCTCGGTCTCACATAGCATCGGCATACTAAAACTATAGGGGAAAAAGGCAACATGCAACACTGACTCTTATCAAACCACTACTACAAAACAGGTCATACTGGACGCCTCATCACAGACGGTTCCAAAGGAGCCGTGCGTTTCGCTTCTCTGACGGTTCCTTTTGGAACCGTGCGTGATAGTTACTCAACACGAGATGGTTCTTATTAGGAACCGTCAGGATTATCCTGACGGTTCCTAATAAGAACGTGCGTCAGGTATCCTGAGCGGTTAATTCTACTAACCGTGCGTGTAGTATCCTGACGGTTGGTAATCGTAAAATGCGTGATATCGACTTATCCTGACGGTTCTTTTACAAACCGTCGTCATATAATTAAACAAAAGATTAAGAAAAGATCACACGTCGACATAATTAAACAAAAGATTAAACCATCTACGATATAATTAAACAAAAGATTAAGAAAAGATAATGATCTTCAAAAGGTAGAAACCGAAAAATTTGTAAATAAAGTCTTTCTAGTGATGGAGGTAAGCTGCTATCTCCGTCTTCAATACTTCATAGGCGGCGCGTTGGCATCGGACGGTTCTGATCGGCGAATGAACGAAGCCGAAATCGTCCACCACGACGCGCTCGTTCGAGTGTCTCCTCAAGACCATCGATTGTAGAATCAAGAAGTATTGAGCCCATAGCCTCTCTTCCCTTGCTTCAGGGGTCTCAGCCTGATGGATTCGATCGCTTGCTGCCTCGATAACGCAGTCCAAGTCACGGCAAGCCTCTTGGAGATGTGCCACCTCATTTTGGAGGACCACGTCGACGACACGATAAACTCGCCGAAAGTGGGAGATCACCCGAAAGACACGGTGGAGGAGGATGTCAAGACGACGAAAGGTGGCCGTCACCTGCTCCGGCAAATTCTCGGCCGGCAGAGGAGTGAAGACACTGTTGAAACAGTGTTCTTCTGCAGCACGGTTCAGCGCACAGCGAGAGAGGTGCTCGTACAGTGCGGCCAGGAAGGCTATCAATGCCGATGACAAGGAAGAGGCGGCCATTTCTGTTTTCTTATAAGTGTGTGGGATGATCATCTTCAATGGCGAATGATCCTTTTATATAAAACAAGGAATAAATTCGAGCGTGAGGCGAAGAGACGCAAATCATCGGGAGTCAGAGCGATGGTGAGATGAAGAGACATATCGCGCGGGAGGCGAAGAGGTAGGAAATATCACGAGCGGTTCTATCGTGGAACCGTCTGTAACCATAATATCACAGACGGTTCTTTAATAGAGCCGTCTGTGATAATAGTATATTACGAGCGGTTCTATATTCAACCGCTCGTGATATGGCTGAAGTATCACGAGCGGTTCCATTTAGAACCGTCAGAATATACTAGTATCACAGACGGCTCTATTAAAGAACCGTCTGTGATATTATGGTTACAGACGGTTCCACGATAGAACCGTCTGTGATATTATCATCACAGACGGTTCCAAAGGAGAACCGTCTGGGATATTTCCTACCTCTTCGTCTCCCGCGCGATATGTCTCTTCATCTCACCATCGCACAACCGTCGACTCTTCGTCTCGCACGCCAGTTACTCCTAGTTCTTTATAAGACAGAATTAATAATTCACCGAAGATTAAACTCCCATCGCTCTTCGTCTCAAGGTTTTGAGTACGTACGCGCAGCAATCGCCAAGGTGAGCATGCAGAGCATGATGGCCAGCACCAAGGCGAGGAGGTCAGTGATCGCCGCTCTTTCTCACGATGTTGTCGTCGACATCGTCGGCCGTGTGGCCGCGAGCTCTCCTCAGCCCATGGATGACCTATGCAGCCTACGATTAACGTACCTACATATTTATACCTACAAAATACGTACGTACGTACTACTATTTATTCTAACATCTTGACTTTCGTATGTACGTATATTGGAGTTGCAAGGCCTTGTACAAGGTTGTCACATCCCCAAATTAATAAAGAAATTTATTATGCATCTCATTAGCATGCATCATGTTTTGAAACTTTTTAATTACATATTGTACTTGGAAAATCTCAAAATACATATGAATCATACACTTGAATTTGAACTCCAAACCAAAAACTGAAATAAATGTTACTAAAGTATCACTGGAAATAATTTATTCAAATACTATATTAATTATCTTGAATTGATGTAATTTTTCCGAAATTTTTGGGACTGTTTTGGACTATGAGAAAATTCAAACACCTTTAATAGACCTAGCCTAAGTTTGAATTTATATATTGCAAAATATATAATAACAGTAGGGTCCAATAATTTTTATAGACACTAGGCTATCCCAGGAACCCCCAAAAATTATTTCATGATTTTAGGAATTTTATTCATATTTTTAAGCCCTGGTCAAAGGGAAGGAAACAAATTGAAATTTCAGTCAAAACCCTAGACCTAAACCAGCCGCACTGTTCCTTGGACTCGAGTCCGACCCGGCGAACTGACTCAGCCCAACCGCCTAACTGCACCTTCGCATGTTTTCGACGATCCAGATCTCGCCATCCCTCGACCTGTCCGAACACCCCCGCCAATCTCGTCCGTCCATTCGTCATCTAACGGTCCCGATTGAAACACTTCATCGCACCGAGCCGCACCTTCTTGTGCCTCTGACCGAGCGGGCCCTTTTGTCAGAAGCTTCTTCCTCCTCGGGCTGTCACGAGCAGGGCTCGAGCGCCACGCGCCGAGAGCGCTCTGAGCAGCTCCGTCATCGCCGTGACCGCACCGCCCTTATTGACCTGTCCTAGAGCTTCGGCATGTAACGCCGCCTCCGTTCCGTCCATCGTCCACCTTTAACTAGCGCCCAAACCCTAGCAATTTCTCCACTTCTCCTCTGTTTGACCGAGGAGAGGGAGGCTCGTATCAGCGTTTCACTCGGGTAAGCCTCCACCGGGTGGTAGCCTTCAATGCCTTACTCGATCCCGTTTCCATTTTTGCTAATCCCAGCTTTTCTCGTTGCTTGTAGCACCTGGACCATCGTGGTGCCATTGCAAGCTCCAGAGCACACTCCCGAGGACATCACTTTGTTATCTTCATCTCTGGTGAGCTTCTCTCAAGTTTCTTTTCGCGTCATATCATGCCTTATAGCATGGTTATGAGAAACCCTAAGTTTATTTCGACAATGCACGACAGGGCTTTGTGGATTTGAAGGAATTGGGTTATCAGCCGAAGAACAGTCTTTTCGTCTCCCACCTTGTTTTGGTAAGCTTTTCTTCAATTCCTTGGGTCCTTAGCATCTCCAAGGTATCCTTGAGCTGTCTTAACCATTTTTTGTCCTTAGGGTTGCTCCAGTCGTCTTCTCCGTGGGAAGCCGTGTCGTTGTCGTTGTTCTTCTCCGGCGCCAACATTGCTCCAGCCCTCTCCGACCTTCTCGACCTCACTCCAGCACTCACGTAGCTTCTAGTTAGTCCCTAGTACTCAGGCGCTCGCTTGTATGTCGCTGCGGAGCTTCACACTGTTGTTTTCGTTTTTGCCGTTTGGAGCGCCGCGCTCAACGCCGGCTAACCGCCGTTCTGGGCCGGTTCTGGTGCCGTGAGTGCCCTCAACGGGTGCGCAATGCTATTGCACGCCTAACGGTATTTTTAGCTCACTGCGTGGCGTGGCGCACGCCGCGAGCCGCCGGTGAAACGCGGGACCAAATCCGTTATCGATTTGGGCGCCATCGTAGCAACATGGTTAGAAATTAAACAGTAATCATTAGCTTTCAATTATTGTCTTAGCCGCCCTAATGAATCACTTACGTGCGGGCCCACGCACGGAAAACGGCATGTTAGGAAAAACGTTTGAGTGATCGGCGTGTGGGCCCAAAACTTTAAACATGTTTGTGTATTTAAGTCGTCCCGGTGCGCCATGATCTTGGACCGTTGGATTTTAATCCAGCGGCTCAAGCGTGGCCGTTGTCGAACGCGCGCATGTGCGCGTCACCATGGGCCACCGACTTGTAGGCCCATTTGTCAGCACACGAGTGCGTGGGGTGCGCTGCTGCGTCGGCCCCATTGTCAGTTGCGGCGGCTAGCACGAGGTCGGTAGAAAAAGTAATACATACTTTATGAAATTCGAAATCTATTAATTTACACACTAAAAATTGGTATTAACTTCTAAAAATGCATAACAAATTCATTCTAACTCCAAAAGCAATGAAACCACTTCTGATAATTTTTATTTTTAGTAAAATTTATATTAAAATTGGTTTCCAACATGTCTCTATGAAAGGCATGACATTATTTTGGAAAATGAGCTATTAACACTATTATTGTTACAAAAGAAAATACTGATAACTTTGAAAATTCATAACTAAATCATGAAAACTCCAATTGAAGCAAACTCAACTCTTTTGAACTTGTAATAATATTGCCTATGTATCTATGTAATCCATGTACTATGCTTTGCTCTACAAAATTTCACTTCATAATTAAATTACATACATGAAGGCATATTGAAATCTGAAATTCAAACCACTATAACTTTCATATACTAAATCGAAATGAAATAATTCTTTCACCAAAAATCATTTAAAATCATGACTTAGCTACTGTAGAAAAATCATACATTTTTGAGCATTTTGATTTTTGGAGTATTTCTCGATGTTTATTCGGTATTGTATTTATATAGATTCCGAGCTCATTGATATTGACTCGTACGCTACCGAGAGTGAACAATTGCTCTACCAGCAAGGCAAGCATCCTTTGAACTTTATTTTTGCATCATATTTGATCCCAGTTTTGCTAGGATAGATGCAATGGTAATTGCTTGCATGTTAGTCTTATAATGTCGCTATTTTTGCGGTAAATAGTTAGACACATCCTATCATCTTGTCATTGTGGCTATCCATGAATTACTCCAGTACCAAAATGTTTATGATAGGGGGTGTGGAATAATGTTATTCGAGTTTGCTTAGCCATGCAAGTCTAGAAATGGTAGTTGATTGTCGGGAATAACCCGACAATTATGGGTTAAACACAACTATCATTATATACTTTTGTTTAAGATCTTCGAATCTGTTTTATAAGTTAAATTTTGTCATTTTAAATGAGCTTTTGGTCTGGACAAGTGATGGCTAGTGATGGTGCCTTCGTGCACGAGAATTGAGTATGTGGTTTGGCTTGCGGACAATTAAGGACCGAACTTTGGGTACTCTTTGTTCAAGCAGCTTTCGTGCTAACACACGCGGGTTGGGAGCCGTATGGTTAAGTAGGGGGAAGGTTTTGTTGTGTTGAGTCCCACGGTGGTGAATTTGTAAGGGCATGGGACCGTGAAATCCCGTGTTCCTTTTGGGCCGATAGGATGGGGGCGTTAACGTCTTGTGTTTCCTAGAATATAGGATGGAGGCGTTAACGTCTTGTGTTTCCTAGGAGCCATGGGTTGAGGGACTTAGCTCAATGGGATTTTTTTGCCAAAAATGATCATATCTTGATTTACCCGGCCGGCATACCATAGGAAGTATGCTATATCCGGAGGCATCTGGAGGCTTACGGGCTAATCAAGTCGTGTGGGTAAAGTAGTACACCCCTGCAGGGTATAAATCTATTCGAATAGTCGTGTCCACGGTTATGGACGACCGCTTGAAATTTATGGCTGCTTATTGTTAGACTTGAAATTAAAATTTTGGTTATAACTTGGTATCGACATGAATGGGATGTTCATGCTTGTTGTTGTATCAAAGTGGACCGTCACTTTGTTGTTAGCATGATTCATTTGTTATTAAATTCATTACTTATTCGCTTGCTTTACTTCTACTTCAAATCTGATTTTGAAATGGCACGTGAAAAACTAGTATGTATAGGTTGTTCAATATTGCGTCTCTTTCGCCAAACTAAGCCAATATGAGCCCTTCCTTTGAATGACCTTATGCATAACTATTTTTATTTGTGTAATACTTGCGAGTACTCTTGTACTCAACCAGGTGTTTGCTGGCTTTTACAGGTGAGGAGGATATTGAAACCGACGAGCTTGTCGGTGTCGATTTAGGCGACACCGATGAGTAGTTTGCTATCATCTAACTCCCAGTTGGTTGCCGATGGGTTATGGGGCATACCATTGCTGGTCTTTTGGTCTATTTATGTGTTTCCGCTGCTACTTAATACTCTCTTTTAAATTTGGCCGGTCGGCCACTTGTATTAGTTGTAAACTTGGAACTATGTGTATGTCTTTTGAACTATTTATGTATGAATGTTGTATGGATGTGATCAACGTTGAATGAGGGTATGGTTATATTGGTCGCTGATGTTGGGAGCCAATATAAGTCATACTCGCTGTTCATGGTTTCTGATTTAACTCACTAAGTGTAGCACTTGACTTGTTGGAGAACCGGCAATCATGTAGTGCTCGCAGAGGAGCGGCGCACATGATCGTCGGGGCTCTAGATTGAGTTAAGCCTCTCATTTGGATGGAGTTAAGTTGGAATCCATTCACGGGAGATCTAGAGTTATGTCCCTAAGACTTTGATTAGTCTCGGTCTTATGGAGATAACTCTGGGGTCCCCACAAAGGTGTTCAAGGAACGCGCCGTGGGGAGGCGCGTGGCGCTGGAGCGAGAGGAGGCGATGAAGTGGCAGGACAACGAGCGCTACCTCGTAGTCGTCAACCACCTGGCTGGCGCCGGCAACCCGGGGGCTTGTTTCATCGTCGGCCTCGGGCTTGTCTTCGCGCCCCAAGACATGCAGCGCGGCCTCATGTTCCTTGAACGGGCGGCCGTGGCCGGCCACAAGGCCGCGGCCTACGTGCTCGGTCTCCTCCTCTACACGGTCGGCGAGGCGCGCGGCGTTGAGAAGCAATACATCGGCCCAGTCGAGGACGAGCCGACCGCGGCGGGTGCGAGCGGCCAAGACCAACCGGAGTGCAGGCGGTGCGAGGCTCGCCGCGGACATGGTCAGCGGCGTGGGGAAGAAAGGCGGGACACTGGGCGGGTGTGGGCGCTGTCGGAGGATGGCCACCGTGCACGAGCATTGGGCTGCGGTGTGGAAGGGTGGGGCGACCACGTTGTCTTCGCAATGACATCGCAGGATTAGGCATGAGTATACCGGTTTCTTTGCAAAGGTGTTGGACTATTTGCCATAAAATTTTAGTTTTTAGGTTTCTAGAAAGGTGGTGCGGTGGACTATTTTCCAAATTAAATGAATTTTTAATGCACCAAAATATACGGTCCACAAGGGCGGAGCGATTACAATTCCACGTTGACATCAAAATATACGTCGATAGATTACAAGTTCATAACACATGATGTTATGGAATAAATTAATTACAATGGAGTAATTTCTTAATTAAAATATAATCCTTCATGATGATCGACGCATATAGCTAGCTTCCTCATTGGGTTCTTCCTCGAGCCCGATGCCGTCTCGAAAGGAGGCAACTCGTCAAATTGATTGTATTCTTCCTCATCCACTATATTCTCAACTCCGACAATCCTTCTTTTCCATGAAGAACTACGTGGCGCTTCTTATTTACCGGTCGGTTACATAGAAGACTTGAACAACTTGGTTAGCTTGATGCGAATGGTTCGTCTTTGTATCCGACACGATCGAGGTCCACGTAGTGACGCCGCATTTGTCGACCTTCACCGTGGAGATGGACCCAACGGCACCGAAATAGGGGATCTTGAAAGCACGAGTCGAGCTCGCATATCTCCTCTATTTGCCTATAGTACGAGCTCCTCACCCATCGCATCGAATGCATCTATACGAACACCGCTGTTCTGTGTGCTCTTCCTATCCTGAGCTGCCGTATAAAATGTGTACCCATTTATGTCATATCCTTGCCATGTGACAATTGTAAATTGTGGCCCTTTTGCCAACCATAGCAGCGTATCATCACTTGATGACCTCCCAGTCATGATTCGCACCTTTAACCATTCGTTGAACCGATGGTTGTGCTCTCTCGTGATCCAAACCTCCGACCGGTCTGGATTCTGTTGGCGTACCATGTCTTTGTGCTCGTCGATGTACGGGGACACTTGGGTCATGTGTTGCAAGACCGTGAAATGGGCTTGAGCGTACGTATCCAGATCGGGAGTGATTGATTTTCTTCCGATGGTCCCGATACCATCCAGCCTTCTCTCATGACGAGATAGAGGCACACCTATCGGTTCCACCTGAGCCATGTAGTCGACGCAGAACTCAATGACCTCTTCGGTTGCATAACCTTCGATGATCTTCGCCTCGGTCGAGATCGATTCGCACGTAGGACTTGAGAATTCCCATATACCTCTCGAACGGGTACATATGACGTAGGAACACAGGACCGCATATCTTTATCTCTTTCACAAGATGAACAATGAGATGGACCATGATATCGAAAAATGACGGAGGGAAATACATCTCAAGTTGACATAGAGTCGTCACCACCTCGGCCTGTAGAGCATCTAGTCCTTCGGGATCGATGACCTTCTGAGCAATTGAGTTGAAGAAATAACACAGCCTCAAGATTGCCACTCGGACCTTGTTTGGCAAGATACCCCTAATTGCAACAGGAAGCATTTGTGTCATCAGCACATGATAATCATGAGACTTCATACCAATTAATTTCAGATCTAGCATAGAAACAAGTTTCTTAATGTTAGCGGAGTAACCAGACGGGACTTTGACACCATGCAAGCTTTGGCACAATTCATTTCTCTCGGCCTTGGACATAGTGTAGCAAGCTGGTGGAAGGTATGTTCGTCCTTTATCGGTCTCTTTCGGTGCTAACTCGGTCCTTATGTTCATATCAACCAAGTCACGTCGTGCGTTAACACCATCCTTTGTTTTGCCACTAATGTTCGAAGAAGAGACCAATCAAGCTTTCACATACATTCTTCTCACGTGCATGGCGTCGATGCAGTGACGAACTTCTAAGTACTCCCAATAAGGCAAGTCCCAAAAAATTGACCGCTTCTTCTAGATGTTCTTCTGACGGGTTTTTAATTTACGTCCCTTCCCAAGCACAACATCGATATCCTTAACCATATCATAGACCTCTTTCCCTCTAAAAGCCCTTGGAGCTGAACTGTCCTCCTTATTTCCGTCGAATTGTTTCTTCATCTTGCGGTATGGGTGACTCTGGGAAGGAACCTACGGTGGACGATATATACGATTTTGCGCGAGTTGTTCGACCATACACTCTCCGTAGCATCTAGCGGTGCGGACATGCTTTGGCTCCTTTCGTACTGAAGCCCGACAGGTTACCAAGGGCAGGAAAATTATTGATAGTGCACAACAACATGGCGCGTAAAGAGAAGTTCTCTCGTTTGTACGCATCACATACTTGTACCCCTTCATTCCACAGTGTCACAAGATCATCCAAGAATGGTGCTAGGTACACATCAATATCGTTCCAGTGTTGCTTCGCCCTTGGATAAGTAGTGACATCAAAATGTACTTCCGCTTCATACGACCACGGAGGAAGGTTGTACATACATAGATTCACGGGCCAGTGCTATGTCGGTTTGCTCATGTTCTGAAAGGATTCATTCCATCTGTACTCAACCCTAACCTTATGTTCCTCGGTTCCGCACCGAACTCTT
Source organism: Ampelocalamus luodianensis (assembly GCA_036346255.1). Taxonomy (NCBI): domain Eukaryota; kingdom Viridiplantae; phylum Streptophyta; class Magnoliopsida; order Poales; family Poaceae; genus Ampelocalamus; species Ampelocalamus luodianensis. The sequence continues at coordinate 17,492,184 of CM070632.1, read as the reverse complement.
TGAAGGTCCGATCGAAGTTTCTCAACCGCGAGAATCGCAGGTGTCTTAGTTTTCCATCTTTCTTGCGCTCCTCAGAGTGCCAACGCAGCAATCTTGCCTCCTTTCGGTTTGCAAATAAACGCTTCAAACGTGGGATCACAGTGAGATACCACAACACCTTAGCAGAGGTCCTTGCTTCACCTTAGCGATATTCTTATGCTTGTATCGGGATGCTTTGCACACAGGACATACATGCAAGTCTGCATACTCTTTACGATACGAGATACAATCGTTCGGACATGCATGTATTCTTTCTACTTCCATTCCCAATGGACAAAGAACCTTCTTGGCTTGGTAGGTGGTCTTGGGCAACACGTTTCCCCGGAAGAATGTCCGCTAGGAGACCTAACAACGCCGTGAAACTCTTGTCGGACTAATCATTGCTCGCCTTCAATTTCAGCAGTTCAAGTACGGTTGACAACCTTGTGTATTCCGGCTTGCAGCCAGGGAACAAAGGTTTCCCCGAGTCCTCCATTAAGCGCTCGAATTTACAAAACTCTCTCTCACTGTAGTTTCCTTCTGCATCGCGTAACATCGATCAGATTGTCATCGTACGACCTATCGTCATAAAAACACGATCCACATCCGCATATGGTTGACTTCCTCGGCGATGTCATCATTATTAACTTCCTCGGCGATGTCATCATTATTAACTTCCTGTATAATCTGCTCTTCACCGTGATTGGTCCAACATGTATACCCTTTTTTGAAACCCCTTCGAATCAAGTGCCCTACGATCGCGCCGGGTTGTTAAAAATCTTGATTACGCAATCAATGCATGGACAAGTACATAAATTCTATCCAATTATTCAGCATATCACGCTCCGCGGCTCTTTTAAAAGCAATCACGCCATTAATGTACTCTTCACTCACACAGTTCGCACTGTACATCGATTCGGTCCATCTACACTACACACGTAACAATTAGTAGTGTTAAATTATATTAATAAACTACAAATACGTTACTCTTCCTATTAACCAAATACACTAAAATTGATTAAAGATAAACCTAGAGCAAATATAAAGAGTTAAAGATCGTTACCCTCGGAGCTCTGGACGAAAATTCCTAATATCGCGAGATTCCTCACTTTGTCCTTCTCCTTGAGCCACGGTGCAATGTGAGAATTAAATGAACAGGGCAAGAGAAGAGCCACAGTCGAAATGCACCTCCCCCATAAGCTTATCTCACTCAGAAAACACCCACAGCCGAAACAAAACACTCATTCACAACACCCAAACCGAGAGCTACCACCAAAGCCAAGCCTTACAAAGTAAGCATGCAAGCCAAATAGCCATAAGTTGCTAGGGCAACCCAACAAGGCAAGCAAAATAAACAAGCCTCCTACAGCCAACACAGAGCAAAACTTCTCAAGCCCCTCTATTCCAAAGAAGATATCAGAGGCGCTAGGGCAGGGGGGTCTGTCGGGTCTTTATATTTATAGGGGTGGCATATCACAAACGGTTCTTATTCCCAACCGTCTGTGATATGAGTATATCCTGAGCGGTTAGTAAGACTAACAAATGCGTGTTGAACTTATCTGACGGCTCCATGTGGGAACCGCTCGCGATATCCTCCATATCACGATAGTTAGTAAGGAGAACCGTCTTTGATATACTCACATCACGAGCGGTTCTATTTACGAACCGTCATGATATCCTCAATATCATGCACGGTTCCATTAAAGAACCGTCGTGATATCCTCCATATCAAAGACGGTTATTTAATGGAACCGTCGCGATATCTTATCACGACGGTGCTTTAATAGAGCCGCTTGTGATATCCTTTTTATAAAAAGGCGCACCGCTAGGGTTTTGCTCTTTACTCGTCACTTCCTCTCCCGCGCCCCTTAGGCTCTCGCGCGCTCTCTCGGTTCCTCTAGGGTTCGCCCGTTCACCTCCCCGCCCGTAAGACCCGACGCCGCCGCCCCTTCATCGACGACGCTGCCTCCGCCTCGACGCGCGGCCTCCTCCCCGTGTCGTCCTCCTCCCTCTGCACTGGCCTCCTCCCCTGCGCCGTCCTCCTCCCTGCGCCGTCCTCCTCCCCTACACCGGCCTCCTCCCGGCGCCGTCCTCCTCCCCACGCTGTCCTCCTCCCCGTGTCGGCCTCCTCCCCGCGCCTCCCTCCTCCCCGCGTCAGCCTCCTCCCCTGCACCGGCCTCCTCCTTGCACCATGAGTTGTTGTGCGGCATCCTCTCTGTGAGTATTCCTCTCTTTGAGTACTAAAGATATTGCAAATTGATCAGTGGGCTTTGTTGACATGCTCTGTGATGAACTTTGTCTTATACTGAGATTGAATGTGATAGTTAGTTGATTCTTGAGCTCTATTGTATTACTTGCTACTGTCAATTTGATATACTGTTAATTTCTAACTTTCGGTTGAATGCTAGTTATCACAGACGGATGAATGCTATTGTCAATTTGATATACTGTTAGTTCATTCTTGAGCTCTATTGTATTGACGAACCGTCGTGATGTGACTTTGATAATATGTGAACCAAATTGATCGGTGGGGCTTTGTTGACATGCTCTGTGATGAACTTTTGTCTTATAACGAGATTGAATGTGATAGTTAAGATCATTTTCGATAATGATTGAGATCATTTGTGATTAAGCAAAATCTCGTTTAGAGCTCATAGTTTGAATTTATACTATCATATTCATTTAATGAAGAGTATAGACAATAGGATTGAGATGGCAAGGACTTGTTCTTTCGCAACTCTCCTTCTGAGAGCACAAACTACCATCAATCCTTCTTTATATATTACATTTGTGCATCATTTTCGGTTAAGTTGAGTACATCTGCTTGAATCTGGTCGGTTAGAGCTTACGCATATTGATTCGTGCATATATAGATAGCAAGTAAGCGACATGGCGTCCGCACCGTCTTCGCCGCCGTCATCGACGTCGCCGAATGCGTCTGGATCTCCGAGGAAAGTGGTACGTACGCGAGATGGCAGAGGAACATCGAAAATTCCTCCAGGCCTAATGACCGTCACGGAGGTCAATGCCAATGGGATCCCTGTGAGTCCCCCCAAAGCAGCGGCGAGATTCCGGACCGTGCGCGGATACTTGGAAGGGAACGGGTCCCCATCACCACACTGAGCTGGGACACTGTGTCGGATGTTCGGAGACGCCAGCTGTGGGACGAAGTTTTAAAATCGTTCACTTTCCCAGCCGCAGACTTGGCGCGCGTGGAACGGCAGGCGTTGCTCTCGATCGGAAAGGCGTGGAGGACCTTCAAGAGCGTGCTTGTCACAAAGTACGTGAACACGGGTCGAACACCCTTCACGGCGTATAAATTCTTGTCGCGGGATATATGGGACGCCTTTGTGCAAATGAAGACGACGCCCGAATTTCTTGAGGAAAGTGCGACGCACAAGGCTCTCTAGACACTGAACACTCACCCCCACAAACTCGGCATCGCTGGGTACGCGGGTAAAACCGCGCAATGGGCGTCGGAGGACGAGAACGCAACAAGGCCATTTGCTGAGATCACAGACGAGCGCGCTCTCTCTTGGTTAAGGCGAGGGCATCGACCACGTCTTGGCGAAATCTCTTTCACAAACCCGTGAGGCGGGATGTGGCCAACCATGTGGTAAATATGTCTTGAACTACCTAGTTGTTAATAAGTCCATAACTTCATAATGTCTATAATAACATGATGACCTCTTGCAGCAAGAATTGAGTTCCGCATGTTCAAGGCTCCTTCCAAGCGGGCAGGAGAAGGATATACTATCTATGGCTCGGGAAACAAGGAGCACCCGGTCGCGCACACGAGGCAAAGGGGTTAACGTATCTTGGAGGATGGATTCCCGCACGACTCTCGCACGTATAGGAGCGGGAAGAGATCCAAGGCGAGTACGACACGAGTTGGAACATGTGCTTACTACAAAATTTGAAGGAAGAGAACAAAGTGCTTCGCAAAATTTGAAGAAAAGATAGCAAGATTGCAGGACCAAGTGAATCAACTCCTACTCCTCAACGATGCGCAAGCCGCCCGTTGTTTTGGGAGCAGTCCTCCTCAACATCGGATGGCGTTGCGTCCACGCAAAATTATGAACATGATGACGCCCAATTACCTATCGACGACATCAAGGTAATGTACATCTCTGGAATGCTCCAAAGATAGACCTATAGGACGCCTTAGCTAATTGCGATCGTTTTGTAGGAGCCGCCGACCGCACGCCCAAGTGAGGATGGTTGGGATGTCTATTGAGGTCGGGCGTGGGGTGGCGTATCCATGCATGGAAGGGATAGTGCGAAGACGGTGCCCGGTGGCGCAGAGGTTACACGGTCGGTGGACATGGTACATGACAATTTTAAGGCCGTCCCATCGAGATTCGCGAACGAGCGACATCGTAACACTAGGGGATGCCGTGGTACGCGGTTTTATCCAATGGCCCAAGAAGGACATCGCTCGACCTGCGGTGCCGCCTCAACCTTTGATGACTCCACCCCAACCATCTCAACATGACCATGCCTCTCCAACAGGACCCAAGAAGAATATCGCCCTGGACCCTGCAGTGCCGCCTCAACCTCTGATGACTCTACCCCAACCATCTCGGCACGACCATGCCTCTCCAACAGGACCCTCCATGACTACACCTCAACCTTCGCTTGAGAAGCCCGCCTCATCGGTTCCCGTGGAGAAGACACCGAAAGAACAAAAAAAGTGTGCCGCCGTTTCGGTTCCCGAGTCGTCGTCTCACGGGAGGCGCGCAGAGCGGCAAGTCGTTCAGGACAAATCGAAATCAAAGAACATTAAGGTGCTTCCCCTCCTAACCCTAAGAAATACTCTTTCGGAAGTCCGTTGGCGACCACCGTAGTATTGGCCTACGCTGGATTAGGTTGTCAGAGTTTGCATACCTGGTACTTGCACAAGACCAAAGAGAAAGGGTGCGCTGATGGAATCACTGTCAGATACACGGAGGACTATTTCCTCCACGAGTCGGCCCCCTTCGTCGTGGGCCGGCGACTTATTCGACCTATTCAACCTCAAAGCCCTTGATGCCTCACTTCTACGATGCTGGACACTGTAAGTGTGTACAATCAAGTTCTACATTCACGTAATACCGAATATAACAACTCATTGCTTATGTATAGATACATGATTAAAAATGCCCGGCGATTGAAAGAACCGGTGGGTTTCCTCGACCCACACGTGGTCTCTGAGCAAACCATCTTGGCAGACGCATCCTACGTCGAGAAATACATAACGACAGGATTGCTTGCTTAAAATGACAAGGACTACATAATGGTGCCCTACAACCAGAAGTAAGTGCTTCACTACTTGCTATACAAATTTCATTTGTTCTTTATATGCAAACACGAACTTAGGTTTAATGACTCAAGCGACATACATGAGTAGGCACCACTGGTCCTTTTAGTCATTATACCAAAGAGGAACCAGGTACTATACCTTGATTCCCTAATGAAAAAGGCCACGACTTCACCCTTGTGCGAGGAGTACTCGACAGGTGTGCTTATTTCCTCCATACATAACTCTATTGTAGTCTTCCTTCGTTTGAAATGGCCGAGGTTAACTTTTTGGAAACATGTAGGTCGTTCATCTCCTATATTGCCGAGGGAGGGCTATACAAGGGAACGAACGCCACATTTAATCACAGGACACGATTTCCGGTACGTGCTACAACACAATAATTCTATCATACTTCGTAATAATGCATCTCGAACTGACTATACCTATATATGTAATTCTATTTTTGTAGTGTCGTCAGCAAAAAGCAGAAGAATGTGCATTCTACGTTTTCCATCATATGCAGATTCTCATGAGTGCTAAGTTGGAGGATCCCGAGGTTGGTCAATCTCGCAATAATTATTTCCTAATTATAAATTTACATATATATGCTTACTACTTCACTGTTGCTAGCTAGAGATCTTCAATATAGATTTAGATTCACTTGTTCAGAGAGAGATCTCGGATGTTCGAGGGAAGCTCTGCACCTTCATCATGACGGATATCATTAGCGCCAACGGAGAGTTTCACTACTCCAACACCGCTGAACGACCTTGAATGATTCATTAATGTAATTCACTTTGAATAGTTGTAATTCAATTGTAACTCCGAGGCTAGCCAATATTTGATACATATTAGTGTCGAATTGATTTTGAGTTAAATGATCACTTTGAGTGTCAATGATTGATTCATCTGTAATGTATCTATTTTCTGCCTGCTTGTTTTCAGAGGGCATGGCTAGCAATTCCTGAGGCTAGCCAAAAATCAAAATTAAATTAGTTATGTTGAAAGAGCTATCACAGACGGTTCATAACTATTGTCGCTCATGATAGATGGATATCACTGACGGTTCGTAAAAATCGCCGTCTGTGATATATGGATATCACAGACGGTTCATAATTATCACCGTCTGTGATATGTGGATATTTTAGACGGTGCTAATTATGACCCGTCTGTGATATCCATATATCACAGACGGCTATATTTACGAACCATCTATGATATCCATATATCACAGATGGTGAGAATTGTGAACCGTCTGTGATATTGGATATTACAGACGGATCATAAATATAGCCGTCTGTGATATATGGATATCACAGACAGTTGTTCATTAGAACCGTCTGTGTTATTACTTATCACAGACTATTTTTTAACCGTCTGTGATAACCGCCGGTTATCACAGACGTACAAAAACACGAGCGGTTCGCCCAACCAAATGCGTGATGACGATTCGAACCGTGCGTGATAACGTTTTCTGTAGTAGTGAACATAAGGCTGGCAAGAAGAGAACAATTTTCCCCATCGCCTTGATCTTTGCGTAGGCAAATGGAAATACGAACATGAGTATTGTACCGCCATGTAGGTTCCAGCATGAATAAACACTACTACACAAAGGGTTATCACAGACGGTTTTTGAACCGTCTGAATTTATATGTCTGTGATAACATGCGGTTATCACAGACGGTTTGTGAGCCGTCTGTGATAAGTTACAATACATACGGTTTTATGGTATAAACCATGTGTGAAGACCTACTATCACATATGTCTACTACTAAAAACCATCTGTGATACTAGGCTATCACAGACAGTTATATGTACCAACCGTCTGTGATTGATGACATATCACAAACGGTTAGTAAAAAGAACCATATGTGATATTTGACATACCACAGACGGTTGTTTGTTGTAGCCGTCTGTGATAGTAGGCCTTCACAGACGGTTTGTACCACAAAACCCTCTGTGATAGTTTGTTTTATACCTAAATATTTTTTCTGTTTTTCAGTTAGCCTCAGGAAATGCTAGCCATGTCCCCTGAAAACAAGCAAGCAGAAAACAGATAAATCACAAATAAGTGAATTACATCTCAAAGTGATTTACAACTCAAAATCAATTACAAAAGATTGTTCATGTATTGTCGCTAGAGTTACAATTGAATTACAACTCAAAGTGAATTACAATTGAATCAATTATTTGAATATGTATTAAGCGGTACGGTGTCACCTGAAGAGTGAAACTTTCCTTTCGAGTCGATGATCTCCATCATGATGAAGGTGGAGAGCCGTCCTTGAACGTTCGAGAGTTCGTTCAGATCGAATGTACTTGATTTGATTGTCATGCCCTATCGTTAGGAGTAAAGTAGTAAGCATATATATTTAAATTGATAATTAGAAAATAATTATTGTGAGATTGACAAACCTTTGGATCATTCGTCTTAGCACTCATGATTTCCTGCATATGACGGCAAACGTAGAGTGCATATAGGTTGCCTTGTAGTTGCTGGTGGCACTACAAAAATAGAATTACATATATAGGTATAGTCAGTTCGAGAGGCATTATTACAAAGTGTGATATAGGGTTATTGTGTTGTAGTAGATACTGAAAATCGTGTCCTGTGTTGCAGTGTGGTGCTCGATTCTTTGTGTCTCCCTCCCTTGGCAACATAGGCGTTGAACAACTTACGTGATTTCAAAAGGTTATCCTTGACCATTTCAAACGAGGGAAGACTACAATAGAGTTATGTATGGAGAAAATGAGCATACATGTCGAGTATTTCTTCCACAAGGGTGAAATCGTTGTTGTTGAGTAGGGAATCAAGGTATATTACCTTGTTCCATTTTGGTACAATGACTATAAGGATCTAGTGCCACCTACTCATGTATGTCGCTATAATCAATAAACTAAGTTCGTGTTGCGTATAAAGTACAAATAAAATTTGTATAGCAAGTAGTGAAGCACTTACATCTGGTTGTAGGGCACCAGTATGTAGTCCTTGTTGCCTTGAGCAAGCAATCATGTAGTTATGTAATTCTCAACGTAGGATGCGTCTTGAGTGATGCATTGCTCAGATATCAACTGTGGGTCAAGAAAACCCACCAACTCTCGCAATCGCCAGGCTTCTTGCATCATGTATCTATACATAAGCAATGTGTTATGACATTTATCAGTATTACGTGAATGTAGAACTTGATTGTACACACTTACAGTGTCCAACATCGTAGAAGTGAGGCATCGAGGGCGTCGAGGTTGAATAGTTCGAATAAGTCTTGGAAGGCCACGACGAAGAAGCCCGGCTCGTGGAGGAAATACCTCCCCATGTGTTTGACGATGATTCTAGTAGGTCGGTTGGTCCTCTGCTCATTGGTCCTTCGCATGTACCAGGCATATAAACTCCCGCAACCCATTCGAAGGCGAGGTAATAGTGTGTCGGGGACCAACGGCCTTCCGAGGGAGAACGTCGAGGACCTGAGCTTGTGAGGTGCCTTAATGTGTAACACCCCAACTCAGAACGAGCCTGGAATGCTACCAAAGCTAAATACAACTAGAACGAAATTACAAATTTTCGACAGAGTCTCCTTTGTATATTCAATAAAACCAAGTTTCTAACAAGTAAACATAACATTTAACAATACTTCCAGTATTCCAATTCAATCATGCATAAATGATAATCGTATGAGAATAAATAAGCAACACCAATAACACAATCCATAAATCATCCTACATCCATCATCATAAAAACATCTATAGGTGATTATAACATAGTTATTTATTCTTTTGTGTGGAACTAAGATAACAATTGCATAAAAGCTGTGAGGTAGTGCTTGCTCTCCAAAGTCTACTCCCTCCCATGCATGACGTTTTTGCCAGAGGTACCTAAATCAAAACAAAGCAAGGGTGAGCCATAAGACTCAGCAAGTATCAACAAGGTTACATGATCATAAAGACATAACAACATAAACAACTTTAATCAACATCATTCATGGCATTTCGAATATTAAGAAAAAATAATGATAATGCCATGCACTCTTGTTCTTTATCTCTTTACGCATTTTACCGGTAATGCAGGGTATTCATCCGTCAATGGATACCCATGCCTGTGCCCTCTGGCACAGGGACCAAGAGCCTATACATCAACTTGTATAGGGACCTTTGCCCGTCATCAAAATGACGGGGACCTCTGTACATATTGCCCACATTTCATGAATGTGGGGACCTCAAGCCTGTCATTGTCTGACAGGGACCTCAACTGATTCACTTGGACACCTTATGACCAAGTTTCAATATGCTCAAGATATGCATGAATATAATATCTATACCTTCTCATTCATCAGGATTCACATATACATTAATCATGTAAACGGTAGCATTATGATATAACTGCAATCATAATATGCCAACATCAACACCACTAGGGTCATCTCAACATCACTTCCATATGGCAACAATGAACATTACACCCCTCAATCATAGCATGCAACAAGAAATCTACTTAACCCGAATACTTGCCTCAGCCAGTGCGAGAGCGCGACGCGAAGTGGGTGCTGCCCTTGGGATCTCGCGCCACTGGACAAGAAGATAACCCCAAACTAAGACTAGCATACTGGACCAAAATCATACATAACATTACAATCGAAATCGCTAACTTCTTATCATTTCTAACCTTTCTAATTTCTAGCGATCGGTCACTTCGCAAACAGCAGACTTCAAAATTCATAACTTTTCGCTCAGAGTCCAAATAGGATCATCTTGGACATTCGGAAAGGTAATTAAAATGTCTAAATAAACTTAGTTGGGAGACCCTCGATTCGCCATCTACCAGTCCTACCAGAGGTACCTAAATCAAAACAAAGCAAGGGTGAGCCATAAGACTAAAGAAGTATCAATAAGGTTACATGATCATAAAGACATAACAAGATAAACAACTTTAATCAACATCATTCATGGCATTTGAATATTAAGAAAAAATAATGATAATGCCATGCACTCTTGTTCTTTATCTCTTTACGCATTTTACCGTGTAATGCGGGTATTCATCCGTCAATGGATACCCATGCTCGTGCCCTCCGCACAGGGACCAAGAGCCTATACATCAACTTGTATAGGGACCTTTGCCGTCATCAAAATGACGGGACCTCTCAGATATTGCCCACATTTCATGAATGTGGGGACCTCAAGCTGTCATTGTCCGACAGGACCTCAATCGATTCACTTGGACACCTTATGACCAAGTTTCAATATGCTCAAGATATGCATGAATATAATATCTATACCTTCTCATTCATCAGATTCACATATACATTAATCATGTAAACGGTAGCATTATGATATAACTGCAATCATAATATGCCAACATCAACACCACTAGGGTCATCTCAACATCACTTCCATATGGCAACAATGAACATTACACCCCTCAATCATAGCATGCAACAAGAAATCTACTTAACCCGAATACTTGCCTCAACCGTGCGAGAACGGCAGACGCGAAGTGGGTGCTGCCCTTGGGATCTCGCTGCACACCGACAAGAAGATAACCCCAAACTAAGACTAGCATACTGGACCAAAATCATACATAACATTACAATCGAAATCGCTAACTTCTTATCATTTCTAACCTTTCTAATTTCTAGCGATCGGTCACTGCAGACAGCAGACTTCAAAAATTCATAACTTTCTGCTCAGGAGTCCAAATAGGATCATCTTGGACATTCTGGAAAGGTAATTAAAATGTCTAAATAAACTTAGTTGGGGAGACCCTCTGATTCGGCCATCTACCAGTCCTACCAATCCATTTAATCAGAGCAAACATTTCACGTCGGGTTTCTGGACAGCGACAAAGAAACTATCATAACTTTCTCTACGTTCGTCCGAATTTAGTGATCTTTAGTTTTCCGGAAAGCTAAGAGGATTATCCTGGTTTTTCGTTATGGTGATACCCTCTGTAAACCCATCTAAATATGCGCTTCTATCAGGTTAACCAACACTAGCAATTCTGCTTCTCTCCAGAAACACAGAAATACTAAGAAATTCATAACTTTGGCTACCGAAGTCCGAATGACTTGATTCTTGTCGGAAATGAAAGGTAACTACGATATATACAACTTTCTAGGAGACACCCAGACCCAATTCTGCCTCTAACCTAATCAAAATCAACAATCTTCTCTGCTGCAGAAAACCGACGAACTGACAACCGAAAATGTACAACTAGAAAACGACCCCAAAACAAAGAATCACAGGTTACCCTTGCCGAGACGACGAAGGCACGCTGCGCGGATGATGATCACCACGAGTTCCCGGTTGCGGATCCTTCTTCCCTCTCCCTTTCTTCTCTTCCTTCTTCCCTTCTCTTCTTCCTTCTTGGCCGGCTGCAAATGGAGGATCTCTTCTTCTCTTGGCCGGCAGCAAAGGGGAACCTTGGAGGAGGGCTTGGGAGGCGCAAGGAGGAAGACAACCAGGAGGGGAGGCGTGGGAGGGAGGGGAAGGGCAGCCACACAAAGGGGAGGGGTGAGGCGTGGGGAAGTGGGAGGAGGGTCATGTTAGGGTTTGGGGGAGTGGTGCCCCCCCTTTGGCCGGCCACCCCCCTAGGCTCCATGGGCCGAGGCCCAAGCCCATGATCCAAAAGATCAGCGATTAACCCCTCCTTTTTAATAGATGAACTGGGAAATTTCATGTTGGTCCATCCCGGACACCATCGAACTCTCTCCCGAATGATTTAATCTCCCCCGATTCATTTATTATCTCACTTTTGGGATATTACATTCTACCCCCCTTAGAAGGATTCGACCCCGAATCTAAATGCCAAACTTCACAAGAAAAACCGTTATCGGAAATTAATCACAAGGATTACGCACCTGTCGTGAACAAACCTGGATATAGCTCGCGCATGTGAGACTCCAGTTCCCAAGTGGCCTCCCTTTCAGTCTGCTGCGACCAAAGCACTTTGACATACTTCAAAGTTTTGTTCCTCAACTCTTTTTCTGATCTTTCCAGAATTTGCACTGGTTTGGACTCAAAGGACAGATCTTGTTCAATAGTTAGGGGTTCTAGTGCAATATGATGTTCCGGGTCCCTCAAGTACTTCCTCAACATAGACACATGAAAAACATTATGCACTCCCCGCATAGCCTTTGGTAGGTCTAAACGGTATGCCAACTTCCCGATCCGAGCCAAGATCGTGAATGGTCCAACGTACCGCGGGCTAAGCTTCCCTGCACCGAACCTCGACCACACCTTTAGTGGGGATACTCTCAAAAGCACCCGATCTCCCACTTCAAATTCCAAGTCTCTTCTCCTCACATCCGCATAACTCTTACATCGCTCTGAGTCGCTAATGATTCTGCCTCACCAAGGCCACTGCTCAACCGTCTTTTGTACCCAACTGGACCCAAAACGCCTTCTCACCCACCACTTCCAAACAAAGGGGTGACTGCACTTACGCCCATACAAAACCTCAAATGGAGCGGCTTTTATGCTTGTATGAAAGCTGTTATTGTACGCAAATTCCGCCAATGGCAACTGATCTTCCCAACTACCTTTCCAGGACAGGACACAGGTCTGTAACATGTCTTCTAGGGTTTGAATAGTGCGCCTCATCGCCTATCTGTTTGTGGATGAAATGTCAGTCTCGAGACGGAGTTGAGTGCCCAGTGCACTCTGCAAACTTTCCCAAAACTTGGAAACAAACTTGGCGTCCCTGTCAGAAATGATGGTCTTTGGCACTCCATGCAATCTCACAATCTCCCGCACATAGATAGGGGCCAAGTCACTAGCTGAATTGGTCGTGCGGATGGGAATAAAATGTGCAGATTTGCTGAATCGATCCACTATAACCCAAACTGCATCCTTACCTCGCGGTGAACGAGGCAACGCAACAACGAAGTCCATAGAGATATCATCCCATGGCCATTAGGGAACCTCTAATGGTCGCAATTCTTTGGGACGCTTATGCTCCGCTTTAACTTGGCGACAAACGCCACAAGAGGCTACATAATTAGCAATATCCACTTTCATTCGTTTCCACCGTAAATTCGCGAGATCACGGTACATCTTTGTCTCACCCGATGAGCAAAGATACTGTGTGCGATGTGCCTCCTTTAGTATGTCATCCTTAACTCCGCCGCATGCGGCACACACAAGCGACCTTTAAATCGCAAAGCTCCAAACCCATCCAAGCTAAAATCTCCTTCCTTGCCCAAATCCAGACGTCTCCTGACTCTTTGCAATAACGGGTCACTCTGCTGTGCTTCCCGCACACGCTCTGGAATAGCTGACTCTAAAATCAACTGGGTCTCGGCATGAGCTGTACCTGCATAGCAATAAGATATCCCCATACGGTCAAAATCCGCAACTAGACAATCCAATGTAGCCGGCGTCGCCTTGCGACTAAGAGCATCAGCCACCACGTTGGCTTTGCCTGGATGATACTGAATCGTGAGATCATAATCCTTGATCGACTCTAACCATCTTGACGCCTTAGATTCAGTCCTCTGCGTAAAGATGTATTTAAGGCTTTTGTGATCCGTAAAGACATCACAAGACTCACCATAGAGATAATGCCTCCAAAGCTTCAAGGCTAACACCACCATGACCAATTCTAAATCATGTGTTGGGTAGTTACGCTCATGTTTCTTGCTGCCTAGACGCATAAGCCAGAACCTTACCATCTTGCATGAGCACACAGCCCAACCCAACTCGAGAAGCATCGGAATAGACTGTGAATCGCTTCCCAGGCTCAGGAATAGTGAGAACAGGAGCAGTTACTAGCTTTTCCTTCAAAATATGAAAACTACGTTCACAATCCTCATCCCACCGAAACTTCACATCTTTCTGTGTGAGCCTGGACAACGGCTTCGCAATGATGGAGAAATCCTGCACAAAACGCCGATAATAGCCTGCCATACCAAGGAAGCTTCTCACTTCTTTGACGTTAGTCGGCCTTCCCCATTCTACCACTGTGGAGATTTTACTTGGATCAACTGATATTCCCTTATCATTGATAACATGCCCCAAGAATCCCACTTCGGACATCCAGAACTCACACTTTTTAAGCTTGGCGTAGAACCTATTCTCTCTTAGTGTCTCTAACACCAACCTCAGGTGACGCTCATGATCAACTTGAGTCTTTGAATAAATCAAAATATCATCAATAAAGACGACGATAAAATCATCCAGATACTCATGCAGCATCCTGTTCATAGTCTCCATGAAAGCAGCAGGGGCATTCGTTAGTCCAAACAACATAACTTTAAATTCAAAGTGCCCATACCTTGTAGAGAACGTCGTTTTCTCGATATCCTCTTCTCGGACAGGAATCTGATTATAGCCCGACTGAAGGTCTATCTTTGAAAATACCTTTGCCCCTCTCAACTGATCAAATAAATCTTCAATGCGGGGTAAATGATATTTATTCTTGATGGTCAGCTGATTGAGAGCACGGTAATCGATACACATGCGCCAACTACCATCCTTCTTTTTGGTAAACAAAACCGGTGCTCCCCATGGAGATATGCTAGGTCGAATAAGATCCTTTGCCCTTAAATCATCCAATTGCTTCTTTAGTTCCTCCTGGAAGGGACGTGCCAGACGGTAAGGGGTCATAGAAACCGGTCGGGCACCCGGTACTAAATCGATTCGGAACTCCACTAGACGTGGTGGGGGCATCCCTGGCAACTCTGCTGGAAAAACATCTAAGAATTCTCGAACCACCGGAATTAATTCTGCAGTCAAAGAGGAACTCGACTTCCCCACCAGAGACAAAAGAAACCCACTCTTCGCGGCTCGACTACCAGGATACAGACTAGCCAGCACGCAAAGAGAGTAAGAGGGGGCACTCCCCTGAAATACTACCTCCTGCCCAGAAGGTGCCCGCAAGGTTCCGTCTTCCGAAGCAGGATATAATCGCTCGATAGCTATGCAACCATCCATACCTGAATAACATCAAACGGCTCCATCTTCATGACCATTAGATTAGCAATAAATTCTTCCCCATCCAAGGAGATCACACAACCAGGACATACTGTGGAGCTAGAAAGGATTCCCCCAGGAGAGTTAACTAAAACTGACTGAGCTATAGACTGCATACTCAACTTGGCCCTGCTAGCAAACTCTAACGATACAAAAGAGAAAGTAGCTCCTGAATCAAAAAGTACAAATGCCTCCACTGAGTCCACTAGGAGCGTACCTGTCACCACATCGGGACGACCTGCCGACTCTGCCGTCGGCATGGCATAAGAAACTGCTGCTGGGACGGAAGGAGCCCCAACACTCTGGTAAGGGGGTGCGGCAACTGCTGGAGGTGCTGAAGGCGTCACGACTGGAAACGGTGCTGCGGGAACCGGTGGCCAAAAGTACCCCGGCGGTGGAAACCCTCTAGGAAACGGTAGATAAAGTGCGCTGTCCCTCAGATCGAGTAGGAGCAGCCGCTAACATCCGCATGCATCCTCGAGATGAAGCCGCTGCTCGTGCCGACGGATCGCTCCCACTTAATCACACCGGCGGGATTCCGCCGACAAACCAAAGCCTTGTGGCCCTCCAGACCACAATGGCGACAAGATCAGACCAAGAACACTCAAGCACGATGCTCATTACCACACTTGAAACACTTCATTCCTTGCCCCGCACGGACGCAATCTAGGAACACTCGTTGAAGGTCGGAAGTGGAGGATGAGCGTGGCTTTGTGGACTTGGACTTGAAGGAATTGCGGGCCCTTGAACTTCTTGTAAACGGTTTCGTGGATAACCCACTCCCTCCTCCAAAACTCTTCTTACGACCGCCACCCCCTCCGAACTATAGTACCTCCCGCACTGTAACTCTTCCCCAAGCCGCATCTCTAGCTCCATGCCCCGGCTTGCTCTACCAGGAGCTAAAATCACGCAGCTCAATGCCCCAAAACACAGCGAAACACATGCGAGACCTCTACGAAATCTCTTGGCCTTCTCCACCTCATCAGAGCCACCGCCGAACAAAGCGGATCAGGTTGTTAAAACCCGCCTCATATTCCGACACTGTCATCTTGCCCTGCTTGTAGCTTTGCAATGAAACCTCCATCCTCTCCACAAACGAGGCAGGATAAAACCTCCTCCGGAATTGCTCCACAAACAACTCCCAAGTAACTGGACCATGGGCAGAAGTCCTAGCTGTCAGGACTCCTTCCCACCAGATATCCGCTTGCCCTTTGAGCTGGAAGGCGACAAGCGTGCCCTCACCTCAAGTCATCCTAGAGCTCCAAAATGCCTCTCCATGTGTCGCAGCCAGTTAGCTGCATCAACTGGCGTGCCTGACCCGTCGAAGGTGTCCAACCTCAAAGCATTCCACTGATGTAGCCCCATGGCAAACGCCGCAGAGGCCGCTGCAGGGGCCACCATGGGAGCGACGACAGGCACCGGTGGTGGGGCCTGATTCTCTTGCACTGCGGATGCAACCTCTTCCTCTGACCCCGCAGGACTAGCTTCCCCAGCTACAGAGTTCTGAACTTCCGGCGGGGGCATTGCCTGGCCTCGCCCGGCACCCTGCCGGCCACGACCACGACCACGGCCTCCACCCCTTGCCATCACTAAACAATCACAAACAAGACAAAATAATTTAAACAATAAGCACAACAGTCAACTAAAGCACAAGTCAAACTATAATATCACCGGAAACGTAAATGCAATGCAAAAACCCAACCCACTTACTGTGCTTAGTGTGTCAAAATTAATGTTTCATTAACCACGGACCTACAGCCCGCTCTGATACCAACTGTAACACCCCAACTCAGAACGAGCCTGGAATGCTACCAAAGCTAAATACAACTAGAACAAAATTACAAATTTTCGACAGAGTCTCCTTTGTATATTCAATAAAACCAAGTTTCTAACAAGTAAACATAACATTTAACAATACTTCCAGTATTCCAATTCAATCATGCATAAATGATAATCGTATGAGAATAAATAAGCAACACCAATCACACAATCCATAAATCATCCTACAAGAATCATCATAAAAACATCTATAGGTGATTATAACATAGTTATTTATTCTTTTGTGTGGAACTAAGATAACAATTGCATAAAAGCTGTGAAGTAGTGCGTGCTCTCCAAAGTCTACTCCCTCCCATGCATGACGTTTTTGCCAGAGGTACCTAAATCAAAACAAAGCAAGGGTGAGCCATAAGACTCAGCAAGTATCAACAAGGTTACATGATCATAAAGACATAACAACATAAACAACTTTAATCAACATCATTCATGGCATTTCGAATATTAAGAAAAAATAATGATAATGCCATGCACTCTTGTTCTTTATCTCTTTACGCATTTTACCGGTAATGCGGGGTATTCATCCGTCAATGGATACCCATGCGTGCCCTCAGCACGGGGACCAAAAGCCTATACATCAACTTGTATAGGGACCTTTGCCGTCATCAAAATGACGGGACCTCTGTACATATTGCCAACATTTCATGAATGTAGGGACCTCAAGCCTGTCATTGTCTGGCAGGGACCTCAACTGATTCACTTGGACACCTTATGACCAAGTTTCAATATGCTCAAGATATGCATGAATATAATATCTATACCTTCTCATTCATCAGGATTCACATATACATTAATCATGTAAACGGTAGCATTATGATATAACTGCAATCATAATATGCCAACATCAACACCACTAGGGTCATCTCAACATCACTTCCATATGGCAACAATGAACATTACACCCCTCAATCATAGCATGCAACAAGAAATCTACTTAACCCGAATACTTGCCTCAACCGTGCGAGCGGCGGACGACGAAGTGGGTGCTGCCCTTGGGATCTCGTGCCACGGACAAGAAGATAACCCCAAACTAAGACTAGCATACTGGACCAAAATCATACATAACATTACAATCGAAATTGCTAACTTCTTATCATTTCTAACCTTTCTAATTTCTAGCGATCGGTCACTGCGACAGCAGACTTCAAAAATTCATAACTTTCTGCTCAGGAGTCCAAATAGGATCATCTTGGACATTCTGGAAAGGTAATTAAAATGTCTAAATAAACTTAGTTGGGGAGACCCTCTGATTCGGCCATCTACCAGTCCTACCAATCCATTTAATCAGAGCAAACATTTCACGTCGGGTTTCTGGACAGCGACAAAGAAACTATCATAACTTTCTCTACGTTCGTCCGAATTTAGTGATCTTTAGTTTTCCGGAAAGCTAAGAGGATTATCCTGGTTTTTCGTTATGGCGATACCCTCTGGAAACCCATCTAAATATGCGCTTCTATCAGGTTAACCAACACTAGCAATTCTGCTTCTCTCCAGAAACACAGAAATACTAAGAAATTCATAACTTTGGCTACCGAAGTCCGAATGACTTGATTCTTGTCGGAAATGAAAGGTAACTACGATATATACAACTTTCTAGGAGACACCCAGACCCAATTCTGCCTCTAACCTAATCAAAATCAACAATCTTCTCTGCTGCAGAAAACCGACGAACTGACAACCGAAAATGTACAACTAGAAAACGACCCCAAAACAAAGAATCACAGGTTACCCTTGCCGAGACGACGAAGGCACGCTGCGCGGATGATGATCACCACGAGTTCCCGGTTGCGGATCCTTCTTCCCTCTCCGGTTGCGGATCCTTCTTCCCTCTCCCTTTCTTCTCTTCCTTCTTCCCTTCTCTTCTTCCTTCTTGGCCGGCTGCAAATGGAGGATCTCTTCTCCTCTTGGCCGGCAGCAAAGGGGAACCTTAGAGGAGGGCTTGGGAGGGGTGCAAGGAGGAAGACAACCAGGGAGGGGAGGCGTGGGAGGGGAAGGGGCAGCCACACAAAGGGGGAGGGTGGGCGTGGGGAAGTGGGAGGAGGGCTGCGGTTAGGGTTTGGGGGGGAGTGGTGCCCCCCCCTTTGGCCGGCCACCCCCCTAGGCTCCATGGGCCGAGGCCCAAGCCCATGATCCAAAAGATCAGCGATTAACCCCTCCTTTTTAATAGATGAACTGGGAAATTTCATGTTGGTCCATCCCGGACACCATCGAACTCTCTCCCGAATGATTTAATCTCCCCCGATTCATTTCTTATCTCACTTTTGGGATATTACATAATGTTCTTCGATTTGGCCTAAGCGCCTCGCGTACTATACGTCTTCCCTGGAGATGATTCGGCCCACTTTTCTTGTTTCTTCGGCGTCATCTCAATGGGAGCCGATACGACGGGCTTTTGAAGCGGAGGTTGAGGTGGAGTCATCGATGGTTCTATTGTAGAGGCATGGTCGTGTGGAGATCGTGGCACAGCAGGGTCCAGGGTGATGTCCCTGTTGGGCCACTTGACAAAGTGTGCATGGCATCCCCTAGTGTTCTGATGTCTTCGTTTGAAGGCTTCTTCAGCGGGACGGCCATGCAAGTGTCATGTACCAAGTCCACCTGGACCTTGGCGTAACCCTGCGCCAGCTGGGCACAGTGCAACACTGTCCCTTCCTAGCATGGAAACGCCATCCCCTGCCCAGCCTCAATAGAAATGGACCCAGCCAGCCTCACTTGGAGCTTGCAGGGCGTGGGCTCCTATAAAACTATACATAATTAGCTAAGGCGTCCTACAGGTCTATCTTTGGAACATTCCATTTTTAAATAGCCCTCGAAGAGGCGGCAGTTACTTCCGGAGAAGACGTCTGATGCTAAACGTTGCGTTTGGTCGGAGTCAAGTGACGGTTGATACGGAATCAACCGTTCAGCGGTTGTATGTCTATGAGACATATAACCGCATGGAGGTTGTTTTGCTGGTGTGTCTAGATAAGATACGTCGTATGGCATGGAATATACACGTGCTCTATTCATCATACGGTAGAGAATATACCTGGAATCTGTTCCAAGTATCAGTTCATACCTTTTACGAGCAGTTCTCCTGGTCGGGAGCTTGGCTTAGGCCTTCTTCCGATCAGGGTACCCATTATGTAACCTCTGGAATCTCTACGACCAGTGAGGTCGTGCACCTCAGGGGTTACGACCACGAAGACGTATGGTCTTTTATATATTAAAAGTAATATATAGAGTTTTTAATCCTCGTCAGCTAGCCCCCGAACTTTAAATGAATAGGTCGTGTGAACACTTTTCTTCCGATGAAGTCGTATCGGGCTGACGCTCATTTAAATGCAAGGGCATTTGAAGCGGTTTGTATTCACTTTAAAGTTGACAACTTTGCCTTGGGAATTGAAGAGTTTTTGTGTCCGTTGGACTTTTTTGGGTAACTCCTTATTACGGTTAGAAATTCTGAAGCTTATAAAACCCCTTTGTAGACTTAGGGTTTTTCACTTCCTCCTTTCCTTCTTCATCTCCGAGTAAAAGCGCCTCAGACCTCCTTTGCTTTCTTCACCCAAAAGCTATCGATCATGTCGGACCAAATCACCAAGCCCAGTCGGTTTCAGACTTGAGTGAGAAGAAGTTAGAGAACCTAGAGAAGATCGAGATGCTTCCCAACAAGGATCTGATTTCTTGGAGATCTGCAGTTGGGGAACATTCCCCGAGTAGTGAAGATGGAGAAATTCCTGTTTTTCTTGCATATATTGAATGCGGATTTAGGCTACCAATTCACTCCTTTCTTCCCAAAGTTCTGGAATTTTATGGAGTTGAATTGGTGAATCCTGCTCCCAATGCTATCGCCAATCTTAGCATTTTTATTTACCTCTGCGAAGCGTACCTAGGGATCCCAGCAGATCTGGATCTGTTCAGGTACTACTACAGGATGACAAAGTCTGGGAAGACGATTGGGGCGCTTGGAGAGTGCACCTTGCGCCTCCATGACGGAAAAGCTGATGAGTACATTTTTATATACTCGAAATCTTCGTGGTCGTCGTGGAAGAAGAGCTAGTTCTATATGAAGATCACGAAGAAAGACCGCCTTTATTATTCTGGTAAGAAGGCGGTCGAGAATCCGAGATGGCGCTCCTCTATAGAAAAAGAGAGAAAGATAAAGAAATGGGCTGAAGCAATTAAGCTTCTTAGCGTCAAGGGTTTAACATCTTGGCACGTAGTAAAGGATTTTTCCACGCGCCGGGTTAGTCCTTTGAAAGCTCGAGCACACAAGATGCTCTGGTACATTGGTCGTGATGATACGACCAAAGATGCCAAAGAGGGAAAGCCATGAATGATTCCGACCAGTTTACCTATCTTAGTTGATTATTTCCGTATCCTTAAATCTTTTATTTTACCTTTACAGCTCTATCTTCGATGAGATTAGAAGTCGGATCAAAATGATCTGCGCTGGAGAGCCTGGCGACAAGGCTAGTTTCCCCCGAATCTTAGCTACTGTTTCCGCTGAAGAGAGGATTGAAAGACTTAAGGTAAGAACATCAACCGCTGTTAGTTGTTGTACATATTATTTCTGATCGGTATACCATAAATCTTTTTTTATGTGTAGTCGGTTGGGTTGAGGATCAATAAGGTCACCGGAAGATGTGAGCCGATTGATGATCCGACCACCCCTTCGACTACACAGGATGTCAACCTTTTCGGTAGGAGACCGAACATAAATAATATTTTTAGACAAATGATGTTCATCGCCTAACTATCCTTTGATGATGTATTTAGACGGTTGTCATACCTTCCAGCAAGGTATCTGAGGACCCACCAGTACATACTGAGGCTACTGTTTTGGAGGTCGACGAATCTACATCTACTGATCCGGCGATCAGGGACCTCGACCAAATGGTCGCGGATATCGCTTCTGATTTCCGATCAGTGGATTTGCAAGATCTAGTCAACCCTACCGGTTTAGAACCGGTGAAATTGGTTGAGAAGAAGAGGAAGGCCAGCGCAACGAACTTTGCTTCGATGCGTTACAAGGGTAAATTTAGAAAATCGACCAGGTATATATATAAAAATGAAGAGGTCGTATTCATACATACCTTGGATCTTCCTTACCTTCTCTCCTCTTTTTTTTTAGATCTTCTGGTGTTCCAGTCGTGTTTGACCAGAGCACCCCTCAGGAAAAGGTTCCTGAGGAAGAGGTGGTCGTGGAGGTTCCTGATCAGGATACTCCTAAAGCTAAAACTGCCAAGAATGAAGTAGTAAAAGAAGCCACCGAGCAGGTTTCAGCATC
Source organism: Ampelocalamus luodianensis (assembly GCA_036346255.1). Taxonomy (NCBI): domain Eukaryota; kingdom Viridiplantae; phylum Streptophyta; class Magnoliopsida; order Poales; family Poaceae; genus Ampelocalamus; species Ampelocalamus luodianensis. Next base: position 17,469,823 of record CM070632.1, on the reverse strand, counting down.
TGCTCAGGATCCTCTTGTAATCCTTATTCCTTCTCTGGAGGTAGTCATCTCCAGAGATCCTCAACAGGTTCCACCTCCTTCTAGAAATGCTTCTCAGGTTAACAAATTCCCTTTTTCTCCCCGATTTATCGAGGATAAGGAACTTGATGAAGCCCGGGGAAAGATATCGGACCATCAAGTGAGATTGGTCGGATACAATCTTTTCGAATATAATGATATGGCAATTCGGGTAAGTGTTCTCGACCATCCTTACAACTCTTTCTTTTGAAGTTTCTTTGAAAGCTTATCAAAGAAAGGGATTTTTGTTTTTGTAGCACATGGTGAAAAATATCGTGGTCGGAGGACTAACCCAACGAATAAGATCTTTGGAGCAGAAACACTTTGCTGCTGAAATTCGGCCGTCGTCTTCATCCGCACAAAGGAATCCCATGTATCCGGCGAAACGAAATAATACTTCGTGAAGGGTGTCATATCCTTGTTCACGTACTCGTGACAAGCGTGCTCTTGAAGGTCTTCCACGCTTTTCCATCGTGAGTAACGCCTGCCGTCACACGAGGTAATAGTGTGTCAGGGACCAACAGCCTTCCGAGGGAGAACATCGAGGGCTTGGGCTTGCGAGGTGCCTTAATGTTCTTCGATTTGGCCTTAGCGCCTCGCCTGCTATACGTCTTCCCGAGAGATGATTCGGCCCGCTTTTCTTGTTTCTTCGGCATCATCTCAACGGGAGCCCATACAGTGGCTTGAAGCAGAGGTTGAGGTGGGGTCATCGATAGTTCTGTTGGAGAGGCATGGTCGTGTGGAGATCGTGGCACTGCAAGGTCTAGGGCGATGTCCCTCTTGGGCCACTGGACAAAAGTGTGCACGGCGTCCCCTAGAATTATGTTGTCTTCGTTCGAAGGCTTCTCCAGCAGGACGGCCATGCAAGTGTCATGTACCTTGTCCACCTGGACCTTGGCGTAACCCTGCGCCAGCTGGGCACCGTGCAACACTGTCCCTTCCTAGCATGGAAACACCATCCCCCGCCCAGCCTCAATAGAAATGGACCCAACCAGCCTCACTTAGAGCTTGCAGGGCATGGGCTCCTATAAAACTATACATAATTAGCTAAGGCATTCTACAGGTCTATCTTTGGAACATTCCAGAGATATACATTATCTAGATGTCGTCGATAGGTAATTAGACGTTGCTATGTTCAGAAAGTGGCGTGGACGCACAGCTACTCCTACGTTGAGGAGGACTGGCTCCCAAAATAACAGGGGCGGCTTGCGACTGGTTGAGGACTTGATTCATTTGTTCCTGTAATGATGTTATCCGTCCTCGAAATTCTGCATGAATATCCTCTTTCAACCATTCCTCGCGCTTGGCCTTGGATCTCTTCCTACTCATATACGTCTCAGAGTCATGTGGAAATCCCTACATCTAAGGTACGTAAACCCCAAGGTCCCGTGTGCGACCCGGGTGCTCCTTGTTTCCTAGGGTTGTGGATAGCATATCCCTCTCCCTGACTGCTTTGAAGGAGCCTTGGGAAGATTCGATACTCAATGTTTGCTGCAAGAGGCCATCATGTTATTTTAGACCCTATGAAGTTATGGACTTATTAACAACTAGGTAGTTGAATATATCTTACCAGATGTTGGGACACTCCCTCGTCTATCGGGTTTATCAAAGAGATGACGCCCACACGTGGTTGATGACTTCGCTCTTAACCAATTTCAGATGCGCTCATCTGTGATATCAGCAAATGGCGAAGAGGCCTCCCACTGGATTGCCTCCGAGGCCTCCCTTGTCCATTGCGGGATTTTACTCGCATATCCAATGGTGTCGAGTCTGTGGGATGAGTGTTTTGTCTCTGGATAGCCTTGTGTGCCGCACTTTGCTGCTGAAATTCGACCGTCGTCTTCATCCGCACAAAGGCGTCCCATGTATTCAGCAACACGAAATAATACTTCGTGAAGGGCGTCGATCCTTGTTCACGTACTCCGTGACAAGCGTGCTCTTGAAGGAATTCCACGATTTTCCCATCGCGAGGAACACCTACCGTCGCACGAGTCTACTTTCATGGGATGCAGAGGGACCCTCACGGGAGTGACCTCCACGATGGTCATTCGAACCTCAGGCCGTTTCGATATTTCTCTACCATCTCGCTTAGGTACCATTTTCTTCGGAGCACCAGACGCATTCAACGACGTCGATGTCGGCGGCGAAAACTATGCGGACGCCATCTCGCTTACTTGCTATCTATGAAAACTTTTTAGCAATAGACAAAAGATAAAAAAAAAACATGAATGAAAGAGAGATGAACATTTTATAGTCTTGATTTGGTGAGTTTAATTAATTAACACAAGACATTGGCCCCAAACCCCTACAATTAAATAATTAACACTAGCCCTTGGCCCAAGTCCCCACATAGTATTCTTTTTAGAGGGTGTATAGTTGTATAGAAGTACTATTAGCAGGTTGGTCGAGTTAGAAAATGGATGCATGTTATACTCATAATTTGACAGAGCAGATAAGCTTTTTCATGTGACTTTAGTCTTGTGCTACTTTCAGCTGATTTTATTCGCTTCTATCTGTAGTGTAAATGTGTCACTAGACTAGAAGGCAACCCAATATGCTCGGAAGACAGAGATAGGTACTGTGCAAATAAGAAGAACACCACATATATTTTACTTGTGGAGACATCTATAGCAGAGTCAAAAGACTCTCTCCCTGAGGTATACCACAAAACCAACTAGGACAAACCATTGGTTTCTTTAATAGAAAGTAAACTGCAACAAGAGATCTAAAGCCCTTTCCACAGTACATATTCAAGAAAGTGATGCAATTGGCTTCAGCTTAGGATGTTTGAGAATGATATCAGCTGCTGCAGGTGCAAACCTTGTCAAAAGTTCATCATAAGAATCTCGTGGCTTTGGAAGGATATTGCCAAAATAAGAAGTGCCTAGCACTCGATTATGATTTCATGCCTAGAGGAAATCTTCAACAGCTTTTAAGAGGAGGTTTGTACTATTTACTTTCTTAACGTTTCTATCAAGCATAGTTGGCTTAGGTACAGCAGATCCAACTTGCACTTTGTTATAACCACTAACTTGTATTTTAATTTTTACAGAGACCATTTGTAGTTTTGATTCAATAAAATTGAACCATTTAAACCTAAAATATGTTCAAATTAAAAAAGAAGTTGACATATTCAGGGTTTTACTTCTTGGAAACTAACAACTTCCCATAGACCGAGATGCCAACAGCTTTCATTAACCACTTGGGAACCACCTAGTTTCCAAGTCTTCATCAATACATGCATTGTGTCTCGCGACATAGTCATAAATAAAAAAGAAAAAGAAACTCTGAAATCAAACTGGTATGTGTTTGATATCCCATTGTAAACTGGATTTTCTTGTTAAAGGCGTAACTGGTTGCCTAGACTGTTATTGCTTCTGCCAATTCAGACAATTGAGTTGGTGCACCTGATTTATTCTGTATAGATATTGGGCCAACAAGTGGGGCAATCATAGTGGCATTCGTATAGCTGCTTATTCTTAAAAGTCATAACCATGACATGATAGTTAGAAATTCTAAACATGTACATCTTTCAAAGCCAGTGAGAAACAAAGCAACTAGAGAGGTGCATACTCAAGGATACTTCAATAGCTTGGTTCTATTGTTAATTGGAGGGGAGATATACCTTGGGAGGGGGCTTTGGGTGGCGGTGGGGGAGGAGGAGCGACAAGGGGGAGGAGGAGGCCGAGTGGCACAGCTCGGGGTAGGAGGTATCGGGGAGAGGGATTCAGGCAGCACTAGTGCGACTTGGGGGGCGGCCGTCGAGGAGGAGGCTTCGGTCGGCGGTGGAGAGGAGGAAGACAGGGAGCGAGTGAAGAGTAAGGGCGCAAACCCTAGCAAGACCCTACTTATAAAGAACAGTCTGTGATATGGTCGCATGTTATAGATGGTTCTATTTTAAAAACAATATGTGATATGAGACCATATCACAAATGGTTTGTTCCACTAAACCGTCTGTGATAGTTCCTTCTATAGCTAAAAAATATTCTGTTTTTCGGCTAGCTTCAGAAAATGCTAGACATGCCTTCTGAAAACAAGAAAGCAGATATAATCATATATGGAATAATTTCTTAATTACTTAATCAATTACAATAGAATAATTTCTTAATTACATGTTGAGTTTCTTAACTACAATGGAACAATTTTTCAAATAGGTGTTCATCGTGTGGGATCATTCCACTTGGCTATTTTATTTTAAAAAATAGCCCTTCACGATAATCGACGCGCATATAGCTAGCTTCCTCACTTGGTTCTTACTCGAGCCTAATGCCGTCTCCGAAAGGAGGCAACTCGTCAAATTGATTATACCCTTCCCCATCCACGACATTCTCAACTCCGACAATCATTCTTTTTCCATGAAGAACTATATGGCAGTTCTTATTTGCCGAGTACGTTATATAAAAAATTTGAACAACTTGCTTAGCAAGTACAAATGGTTTGTCCTTATATCTGACATGTTCGAGTTCCAATGTAGTGATGTTGTAATTGTCGACCTTCACACCCTGTGGAAGTTTGACCCAATGGGACCGAAACAGGGGGTCTTGAAAAGTACGTAGTCAACCTCCTAAATCTCCTCTACGAACCCATAGTATGGGCTCAACCCACGTTTCATTATTGACGAGGATCTAATAATCCTCATTTTACTATTAAGTATTGTGGGTAAATATGACGTCACACAACTATTGAGTATACCCCTTACAGTGGTAAGGGAGAAGTCGATCGGGTGGTTGTAAGTTCTTCTATGACCACCCACATAGGCATAAGTCCTTCTACGACTACCACGTAATCATAAGTTCTCCTACGATTACCTTTAGTTGTAAGTCTTTCTACGACCAGTACTCAGTCGTAAGCTTTTCTACGACTACCCCCTAGTCGTAAGTCCTTCTACGACTAGTCCTGCCACGACTTCTCCACAGATAACTGGGTCCACTCGCTTGAAGGCCCTATTAACTGTGAGATCTGAGCAGTCAATATACGTAGTTATTCTCTGGAATAACTACAGATAACTCACCATTATCTCTGATTGATAACCGTCAGGCAACGTGGGGAGGTTACTACTCCGGTGATTACTACCATTATTACGAAATAATGAGGCGCCTCCTGACCTGGAACGACAATCTCTCCGCGTACTATAAATAGACTTCTTTAAGAGAGAAATGGAGGGGCTTTTTGAGGGATAATCAGTAGCAGTATTAGCGTAAGTCTTTCCACTGATTGTAATCAGGGTACCCAATACAATACACATGGAAGTAGGGTTGTTATTCTCTTGAGAGAATGCCCGAACCTGTATAAAAATCCCCGTGTCCTTTTTGTCTACGTGATCAATTGTGGAGACCCCCCGAATCAAATAATCTTTACGTAAGATTGGTTCTAAAACACCGACAATTATGTTTGGCCCAGCGGTATTGAACTGCTCGTGAAATGCATCTATGTGGACACCGCTATTCTGGACTGTGCTATTCCTATCTTGAGCTGTCGTATAAAATGTGTACCCATTTACGTCATATCCTTGCCATGCCACAATTGTAATTTTTGACCCTTTTGCCAACCATCGCGGCATATCATCACTTGATGAACTCCTAGTGAATCGCATCTTTAACTATTTGTTGAACCGACGGTTGTGCTTTCTCGTGATCCAAACCTTCGACCGGCCTAGATTCTGTTAGCGTACCATGTCTTTGTGCTCGTTGATGTACGAGGACACTTTGGTCATGTGTTGCAAGACCGTGAAATGGACTTGAGTGTATGTATCCAGATCGGGAGTGATTGTTTTCCTTCCGATGGTCTCGATACCCTCCAGCCTCCCCTCATGACGAGATAGAGGCACACTTATCGGTTCCACCTAAGCCATGTAGTTAACGCAGAACTCAATTATCACTTCGGTTGCATGACCTTCGATGCTGCTGCCCTCCGGCCGAGATCGATTCCGTACATAGAACTTGAGAATTCCCATGTACCTCTCGAACGGGTACATATGAGGTAGGAACACAGGGCCGTATATCTTTATCTCTTTCACAAGGTGGACAATGAGATGGACTATGATATCAAAAAATGACAGAGAGAAATACATCTCATGATGACATTGAGTCGTCACCACCTCGGCTTGCAGAGCATCTAGTCCTTCGGGATCGATGACCTTCTGAGCAATTGAGTTAAAGAAATAACACAGCCTCATGATTGCCACTCGGATCTTGTTCGGCAAAATACTTCTAATTGCAACAGGACGCATTTGTGTGATCAGCACATGACAATTATGAGACTCCATAACAACTAATTTCAAATCTTCCATAAAAACAAGTGTCTTCATGCTGGTAGAGTAATCGGATGGAACTTTCACACCATGAAAGCTCTGGCACAGTTTATTTCTCTCGGCTTTGGACGGAGTGTAGCAAGTTGGGGGAAGATACGTTCAGCCTTTATCGGTCTCTTTCGGTGCTAACTCGGACCTTATGTTTATATCAACCAAGTCACACGTACGTTAACACCATCCTTTATTTTGTCACGGATGTTCAATAAGAGACCAATCAAGCTATCACATACATTCTTCTCCACGTGCATGACGTCGATGCAATAGCGAACTTCTAACTACTCCCAATAAGGAATCCCAAAAAATTGATCGTTTCTTCTAGATGTTCTTCTAACGGGTCCTCAATTTACGTCCCTTTCCAAACACAACATCGATATCATTAACCATATCCTATACCTCTTTCCCTCTAAAAGCCCTTGGAGCTGAACCGTTCTCCTTATTTCCGTCGAATTGTTTCTTCATCTTATAGTATGGGTGATACTTGTGAAGGAACCTACGATGACACATGTACATAGATTTGCGTGAGTTGTTCAGCCACACACTCTTGGTATCATCTAAACAGTGCGGACAGGCTTTGGCTCCTTTTGTACTAAACCCCGACAAGTTACCAAGGGCAGGAAATGATGCAGCACAATGTGGCATATAAAGTGAAGTTCTCTCATTTGTACGCATCCCATACTTGTACCCCTTCATTCCACAGTATCACAAGATCTTCCAGCAATGGTGCTAGTACACATCAATATCGTTCTCAGGTTGCTTCGGCCCTTGGATAAGTAGTAACATCAAAATATACTTTCGCTTCATACACAGCTAAGGAGGAAGGTTATACATACAGAGATTCATGATCCAAGTGCTGTGTCAGCTGCTCATATTACCGAAATGATTCATTCCATATGTACACACTACTACACACAGCCTCATCACAGACGGTTCGGAACCGTCATCACACACGGTTGAGGTTCGGAACCGTCATCACAGACGGTTCTCGAACCGTCTGTGTTGTTACGTCTGTGATACGCTGTTATCACAGACGGTTCAAAAACCGTCTGTGATATTATGATATCACAGACGGCACTAGTTATGAACCGTCTGTGATATCCTAATATCACAGACGGTTCTAATTAATAACCGTCTCTGATATCCTAATATCACAGACGGTTCTGGTTACCAACCGTCTCTGATATCCTAATATCACATACGCATCTTTGATATCCTAATATCACAGACGGTTCTAATTACGAACCGTCTGTGATATATATAATATCAGAGACGGTTCTGGTTACAACCGTCTCTGATATTATATATATCACAGACGGTTCTATTTACCAATCGTCTGTGATATCATCATATCAACGACGGTCGGTAACTAGAACCGTCTGTGATATCATAGATATCACAGACACTTTAACTATCGAACCGTCTGTGATTGATCTTTAATCCTAACTAATTTTTTTTTATTTTCGGCTAGCCTCAAGAATTGCTAGCCATGCCCTCTGAAAACAAGCATGCAGAAAATAGATACATATCACAGATGAATCAATCGTTGACAACTCAAAGTGATCATTTACAACTCAAAATCAATTACAAAAGAATATGTTCAATTATTGTCGCTAGAGTTACAATTCGAATTACAACTACTCAAAGTGAATTACAATTGAATCAATTGTTTGAAGGTGGTTCAGTGCTATCGACGGAGTGAAACTCTCCGTCGGTGTGAACGATATCCATCATGATGAAGTTGCAGAGTCTCCCTCGAACCTCCAAGAGCTCCTTCGTAATGAGTGAATCTAATTGTATGTTCAAGCCCTGTAGCTAGCAGGAGTAAAGTAGTAAGCATATATATATATAAATTTATAATTAGGAAATAATTTATAATTAGGAAATAATTAGAAAATTTTACATAAGGTCAATCTTAAAGTTAGCAAGCTCCTGTAAAAATTTTAGAATTTTTTGAGTTAGTTTGCTACCTCTACAAAGTCCTCAAGTTTTAAGCTCAATCTAAAACCCTAAGTCAACTCTACTGTTGGGTCTGAGTCAGGCTCAAGCTCGAACCCACACCCCCCTTCCCAGTTGAACTCAACCTTCTCAGCTCAGCCCCGAGCCCCGTTCAATGCGCAGCCCATCTGGGCCGTTGGATCTCCATCCTACCGCTCTCCTTCTTTGAAACGTGCAGGACCTCCACCTCGTTGGACCACCCTGTTGGCTTTAGCCAGGACCTCCCTTAACCTTTTGCAAAGACCACCCTAGGTCGTTGCCAAAGACCTCCCCAAAGACCTCCTCAAAGACCTCCCCAAAGACCATCTTCTACGTTTTAGCAAAGACCACCCCGATGGTCTTTTGCAAAGGCAACCCTCCAGACCACCCTTGGCGACCACCACTGTTAGCGCCTAGGTGATCGTGGGCCGTTCGTGTGCAGATATGTGTCTCAGATCTCCTTGAACGTTAGGACCTCCGAACGTTACTTTAAATCGTAGCCTTCCATTTCTAATCCTACCGTCAAGACCTCCCAACTCGATCTCTTGACTTAACCGTTCTGTTCTTTTGACCGAACACTTTGGGTCTTTCACTGACTGTGGGCCCCCTGAGCCCGCTCATCATCTTCCTCGCGCACGAGCGCCATGGCAGAGGAGCAGAGCCTTGTCTTTTCTTCTTCGTCCTCATCAACGGCTCCTTGCTGCCAACATTAAATACGTGCCAGTGACTTTGCCCCCAAAGTCCCCCTTCTACCTACTCCTGTCACTCATGCTTGTCCGGAGCAGTGCCCTAAGCCCAGGTCACCATGGAGCTCGACTTTGCTCTACTCCTTCGCCCTCCGACTATAAAAGGCTCTCGAGCTCTTCCTTAGCTCTTTTTCCACATCGCCTCGCAAACCCGAGCACCATCTCCGTGTTTTTGCGCCCAAAACACCAGAGCCCCCTTTCCGCTATTGTCGGCCGCTCGAGCTCCTCATCGTCGACGGTGTTCCAGGGGTCCCCGTGCTCTTCTTTTCGCATCGCCTGGTCCCTCTCATCACCTTGAGCAAATCCCCTAATCCCATTTTGGTTTGCTTTAACAGGAAGCAACTAACTTTGGATTTGCCCTCGTGCGGCCGAAGGAGGTCGTTTTCGTCCTCAACTCCGGTAAGAACCTCCCCCTTTCAATCGGCTGTTCATGGACCACATTTAGGCCATTGCGAAGCTGTAACATCCCAATTTTCAGAGCCTTAAAAATCCTTTGAATAGTTAGCAGGGAAAAATTCACCATTTGGATTTATTTGAATTTAATTCAAAAGCTTAATATTGGACTTTGCAATCAAAAACATTTAATGTGAATAATCCCAACATGAACAATAGCCAAAACTATTTTATTTGGGTTCTATGTGCTCAGATATATTTTCTAGATTTTTCTAGAATTTTTCTGAGTTCATTTGCTATTTTCTATTGCCCATTTGAATTTCTGGTAATTTCTAAAATAGAAAACCTATTTAAAATCTCGATTAATCCTTTGGGCGAAATACCAAGCCTCGGCCCATTCTCTCGCCACCCGGCCCGGCTTCGCGCGCGCCGCCTCGACGACATGCGGGCCCGCATGTCGATCTCCCTCTCTCCCTTTCCTTGGCGCCGAGCATCCTCCACCGTCCGATCAAGGTTGAGCGGCTAGATGCGCATAAGGCAGCGGAGTTGTCGAATGTCCTATTGATTGTGGGCGTTCGATCAAAATCAGCAGTCGGATCTGAGTGCATTTTGCGTGCGCGTTTCGCCGCAGCGGACTCACGCGGCGTGTCTCGGCGTGTGGGTCCCGGCTTGCCACGTCGTCTTCGTTCTCGAATCCGTTAGGGATCGATCTCCGCCGCCTGCCGTTTTGGGCGTTCGTGCCTGGACTCTCGAGCCTCGGGTATAAAGGGAGGTAGCCCTCGGTGTCCGCACCTCAACCCTAGCCGCCTTCGCCCTCGCGCCAAACCCTAGCCGCCGCAGGCGCTCAAAGATCGATCTGCGCCGCCGCCAACTCCGACGAGTTCGTTCGTCGCCGTCAGTGCCGCCGAAGTGTCGTGGTCTACACCGTCGGCATCGCACGGAGCTCCTCTACCTCCTGGTGGCCTTCGTCTCGCCGGAGCGTCACCGGAGCGCCGTTGCCGTCAAGCCCGAAGCCCCTCCGCCGCTCTTTGCTCGCGCCGACCGCCACCGTCCACCCCGAGCATCGGCGTTGCACGATGGGTTCGCAATAGCGAGCTACACGCCGATACCACTCACCGCCGGCGAGAGCGCCGTTCGCCGTTGCCGTTGGTTTTCGAGCCAGTCGCCGTCGATGCGGCGTGTCGGTCGCGTGGCTCGCCCGACATCGACCCGTGCTCGCGTGGCGGCCGGTGTCGCTCGTCATCGCCACGAGGGCACCGTGTGCAATCACCGGATCCCGGCCGAGGCTCGGTGAGACCCGATCCGCGTGAGCCTAGCCTCGACATGTGGGTCCCACATGTCGAGATTTCTTTTTATTTATCTTTTTCCGAAATTCCTTCGCTGACGCCAGCATTGCGCAATAATCCGATTTTTCTTTTAAGAAATAATTCGGAAATTCCAGAAAATCCAAATTAGGGTTTCTTTTAGATTTCCAATCTTCCAAAGCCCATAACTTTTGCATCCTAACTCCGATTGAGCCCATTCAAATTTCTAAATTTGTCTAAATTCAAGATCTATTTATCTGAGATTTTTATTTAATTTTTGGAGTTTGTTTTGCCTCTGTTATTTATTTGTTTTTGTTTGTTTGTGTCTCGTTTGCGAGTAGACGTCGATTCGTCGGGGAATTTTGTGGAAGAAGGAGCACCCCAAGATCAAGACCAGTACATAGACCTTTTCCAAGGCAAGTCATACCTTTGATCATCTTGAACCCAGTTTTCAAATTACTTTGTGTTAAATTATTGCATGATAGTTTAATTATTTATTTAAATGCTTTGGGCATAGTTATTATCCAAATTATTATCACACCTTGGCCTTGTATGTCATATATCCTTGTCACCTAGATTGGTTATGAGTTGGTAATATTGTAGCACCAACGTGGGTTGGTTAGACGCGAGTATAATTGCTTAGCCATGCTACGAATCATCATCTCATGTGAGTCGCAAATATTAAATATGACTAAGTGTCTATGGAACTTTGTGTAAAAGCGTGTGCTATGTGTTATTACTTCGTGATGGCATGTGTTGCACTAAAATCAAGCTGGGTGGTAAGGATTTAGGCGAGGCAAGTGGTGGAGGCGTGTGACATGGTGGACTATGTGATGGGTTTGATAATCTGTGGCTTAGTTAGAACATGGAAGTCTTGCCTTGGTCAATTAAGGACTTAACTTTGTGCGCCATTGGCCGAGCCTTCTTATGCGACCACATGCCCGTATGGGGCGGGCCTAACTTAGTAAGTTATGGATTCTCGGCATTGATGTTGGTGGTAGGTTAGGCTATGTGATAGGGTGGAGGTGTGGCTACTTGGTGGTTGCATCACGGGAGGATTCGTCGTCCCACGTCCCAGCGGTGTGTGTTATGCATGGGCTATGTGATATGTATAACGGTTTGTAAGCACACTGGGAATGTCAATGTTGGAGATGAAGTTTACGAACTGTTTTGTTATGATTGGTGCTAGCTACACTTTGGTTATATCGTGTGGGTAAAGTGTACAACCTCTGCGAGTGTTAAATAAACTATTCGAATAGCGTCATGATCATGGACATGCTCGGTACTTTCACACGAGGGGTAGTTTTCATAAAATGTGGGAATGGGAGCTGTGTGATCTCAATCATATGGCTATGTGAAATAATCTGTTTAGCTGTGTGTCTTTGTGGAAACAACTGTTAAATTAATATTGTCTATTTGTTTTGAATTATGCTTTCAATCTATTATTCGTATTCATTTGCAAATGTTGCTTTTATGCAAAAGAACCACAGAAGCCTTTTCTTTGGAATAAGCCTGCATCTATACATTGCATTCTGTGGTGTGATTTGCGAGTACGGTTGTGTACTCACGCTTGTTGTAAAACTTGCGCCCAAACCTCTGAAGTGGAGGAGTCGCTTTGCTTTCGAGAGGAGTTCGTTGAAGGTGATCGTTCGTTAAGTCGGATCCCGGTTGGTTGCTGTGGTGAATTGGTGGGATCTCTGCTGGAGTTTTCCGTTCATTCTTTGCTTTATTTCTCTGTAGCCTGTGTGGCTTAATAAGTGTAAACTCGACCTTAAGGTCAAAACTCTTATTTGTTATTCAAACTAATCGTTTACTTTATTTATCGCTTGTGTGGATCGATATTTACTGTGTTAACCTGTGTGCACTAGCGTGATCTGGACTAGTGCGGTATACAGAGGGTTCGAATCGTAATGCGGGTCCCGGCAGAGGTGGTATCGAGCCATCGGTATGTAAGTCTTGACCTTAGTTAGATTGGCCGTCCTTAGAGTGTCCAAACTATTTTCTAAAAGGAAAAATTAACTTGCAAAGTTAATTGATTGCTTAACTCTTCTCATATCTCTCGCCTCAACTTTTGCTATAATCCTTTCTCTCATTGTTTTAAAGTTGCTCTTACCTGTTAAATCTGTCTTGTGGATGCCTCAAATCTTGAGCTATGGTGAGCGTTGTGGAGGTTCGCCGCCGAACTTTGGAAGTTGCTCGAGGTTCTTGGAGGTTTTGATCGTCCATTATCACGTCGGCAACAAGCGGGCGATGAATGGACAAAACCGTGGAGTGATTTGTGCTTTGACGATCTACGCCGGGAGGAGCGACAAGCGAGCCAACCTTCGCGCGTCTCGGTGAGAAGATCACTTGGTGGAAGGTATCCGAGTCGTCGCGCTTGGCCATGCTACGTATCGCAACATCTACGCACGAGCTTGGGACACCGTCTTCCGTTACCATCCCGAAGTGCGGTGTGGACTTGCCAAAGACGCTACCCGTCCACGAAGGAGAGAGCAACGCTCTGATCGTACACCTCGCCCGATTCGTGGCCGCCCGGGAGGGAGCTACGGAGAGGACCATCACGGAGTTGGATCATGTCTATGAAGCCTTGCGAGAGTGAAGAAAAGGTCGCCACTGCAAGAGATCCTCTACGATCAAGTTCCCGAAGAAGAGAAGACCGAGGAGGATCTGAAGAGGATCGGAGGAAGGCCCAGTGAGCGAAGAAGATGCGAGCTAGAGGCAGCGCAGAGCGGTTGCAGGAGCGCTGTTCTTGCTTTGCACGATTCGTGGCATCGAGATCGGTTTGCCAAGATCCGGCTCACAGAGAGTCTGGCCGTCGGGAGCGTCGCGCGGTTGTGGAGGCTTTCTTGAGTAGTTCGTTTAGGCTTGATTTTTGAGTTTAGCGGTTTGATTTAGTGAGTCGCCCTTTAGGCGGTAGCTTTGTGTGCTTAGGTCGTTGTTTCTTTTTGTGTGCAGTATGAGTGCAAAGGCCCTTAGGCATTTGTTGCGATCATGCTAAGACCCTAAGTAATAAAGGTATTTCATTTGAGTTTCTTGATCGTGTTTTGTTGGGTTTAACCTACCCCTGCCTAGTTCTTAACTCATCTCGTGCTTGCTACCTTATCTAACCCATGGAGCTTAGCGGATGGTTCAAACTCGTCGATCACGCAAGTGGTTCCGTACCCTGACACGGGAGGCAATGAGCAACAGTTTGTAGGAAGCGGTTCGCATAAGCACCCCCAATTGACTTGCAAAACTTTGGAGCTTTCATGGCAGCACAGACTCAGCTGATGAATACCATGATGACTCAGATGCAAGCCATGCACAACCAGAACAATAACAACAACAATCACCAGCATGGAGCCCCAGCTGCTCATGGTCACCATGGACCATCCAAACTTGCAGAATTCATGAGGACTCGTCCACCAACATTTTCTGGACACGTCTCTCCAGTGGAAGCAGATGATTGGCTCAGGGTTATCGAAAGGAAGCTGCTAATCACTCAGTGCAGCGACCGTGAAAAGGTTCTGTATGCCACTCACCAGATGGAGGGCACCGCTGCTGAATGGTGGGAGAACTTCTGTGCCGCCCATGAGACGCCACAGGATATCACCTGGGAGGAATTTTCTTCGGCATTTCGCCAGTATCATGTACCAGAAGGAATTATCGATCTGAAGAAGGATGAGTTCGCGCTCTCAAGCAGGAGCTATGTCGATGTCGACTACCTCAACAAGTTTTCTCGGCTAGCTCGCTATGCGTGAGAAGATGTAGCCACGGACAAGGCTCGCGAGTCGCTTTTGAAGGACTAAACAACGATCGCAAGTCGGTTTGATCGCCCATACTTTCCACGATTTCGAGGAGTTGGTCAACAAAGCCTTTGTTCTAGAAGACAAGCGCAAGGAGGCTGGAAGATAGCCGCATAAGCGCCGGATGGCTCAACAAGGAACCATCAATCACAACGAGAGGGCAAGAACGGTGCGGCCGCAGTTCAACGAGTTTCCACCCCAAACTTCGTTGAGCACTGCACCAACTTCAACACCCGTCCGGTGCCGAACTTCCGCAACCCCGCACTGTCAACCCCAATCTAGGAAGCAACCAGAACGCGTGCCAAAGGTGCATTACGCTGTCGTCGGTAGGGACATTTGCCAATCGGTGTCGCAAAGGGAACAATCACTCCGATGCGTTTCAACCTTGGAGCTCGCCATCAAGACGCCGACACGGGCATCAACCAAGGAGCCGCAAGTTGCGGTCAAGCGGAGGAGCACCACGATCCGTGATCGAGGTCGTGTCAACCACGTCACCTGGAAGGAGCCGGGAATCACGGACGTCGTCTCGGGTAAGTTTACGGTTAACTCGATACTGCAGCAGTTTTGTTTGATTACGGAGCCGCGTTCGTTTGTTTCGGAATATTTGCAACCAAGAATAAATTGGAAGTTATGCAACTTAAGCATACTCTGTTAGTCGATCGCTGGAGCGAGCTAAGTACTAGAGTGGGATGTTTAGGAGCTAAGTTACTCATAGTGAGTTGAGTTTCTAGCCAACCTAATAGTCCTAGATACCCAAACCTAGATGTTATTCTTGGCATGGATTGGTTATCCAAGCACAAGCGATGCTAGATTGTGGCGAAGAGCCGAATGATGAGAGGCGCCAAAGGAAACAAGGTAGAGTTTCTAGCCACCTCGATTCGTGATGGACATTTGCTAGTAAACGATCAAGACCCTTGCCTTAGAAGAAGTACTAGTGGTCGGTGAATATCCGGATGTGTTTAGGAAGAATTACGGGAATGCCACGGATCGTGACATTGAGTTTGTCATTGACCTAGTACCGGGGACAGCACCAATTTCAAAGAGACCTTATCGGATGCGGTAGATGAATTGGTAGAGATGAAGAAGCGAGATAGAAGAACTTCTTGAGAAAGGTTTCGTGAGACCTAGTTCGCCGCCATGGGAGCGCCGGTGTTGTTTGTCAAGAAGAAAGATGGAAGTATGAGGATGTGTATTGACTACGTTCTCTCAACGAAGTTACCATCAAGAACAAGTACCCACTACCGGATAGATGATCTGTTTGATCGGATGAAAGGAGCGGATTATTCTCGAAGATCGATCTGCGATCGGTTACCACCACTAAAAATTTGTCCTAAGGATATACGAAGACCGCTTTCTCAACGCGTGCGGACATTATGAGTTCTTAGTCATGTCCTTTAGTGCGACTAATGCCCTGCCTATTTCATGAACATGATGAATAAGGTATTCATGGAATATTTGGACAAGTTCGTAGTTGTGTTCATTGATGATATTCGTGTACTCCAAGTCGGAGGAAGAACACGTAGAGCATTTAAGGATAATATTGGAAAAACTCGAGAGCATCGGTTGTATGCCAAGTTCGATAAGTGTGACTTTTGGAAGAAGGAAGTGGATTTCCTTGGTCATGTTATGACAAAAGAAGGAGTAGATTGACCGGTAAAGTGAAAGCAGTGTTACATTGGGAGCAGCCCAGAACTGTAACTCAGATTCGCAGTTTCTTGGGAATGGCAGGTTATTACCGCCGTTTCATCGAAGGATTCTCATCAATTGCTAAGCCCCTTACGCAATTGTTGAAGAAGGAGAAAAAGTTCACTTGGACTCCAGCCTGTGAGGAAAGTTTTCAAGAGTTGAAGAAACGATTGACTTCACCCGATGGATTACGCGGATATTCGCAAGGATTTTGATATCTATTGTGATGCTTGGCGTCAAGGATTAGGGTGTGTCGATGCAAGAAGGAAGAGCTGTTGCTTACAGCGTCAAGACAATTGAGACCCCACGAGGAGAATTACCCTACTCATGATGCGGAATTAGTGCGTAGTGCATGCTTTAAAGATTTGGCGTCATTACCTCGCCGGTGTCGTGTGAAGTCTACACAGATCATAAGAGTCTGAAGTACATCTTTACCCAGTCAGATCTGAATATGAGACAGAGAAGATGGTTAGAATTGATCAAGGATTACAATCTCGGAATCCACTACCATCCTGGAAAAGCCAACGTAGTTGCAGACGCTCTAAGTCGTAAGAGTTACTGCAATACTTTGGAAGTAAAGGAAAGTTGCCCAGAACTTTATGAAGAATTTCAAAAGCTAAAGCTAGAAGTTGTGTCTGAAGGATTTGTAGCCAATTTGGAAATCTGATCTACTGGAGAAGCGATTCGTGAAGCACAACCAAAGGATCCTGTGTTGTCAGACATCAAGGTCAAAATGGCAGAAGGGAAATTCAAAGATTTCACCAAGGATGATCAAGACATACTCTGGATTAATGGTCGTATCTGTGTACCAGATATCGATGGTCTGAGACAGTTAATCTTAAAGGAAGCCCATGACTCAAAGTACTCAATCCACCCTCGAAGCACCAAGATGTACCGGGATGTTAAGACTAAATTTTGGTGGCCAAATTTGAAGCGAAGTCGCGAGTTCGTTGCCTTGTGCGACACACATCGAGAAAGTAAAGGCGAACACGAGAGACCGGCGAGTTTGCTGCAACGAAGATCCCGAGAATGGAAGTGGGAGAAATCGGGATGGATTTTATCACGGTTTACCCAAGACCCAATCGGGTTCACGATTCGATCTGGGTAATAGTCGATCGTCTAACCAAGGTCGCCCATTTCTGCGATCAAAACCACGTACTCGGGAGATCGCCTTGCGAGTTGTACATGGCGAGAATTGTAAGTTTGCATGGTGTGCCCAAGAAGATAGTGTCGGATCGAGGATCTCGGTTCACCTCGATTTTGGCGAGTTTGCATGAAGCATTGGGTACCCATCTGAATTCGATCGCATACCATCCACGACCGATGGGCGGTGAAGAGTCAATCGAATATTGGAGGATATCTTTGAGAGCTTGTGCTCTAGCAAATGCTACCGATGGGATAAAAGTTTACCGTATGCAGAATTTTCGTACAACAATAGTTATCAAGCTAGTCGCAAATGTCACCATTTGAAGCTTTATGCGGCCGTGCTGTAGAACCCGTTGAATTGGTGAAAGCTTGGTGAGCAGTCGATTTGGTCGAGACATCATTCAAGCGAGAAGAACAAGTGGCCATGATAAGAGAAAGATTGAAGATAGCTCGGTCGAGCGAGAAAAGCTATCGCGATAATCGTCGTCGAGATCTCGATTTTGAGCGAAGATTTTGTCTATCTTGAGTGACCCGCTCGAGGTGTCAAAGGTTTCATGCCAAAGGAAGCTTGCCCCTAGGTATGTTGGTCCATTCAAGATTTTGGAGCGCCGTGGAGAAGTTGCTTACGATTGGAGCTACGCGATGCGTTAGCGAGTGCATGATGTCTTTCATGTCTGCGATTGAAGAAGTGTCTTCGTGTGCGGAAGAGCAAGCCCGCTTGAATCAATTGATCGAAGGAGGATCTTACCTACAAGGAGCGGCCGATCGAGATTTTGGATGTCGCGAGCGCCTCACGAGAAGCAAGACCGTTCGTTTTTGCAAGGTCGATGGAGCAACCACTCGAAGGAGAAGCAGCGTGGGAGCGTGAAGAAGAGTGGCCGAGTTTCCTAGCCTTTTCTCTAGCTTGACTGAATCTCGGGTCGAGATTCCTTTAAGGGGAGGTTTGTAACATCCCAATTTTGAGCCTTAAAATCCTTTGAATAGTTAGCGGGGAAAAATTCACCATTTGGATTTATTTGAATTTAATTCAAAAGCTTAATATTGGACTTTGCAATAAAAACATTTAATGTGAATAATCCCAACATGAACAATAGCCAAAACTATTTTATTTGGGTTCTATGTGCTCAGATATATTTTCTAGATTTTTCTAGAATTTTTAAAGTTCATTTGCTATTTTCTATTGCCCATTTGAATTTACAGTAATTTCTAAAATAGAAAACCTATTTAAAATCTCGATTAATCCTTTGGGCGAAATACCAAGCCTCGGCCCATTCTCTCGCCACCAGCCCAGCCGCGCGCGCCTCCGACGACATGCGGGCCCGCATGTCGGTCTCTCTCTCTCCTTTCCTTCGGCGCCGAGCATCCTCCACCGTCCGATCAAGGTTGAGCGGCTAGATGCGCATAAGGCAACCGGAGTTGTCGAATGTCCTATTGATTGTGGGCGTTCGATCAAAATCAGCGTCGGATCTCGAGTCTGTTTTGCGGCGGCGCCGCCGCCACGCGGACTCACGCGGTTGTGTCTCGGCGTGTGGGTCCCGGCTTGCCACGTCGTCTTCGTTCCGAATCCGTTAGGGATCGATCTCCGCCATTGCCGTTTTGGGCGTTCGTGCCTGGACTCTCGAGCCTCGGGTATAAAGGAGGTAGCCCTCGGTGTCGCACCTCAACCTAGCGCGCCTTCGCCTCGCGCCAAACCCTAGCGCGCGGCGCTCAAAATCGTCTGCGCCGCTAACTCCGGCGAGTTCGTTCGTCGCCGTCGATCTGCCGAAGTGTCGTGGTCTACACCGTCGGCATCGCACGGAGCTCCTCTACCTCTGGTGGCGCCGTCTCGCCGGGCGTCACCGCGCGATGCCGTCAAGCAAAGCCCCTCGCGCTCTTTGCTCGCCGCCGACCGCCACCGTCCACCCGAGCATCGGCGTTGCACGATAGGTTCGCAATAGCGAGCTACGCCGATACCACTCACCGCCGGCGAGCCGCCGTTCGCCGTTGCGTTGGTTTCGAGGCGAGTCGCCGTCGATCGGCGTGTCGGTCGCGTGGCTCGCCGACAAGACCCGTGCTCGCGTGGCGGCGGTGTCGCTCGTCATCGCCACGAGGGCACCGTGTGCAATCCACCGGATCCCGGCCCGAGGCTCGGTAGAGCCAGTCCGCGTGAGCCTAGCCTCGACATGGGTCCACATGTGGAGATTTCTTTATTTATCTTTTTCCGAAATTCCTTGGCGCTTGACATTGCGCAATAATCCGATTTTTCTTTTAAGAAATAATTGGAAATTCGAAAAATCCAAATTAGGGTTTCTTTTAGATTTCCAATCTTCCAAAGCCCATAACTTTTGCATCTAACTCGATTGAGCCCATTCAAATTTCTAAATTTGTCTAAATTCAAGATCTATTTATCTGAGATTTTTATTTAATTTTTGGAGTTTGTTTTGCCTCTGTTATTTATTTGTTTTTGTTTGTTTGTGTCTCGTTTTGAGTAGGCGTCGATTCGTCGGAATTTTGTGGAAGAAGGAGCACCCCAAGATCAAGACCAGTACATAGACCTTTTCCAAGGCAAGTCATACCTTTGATCATCTTGAACCCAGTTTTCAAATTACTTTGTGTTAAATTATTGCATGATAGTTTAATTATTTATTTAAATGCTTTGGGCATAGTTATTATCAAATTATTATCACACCTTGGCCTTGTATGTCATATATCCTTGTCACCCTAGATTGGTTATGAGTTGGTAATATTGTAGCACCAACGTGGGTTGGTTAGGCGAGTATAATTGCTTAGCCATGCTACGAATCATCATCTCATGTGAGTCGCAAATATTAAATATGACTAAGTGTCTATGGAACTTTGTGTAAGCTGTGTGCTATGTGTTATTACTTCGTGATGGCATGTGTTGCACTAAAATCAAGCGGGTGGTAAAGGATTTAGGCTGAGGCAAGTGGTGGAGCGTGTGACATGGTGGACTATGTGATGGGTTTGATAATCTGTGTGGCTTAGTTAGAACATGGAAGTCTTGCCTTGGTCAATTAAGGACTTAACTTTGTGCGCCATTGAATCGAGCCTTCATGCGACCACATGCGGTATGGGACGGGCCTAACAGTAAGTTATGGATTCTCGGCATTGATGTTGGTGGTAGGTTAGGCTATGTGATAGGGTGGAGGTGTGGCTACTTGGTGGTTGCATCACGGGAGGATTCGTCGTCCACGTCCAGCGGTGTGTGTTATGCATGGGCTATGTGATATGTATAACGGTTTGTAAGCACTTTGGGAATGTCAATGTTGGAGATGAAGTTTCGAACTGTTTTGTTATGATTGGTGCTAGCTACTTTGGTTATATCGTGTGGGTAAAGTGTACAACCTCTGCAGTGTTAAATAAACTATTCGAATAGCGCGTCATGATCATGGACATGCTCGGTACTTTCACCACGAGGTAGTTTTCATAAAATGTGGGAATGGGAGCTGTGTGATCTCAATCATATGGCTATGTGAAATAATCTGTTTAGTTGTGTGTCTTTGTGAAACAAGCTGTTAAATTAATATTGTCTATTTGTTTTGAATTATGCTTTCAATCTATTATTCGTATTCATTTGCAAATGTTGCTTTTATGCAAAGAACCACGAAGCCTTTTCTTTGGAATAAGCTGCATCTATACATTGCATTGTGGTGTGATTTGCGAGTGCGGTTGTGTACTCACGCTTGTTGTAAAACTTGCGCCCAAACCTCTGAAGTGGAGGAGTCTCTTTGCTTTCGAGGAGGAGTTCGTTGAAGGTGATCGTTCGTTAAGGTGCGGATCGATTGGTTGCTGTGGTGAATTGGTGGGATCTCTGTTGGAGTTTTCCGTTCATTCTTTGCTTTATTTCTCTGTAGCCTGTGTGGCTTAATAAGTGTAAACTTCGACCTTAAGGTCAAAACTCTTATTTGTTATTCAAACTAATCGTTTACTTTATTTATCGCTTGTGTGGATCGATATTTACGTGTTAACCTGTGTGCACTAGCGTGATCTGGACTAGTGCGTATACACGAGGGTTCGAATCGTGATGCAGGTCTGACGAAGTGACCTCACCTTTGGTGCCTTGCATTTGCTCATACCACCTTCTTGGCGTTATCTTCCTCGGTGCTGCGGTGGTCGTCGTCGCGAGCTTCCCGACCACCTCTGGACCTCCTTAGTGCTAAGGTAACCTCCTAGTAGTCCCTTAGTGCTTGGGTACTCGCTTATCTGAACTCTTGTGGAGCTCCTTTGCCGTTTTCATTTTTGGCGTGTTTGCGCGCGCCACTTCGGACTCACCAGCGTTTTAGGTCTATTCGGCCGTTGAGTATGTCCCACAGGTGCGCAATGCTATTGCGATCATTTTGTTACCGTTGGGTTGCACCGCCGTGGCCGGAGTCACCGGTGGCGAGCCGGCGAGCAAAGCCAGGATGTACTGGACTCCTGTTGTCATCAGCTAGACCATCTCTTTGACAAACTTTAGGACCACCCCTTATCGATCTTGGCCGTCCATGATCTCCTCCATGCAGATCTGGACCGTCAAAGACTACCACCCCCTAGGCTTTTTGTAAAGATATCGTCCAGGACCTCCTTTTTTGTAAATCCTAGCCGTCTAGGACCTCCTCGTGTATATCCTAGCCATCCAGGACCTTCTCTCTTTTAGATTGTATCGTTTAGGACCTCTCTGTGGAGATCTTGACCGTTCAGGACCTCCCCTCTAGTAGATCTTATCGCCACGACCTCCTTCGTGTAAACCTTAACCCGTAGGAGCTCCCTTGTAGATCTGGACCGTCAAATCTTTATCAAACGGTCTAGACCTCCTCAGGGCGCGTTGGAGTCTTTTCGCGCGGGTGCTCGTGTGTATTGTGCTCCCGTACGCTGGAGCCGTGCGATTTCAGATCTACGGCCCCGGCCTCCCCGATTGAGTTGGTTTTCAAGAAAAGCCCGAAAGCTCTTATTTGCAAACTGTTAAATTGTTTTAAATTTCAAAAGTGCATAACTAATTCATTTTAACATCTTTTAGAGTGATTCAACTTCTGTCATTATCCTGTTGAACTAAACTTTAACCTAAAAATGTGTTTGGACACTATTCTGTACCAGAAAATGGTTTAAGTTGTATTAACTTGTTTTAGCATTAATAGTGCCCTAAAAAATTCCTTTAAACTTATAAAATGCATAAGTTATCCTCTGTAACTTCAAATTGAGCAAACTCAAATTTGTTAGGTTCCTTTATTAATATGCTATAGTGTAGGAGAAGTTTTAATGTGGTCTTTGCCTCTGAAATTAATTACACCCTAATTTCATAACTTAGAAAAATCATCAGAAATTCATTTTTACTCCAAATGAAGTAAGCCCAATTTTTCTGACTTTAGGATGTCATTATCTGCCTACCATAAAAAAATTCATATTAAAAAACTTTCTGGAAATTTGTGCGATGAACAGTAATAGAAAGCAATTTATTTTGATTTTTCTAGCAAACTGAAATTGTTTAGGCCATAACTTTTGCATACTTAATCCAAATTGAATGATTCTTGTTGCTAAATTTATCTAAAATCATGCTCTACCTGCTGTATAAATTTCATGGATTTTGGTTGACTTTGAATTCTGAGTCTTTTTCGATGTAGGTCGTTTTTATTGAATTTTCTCGTTCTTGCGATAGGTTCCGAAGAAATTGTTGATTGCAAGACTGACCCTCTGTAGCAAATAAGTGATCCCCAGCAAGGCAAGCAGATGTAGCACCATTTGACCATATTGATCCCATTACTTTTAAATTCTAATATCTTGTTTGCAAAGAATAAGAATGCATGCTTCTTTGTGTCAAAATTAATTCTGTCATTTAAAGGTAGCTAATCCTATTGCATTGTTTCCCTGAAATTATTCACCCCTGCCACTGCCCTAAGTTAATATTCTCACTGGTGAATTAGAGCCAGTGAATGATTTATGCTCTTTTATTGTCTTTCTGATATGATGTAGCAATGCTTAGTTACAGGTAGAATTGGGCGGTTATCGACTTAGTCGATGACCTTGATCACACAAATCTTACAATTACATTATGTTCAGCACCTTGTGCTTTGGTTTATTGTGAAATCTAAAACTAAAAATAAAATGTTTTAGACTTGAGCACATTGGTATGATGGTGTGATCTTATGGTGTGTTTGGAATGGTGCCGGGTCATCAGGGTGAGTTACTTGTGTCACTAAGCCAGCGATTTTTGCATGCTAACCACACTAGAGGATATGGGATCTCTCTTGACTTGGTACTTTGGGAGGTATTAATTAATGAGCGCGTGGTGGGTTGTATATTTGGTTATATGCAACATGGGACAAGTAAAGAGGAGAGCACCATGATTGCTTGGTGGGCGGTGCCTCCTACTCTACGTATGGGTCCTTGTGATCTTTGTCGCGACAGATCACTAAGGTTAACCCCATCGTGCGGATCTTAATTAGCATTTTCCATTGAAAATATCTCGTAGGACTTAGCCGTCTTGGCATACCAAAAGAAGTGTGCTTAATAGCTTGGCAAAAAAGCGGTTTGAAGTGTGGGTACATTGGTACACCTGTAGGGTTTTGATCTATTCAAATAGCCTCGTCTAGGTTATAGATCTAACATCCCAATTTTGGGCTTGTGTTTCAAATGTAAGAAAATGAGTAGAAATTAAAACTTTTCCTTACATCATGTATTTCCTATGTGTCTTGAACAAGTATTGTACAAGAAGTTATGGAAATACATAGTCACAAATCTTTGATCCAAATCTTGATCCTTCAAAAACATTCTTGTTCCATCTTGTGATAATCTCTTGGAAATATTTTCCTAAATTCTTGGGTTGGTATGTGACCCTCTGAAAAATTTCACAATTTTAGAAATTATTTGAATACTTTTGGAGGTCAGTCAAACCTACTCAAATTCTGGTCAAAGCTGGGACCAGCACCTTGTGGAATTTTTGGAGGAAAATGTATAGCACAAAAACCTCTGGAAATTTTATACAAGGTCAATAACTCAGCTAGCAAGCTCCTGTAAAAATTTCATAATTTTTGGAGTGAGTTTGCTATCCCAAATAAATCCCCAATCTTCAGATCAGTTCAAAACTCAAAATTAGTGCAGTCGGCTCGGACCGAGTCCGACCCAGCCATTGGACTCGGTCGGGCCAGCCGCCTAGACCTCCTCGGGCTCGATCTCGCGCGCGCCGCTAAGTCCTAGGACCTCCTTGGGTAATCGTGGCCGCCCAAGACCACCTCGGGTTAGATCCGAGCCTTTGGCTCCTTTCCGAAAAACTTAAGCCTCTGGACCTCCCCCTAGATGCAATCATAGCCGTTGAGATCACCTCCAAGTAGATCTGTATCGTAGAAGGTTTTTCGTGTATTTTCTTAGTGTCAGGACCTCCCCGCTGAAATCCTGGCCGTTTAAACCACCGTAGGTTAAATCCCACCGTTAGGATCACCCTCGCCTCGGGGTCCTCTTTGCAAAGACCTCCTTGAGGTCCTCTTTGTTAAAGACCACCCTGGACCTCCACAGGGTCCTCTTTGCAAAAGACCTCCTGGTCATTTTGCAAAGACCACCCTCGAGTCCTCTTGGTAAAAGCCACCCACAGTCGTTTGCAAGAAAACCCGCTCGGGACCGCTTAGGCTCAATCCTGGCCGTTCACGACCTCCCCAGTTTAGATCGGCGTTAGATCCCTTTTGTAAAACCCTTAGCCTTCGGACCTCCCTCCGCTTTGATCTAGACCGTTCAGGACCTCCCTAGGTCTAATCTGAGCCGTCCAGATCTCCTCCGATTAAAACACTATCGCTTAGGACCTCCCCGAGTAGATCTTGGCCATCCAAGACCTCTCGTGTTATCCCAGCCGATCAAGACCTCCCTCTGGAGATCTTGACCGTCTAGGACCTCATCCTTTAGATCCGTCGCTTTAGGACCTCCTCCTCTGGTCTAAACCGTTAGATTGAGGTCTAACGGGCTAGACCTCCTTCCTCAGATTTAAAGCCTTAGGACCTCCTAGTGCTGGGACCGCGGATCTTGATCGGCGGTCCACGACCTCTGATAAGCGCAAGGACCTCCTTTGCGTGCGATGTGCATGCTGCGGTCGTGGCCGTTGGATCAGATCTCAACGGTCCGACCTCCCGATCTTGGGAGGAGGTCTCATGTGCTCTGTGTTTCGAGGTCCATGGCGTGCGATGAAGGATCGACGGTCCACGACCTCTCCTTTTTCCTTGATTCATTTGGACCTCCGAGAGCTCAAATTTTCAAGTCTTTTAATGTTTTAAATTTCAAAAGTGCATAACTTTGTCATTTTAGCTTCTTTTGAATGATTCCAACTGTTGTAGCTTTGTTAGAGTATGAGTATGTCGAGAATGAATTTAGGCACTATTATGTAGAAAATGATAGAAACGCATGATCTTGTTTAGTGAAATTAGTGGCTTAGAAATTCTTTGAAAATTTGTAAAAGGCATAACTTATTCTCTGTTATTCCAAACTGAGCAAACTAAGTTTTGTTAAAACCCACTAGGAATGTCTTGTAATGTAGGATAGGTCTTCATATGATCCTTGTCACTGAAATTAATGATTCACTAGTTTTAGAACTTAGAAAAAATCATAACTAATTCATTTCAACTTCAAATTGTGCAAACTCAGTTTTCTTGTTGTTAGGATAACCATATCTACCTACCATAAAAATTTCAAGTTCCAGATCATTCTAGAAATTTTTGTCGTGAACGATAACGAAATTAATTTAATTATGATTTTTCAGTGAGAGAACTTAGTTTAGCCATAACTTTTTCATGATAAGTCCAAATAAAGTGATTCTTGTTTCTAAAATTGTCTAAAATCAACCCCTAGCTGCTGTAGAAATTTCATAGGATTTGGATGTTCTTTGTTGTTGAGTTCCTTTTGGTGTTCTTCGTTCTTATCGGTTTTTATCGCCTTTTCGCGTTAGGTTCGAAGAATTTATTGAACACGAGCACTCCCTCTGCAGCGGGAACAAATCCAGCAAGGCAAGCAGTTTGATCATGTTAATCCCAGTATTTTAAGTATTTATGTTGTTTACAAATTCTATGTATGCATTGCTAGTTTGTGTTAAACTATTGACGTTAGTTGGCCTAGTAGATGCATTTCCTTAGCAAATGATTATCCTCTACTACCATGAGCCTAGGCATTCTTGTGATTTAGAGCTCGTGGATGAGCTCTTGTCACTTAGTAGTTTGAATTAATTGCTTAGCCATGCTTAGCCTCGGTAGAAATGGGCGGTTATCGACTTGTCGATAACCTTGATCACATAAAACTTATTATGATTTATGATTTCAGCCTTGTGCCATGTCTACTTATGAAAACTAAAACTGAAAACTAAATGATTTAGACTTGGGCACAATGGTAAGATGGTGTGATTTTGGGTGTGGTGGAATGGTGCCGGGTCAACAAGGACCGAACATCTTGTTACACTAAACCAAGCATTTCGGTGTGCTAACCACACTAGAGGGTATGGGACCTCTCTTGACTTAGTACTTTGGCGTGTATTGGCTTGGTGCGAGGAGTCGCGGGAGGGATGGTGTTGGGAGCATTGTAGTGTCAGAAAGACTTCACCCGTGGTGGGATTTGTTGTCTTTCGGCTTGCAATGTAAGCGTATGGGTTTCTATCCATACGAGCGGCTCGTAGTCAGTGCACAATATTGGAAAATGTCTCGTAGGACTTAGTCGTGCCGGCATACCTTCGGAAGTGTGCTTGTGGCTTAAAGGCGATGCAAGTGTGGGTACATTGGTACACCCTGCAGGTTAAAACTATTTGAATAGCATTTTCCTAGGTTATGGACACGCTTGGCAAGGTCTTTCAAGAGTTAGACTACAACCTTTTAATTAAAACTTGATGGGTGGTACGAATCAGGGATTCGTGCTATGTTGTGGTGGCTATTGGGATAGTCACTTCTAGGTGGTTACTTGTATTTATCATTATTTTCGTTGTTACTTTCAACATTAAAATTTATTTGTAAACTTGCTTTCAAATGTATTACATTATTACAAATAAAGTTGGTTTTGTGCAAAATGAGACATACAACCTCCACCTAAATAAGCTTGCATGTAGTTTATGAATAGATCTGCTATTCCACACGTCAGTCTTGCGAGTACCTTTGTGTACTCAGTTATCTTGCTTAAATGTAATTGTTGCGGAGGAAGAAGGTGAGCTTGAGGGCCTCACTTACGTGAGTTGTCTTTGTGGTAGCTGCGAGGCGTCTAGCTTAGCGGCCGGTCGGTTGCCTTGTGGGTGGTGTGGCTAACGGTCGACTTTTGTTCTAGCCATCTTATGGCACCTTTTGCTTCCATTGTCTTTCTTGTATATTGTTCTATTTGGCAGTCGGCTCTTTTGTAATAACTTTACTTTATGTATGTCGTTGTTGAACTTAGTCTTGTATGTTGTATGGAAATGATGTGTAATTTTGTGATGATGTGCATATCTTGCAGTGCAGGAAGCATATGTCCATCGAGGCTTAGAATGTTTAATTAGTAACGCTAGAACCATTTGGAGGTTAAGTGTTACTAGTTAAATATTCGGAGTCCTCACAATAGACATGCTTGGTAAGGTCGTGTAAGAACTAGACTACAACCTTTTAATAAAAACTTGATGTGGGTGGTACGAATGGGTAATTCGTGCTATTGTTGTGATGGATATTGGGTTAGTCATCTCGGGATGTCTTCTTGTTATTACTTATTGTCTCATTTGTTATTTAAACAAATAAAATTCAAATTGTTAAAACGCCTTCAATCTATTACTTATTGCAAATAAAATCTACTCTATCTGAAAATGAACCTTTAGCCTTCTCCTTTGATTAAAGCCCTGCATGTAGTAATATCTAGGTTTGTTACTCGTAAGTCTTGTAAGTATATTTTTGTACTCATTTGCTTTGCTTAATTGTTGCAGAGGAGGTTGATCCCAAGAGATCAACTTTTGTGAGTTTTGCTGCGGTGTGGACGACTAGCTTGGCGGCCCGGTCGGATTGCCTTGTGGGTGTAGGGCAAACCGGTTGGCTCTTGTTTATAGCCATCTTATGGCATTTTGCTTCCGCCGTTCTTTTAGTTCTTGGCCGGTTGGCATCCCTTTTGTAATAACTATTATGTGTCTTTTGCTTGTAAAGCTTTAGTTCGGTTGTATGGAACTGTATGGAATTGATACATTGTTTTGTAAAAGGTGTGTATCACTGCAGTCAGGAAGTACACATTTTCCCGAGACACGGGATATTTTGTTTGTGATGCTAGAGTCAATGGAAGGCTAAGCATTACAAGCTAAATACCCCGGGGTCTCACACATGTATTCTTTCTACTTCCATTCCCAATGGACAAGGAACCTTCTTGGCTTGGTAGGTGATTCTGGGCAACTCGTTTCCCCAAGAAGGATGTCCGTTAGGAGACCGAACAACGTTGTAAAACACTTATCGGACCAACCATTGCTTGCCTTCAATTTCAACAGTTTAAGCACGGATGACAACCTTGTGTATTCCAGCTTGCAACTCGGGAACAAAGGCTTCCCGAGTCCTCAATAAGCCCTCGAATTTACCAAACTCTCTGACTATAGTTAACTTCTACATTGTGTAGTATCTGATCCAGATTGTCATCGTGCGACCCACCCTCATCGAAAGAAAAGTCCACATCTGGCATATGTTGTCTCCCTCAACGATGTTACTACCTTCTGGTATAATCTGTTCTTCACCATGAGTGATCCAACATGTATACTACTCTTTGAAACCCCGAATCAAGCGCGCCGATTTGGTGGGTTGGTAAACATCTTGATTATCGCAATTAATGCATGGACGATTACATAAATTTTATCCTCTTCTTCAACATATCTTACTCGGTAGCTCTTCTAAGCGAACACGCCATCAATATACTCTTCACTCATACGGTTCTCAACGTACATCCAGCTTCGGGCCATCTATGCTACGCACGTAACAAATTAGATTAATGCTCTTAAAGTAGCTAGCTACGAAATATTTATGAAACAATATATATATCAAGCAAGAATATTGAAGTAGACATGGAGTAGTGAGACCCATTCTTAAAGTTTCTAGATTCATGGAGATATAGAACAACATATAAGTTATCATGCTTGCATATCCATCATTTGAGTCTCCAACAATTATTCCAATAATTACACATCCGATTTTCGTATGGACGAATATGCAAGCATACGTTTCATACTTGTTTGAGTAATAGCAAGAAGATTCCCCGATATCATGCTAAGAATAGCTAGGATTTCCAAAAGAAGATGCCATTCGTTTGATGAGAAATAAAAATGAATATTGGGAATTCGTGTGGCTGAAGCTGAAGTTGAACCTAGCTATCATCTCTCTAGATTATAATGCATATAATTAGAAGCAAATACTAACCTTAGATCACGAAGAACAAATAGATCTACAAACACACATGCAAATATGTGGTATTTCTTTCACCTAACGCCCCAAAGCCAACCGTCTCCTTTAAAGCAACCGCATATCATAGACAGATCTGTTGGGATGGTCGGGTATTTAATGGCGCATATCACATACGGTTCTTTTAATAACCGTTTGTGATAATCGGAGAATCATAGACTGTTTGTATTTAAAACCATCTATGATGATTCACAGACGGTTCTTATTAAAAACCGTCTGTGATATTCAGAGACATCACAGACCGTTTGTATTTAAAACCGTCTGTGATACTTCACAGATGGTTATTAACAAGAACCGTCTGTGATAATTATGTATCACAAATAGTTCTAGCCATCGCTGGTAACATAGATGATCACGCTTGTAAAACCGTCTATGATAATTATATCACTGATGGTTCTGGGGAGCCATCTGTGATGAGGCATCCAGTATAGCCTATTCGGTAGTAGTGAAAATGTCATCTCAGGATTTCAAGAAACACTTCAAATACTTACTAAAAACTAACATATTTCTAATAAAAGATACATTATTGATGAAAACATTCATTAGTTATAGGAGCATAAAACATTGTGACATTAATCTATCCAGAACTACGAACACTACTTGTTATTGTAAAAGAAACATTATCTAACAGCCGTTGAGCA